>CAOKZL010000384.1:0-1200000 GCA_948472985.1 Iguana delicatissima | reverse complement strand
AAAACCCTGTCCCAGGGTCTGCAATTTTGATATTAAAATATGATTCAATGTGCCTGAGAGGTCACCCAGATAAGCACGTAGGCAGCAACGGTCAAACGATCGAAAACCAGGTCAGGCCAGTAAAATCCCCAGTCACGTAGCCCCAGGAGACCTCATGCTGTGCAAACCCACAGTAAAGAAAGGATCCTCAGCCACTGAGGAGCCACCTTGAGGGGATTAGCATCTTTTCCCCAAGTTGAGCACCAACAGCAATAAAATCCTATCAGGCAAGGACCACCTACATAAATTCACACCACAACCCAATGCAACTGAAGATCCTGAAACTTTTGCAACACCCTGTGATCTCATCATGCAAAAGCAGTTGCCATCATGGAGCTTCTTTTCGGTTGCAGCACCCATTGTTCTCCCTGGGAAAGGATTAGTCCTCCAGGTACTTTTTCCCCTACAAATAGCCCTGGTTCTTGAGCATTTCTTCGGATCACTCCTGGCCATCCCAGCAGACCATTGCTCCATCCGTTGAGTAATCCCCTCAGCCCTCTCCGTGCTGAGCCCCACTTCTCCACTGTTTTTCCCGGACCAAGGACTTCAGGACGAGATGCAGTATTACCCCTCCTACACCCCCTTCAATATTCCCCTATCCAGTTTCCTCTCTTTTGCTTCTTAATAGGTCTTGAGTGTGTGAGTGATTGTGTTGCTGCATGAGATTTTCATTCAATAAAATCATTTATTGGACATTTTTGTTTTGTTTTTGGCTTGGCCTGACCCCGTAAAAACTGGGTAAAAAGACCCCATTAGGTTACCCTGCCTCTTGCATTGCTATAGCTCGTGCTCTGGCTAGTTTCCATTCCCCATCATGTGGAACACATTGAGGTGTCCCCCAAGGGACCCCAGAAATCAGGGTAACAACTTCAGGAGTTTTTTTTTAAACTAATAAGCTCAAAAAGGTGCCTTTAGAACAAAAAAGAACTGTACATGTTTGCACGTGAAACTGTATCTTGTGCTGCTGCTTTGCATTTTCTGCATTAAATGATCGCATTTTCTGCTCAAAAATACCACATTTTCTGCACAAAAAAGGATAATTTAACGGCAACTTTAAAAAAAAAGTCTTGAAGTTCAAAGAATCTCACAGCTGTCCCCCATTTTCTTTGTGGGTTGACTGAAGTGTCCAGCCACCCTTTCTTTTTATCAAAGTTTTTTTAAAAAAAATATAGAAGTATTCTTGACATTCCTATTATGTTTCATTAACTTTTATGCAATACAATAGAATGATTTTACAGAGAATTCAATGCTTGATTTATATTTAGCTCTTTATTACTTGAACTTCTTTTGTTCTGTTTTGTTTAGTTGCTTAGCTACTTATTACATACAAAAATCTCCTTTGTATGGGATGCTCTCCCATTATGTTTGCTACATAATTGACATTGTCCTTAAAATAAAGAGTGTATTCAAAATATCTCTCTCTCTAAGAAATTATTTTTAAAATAGCATGTGTTGCTGAATTGCTCCTTTGCTGCCCATAGGGTTGAGCCATGCCCTCCAATACGGACAGTACATAATGGGATGTACATGCAAGAAAGTGCTAAACCCTATCCTCCAAGGGCCCTTTCACACGACACAATTTTAGCACTAAGCTTCTACTTTAACTGTCATGGCTGCATCCTATGGAATCCTTGAGTTTGTAGTTTAGGGAGGGGCATTTAGGATGTGTCACTGAAGTAGAATCCCCAATTTTCCATTGCAGCCATGGCAGTTAAAGTGGAATAATAGTATATTATTTGTAGTGTGAAAGAGCCCCTAGTGTGGAATGTCAACTGTAGTTCCACAGGTTGCTCACAGCAGAAAGAGCAGCACTTAGGCACTTATAGGAGCCTCCAGCTTAGATAAAACTGAAGTCAAATTCAGCCCATCAGTCTGTTCTTAGGACCTGCCAAAGGGTTTTGATCCTCTTTGTTTCTTTATTTGTGTTTTTTTCTAAAACCTGAACAGATAAATTATTAGGATGGCCACTTATACATCACCAGAAAAAGGGAGGGGGGGCGAGAGGCCACTAACCTGCATAAAGTTTACAACTGCTACTATATATGTATAGCTGCAATTTTAGAAACAATACGTATACTTTAAATGCAGTACATCTGACCACAGTGTGGAAGACAGAGACTCAAAGACTTGTGTGCTTGCAATACTTCAAAGCAACATGTCACAAATGACTGGTTACTGGTAACTATTCTCTTTTTCCAATAACAAAGATATAATTAAGTTACACTGTAAGTAAAATGTCTGAAAAGATAGCATCACTCTTTCTATGATGTAGTTATCTAAGAATGACATCTAGTTATTCTTATAGGTATGGGGCATGGCTCCACTTCATGGTAAGATGGAACCTCACATGGTTCAAGCAAGGGCTCAGGCTGTGCCTGGTGCTGCGGCTTCATGCTCTGATGTGGGTGCTGAGGTGACTTTGTAGTGGATGGGAGGACAATGTGCTTCATACCACATGCCAGTCACTGAAAGCATTTAGAAGCTTTTATATAACTGTGGCTGTCCGTATCTCTATTACTCTTCTGAAAGCTTCTTTTTAAATAATTCCAACAATCAAAATAACAACCTTCTTTTGTTAGATCCTAGGTTGTTGTGTGCCTTCAAGTTGTTTCTAACTGATGACAACCTCAAGGAGAACCTATCACACCTCCATATATACTCCTCCATATATACTCCTCCATATATACACCCCCATATATATTCCCCATATATACTCCCCCGTATATACTCCTCCGTATATACCCCCCATATATACTCCTCCGTATATACTCCCCCATATATACTCTTCCACATATACTTCCCCATATATACTCCTCCATATATACTCCCCGATATATACAGACCCATGTATACTCCTCCAGATATACTCCTCCAGATATACTCCCCCGTATATACTCCCCGTATATACTCCCCGTATATACTCCCCATATACACTCCCCCATATGCACTCCCCCATATGCACTCCCCCATATACACTCCTCCATATATACTCCCCCATATATACTCTCCATATATACTCCCCCATATACACTCCTCCGTATATACAGACTCATGTATACTCCTCGATATATACTCCTCCATATATACTCCCCCATATATACTCCACCGTATAAACTCCCCCATATATACTCCCTCGTATATACTCCCCCATATATACTCCTCCATATATACTCTTCCATATATACTCCCCCATATATACTCCCCCATATATACTCCTCCATATATACTCCCCCATATATTCTGCTCCATATAAACTACACCCATATATACTCCTCCAGATATACTCCCCCATATATACTCCCCATATATCCCCCTATATATACTCCCCTATATATACTCCCCATATATATCCCCCTATATATACTTCCCCATATATACTCCTCCATATATACTCCCCATATATACCTCCCCATATATACTCCTCCATATATACTCCCCATATATACTCCTCCATATATACTCCCCATGTATACTCCCCCATGTATACTCCCCATGTATACTCCCCCATGTATACTCCCCATATATACTCCCCATATATACTCCCCCATATATACTCCCCATGTATACTCCCCCATATATACTCCCCATGTATACTCCCCCATGTATACTCCCCATGTATACTCCCCCATATATACTCCATGTATACTCCCCATGTATACTCCCCATATATACTCCCCATGTATACTCCTCCATATATACTCCCCATATATACTCTACCATATATACTTCCCCATATATTGCAAATATGGGGTGCAAATATGGGGAGTATATGGGGGAGTATATATGGGGAAGTATATCTGGAGGAGTATATATGGGGAATGTGGGGGATTATATATGGAGGAGTATATATGGAGCAGTGTATATGGGGGAGTATATATGGGGCAATATATATAAGGACTATATATGGGGGAGTATATATGGAGGAGTATATATGGAGCAGTATATATGGAGGTATATATGGGGAAGTATATATGGAGGAGTATATATGGGGTAATATATATGGAGGAGTGTATATGGAGGAGTATATATGGGAGTATATATTTTGGGGGAGTATATATGGAGCAGTATATATGGGGAGTATATATGGAGAAGTTTATATGGAGGAGTATATATGGAGGGGGCTATATGGGGAGTATGTATGGAGGAGTATATGTGGGGAGTATATTTGGAGGTGTAAATATGGGGAGTATATATGGAGGAGTATATATAAGGGAGTATATATGGAGGTGTATATATGGGGGAGTATATATGGAGGAGATATGGGATATATATGGGTAGTTTATATGGAGCAGTATATATGGGGTAGTTTATATGGAGCAGTATATATGAGGAGTGTGTGTGGGAGTGTTACGGAGAATGGAGGAGTATTATGGGGGAGTTGTGGGGAGTATATTTTGGAGGTGTATATATGGGGAGTGTGTGTGGAGGGGGCATATGGGGAGTTGTCTGGGAGAGTATATATTGGGGAGTATTTTGGAGGAGTGTATATGGGGGAGTATATATGGAGGAGTATATACGGGGAGTATTCGGGAGTATTCGGGGGAGTTGTGTGGGGGAGTTATGGGGGAGTTGTCAGGGGAGTATTCGGGGAGTGTGTGGGGGAGTATATGGGGGAGTATATAAGGAGGAGTATATATGGGGAAGTATATATGGAGAGATATAGGGGGAGTATATATATTGGGGGAGTATATATGGAGCAGTGTATATGGGGGAGTAGATATGGAGGAGTCGATATGGAGGAGTATTTATGGGGTAAAATATATGGAGGAGTGTATATGGAGGAGTATATATTTTGGGGGAGTATATATTTTGGGGGAGTATATATGGAGCAGTGTATATGGCGGAGTATATATGGAGGGGGCTATATGGGGGAGTATATCTGGAGGAGTATATATGGGGTTCAGAGGGGATTTGCCTCTGCCTTTCTCTGAGGCTGAGAGAGTATGACTTTCTCAAAGTCATGCAGTAGGTTTCCATGGCTAAGTGAGAATTTGAAACGTGACCTCCAGAGTCATAGTCTAATGCTCAAGCCACTACATCATACTGGCTCTCTTAGACCTTAGAACTACATTGATACCTTTTAAAGCAACTTTTCAAGCTCTGGCCTGCTCAGTCAGCTGCCTAGATACAAATTATTGATGGACAGCTCCAAGGCTTCTGTTTGCCCCTCTTAATGTGGATCAGACAGTCAATCAAACGCAGGACAGGTTCAAAGAGAAGGCTGTCTTCAGCAGTGTTAGAAACATGGCCATTGTGAGGTTTATGGAAGCCTTCTCTGCTTGTGGTGCCCTGTTGTGGAATACCTTCCCAGTAGAAGCTCTAATGGTGCAAACTTTTCTTCTTGCCAGTTAAACTATCATGTCTTAGAGGCTTAACTGATTTCTCCCAAATCTGTGGACATACATGTTTTCAATTGTTTACACTAAACTAGTTTTGATTTGTAAAATTATTCACTGTGTTTGACTCTTGTTAAATTGTTTGTTGCTATTTTTAACAGCTTTACATTGCTTTTGTTTGTACAATGCCCTGATATCCAGTGATAGATGGCAGGATGCAAATATTTTGAAAGAGAGAGGGAAGAAAGAAAATATTGATCCCCATGGAGCCACCTATGATGGCTCATGGCTTGTGTTTTGCTTGAAAGGACACCTGTTCCACATCCCTGTCCTTGAACTAACAAAGGGAAAAATGTGTACTTTAGCAACAAACGATACTTGGATTTAGGCTTAATTCAGATAGACAGCCTCTGTACAAAACTGTTACAACCAGACTCCCACAACTTAAGAGGGCAAGACTGTGATGTTCACAATGTGATTTGGTCTCTTCACCTCACATTACTGCTTTTTGCCTCAGTGAGCCTTCAGAGTTTGTTCTCCACAGAGAGGAGGAAGGAGGATAGGGGAGCAAGAAGAATCTATTGGAAAATGTAAGCAACTGCTGATTTGGGTGAAAACACTCTAAGGGAGAGAATGGCTTATACAGTCCAAGTTGTCTCTAGAGTTCAAAAGGATCTTTTGGCTTGTGACTGTGGAAGGCTGGAGCAACATGGGGAGCAAAGAGCTCTGGACCCTAAAACCCATGGCCTTCCTTTTTCACATGGCCCTTTCACATGATAAGAAGAGAATGCAGTGTGTTGCAGAACTGGTCCTGGGGCAAAAGACAAGATGGCATTGGCCTCCATTTCATCACTGGGAAGTATAACTTTTTGGACTATAACACTCATGTAAGCTGGGAGATATTGGGAGTTGTAGTCTTTAAAAAACATGTTTCCCAGCTCTGCTCCATTTCATGTAGTGAAGCAAACTGGACTGGTTGTTGAACTTCTTTTTGTTACATCTTTTTTTACATAGGACATTTACCGAGTTATAGAGATAATTACGTTTTCTGTAACTCAGTATTTTCAAGTGGTGGTGTCTGGTGCTCCCATGTCAGTGGAATGGTAAATCTACTCTGAATTTTAGTCTGAACTTTAAAAGATTTATCTAAGATGTTAGTTCTGGTTAGAGCAGACACAATAAATCAACAGGAACCACATAAATCAACACTTATATAAGTTCCATTGACTCACTAAGTCTACTCTAACTAGGACTAACAGTTGGACTCTGGCCAGAGCATTAAAAATATGAAACAGATTGATTAAAGTGAATTTATAAAGCAGTTAAAAAGAAATCAATAAGATTTTTATTTAATTTGCTTGATTTATAGATCAACGTTTCCGCAGAACTTGATTCAAAATAGCTTACAAGATCAGAACCAAATAAAAACAATGTACAAAAGCTTATTGTTGCTAAAGTGTAATTAAATCAACCACAATATTAAAGTAGTGATGAATGAAGAACAATGTAAAACATGCTGGCTGAGATCCTACATCAAGGAGATGTAGTGTAATTTTACAATCACAGAAGTACATGTCAGCTGTGCTAGGCCACATCATCACAGAGTTGTGACATTACCCACCCGAATGCACACTGACATGCAAAGTGCCACCACGCACAACCGTTCACCCAATGCACAATGTGCAATTGTGTGCTATTTACAACATTCAATGCACAATGGTGTGACATGGCACCACATGCATAACCCCATTGCCATAGCATTCAACTCAACAGAGTTGTTACACAATGGCCAAAAAAGTACATCATCTTGCATAAGCTAACTTAATGCAGGAATAAGACTTCAATGTTTTTCCAGCCATTCTTAAATAAACTAACTAACTAACTAACTGAAACACAAGTTGATGAGTAGCTCTGCATATGCCAGAGTCCCAAATATCCCTGCAGCAAATCTCTAGCTCTGAACATTATGTCCCTATTCTTACAAGAGAGTACGAAAATGAAATCTAGCAATCTAGACTTCAGAGCAGTAGCCTTCAGATTCACCCTATTTAGTCTTTTCCGGCATGCTTTCTTGTGGAATCTTTGCAGCTGCTCCCGTCTGTTGGTCCTCCAGTAGGTGAACAGAGGCTTCTTAAAACAGTATGTGGTCTCTCATTAGCTGGAACAAGGCAGACCTGCTGCTGTCTATGACGCTCTAGAGAGTCTCCCTGATTTTTCCACATCACTTTAGTGAAGTAGCTGTTCCTGTCTGATACTCTTGGCATGTGGTGTGTCTGACTGAGAATCTTAAGATTTCTCCTTGAACTGGTATTCTACTGTGATCCTCATTCAGATCCTTTCAGAGCATCTTCAAAATAGTGCCTCCAATTATTTGTCAGGTTAGATTTTCTGTGTGATCACTGAGAAGAGATTTGTTCAAGCAATCTGGGTTAACATGCTCCCCAAAGTTGCAAAAAGAAGCTTGCAATGTTACCAGCTCCCTCCTTGCAATTAGGTACCAGATCAAGCTTTTTTCATCCCTTATATTTATGTTCTCTGGTCTCGTAGACACGCGCAGCGCCATCTGTGGTATTTATAGGATGAATGTGATTTTTCTGCTCCATTTCTTTAGGCAGGAAAGAGGCAGAAAGGATTCTAGTTTTACACAGTGTCTCTTCAAGCAAGAGTTATCCAAGAACATTTTTATGAAAGCAGAAATTTAAATCCCAGGGCTTTGGGGATTCTATGGAGGCATGTGAATATGATCCATATACTCGGTCTTGCATGGCAAAGTGAGGCAGGAAGCATTCAACAGTACACTGGCACTCTCCAGTTGGAGACCCTGATTTGAGTCAAAGGGCAATTTGGAGGTGTAAAAATAAGAACAACACAGGAAGTTGCCCTATATTAGGTCAGGCTGCTTGTCCCTCTGGCCCACTAGGATTGATTCTAACTGTCAGCAAAGAAAAAGTCTTTCTCACCATCTGGTAACCTGGCCTTTTTAACTAGAGATACCAAGAACTGGTAGAGAACCAGTGTAGTGTAGTGGTTTGAACACTAGCCTATAACCCTGGAGATCAGAGTTTGATTCCATGCTTTGCCATGGAAACCCATTGCATGACCTTGGGTGTATCACAACTCTCAGCCCCAGAAAACCACATGATAGGGTTGCTTTAGGGTCATAATAATTCTGAAACTGCTTAAAGGCACACAATAACAGCAACCAGGACCTGGAAGACTATTGTTACCCTGTGACTTGGGGGTCCCGTGAGGGACACCCAAATAACCAAAACAAATGCAACAAGATGGGGAAATTAGCTGGAGCACTCTCTTGGCTAACAAGAGGCAGGGCAACTTAGCGGGGATCTTTTACCCAATATATACAGTGTCAGGTCAGTGAGCAGACAAAATAGTTCAAATTAGCAATAAGATTTATTAAACAATTATTAAGAAAAACACAAACACACTTGCTAACTAGAAATAGGAAATAGAGCTTTGGGGGAATGGGTGATATGTCATCAATCTCGCTGTCCTGAAAGATCCAGTGGAGGGCAGGAGGGCTCGGCGTGGCGGCCAAGGGGAGCTCGCAGAACGAAGAGGCAGCAAGGCAGGAGAGCAGTCCGAACACAAGTCCAAAGAGCTCTCAGAACTGGGGATTTTTATAGGGGGAAGGAATGACTGTGGGCTAGTCTGGTCTTGGACGAAAACAATGAGTTTCGGACTGGAGACAATGTCTCCGAAAGGTCAGAATTTACATGATTGAGTTATGGACCAAATTGACAATAGTACGGCCAATATGTAGATGCGGCTAGCTCGGCAGTTAAGCACTTAGCTCGCCAGGGTGCCCTCTCGGGGCAGATGTCTCTTTGTTTTGGTACGCATCTGTAATGAAGGTGTTTGTTTCAGGAGGTCCCCTAAAGCAGATCTGGCAGTATCTGGCTTGCCTTGGTAAACAAATGTGATTCAGCAGAATAATAGTCATGCCTAGCTTCGCGCTTGTTCGATGGCCTCATAAACACTTGGCTGGTGGCAGAGCAGGGCCAAATTATGATATCAAAATGATATCTAAAGGTTACCAAAGGCCAGGCCAGTTCACGGTGATAACACTATTGTATAAAAAATAACTGCTTTACCACTGAGCTGAAGTGGTAGCTCTTCCCCCATAAAGGGAATGGTATCTCCCTTCTATTACCTGCATGTATAGACATCAGGATGAAATCCTATCCAAAATATTTATAGCCTACCATACTTTCAAGCCAGTATGGTACAGTGGTTTGAACATTAGACTAAGACTTGTAGAGACCAGGGTTTGATTCTCCTCTCAGCCATAGAAACCTACTGGATGACCTTGGGCAAGTCACACTCTTGTCAGCCTCCAAAGGAAGGCCAAAGAAAGCCCTCTCTGAACAAATATTGCTGAGAAAACATATTGAAAATTTTGCCTTAAAGGTTAGAAATCACTGGAAAGCACAAGACAACACAATACCTGCCAAAAAATATATTAGATTGGTGGTTCTCACCATTTTGTATCCCAGATGTTTTGGTTCTCATTTCCCAGAATTTCTGGCCATGACAAGAGAAGTTCAAAATATCTGGAGGACCAAGACTGAAAACTATAGTATTAGATCAATTTGGATATAATCACAATAAATTTAAAAGGCATTATACAGATGAGTCCCAGTTTATATTAATCCCATTTACAATATTTCAGGTTTACAACACTTCTCCATAAGTAAATAAACTCTTGCCCACAATGCATAACTGTCCCAGCATACTTATGCAGTTCAGTGAGGTGACCAAATGAGGAGGGTAAGGTGAGGTGTGGTTTGGGTATAAGAGCTTACTGGACTGGGTTTCTGTTACCTTCCTAGGCTGGGGGAGTAGAGAAGGAGTGAAAGAAACTGCAGTCAGTACTGCCAGAAATAAATGGCTTCCTTTGACTGTTTAGAAGGGGCTACCTGCAGGGGAGGAAGAAACTGGAATCCTGGAGTTCTGATGTGGCTGGAGGGGAGAGTTCCTTCTGTTTAGGTGGAAGAGTACAGATGGGAAGAGAGCAAATACGTAACAGCCAGAAGGGGTAACTCTGCAAGCATGCTGCAGTAAAAATGATGAAGAAGCTTGTGTCATCTTAAAGCCCATTTATTACGAAGGAATGAGTGCAAAGAAAAAAGTCAGCAGGCATTGTGTGCAAGGACTTTTGGTTTTGTTTTGGTTTTGCTTTTTAGTGCAGCTGGTTATTGTACAGGAGAATTTGCTTCCTCGTCTTCTGTTGTGGCCTTTGCACCTGTTGCAGAAGACCCAGCAGAAATGGGCTGCTTCTCTGGCTCTCTCTCCTAATGTGTTTTCTCCACTGAGGAAGCCTGCTGAAGAAGGAACACCAGAAGAACACAATTTTCACCAGTTGATCTATGTGTACTCCTCTGAAGAACTGTAATCTAATGGTAAGCCAGCCCACCCTAGCCAAGCTCCTTGGGATAAACAGTTGCTGCCTCTTTTGGTCCCTTTTGACAGCATCTGCATATTTTTGTAATCTGGAAAAGGTGAATTCTGATGTTTTATGCTTTAAACTTCATGAAAATTGGTAGGGGGTTGAGCAAAATTACTCACTTTGTGGCTGCTGCAGCTCTGTCAGAACACATCCCCCTGGTTTCAAATGATTCCTTATAGAATTGTTTCTTGCCATTTACATCAATCTCAATTTATATCAAAAGTCCAGGAATGCAACCCTGGTGTAAATTGAGATCTGCCTGTACAAATAATGGGGTATGTCTTTCTATATAATTGCATGTAATGCTTTTTCCTCTTTATTTAAAGACATTATAAACTTTCCCTTCACCCAAAAATGGAACTTTGGCCAGTATTAATTTTACAAAAAATCCAGAAAACTGCAATAATGTTCAGAAGAACAGAAAACATGAAAGCTTAAATCCAGTTTGCTAGTTCCAGCAGGAGCATACCCATTCATGGAAGTTACACAAATATTGATCTGCCAAATCTCCTTTGATTCATTGGGTTGATTCTAGATTTAAAATCAATCTTATTTCTATTTGTAATTTATGTTTTAACATTTGTATTTTAATTATGGGAAAGGTACTGCTTCAGATATCTGGGACTCAAATGGCCTCATCCATTTGGGATTCTAAAGATAAGTGCCAGGAAATCAAATTGGCCAACAGGAAGCCAAGCTGTAGTACCTTCCAAACTTCTTCAACATTGTTGCATCATAACAAATCAGCCAGAATTCTAGCAACCAAACTGTATGCTAGTTGGAACAATTATACCAGTGTTTCTCAGGCTATCTGATGTGAGGAACCAACTATCATGCTGGGAACCAGTGTCACATTTGTGCCGAATAGCTACAGCTCTTTCTTTCCTGGCAAGTCTGAGTAATGGCAGCCAATTGTTAATGGACTGGCACTGGTCCAGTGACCACCACTTTGTTCTAAACCACTTCCAAGGGCAGCCCATGTATATTTTATTATAGCAATGAAGCTTGGAGTCTATGACACCATGGGTCACTGTGAGCAGGATATTCCTTCTCTCTAAAACTACTGTATCACTAGGTAACTCAAGCCCAAACTAGAGACCTGGTCCAACAATATAGTGAGGGTGATGGTATCAAAAGATTCCCCCCCCCAGAAACCAAGGAGAATCAAAAGGGACTTGTTTCTCCCTGGCTGTTTTCCAAGAGAGATCATCCACCAGGGTGACCAAAACTGTTTCATTGCCAAGTCCCTTCTTAAACTACAATTGAAGGGGTCCAGATCCAGGGTGCACAACGTTTCCAATGCCACATATATTAGTCCCACACACATAGATATCCCATATACATCAGGTAGCACAATGGACACCTTGAGTAAATCTGCAGCAGCTGTGGCCTCAAGGTTGCTGTGAAGAGATCTACTTTCAGAATGCCTTGTCAACTGTTAGGAATTCTTCTCAGTCTGAGCCTGACTTACCTCTAGGCCTCTTGCTACAAGGAGTGCAGGTGAAATGAAGGCATTGCTTCCAATAGGCATCCTGCCACCACCGCCACTCATCCCATGAAATTTTCCTGCAGGCCACAAATTTCTAGTATTGGAGAGAGTGAGACCTTGAAAATCATTCACCTAGAACTCCTATATTTGCTGTGTTCTCATTCTCTTGATAACTTTGCATTCCCCCTTTTTTTTTTGGTTGCCTAAACCCTATTTCTAAATGCTAAAACTGAAGTTTTAAGTTATTGTGTTGCTAGAAATTTTGGGAATAGAGGGAAATTTTAGTGGAGGACAGAATTCCTATTTGGGAGGCAATGACCTCATTCTGTCCTTCCCCCTATAGTTACACCACTGCTTAACTCATCTGATTGTTTTGAGGATAATGGTGCAGAGGAGGAGAGCAATGAATGTTAATAAGTTTAGTTAGCTAATTGTTGGTTTGTTCATTTTATTTTAAAAGCCACTGTCTATTTCTGACCTTCTCTCTGCTTAGTTCTTTAATAAGCATAGTGAAGTGATAAACAAACTTGATTTATTTGCTTGTACCTCACCTGGGAGTTGATCTTTTCCCAGACTGCTTAGCAGAAACATGCCAATCTTGTTAAAGAGTAGAAAGTTGTTTGGATAAGAAGCCTATTCTTTTTTTCATAAGACCATAAGCCTGGTTTATTGCACAAGAATTATTAAAAATGTGGGTGGCAGAAGGCTGTCTTTGAGGAGTTTAGAGAAAAGATGTCTAACAGCTTCCTACCTCAGAGGGTTGTAAGTGAAAAATTGTCACAGGTGATAAGAAAACTGCCTCCTCCCCAAAAGAGGGGAGAGAGAGAGAGAGAGAGAGAGAGAGAGAGAACTGGTGTAAAAATTACAAGAAAAAAACTATCCTTTGAATGCTAAAAAAACAAACTGTAAATACTGTCTAACAGATGCTCACTTTTTACATTGCTATTGCTGCTTGTATTTAGGATGCGGCAGAATTCATTTCAAATAGCTTATAAATGAAAATACTTTCATTGGAACAAACAAGTGGACAGTGGGGTAGTCCCCCCCTCTTGCCCCACTCAGATTGTATTATGGGAATGCAGTTATCCTAAATGCTTTCCTTATTAAAGTTTTTATTAATATGATGACCATAATATTATCCTGAGAAGCATGTGTGGGGGAGGGAATCATTTTCTTCCCAAGCTCAATCATTTCTGCTTAATTTTCTTTTTTGCCAGTTCCCTTCCAGGTCCAAACAGCCTCGTAAAATATGGAATGGAAAGCAATAACCCGATCATTTATATTAGTGAAACAGCTGCATTTAATGTTGGGTTCCATCTAATATGCCATTATAGAAAATATTCTTCCATAGGCCATTTTCCCCCTGCAGTCTTTCTTTGCATGTTCTTAATTACAGCAATCATTAATTTTAAATGAGTAACCTACCATCAGTTTGCCATTATTTGCAATATATCCTCCAGCTGACCCCCCAAAAAGACCCCCCAAAAGGCCCAGAAGAAAAGCCTTCTCAGGACTGTCTTTTAATAAAATGGGAAGATTACTTAAAGAATTGGCACTTCGACTCTTCTGTGTGAAATTGCCTGGTCTGCCGTCAGAGTGTGTCGTGTCTGCCCACTGATAGATTGCATCACTCATTGCTTTTATAGTTGTGGTAAAAGAGGTCAGTTCTGCCTGGACTGATAAATCTGACTTTCTTGTAATATTTTATACCTCTGCTAGACATCTGCATAGACCCAAAATTATACTTAAAGCTTCTTTGTCCAGAATTTCCTTCTCTGTGGCCAGCTGCCTGGAACCAAAGGCCTCGGGCAAACCTTGGGAAAGGAAGAGATGCCTGACACAGAGAAAAGAGCTGGCACAACAAGTCACAGAGTTTGTTAGGCTTTTACATGAAAAGTCAGGAATGACCCTATCTTTAGGCAAAATGAAGCAACTGCCTCCACTGGCAGACACAGAATGTGGTGGGGGCAGCAGAGATGCTTCTCTGGATGTTCTCCCTAACCGTGTAACCCTCTTGCATTGTGTTGTTTGACTCATAACTTGCTATGTTCCTAGGCTAACCTGCTGCCCTCAGTTGTAATGATTCACCTGCCAGTCAGCTTCTGTATGTACAAGAAAGAAAGGGAAGGTTCTGCTCCTTTGCCTCAGAAGTTGAATATCTCAGACCAGCCTTGTTCAATGTCCAAAGGAATACACTTGGCTCTTCCATCCTGACAGCCTGCCTTCTCCCCATGTGCCATGATGGTTCTGCTTGGTCAGTACAATTGTATGCCAGGTCTTGTAGAGCAAAGAAAAGACTTTGTATTTGCAGGAATGGCAAAATTGATCAGTTTTGCTTCTTCTTGTGTTTGATTTCCCCAATACAGTGGCAGCTGGTGGATTCCATGTCAATGTGCCAGTGAAGCCACAACAGGTGTTAGATTAAATTTTAAAGGAACTATCCAAAGTGATCAGTCCTATCCCAAAATAAGTCTGCACACTTGGATAACTCCTTGGAAGTTCAGATTAAAATCAAGAGTGAATTCATCTCCCCATTGACATGGGAAATGCCAGATGCCATTGCCTGAGTAGGAAAACATTTGTAAATGTTGGCAAACTCTTACCAGAACCCAAATCCAATTATTACCAAGATGCTAGCCTAAGATTCCAAAATGGAAATTCAGTGGCTGGGCCCCTCTGAACCAGTGGCAGAGCTTGGAGTGTGTGGAGAGGGAGTGGAAGTGGGGCTACCGTGCAGGGGTGTGGCTGCAGTGTGTGGAGGTGTGGCCACGGTGTGCAGGGGCTTGACTATGAGCTGGGATGCCCCCAAAACATTGCTGGCGGGGTCGAACTGCCTCCATCGCCCCCCGTCCCTACATGACTGCATTGAACTCTGTCAAAACAGAAGTTCAGATGCATGTTTGCTTTTCTAGCTCCAGACTTTATATAACCTTTCTTGCCCTGTTATCTCACTAACAAGTTTCTCCTTAGCACTTTTCATAAATGTATCCCAGAGGTTTGCTTAGTACTGTGAGGCTCTGGTCCAGGTGTGGACAGACTTCAAGCTTCCAATGGATACTTTGCTTTTTGTTTTGCTGTTTTAAAGTAAAACTCCAGTGCCCACCAAGCACAGTTAGTTAGGAGGCCTAGGGCAGATAGAAAATGGTGGCTCAAGGGTTGGAAGCATGAATCATACAGTGTGTTTGGCTAGGTATATAAGTAGTTTCCCTTCTGGGTACTGTAGATCAGAGGTTCTAACAGCTTGGTTTATCTGGAATGGGTACGTATTGTTACCATTTTCAAACGTTTGGGTGTCAGAAATCCTTGTTCATCTGATCACATGTACAGTAGCTGCCACAGAGCTGGGGAACCTACGGCTCCCACACATTGTTGAACTCCAGTTCCCATCGCACTAGTCACCCTGGACCAGTGGTTCTCAACCTGTGGGTCCCCAGATGTTTTTGGACTTCAGCTCCCAGAAGCCCCAGCCACTATGGTCAATGCTCAGGGCTTCTGGGAGCTGAAGTCCAAAAACATCTGGGGACCCACAGGTTGAGAACCACTGCCCTAGACAATGATAACAGATAATGGTAGCAGTAGTTCATCAGCATTTGGAGAATTCAGAACCTAGGCTGCTAAATTTAAAAAGAAATGTGTTAATTGGAAAATGAGAAATTAATTAGTTGTTTGTAACGCTAATAGCCAGATTGGTTTCGTTTGCTAGGTTAATGTCATTAAAATCATGCTTGAAACATTAGTTTTCAGAACAGAGTATAAAATTACAGAGACAGCCATGGAGGTTGTCACGGTTGACCATGAAGGCTAAATTGTTATTGGCTTCTTCAAAAGTGTTCTTTTTTGTTGTTTTAAAATTGCCTTCACCACAACCTGGAATTTGGTTCAACTACCAAGCCCAATTTTTGGCTTAAAATGGTAATAGTCCAACATGTCTGAAAACTATCAGGTTAGGAAATGCTGTTTTAGAGCGTGGTCTTTCATCTTACAACTGCTAAATCAAGTTTTGTCACTGATCTTGATTTCTCGTCTATTCTTTTCATTCCCAGCTATCCCCATTAACATGTATACTTCACTTACCCTTCAGATGTTATGTTTACTAAAGGTTAATAAGAAATGATGTTAAAGGTTAGTAAAGAATGATGAATTTATTTCAGAGAGGGAATACTGTCCCCTTAAGAGTGTCGAAATAAATTACTGGCTAGAAAAACCTGTAAGTTAATCAAAAGAGGAGAATCCTTTATCACAAATATTTTGAGTGCCTCTGAGCATATGCAGAACAGTTTTTGCACAGCTGGATGACTGTATTCTTTCCACTTCCCTAATCCCAATTGAAAAACATGATCCAGAAAGATCAGTAGTAGAACACATGTTTTGCATGCGAGAGACAGGGATCCCAAATTTTCTCCAGTTTAAAAGCTCAGGTACATAACAAACCAACTGTTCTTCAGTTCTAGTCAGGATTGGGAGGGCACGAATTTAACTACCCCCAGGCTTACCTTATCCGAAAGTACAAAGGCATTCATTGCCTCTGACCCCAAATAATAATATGAAAAAACCAGAAAATAAAATCCATAAAAATTAGAATATAACTGAAAAAACTCACAATGCCCTCCCCTGCCAACACCTACAGAGACTCCAAAACATCCCTATAGTCAATAGATGTGGGATGCCCAAGACTTGAGGCCTAAAGGGCTTGAGATTCTGAAGAGGCCATTACTTGCTGAGCAAATAAATCTCCCCCCCACACACACACACACACATACACACACATCACATTCTCTTCCTCCATTCTAGGCAAGGCTTTGTCATTTTCTTGCTTCTTTAGGACAAGCAAGCCAGCACAGAACCATGTAATGCATTTTCTCTAATCTCCTCCTGGGGTTTTCCTGTCTTATTGAATCTGGCAGAAAGAGAGAAACATTCCCCACACTGTAACAAATTCTACACACCAAAACTAATTAATTTGTTAAAGTATTGGATTAACCTCAGCATTAATCAGGAAACCTATAGAGTTTAGCCACATTATGGGAAAAAATCTAATGACTAAACAACTTAAGGAATTATTAATTATTTTCCAAGCTTGCGGAGGGCCAACAGTCCTATTCCCATCTACTAAGCTGCTACTATATCCTAACCTGTTATTTAGTTACTCTTAAAATAATACAGGCTTTTTTCTTTGTTCCTCACTTCCTGGGCCTTCAGTTCCACCCTGGCTTGTATGCTTTACTGGCTTTCAAGTGTCTAAAATGATGTCATTTTCCAGAAAACAAGAATCTATAAATTAATTTTTCCTTAAAGAAGATGAGTGCAAGCATAACGGGCAACTCTTTAAAGTCAAAAACCAAAAGTTATTAATTTGGGCCCTGCTCCATTTTAAATGGAATTATCTTACCGAGGATTCTTTTTATGCTGGCATCAGATCAAAGTAGCAGGAGAGGTTCTTTGGAATTTAGGCTTCCTATTTTTTTTTTAACGTAACAGTAATAATAACGCTGAATGGGAAATTATGGTGTGCGTAGCTGTCAAGGGCAGGAGGCAGTCTTTAGAAGCAGGTGAAATGAGTAGATTTTAAAAGGTGCAGGCATATAAAGTGTAACAGCAAAATACTTGATTGCATGGATTTCATATCTGAGAAGGGTGAAACAAAAAGGAAATAATACCAGTCATAACTGCTTTGCAGAAGGAGAGATGTCAAGGACGGGCAATGTCATGTGAGAGCCAAAAGGAGGCAGTGAACTGAGCAAAGCCCTCTTTGCATATCACTGACAGCAGGGCTAAGATGGATGGCATATTCTGTTACAAAATGCATCTTGGGGTCCCTGTATTGATTTGCCTTCTTCACAGAGACCGTGCTAATTAAGTATAACCTTAATAGGATAAGACTGGATGCGATCAGGGCTGAAGGGCTTTAACAGTAAACGCCACCCTCGCTACCTCTCCCTCTCCGAGGCGCACTCTACCATCCTCCTCTCTGAAGATTTGTTGTTAGGTGTGTGTGTTTTTTTTACTTAGTTTCCCCCTTTGAGGCAGCTTTATGACTCTTTTAGATTGGAGGCCAATTTTGTATAGCATGAAGCATATTCTGTAAGCCTGAGGGACAAGCGGTGCTTTTCATACTTACGAAAACATCAGGTTTAAAATGATTTGCGTATCATGTTTATGAGCATGGCTGATGGCCAATTATTGTTGTTGAATGTGTTGCCTTTCATGTACCTGAAACTCAGTTTATGAAATTTGTGGTGGGGACTGTTCGAGTATGTCCTTGAAATATCTTGAAAGAAGGCCAGGAATCATGAGAGATGAAATAAATTAGTGCTGTCTTGTCTTTTTTACTTCATTGTTTTGGATCCTGCAGAATACTGCCTTTCCCTCCATATTTTTGACTGCAGTTGTAAAGGCCAACATGGGCCACACAGCAGTGAAGACAGCAAGACAGTCCTATACATGTCTGTCTAGATATAGCATTAACCTCAGTGGGACTCAGTCTCCAGTATATGTGTACAGGATTATAGCCTATCAGGAGTTGGGAGCTAAGGGGATGAGGTGGCAGATTCTCTACTGCTTTCAAAGGCCCACTGGCTCTCAGGTTAACCCATGGGCTGGAGTCACCTATTTTCTGATCCTAGTGGCAGTTTTTCCAATCTCCCCCCCCCATTTCATTCTACCTGGAAGGGAAGTGCCAAGATGGGAGTGGTATAGACAGCAGGTCTCATTTTTCACATCTCAGAGGACTGAAAGAGACTTAGCTCTTGTGCAAGAAATGTAGTTGGGTAAAGCTAGACTTCTTAAACTTTCAATATACCTACCCCCTCACAAGTCACTCTGTGGGGATTTCTAAATTAAATTGAAGCAAAGGGCTTTGGGAAGAAAATGAGTTGGTGGAGCACAGTTACTAACAGCTCAGTCCTAGGCATGATTCATATTTTTGCAGGTATTTCACCAGACTATATTGTACTCCTCATGATTTCTGACTGAAGACTGAGACTTTTGAAAATTAATTCTGGAATTTAAGAATGAAAGTTTCCTGGTGTTTTCTGTTTTGTCAACCTATTAGTGTTTTTGCCCAACTGCATCCCACCACCAGAACCTGTGTTAGAACTGAAATTGTTTCTGCGTAAGGATGCCCCAAGGCTATGATGTGCTCCTTTGCACAGGAAGACGGAGGGAAAGAACATACTTCCTATTCTTCACAGATGAAAACTGGGACATATGTGACTGAGCAACATCAGAGTGTGGTCAAAAGGCAACAGAAGGCAAAAGTTATTAATGAAGAAGAGGATAGAAAACTACTGTTTTAGGCAGAGGAACCCTGGAATTTATGGACTGCATTTAGGAAACCAGAAAAAAGGAAAACAAATTAACAAATTAACCAACTAGAAAGGCCAAGACTCTGCTCCATCTTCTCTCTCCTGCTGAATTAATTGTGTGCAAACTACTTTTGCCCTCTGAGCTCAGTTTGCAGTGACTGAAATAAACTGAAGATGAAGGGGGAAGATGGGGGACAGAGAGGAAAACAGACATCGTAAAGGTGCTTGGAAAGTGGAATGGCAGTGGATTAAACTAGGATGGTTGAGAACAGTAGTACCGTCAGAGATGGATTTGGGAGGCAGAAGGCCAGAGCTCCATTCAGCAGAGTGAGTAGGAAGGGCTACCAGCTCAGGAGAAATGATGTCTTCCATTTTGAAACGAGTGAAGGAAACCACATTATACCATTTAAAGGCAATGTAGTAAACCAAGTCATGAACATTACTGTTCAAAGGGAAGGCTTCCTGTAAGACAGTTCACTCCTGAATATAAGAGTACTTAATTTCATCATTGACAGAAAAGAACAGAAGGAAAAGAAACCTACAAGGAACTGCATATGTATGACATTCCATAGAACAACTGGAAATAAGAAAAAGGAAAGCTGAGCATTCCTAATGCATTTGTTTCACTCCTAGAAAGTAGGCCTGGTAATTTGGATGAGGAGAATTTTGGAACCATCCTTAAATATCATTTACCCCCAGTTCAGTATATTTAGGACTGTAGGATCTTCATGCAATTTTGAATCTCATCTATAGTGTAAATTTACAAATCCTTTGAATTCCAGTCCTTGAAGTTACACAAGGATTTTTCCTCTCAGATTTTGTCCTCCTGCCCACTCTCCTCATCATAAGTGACAGGATAAACAGCACTTTAGGTATATAGAAAAGTTTTTAAAACCTACCTACCATAAAGTGCTATATAGATGCAAATTATTGTTTTTATTACTGTAATATATATTTGCCTTGGAGGTCTTTATATTTGTCTGGTTTGGCTAGGTTGGTCAGTCAAACAAAAATGTGGAAAGTAACTTTTTGAAAGTTATCTTTAATATAACTTCTACCAGAGCTACCCTCAGTTACTGATTGCAGTTAATGTTACCAGTTTTGAGAAGCTGTTATGTTATTCACGTTGTTCATTTTTCCTGTTTACTGCCCTTTTTTAGTCCATATTACAAAAATAAGTCTATTTTAAAAAGTAAGAAAATAGCCTAATTGAGGGAGGATGAAGTCCTCAAAAAAGCATTTTAGCCACCCAAATGTACTTAAAAAATAGAGATGGGATGAATCCAGAATTTTCCAATTCCGAATCTGGATCCCAATACCTGGAAGGTTCTGGGAATCCACAAATCTCACAAATCTTGAATCTTTCGAATACTTTTTTAAAAAAGGGTTTAAAAAGCAAGTTTTTAAAAATTTCAAAACCTTTTTAAGACTTTTTTTAAACAGAACTTTTTTTAAAAGACTATTTTTCGGTTAATGAATTTGAAAGATTCGATCCGCCTATTTTTGCACAGGGATTCGAATTCGCAAATCTCGAATCCTTGCTGAGGATTTGGGGATTTGGTTGGCCCATCCCTATTAAAAAAGTAATGGGGAAGCACTGATAATTATGCATACATACCCATTCACGTACATCGTTTGCAAAAGAAATATCATAATGCCCTCATTTGTTACCCCTCTAAATGAACTCATTACAAGTAGTGATGCATTAGTTCCTAGCTTTCAGCCATACATATTTGCATATACAGTCAGCCCTCCACATTTGTGGGTTTAACTGTTGTGGATTTGATTATTCACGGATTATTTGCTGTCACCTCTGCTGCCTCTCTGTGCCATTTTTAATAGGGACTGCAAGCCTCGTGAGACTGATAAACCGCTAACGAGACTAGTAAATCCGTATTGAAAATGGTGTGGGGCAGCAGTGGAAGTGGCAGTAAGGCCCACTAGCCACCCACTTCTGCCTTGTGAAGGAACCCTGATGCCTCAGAGGAATCCATAGTGGATTGAATATGGTGATCATACTTTTTTGTGTGTTAGAAATGGTTTGAGAGGACCTAGGGTTATTCAAGTTTTTTCTTCACTTTCATGGGGGTCCTGTGGTCCTAACCCTAGCGAATGTGGAGGGATGACTGTATAAACCAAGGCTATTGGTTTATATTGCCAATCACTTTTGGTGATTTTAATGAAACATTGAATTGTTTTATTATATCAATAGCTTATTTTAGGATATTTTTAAACTGAGTTTAACTATTATTAGGAACTGCTTTATAACTTTTTCAAAAAAGTTATAAAGTGGAATAGAATAAAAGTAAACAAAACTAAAGCAAAATAAAGATCTTTTCTTAGAGCACAGAAAGAGCAAATTGCATAGAACTCAGTAAGAGAGCACAGTTGTCATTTTGCCTGCCATTGCAAATACCAGGAAATCATTGTGTGAACAAACAGAACAAAGGCTTATCAAGTGGACAAGGACCTTGTCAATGTATGTGAAATAATCTTCACAGCATGAAGCAGCACTTGATTGGACATTCTTATATCTTCTTCTTAAATCAGAGGCTATAGCAAACTGTGCCATCCCATCGTGTAAGTAACAACTTCATCCAGATCTGATAACAAAAGGAACAAAACATCCAGATCTTCTGAGCCTCTGCAAACTCTCTCAGGCTTGTATAAAGCCCCAAGATTTGGACAGTCGATCAGCATTGGGTGGCTTTAAAATGGGGCTGGCAAAGTATGTGCTAGTGGATAGGTGTCTCAATAGCCAGTAGCCAAGGAAGCTGGATGGAACTTTACCTCCAGAGACTCTTCCAACATTTCTCAGGTGATCACTAGAACCCATGTGGCCAAGCAACATCAGATTGTGGTCTAGATGGTAAAAGTTATTAAGAAGGAATAGCAGACAAGGTAGAAGAGGATTTTGCCTAAGCCTGTGGGGAAGGGCAAGATTCTTCACTCTTCTCTCTTCTCTTCTCCCCTACCTTAATTGAATGCAAACTGCTTTTGCACTTGGAACTCAGCTGGCAGCAACTGAAGTAAGCTCAAGGCAAGGGAAAAATGGGAGGAGAATGAAACTGGAACATTTTAAAAACTGCTGGAAATGTGGGATTGATTGGACTGATTACATATGCTGTAAAACTGGCATGGAACAGTACTGAACTGTTTTGCTAAATCCAGCTTTCAAGTTGTTTGATGCGCATTGGGATGCATACAACTTTTCAAAATCTGTGTCTCTTGTCTTGTTTAGTTAGCTGACACATCATGGAAAAGATCAGTCAATTTGTTTTTGCTCATTGATATTTTCTCCAAGTAATTCAGCCATTGTACAGTAACAACAAGTTCACTGGCAGAGTTTCTGAGTACAATTCAGTTTTCTGGTCTTAAAGGGGAAGGCTCAGTTTGTCATCAGATGCAGAAGGAAATAGGTCTTAGAGATAGTCAATACACTCCTTGTGGGCAGGACATTCTGAAGGTAGCACTGAGGCCGGCATCTCTGCTCTGCTTTGGGCTCTGAAGGCTCAGCCTGAAAAACCTTCTGTTCTAGTTAGAGAGGGTGGAACAATGTCTATACAACATGTCCCAACTAGGCCTCTCCAATTCCATAGCTCTTCACTACTTTTGTGCTTGGCCAGCCTTATTCTCTTTGATCTTCAATCTGGAGTTTCTTCAGACCTTAATTCTGGATGCATCCCTGTTTAATACCTAGGTGGCTGTGCACTCTCTGAAGCAAATGATATCCCAATTTGCAATCAATTTTTAAAAAAAATCACAACCAACCTATTCAAAGATGTATAGTACAAGACTGGTGTGCATTCAGCGGACAAGAAGATTTCCATCCCGAACTCATATCCAGTCTACTCCTTTCACTATTATTTAGATTACAAGCATGTGACAGGTCTCTCTCTTCTCACTTGCTACCCCAAAATATGGGTGACTCAGGGGTCCACATGCAATGCCAGTGCTTCTGTGAAATGATGGAGAATATTAGCTCAAAGAGGAGGACTGCAAGAGAAGGGTAACCTTACAAGATCTTTTACAGCTGTGTATATTGGTACTAATGCAGGAAAGAACCAGCTGGAAATACAAAAGTAAGCTTATTTGTTTTATTGGAGGAATTAACAATTGTGCACACACAAGATCTGTCAAAAGTACCACGAGTTATCTGGTGAAAAGCCAGGGTTTAAATACTCTTTTTCCTCCCTGAGTGGGGAGGTGGAAATAGCTCTCTGGCAGAGTAAACAATGGAGATCGGAGAGTGACAGCAGGATACGGAATGAGCTAATGGCCTAGCATTAAGTGACAAAGGGACCAATGGGAATCATGATGGCTCCTTAATTGCTGGACAGGTGAGGAGACAAAGGAGTTTTTGCTGGACAAGGTCAAAGACAATCAATCCTTCCATAGAAGCAGTTTTGGTGCCATTGTTTCTAAAAGTTGAGTCTTCGAGGGACATCTGCAAGTCCATTGTCTGTGAGTTTCCCTGGCTATGACCTAGCCATGCCCTAAGGTCTCATTCTGACCTAGTTTTGCAACTCATGTGTGCAGCCAATTTCCTCTTTGCCAGCTAGTTCCCAGTCATAGCAGGATATAATTTATATTTTCTGCTGATTAAATATATGTTCTGTCAATTAAACTATGTCATGGAGGAGGGGTGCATGGCCTGGTAACACACATACAAAGACTCACATATTCTCAGGGAGACACACTTCACATGGGAACCATGGCTCGCTGTATTCTGCTCTGCATGCCAACTTTGTCATTCTGTGAATATTTATTTATTTATTTAGTGCTACACATTTTCCCCCAAGGTGGCTTACAGCATATTATGCAAGGTGCCCTACAGCATATTAAGATATCTAATACATCATAATGAATTATCAATATAAAATTATACATTAATTAAAAAGGCATTAAAACACTTTAAAATGCCACCTTAATAAATCCATTAAGGCATTAAAAAAAGAAACTAAAAGGCCAGCATGTCCTTTAGACCAAGTTGTTTATGAAAGGCCTGCCTGGATCAAAGAAGTCAGTACCAGCCAGAAGATTAACAGGGAGGGTCTATCCCAGGGTGCAACTACTGGAGGAGGCAAAATAAGAAAATTGTCCCCATCAAATAGGCATTGTCCCCTCACAATAAAATTCTCTTTCAGTCTCTTGCAGCTACAGGTCTGACCATTAGTCTAAGTGTGGCCACAAAAAAGGCCCTCTTTCCATCTCTCCATGAGATCTACCTCTGACAATGGTGTGAGTGGAAGAAGAGCTTGTCCTGCAGATTGTAAAACCCAGGAAGACTCATGCAGGGAGATATAGTCCTTCAGGTAACCTTCAGGTAACAACGCTGTTTAGGGCTTTATAGGTCATAACCAGTGCATGAAATGCCTGTGCTTATATGTCCTAAACCTTGGGAATAGTTTTTCACTTTTCTTACCTTTTATGTTTTGTTTTTGGCTGTATAGCTATTACAGAAATTGTTTCTAAGCCGAAAGGACCTGACTTCATTTTCCTCCATCCTTTATTGATATGGATTAATTTTCAGATTGAATACTTTTGTGATCTAGGCCAGGCTAACTGGACTGACATTCTGGTCAATCCTATTTAAATTGTTTTATCACACCTGCAGTGTGCTAAAGCACAGTTTCAATTAAGAGATGTAGCTTCAACATTCAGATTTTTTTTCCTTTGAGCATTTCAGCAACCTTAGCCTGCACAGTTACATCCATCATGAAGAAATATATTCATCCCATTCTTCTGTCAAAATGGTGAGAATTTCAATCCTGATTCAATCAACCCAATAGTTCCAGCTGGAAAACAGGCTGGAGGGTGGTACTGTGCCAGCATCTTTAAAGCAGATTCCATTTATTGGAGCAGCTTGTGTTCCGGTCTGTCGTGCAATTGTAGTGTCCAGATTTTCCTTTAACTCGGTCCAATAAACATTAATTGGGTTCCTCCGCTAATATATACATTTTCGTTCCATACTTGTAATGGCAAAGTATTGTGGAAATGAGCCTGGTCCACAGACAATGGCCCTCTGTCCCATTGATGAAGAATAACAGAGTGGAAAATTATAGATAAGATGGACTGTCTTGTTCTTAATTTAAGCAAGTAGTACCTTTCCACTTTGTGGTAAAAATTCACACTTGAATGTGGGGAAGGAGGATCACTTCAGGTCTTTTCTTGGGACCATGAACTTCTCTAAATTCTGCAAGGCCATTCTTAAAAGTTTGTGCACAAAAATTGGTGTGTGGAGGGAAGTTGTGCTGAACAATACTTGTATTAGGGAAGCAACCTATGTGAAAGAAAGCTGTGGAAGAAAATACAAATATTGATGCTTTAAAAACATAATCACACATGGATGCAGAAATTGGATTGACTGGACCCATGTCATGTACTGCAAAACTGGCATGGATCAGAACTGAACTGTTTTGTCCAATCCAGCTTTCAAGTTGTTTGATGCACATTGGGATACATACAGCTTTTGCAAATCTGTGTCTCTTTTCTTGTTTAGTTAGCTGACATATCATGGAAAAGATCAGTCAAATTGTTTTTGCTCACTAGTATTTTCTGCAAGTAATTCAGTCACTGCACAGTGACAACAAGTTCACTAACAAACAGTTTTTGAGCACAGTTCAGTTTTCTTGTCATGAGGTATCAAATCCTAAGCAGCTCGGGTCCAGACTGTCTGAAAGACCCTAGCTCCCACATGATTCTGTTTAAGTTCTGAGATCCTAGAGCAGATCATTAAACAGTCAGTTTGTAATTACTTAGAAAGCAATGCTGTTATCACTAAAAGTTAACATGGATTTCTCAAAAATAAGTCATGCCAGGCTAATCTTATCTCTTTTTATGATAGATTTACAAGCTTGATAGATGAAGGGAATGCTGTGGACATAGCATATCTTGACTTCAGTAAGGCCTTTGACAAAGTTCTTCATGACATTCTTGCAAAGAAGCTAGTAAAATGTGGACTAGACAGGGCTACTGTTAGTTGGATTCATAATTGGTTGACCAACCGAACCCAAAGGGTGTTCACCAATGGCTGCTTTTCATCTTGGAGAGAAGTGACTAGTGGGGTGCCACAGGGTGCTGTCCTGGGCTAGTGCTATTCAACAGCTTCATCAATGACTTGGATGAAGGAGTAGAGGGCACGCTGATCAAATCTGCAGATGACACCAAATTGGGAGGGATTGCTAATATGCCAGAGGACAGGGTCAAAATTCAAAATGACCTTGACACATTGGAGAGCTGGACCAAAGCTAACAAAATGAATTTCAATAGAGGGAAATGTAAGGTGCTGCACTTAGGCAGAAAAAATGAAATGTACAAATATAGGGTGGGAAACACCTGGCTGGACAACAGTACATGTGAAAGGGATCTTGGTAGATCACAAGCTGAACATGAGTCACCAGTGTGATACAGCAGCCAAGAAAGCCAAAGTGACTCTTGATTGCATCAATAGGAGTATGGTGTCTAGATAAAGGGAGGTAATGGTAACACTCTATTCTGCATTGGTTAGCCCTCATTTGGAATACTATGTCCACTTCTGAGCACCTCCATTCAAGAAGGATATCAACAAGCAAGAATGTATCCAGAGGAGGGTGACCAAAATGGTGAAGGGTCTGGAAGCCATGTCCTATGAGGAGCGGCTTAAGCAGCTGGGTATGTTTAGTCTGCAGAAAAGAAGGTTAGGAGGGGACATGATAGCCATGTTTAAATATTTGAAGGGATGTCATGTCGAAGAGGGAGTGGGCTTGTTTTCCACTGTTCCAGAGTCTAGGACAAGGAGCAATGGATTCAAGGTGCAGGAAAGGAGATTTCAGCTGAACCTCAGGAAGAATTTCCTGATGGTCAGAGCTGTCCAACAGTGGAATATGCTGCATTGGAGTGTGGTGGAGTCTCCTTCTTTGGAGGTTTTTAAGCAGAAGGTGGATGGCCATATGTTGGGGGTGCTTAGATCTGTGTTCCTGCATGGCAGGAGGTTGGACTGGATGGCCCTAGGGTCTCTTCCAACTCTATGATTCTGTCATTCTATCATTAAGCAAAGGCTACATTTGGTGGGAACATGTTTGATGAGAGAACAAGACAGAGCCTTCTCAGTGATTGCTCCTGGGTTGTGGAATTTGCTCATATGGGAGGAGAGCCAACAGACAAAGAATGTCTTGTTTAGTCAGCCATTTAGCCATTAATTGTTTGCTGCAGAACTGTCTCTTAATGTGGGAGGCTGTGTTTTTTCTCTCTCATATTGTACATTTTTAATGCCAGACTGGTTCAAAAGTCCCAGATTTTGTTTCTGTTCTTAATGATTTTATACTGGATTAGAATAAACTGGCCTGGGGGCGCTGATATACCAGGAGCTGACAGTGTTACCCTCGGGTCTCTACAAGGGCACTACTAGGTCTCTGGCCGCAAGCCAAAGTCCCCAAGCTGCCAACGCATCCTTCGATGGCCCGAATGGGTTCTTTGATTTGCGCACCAGGGTGTACACTTCTCGGAGAGAGGTAAAGGGATCAGCCGTCTGGAAGACAGAGTCCTTCCAGGGGCACTTTCTTTTACCCAAAACCCATCTCTCCAGTTTCCCATGGACCTCTTCCTCACACATGAGGTCCTTAACAGTAACGGGGCTCTCCTTAGCCATTTTCTACACTAAACAACAACAACTTACTACACAAATGTGGGACCAGGACTGGAGGGACGGGCAGGATTACCTAGACCCCTGGGGGAGCTAAGGAAGACGAACTCTATGGAACTACTCTAGGGAAGAGGGAGAGGAACCAATCTCCAACCTGCCCAAACAAAGTCACTCTGGTGCACCCAGGCCCAGTTTTACACCTCGACAGCACTGGGGACGAGAGGACGAGGAGATGGTTGGCGGACAGGGAGGTCACCTAGACCCAGGGACCCCTCAGGAGTACTCCACCTGCCTGAAGAGGGGTAACGAACACTAAGAAACTTACTGCGCTGCCCTGCCGAAAAGCGGGAGGAAAAGAACGAGGAACCAAAAGCCAAACCGTCCCTAACTGGTTTTCTGGGTGAGGGGCGCCTTCCTCTACCTTGGGTTAAACCGTTAAACCTTAAACTAGGTCAGGAATCACCACCCGCACCTAACAAGCCGGCAAATCGGGACGTACCCGAGAACTGGGAAACCGGGACGCACCCGTGCCTTCTCCAATACGAACAAGCCAAACTCAAGGGATAACTCAAAAGGGCAGTGGAAGAAGGGGGGAGTTCCTCCTTCCTTAAAGTGCTTTTGTGTACCTTGCTGCTAGAGTGTTGAATGTATGTGGACTGTTCCTAACGTGCTAAACTTCAACACTTAGGATCCCAGCCCATGATAGACCCAAGATGGGGAGGTGGTTCCCAGGACAAGACAAAGAAAGGGGAACAGATTTCCACCCGATAGAGTTACTTCACACACACACAGAAGTCACGCACACACTTGCCTGCCTACCAGCATTCTAAAACAGCTCAACTGACCGTTCCCTAGGTCAGTACCACCCGATTTGAGGAGGTTCCAGATTCCTTCTCAAATTAGGGGTACCGAGGCTGCCTGCATTGCTCCACCATTCTGTTACCCTGTGTGCTGGGGGTCCTGGGAGGGGTGCCCAAATAACCAAACAACAACAACAAAAGATGAGGAAATTAGCTGGAACACTCACTTAGCTAACGAGAGGAAGGGTAACTTTGCGAGGATCTTTTAACCCTATGTATACAGGGTCAGGTCAGTTTAAGCAGTCAGACAGTTTTAAAATACCAAAATTGATGTTTTATTAACAGACAGACAAACAGAAAAGACAACACAGCCACACAGCTAGCTAAGAAATAAGAAATGAGAGTTTTCGGGGGAAATGGGTGATATGACACTTTTCTCGTAGTCCTGAAGAAACCGGAAATGTTAGTGAAGAAACTCAGCATGGTAGCCGAGGGGAGCTCACAAGACGAGGCGGCGGCAAGGTGGGATGGAAGTCTGGAGCGATCCGAGGAAGCTCTCAGAACTGGGGGTTTATATAGGGAAAGTATGACCGTAGGCTAGTCTGGACTTGGGAGAGAACAATGAGTTTTGGGCGAGAGACAATGTCTCCAAAAGGTCCGAATTTAACATGATTGAGTTAAGTTTGAATTGACAATAGAATGACCAGTATGCAGATGCAGCTCGCTTGGGCAGTTGAGCTTCTAGCTCGTCAGGGTGCCTGCTTGGGGCAGGGGGCTCTTTGTATTAGCGTGCATCCTTAATGAAGTGTTTGTCTCGGGAGGTCTCCTAAAGCAAGATCTGGCTGTGTCTGGCTTGCTTAGGTGGGAAAGGAATGATTCAGCATTTAATAGCCATGCCTAGCTCTGTGCTTGTTTGGGGGCCTCACAAACACTTGGCTGAGGGTAGCAAAATAAGACCAAATTGCGATATCAAAATGATATCTGATGCCTACCGAAGCCAGGCCAGTTCACAGTGATAACAACAGAGCTGGGATGAACAAAATGTATATGGATCTCCGAAATAAAATCAGAAAGAACAGGAACAAAATCTGGGACTTTCTGTTCTTTTAGATCTGTCTGGACTCAGCCTTAATGTTTTTAATGCAGTGTTATTCTTTACATAATAGTTTAATCATTTTATTTTTTCTTTAATATTGTGAAGGATTTCTACCTGCATTCTATTTTAATATAGTCTAGAATCCTGTTGGGCAGTTATGAACACATAACCTGGAATTATATACTTGTGTTATGTATTCAAGGTCCTTGCATAGCCTTTGCAGGCTACATAAAGACTGTGAAAGTCTCCCAATATCCACTTACCAGGAAGCAGCCACTGTGATCGTGTAGATCTGTTTCCCTGTCAATCAGGAAGCAACTGGTTGATGGTCTACCCACTCCCACACAAACAATCTCGGGTGCAAAGGAAAATTACAACAGGGACCCTCTTTCCTTCTGTTACACCAGAGATCACTTATGGGAGGGGTGGAAATGGCAGCCAGTTGCTTCCCAAGTGACATGGGAACAGACCCCCACTGATCACAGCAGCTGCTTCCTGATAAGGGGGGATTAGAAGGGTCAAGCTAGGATTCACTATGTAGCAGTGTAACTGTGGTGCTTACACATATGTAAATCCCATACAGGATTCTGGACATATTTCATAAGCTGTCTTGAGACCTGCATGGAAGAAAAGCAGAATATAGAGACAGCAAAAAAAGGACAGCCAGACATTTATTCTAGAATAGACCTGTTTCAACCCATGGTCCTCCAGATGTTATTGGGTTCTATTTCCCATCATCATCCAGGAATCATTGAGGAATCATGGGAGCTGTGATTAACAACTGCAGGACTGTTCCTGAGCCCTGATTTAGAATGTGCCATTTCTGTGAGTGATTGAAAGAGAGATTTGTGTGCAAGCGGGAAAGCAGGTGTCAGGATACATATATTTTCAAACTGATTCTACTGTCTTGTAGCCAGTGTAGCTTTGTCATTCAGTCAGAGATGCAAAATAGAATTGAAGCATCACTTTTTTTTTTTAACAAATGACCTTGGGTTAAACAGTCTACATCTGGTGAGAATGGCCAGGGGATAGAAGAAGAAAGCACAGTGATAAGATAAGGATATTAGATAAAGAAGGATTAAGTAGAGCCAAACAACCTTCAAGATCACCTTGGCTTGGCACTGCCCATTAGCAATTAAGGGGCCAATTCACACAACCAAACATACCTGCATATTGTGTGACATTAAGCTCTTCCCAGTCTACAATCACTGCTACACCACACAATTAGGTGCAGTGGTTATTTACCACCTTGGTGTCCTGACTTTCAAGTAATGTACTTTGCCTCTGTACTGGAGAAGTAGGAGGAGGGCGACGGTCCTTACTTGCTATATTTTAGGGGGGGAAATACTGGAAACATTGCTTTTTGGAGTACAAACATTCACAATCCCCACTGCACTAGCAAGGTTGATGGGATTCTGAGCGTTATAGTACAAAAAAAAAAAAAAAAGCATTTCCAAGCTGTATACTCTTAGCCTTGAGAAGGGAAAAGGACTGCGGGATGGGCTGGCCTGGGGACTAATGCTTTGCTTGGAGCATTCCAGGGATGGTGAGACTAGAGGAGGGGAAAATTGCCTCCATGTCCTTTTGGCTAGAGTCTTGTTATTCCATTATATGAGAGGTCACACTTTCCCTAGGATTACGCAGCAGTAGTGAGAGCAAGCAGACAGAATTTATTGGCTCCAAGGAGACTGCTTCTCCAGTGTCTCAGTTCCTTCATGGCTGTTGCACCCAGAACCCTTTTCTTCCTATCCATATTGGCATAGTTACACTGGCGTAGTGCTGCAAGAAGGTTCTGACCTTGATATATAAGTAGCAGGTCAGCATACAGCCACAGTTGAGGGGTGTGTGTGACAAGGCCTGCTTTTTCTCCTCACAGACTGGTATGGCATGTTCTCCCTCTTCAAGTCTGCTAAAGCACCTTACCACTTTATATAGCTCTGCCTTTCCCTTTATAACACCTCCTTCCTGTAAAAAGGATAAGTCCTTTAAGTTGTTATTTAGAATGATTTACTGATCTATGGTAGCATGTTTCTGTTTGGTCAGAGCTACTGAAAATTATTCAGCTGGGTTAAAATTTGTAAAAAAATATACTATAATCTTTATTAAAACAACAAAGAGAATAAATGTTGGTGCTGTATGTATGTTCAAGCTGAAACAAAGCTTCAGAATCTGTTTAAACAGTTTCTTATTTGTTTACATCAGCATAAAGGCACCGGTCTCTCTCACATACACAGCCCTTTGCCAAAGGCTCTGTTCCTACATCTAGGTCACTCTCTCTGACCAGATTCAAAGGTGGGTTGATTTCGTTTCTGCCCCTCTCTCTAGCCTTTCTCTGAGGAAACACACCTCTCCCATTCAACCCCTTGGATGACTGAGAAACTCTCTGGCTGAAGGACTGCCTTTTAGCCCTTTCTCCTGGAAGTCTGACTCTAAGGCAATTCAGTGTGCCTGCTATTTATACATTTTTCCTCCTAGACTTCCAACCCTTCCTTCACACTAATGGGCTGGGTTTCTCTCTGGAGTAACCATTCTAGTTGCCTAGCAACCTGTTGCTGGGTGGCTTCTCTGACACCCAGGATAGCTATTCCCCCAGCTCTGTCACAGAGGTGAACAGAATGAGGGCATTACTTACTCAAATAATAATTTTGTCCATTAGACCCCCATCATTAAATTTTTCTATAGTGCCCAATTTCCTAACATTTCAGAAATTTAAAACTTCAATTGAGGTATTTAAAAATAGAATTTTAACATTCAAAGAAAAGCGGCAGGCAAAGTTCCCAAGGGGATATGAACACTACAAATATAGCGTAGGCATATAACGATAGCCATGTTTAAATATTTGAAGGGATGCCATGTAGAGAAAGGAGAGGGCTTGTTTTCTGCTGCTCCAGAGACCAGGACAAGGAGCAATGGATTCAAGCTGCAGGAAAGGAGATTCCACCTGAACCTCAGGAAGAACTGTCCGGCAGTGGAACATGCTGCCTCGGAGTGTAGTGGAGTCTCCTTCCTTGGAGGTTTTTAAGCAGAGGCTGGATGGTCATCTGTCGGGAATGCTTTGAGGGTGTTCCTGCATAGCAGGGGGTTGGACTGGATGGCCCGTGTGGTCTCTTCCAACTTTACATTTCTATGATTCTATGATTCTATAAGAGTTCTAGGTGTGAATTATTTTCTGTGGCTCACTGTCTGCAATGCTAGAAGTTTGAGTACTGAAGGCAGAATTCTTATTTGTGGGCAAAGCCCTAATTTTGCCCTTTCCCCATAGTTACACCTCATAGCAGGAGTGTCTCCCTGTTGCAGTCATGATCCAGATTGGAGGCCTGGTGTTTACTGTTCGCATTGGAAGGGAAATCACCCATTTATACTAATGGACATATTTCTTCTAATACAAATAATGGATGTGGAGGCAGGGAGGCAATGTAAACTAGGACCATAGCATGGGGCAAAAATTTTCAAGCCTTTTCTCTGCCATGGTACTTAGATCAGAAGACCCTATTTCTAGTGTCGTAACTCACTCTCTGGAATCTGAGAAATCTGACACACAGGAGTTTGATTGTGGGAAGTTTCTGGCTCCAGATGATGGCTCCCTCCAGAATCTGTTGATAACCAACAAAGCTGAGAAGCTGTATCCTGAGCAGGACTTGATGGACACCAAAGCGATATCCCCATCTTGTCCAACAAAGAGAAAAGAGATTGTATCATATGAGTCAACATCTCTTAAACAGAAAGTGGTGAATATTCAAGCATCATAAATCTCCCAGAAGCAGCTGAGAGTCCTCATTCCTCACAACTGTTCAGACTTCCTGACTGGCAGTGCACTCATTATTCATGTATTTCTTGGGATTCGATCTCTGGAAGGGCTACATTTGATGCCTCCTTGCCTTACCCTGTCAGCTTGCATATATGGACTTTAGGTAATGAATTTGGGACTGGCTGTGACCTTGCCTCTACATTTCCCTTCATCTTCCATGAAATACCTGGATTATCTGTGCATGACTTGGACTGGCTTGACTTACTTGTATCTATTTCCCCTATAATATCCTGTTCCTCTGGTTACTTGCTGCGTGTAGGCATAGGACACCTGCTTACTTTTGAAAAAGCTATTCATATATTTTCATGGAGATTGCATAATCTGTAGACTTTAGTCAGGGGGTGACATTTGTGTTTTCTTCCACGGACCTGGCTAGGTATGAGTCCTTTCTCCAAGGTGTCACCCCTTATAGTGCATATGATTGTGTAGGCCTGTAGGTGAACACACAGTGTGAAAGGAGTCTAATTTATTCTGTAGCTCTGCCATCTCATTCTGTTTGCATGTAAAGACCAGACTTAACTCAAGTGCTGCCACAGTGGCATGTTAGCCCTTGTACATTTTTATCAGAACTGTGAAATACTTTGCTGTTGGCATCACATGGAGTACCCTCAGTCAGAGCAGCTATCCTGTGCTATTTGCTTAGGCTGCCTTCAAGCTGCGCTGTCATCGCGGGAAGATTATGTATACTTTACAAATTGTTTACTGCAAAAAGGTATTTGATCCCCTTCATTGACATTGGTAAGTGCAGCAGAAAAACAATCCCTGGTGGACAACAGAGGGGTGCTGAGGGCTTTCTTCCCCTTTTTCTACCCCCTCCATTGGCACAATAATCCTTGCAGTCATTTCTTCATATAATGCTATCTCTTACTCAAGTTCTCATCATGGTTGCCTGTCTATTGGTGCCATCAGAAATAAAACTGAAAAGCCACTGTGGTATACAAACACAGACAGCCCTTCCCCAAAGAGCTAGGGGGAAATGATACGGCTCCTATGCACCAACAACAAGAAGCAGGACTGCAACATGACCAGGGAATATTAAGTGGGTATTAAGTGGGAAGTGAACAGAATGAATGCAAGATGTAGCCTTTTCTACTGTCCTGCAATATTCCATTTTAAATCCCTCCTGTGAAAAAGCTGTCTATCAAAACAGTTTGGTCAGAAAGGGACCCCCTCCCAAGTGTGGAGACCCATTTCAGAACATGAAATCCATGAAGGCATGCAAAACCAGGAGTTAAAGTGTTCCAGTTTTTCCCATGCCTAGATCTGGGTGCCATAGGAGCTGCAGTCACAGGCACACAAGGCACTAAGAAAATATTCCCAAGAAGAAGAAAGGACACACTGACAAGAGGGCTTCCTTCCTGAACTTCTGTTCCAAGCTCATTTGTTTCTTGTCACTTTTGTGATCGTAAATGGAAATGGGGAAGCAAAGGTTAAGTGGAAGCTTTAAAGTCTTCTCCATTTCTTACCAACCTAGAGAGCATAGCTGGGCTACAGACAAGAGTCATTTCCTCTTTCCCAATTTGTCCTGTTCATATGGATCAATGTTGCCTACTGAGACATGGTCAATTATTCTTACATTACATCCATTCTCAAGCTGGGTGGTAAAGGTCAGACAGGAGAAACCTACATCTCTGTCATCATTAACACTGTAGAGCATTAAGCCCAAACAAAATGAAAGTATAGTCACCCACATATACTCTCACACACTTTGAATTAATTGGTTAAGAACAATCTCTGGAACAGGAAACAATTAGATCCATGAGCGCTATACCTGGAAGCAAGTCCCATTATACTGGATGAATTTATCAGTGGTCTGCACTGAAGGAGCACCTTTCACCAGTATGGAGAGAATCATGTCGTACCTGCCAGCCACTTTGCTATTAGAGAAAAGGAGCCTGTTAGAAATGAGAGGTGACAACCCTAGTTCAACAAATGTGTTTCAATACGTGGGGATTCAAAGCCAGAGTTTAGAGCTAAGCACACAAAACCTTCTGCCTGGGTGGATAAATCTGTCACATTGGCCCCTATGGTCAGTTGTAAAAACTCAAGCTTTTCCAGGTGAATTAATGAGGAAATGAAATCATCTCATCCATCTTGTTGGGTCCATCAGCATGTACATCATGATGAACTGCCCTATACTAGATCAGGTCTACGGAAATAAAGTAGCTGAACTCAGCTGTTCAAGCTGGACTTTTTAAAAAAGGAAAGGCAAGGGTCTCTTGAATGAATGAATAGAATAGTACCAAAGTGCAAGCCACTGAGTGTGGCATAGTAATAAAAGGAATGTGAGTAGTTATAAAGGGTTGGATCTGGGACCTGCTTTTATCAGTGTTAGTACCCACTGCGCAGAAATCCTCTTGAAATCCCCTCATTGGCAGAAAGCTCTTGCCAATGTACTCTTTTCCCCTGCACTTCCCAGCACTACTTCCATTTCACTGTTTGAGAGAACCCTCAAATGGTTTGAAGCAGACAGGGGGACAATAAATGACTACAGGTAGAAGGTGAGATCCACTAAAATTGCTCACCCATTCCACCAGAAGGATTGCTCTGCTAGATCAGAAGCCTTCCGTGGATGGAAGGAGCACTTCCACCCCAGGAGGAAATGTCTGGACCTCATGGAGGTGCAGGCCAACAGTTAATTAAAAGCAAAATAGAACCAATATGACTCTTTGAGTTCTATGACCTATGTGTAAGTCTTGGAAGAATTCCCAGTGTTTGGAAGACATGCACTCAGAATAACTTCTCTCTTTGGAACCACCTCCCATTGTGTGAGCCATTCATCTCAAATGTTTTTTCTAGCTGAGAGGAACTGTTGTCCCACATTAAAAAAAAGGCTGCAACCATCACAATAGGTTAGGAAAAATAAAAATTGTCCTTTTCCCTTTGCCTTTGGCCATAACAACTTGACTTCCAGTCCCCCCAGTCCCATCTCAAGAATGTGGCCCTCAAGACACCAGTAGGATGGGAAGTTGGCCCAAAAGCTGAGAAATGTTCCTCATAACATCCAACATCGAGTATTAATTTCTAGTTGCTTCTGAGTGCCAAGCTAGATATGACAGCATGAGGCTGAGCTTGACAAAGTTATAGTGGCTGTGCTGGCTGAGGGATTCTGGGAAAGGCAGTCAAAAAAGTAACTTTCCCATGTTCTGGCAGGAGATGTGCACATTTAAAGCACCATCCTGATGCAATCTGACAAAGAAAACAAAGATCTCATTCTGAGAAGCGACGTTTTGAGGAATATGTAAAACTATGGTAGAATTTTCCAACTCTGCACACTATGCTTCATCTCCCCACAGACACTATCCCTGAAATCTTTTATGCCATATAGGAACTGTGGTCAAATAAAAGTGAAATAACACTGGTACTACTGGTCTATGTAGAATGAGAACAAGTAGAAGATCATTTTGGGACCCTGAACAGACTGGGTGAATCCAAGGCTTGGGGAAACATTTTGTGAAAATGAATGAGTCCTTATATGCACTAAGAGCAATGTTGATGAAAACATCTCTTCTTGTGTTCTACATCAACTTTTGTGGGTCATGAACGATAAGGCAATTTCTTTAAATCTTCACTGATTAGTATTCTCCTATAGCCGCAGTTTCATAAAATCGTCCCGACATTTGATAAAAAGTAATAAAACCGACTTCTATTATTTATTACAAGCCTTTATATCTTTCACATTTATTTTTAAAACCTTTTTCACTTTCCTCATGTTTTTCTTAGGATCTTTTATGAAGACCAGCATGATTTTCTGTCAGCAATTGGCTTCCTCCAATTCTGAATTCTAAAGATGACAAGTTTCTATTTTTCCTCAGGCCTTCTTAGCTGGGGCAGAGGAATTCTATAAGTGAACAGATCTAATTACTATGTTCTGCTTTCAAATGTAAAAAATGAACTGATTGTGTTCTCTTCTCTTCCACTCATCTTTGATAGCCCTCTCTGAATATAAAAAGAACAGAAGAATTCTAGATATCGACAATATCTGTCAAGAAAACAACTACCATTTCTTTCCTAATCAAGTTCTGGATTCATTTGTCAAACAGGCCACAGGGTTTTACCAGAGGAATGAACTGGCACCCTTAACTAAATCACAGCCTCTATTTGTGTTCCATCATCCCCAGCTATCTTGGAATTTGTAGTCATACACATCTGAACAGTCCCATCTGGGGGGAATCTGCAAGGGCCGTATGGATACAATTGGACAAAAGGGATCAGAGCTTTCCTTGTTTTGTTTCCTGATTCCAGGGCATCTCTTTATCATGTGACTGCAAACTCTAAATCTCCTCTACCACTTTTCTGTCACTAAATCCACTCTCACCTCAAGCTGATGAGATCTAGCATGGACCAACGGTCAGAGTGTTGGGCTGAGATTGAAGAAGTCCTAAATTCAAATCACCACTCAGCCATGAAGCTTGCCAGATGAACTTGCGCCTGTCACACACTCTGACAGACTGACCTACCTCATAGAACTGTTATGAGGACAAAAGAGGGATGGGAAAGCCATGTGGATCAACCACTCCTTGGAGGAAAAATAAGATAAGAAACTTAATAAAATAAAGTTATGGCCGGCATCATTCGATCATGATTTGTTTAGCTCATTAATCACCTACCTTCTCAATGATTAAATTAAAATCCCAAACCTTCAATAAAGATGCAATGGGGTGTGTCCCATTATTTTGGTTCTGGCTAACAAAACTGAGTGCTTTTGTTAGATGAAAATCTGCTTGTATTGTCTCTTTACTTCCACTGTACCTCACTGTGCCATGACCAAAAAGAATGCAAAAAAGTGTGCTGTAGTACTATTCATTAATCACACTCACTCACACACAGCATGTGCTCTGAATTTTTTAAATTTTAAGTTTCTTCCCTCTCTCTCTCTCTCTCTCTTTCAGTAAAAAGTGCATTATGTGTAATAGTTGCTGTGTGCTTTGAAGTCATTTCCAACTTATAGTGACCCTAACGCAACCCTATCACTGGCAGGATTTCTTCAGAGGGGATTTATCATTACCTTCCTCTAGAACTGAGTGTGACTTACCAAGAGGGTTCCCATGGCTGAGGAGACATTTGAACCCTGATCTCTTTGAGTCTTGTTCACCATCAAACACTACACCATATTGGTTCTCACCTGTACTTAAACCCCAGGCAATTCCCTCCTCTTAGCTCTCCAAACTGCCCACCCTCCCATTTATCGTTATAGCCAGCAAAGGGAATTCCCCATCATGCTACTCCTCCTAGCCATTGGCCAGGTAAGAATGCAGTCAGTAGTTTCAGAGCAGTCCAAGATAGCTTGCAACCAAAGGGAAAAGACACAATGGTGATCCCCTTCATTCCATATACAAAGATCAACTGGTGGCACCGGCAACTTGGCTGCTGTAATGATCAGTGCTGCCAGGTCTTGTTTTCTTTGCTGCAGGTCTTGAAATTTCAAGATTTTCAACTTCCTCTTAAGTTTTCCAGGGGACAGCATTAAGGAACCAGAATAAAATGGGAGCAGGCATTTTTCCACATGACTCATTCCAAGCATTTTTTTCCCCCATTTCAACATCCCATTTTCCAGCTTGCTCTTCATGGCTGTTTCATAGATAGTGGAAAAGAAAAAAAGACACTTCATTGTGTTTGATCCTTTGGCCTTGAATTAAAAGCGCTAATGCTGCTGGATAGTTCCTTGGCAGTTCACCACTCAACCCTCTGGCTAGCATTAGCATTGCTCCTACTTCTGAAACATCTTCCTTCTGGTGAGCTCTGTACTTAACAGAACCTCGTCTATCTGTCTGTCTGTCTGTCTGTCTGTCTGTCTGTCTGTCTGTCTGTCTGTCTGTCTGTCTATCTATCTATCTATCTATCTATCTATCTATCTATCTATCTATCTATCTATCTATCTATCTATCTGCTACGTTTATATCCCATATTTCTTCCACCAAGCTGAAAATTGTGTACATGGTTTCCCTTTTCCCCACTTTTCCTCATGACAAACCTGTGAGGTAAGTCCAGCTGGAAGAGATATGGAGTGGCCCAAAGTTACACAGTGCATTTCATAGCTCAGTAGACACTTGAAGGTGAGCCTCTAAAGTCCTATTCCAACACACTCAGCCACCTGAACCACCACACCACACTGACTTGGACTCTTCCTCACACTTTACTTCAATGAAACTTCCTTGCGGGGGCACACAACTTTTGTGTGCTGAAAGGAAATGTGGTGGGAGATATGAATGCAATTCATAGTTGAAAATCTGTATATTTCTTATTAGCAATGGATTTTGGTGGCGGGGGGAAGAATTTTGCGGCATGCTTAATTGGAAAAAATGTGGAGGAAAACTATTGTGCAAATCTGTAAGACACACTCAAATATGTTTTAGTCAGTGGGTTGCATGCACTCATTAATATGTGTCTGTTTAAATACTCTCACAAATATATGCACAGACTGTTTGCTCTTCAAAGACCCACACAGAAAGCCCAGGCTTGACACAATTGCCCAACCCTACTTGCCTGCATGTAATTCCTTGCCATTTATGACCAGTGGGTGAATACTTAAATACCAGGCTGCCTTGCCCCCACCAGTTGCTTTCCCACCTCTTTCTGTTTTCACAGTGTAGGAGAACAGGTTGCTTCAACGAGGATATCCTGAGATCTGCCCACACTTAATAATTTTTTTCTGGGTTCCAATTCAGATTAACTGACAAGCACAGCAGTTTGAAGAGGAGATCTGGCACAAATTAGTAGATGAAACATTAATACATTATCAAGACTTAGTGGCATAAATCAAAGCTCTAAAAGAGCTGAGAAATGAAATTGTTGCACTGGGATGGAATCAAGCATCCCTTAACCAATGGAAATGTTGCTCATGCAGATTTTCATAAGAAGGTGGGCTGTTCCCACAGCAGATAATCCTTCCCTGGATACTAGCTTCTGTACTAATGGACTGGAAAGTAGCTTAATATAATGACAACCTTTTCCAAATGACTGAAAACAGACAGGTGGAACGCACGAATGAATATATTTTAAGGGAAAATCAGTATGGATTATGTAAAGAAAATGATCACCTCCACACCTAATGGTGTCTTTCTGAGAACATCAGCAGGCATTTCCATCATGGCGTTGACTGTCTGCACACAGAGTTGTTATGGCTACTGGCCAACCATTCTTTTGTTAGACAGATTGCTGGTTAATAGTCCAGAAGGATCAGTTGCTATTTCATCAATGGGAGACAACAGTTATGAGCCAGTGGTGGTATCTTTCATGGTGTGTATGTGTATGTGTTATGCAACTGGGCAGGATTTATAAATGGGAAAACTGTCTTCCTCCGGATTTTGTTGGAGCCTAATTCCCATCATTCCATTACTATTGGGTGTGCTGGCCAGGGCTAATGTGAATTGCAGCCCAACAACATTTGGAATGCCCTCTACTACACAGAATTCAAAACATTAGATAATCAAGTATTACAGAGGTAAATGTGCAAGTGTCCAATTGTTCTTATAAGTGGGAAGTGCTGGCAATTAGAACTGTATGAAGAAGCCCAGTATTAAAGATTGAACAAGGATCTGGGTTAAAGTTTGCTAAATTTAACCCATGAAAACATAATCATTGGTTTATAAAGTATAGAAAATATGATGCAGAAATCTGCGAGCAATAGGGAGTGTATGTATTTGTTACTAAGAACATAGAGACAAGCAGAACACAAGCAGAACACCTATTCAACTGTAAACAAAGATATTAGCAGACTTGACTGATAATAAAATCATAGCAGGTGCCTTGATGGCTGATGCACTCAGCTGGCTTATGTAATATGATGGAGGACAGCAGAAAGCCAAGATCTAACTACACTTGGTTTGTTTATGTTACCTCCAAGAAGCTGATTAGAAGAAAAGCAATGTTACATCGCCTCTAGGAAAGGAGACTTATTTATGTAATTGTGGTACACTGAGAGTTTTTATGTAATTAGACCAGATAGGATAGCTGATAGGCTGATCAGAGGCTGTGAAGACTATAAAGTAAGCTGAGAGGAGACAGAAGTCAGAAGTGTCAACTAGGGCAGAAGTCTGCAATGCAGCCAGCAAGCTTTGTTATTCCAAGCTGAGAACCCAGTCATGCTGACAAATGCCAACAATGCTGGTAAGAGAGAGATGATCTTTGCTCTCAGCTAAACTATACTAAATAGATATATTTACCATTCTGCTAGATCAGTGGTTCTCAACCTGTGGATCCCCAGATGTTTGTGGACTTCAGCTCCCAGAAGCCCTGAGCATTGACCATAGTGGCTGGGGCTTCTGGGAGGTGAAGTCCACGAACATCTGGGGACCCACAGGTTGAGAACCACTGTGCTAGATTATTGTAACAGATGTGCTAGATACAGCAACGTTCAAGGATATCTACTCTTGGAAGCTTGTGTGTTCATGGATACCTGTTTAGAGATGTAAAGTTCCTCATCAGAAGAGAGTGTAATCCTAAATGGATAAGATGGTAATGTTCCTCTATGGGTTAACTGTGGAGAAGCCTGTAAGAGAGATGCAGAGATAAAGACTCAGTCCTTATGAAAGTGTAGCATCTTGGTTTCCATATACTGAAATACACTGTAATGTAATGTGATGAATGTATGATGCTGTGCATACATAGATGTCATGCCCTGCTTCCACAGTATGGACTCTGACTCAGAGTCTGAAACAGAGGGCATGCCACGGTCTGCTGTACAGAGAGAGGTTGCAGTGCTGGAAACAGGACAAGAGACGGTGCCAGCTCCAAAAGAGTCCTGGCTCTTCAGATGTAGAGGACTACTTACCTCTACCCAGCTTCGCAGTGCACAGGCAGCAAAGAGAGAGGCAGCAAAAAGAGAGCCAGCATCACTCTCTCAGTATTTATAACCGGCAACAATCAATCAAGTCTCAGCTGTGCTAGGACTTATTTAGCTGGTGTCCTTCCCCACCAGGAGTTGTCAGAGCTTATCTGAGCTGCTACCTTGCTAGATGCATTGATGCTCGGATTGACTGTGGACACTCCCTTGCATGAAACCTTGCTGGACTTTGTTTATGTTGGACTTTATTTATACCTCCTTGCTTACTGCCTGGAAGTAAGTAACACACTGGGAGATATTCAGTTGTTTTGTTTGATTTATGAGCTGTGCAAGGACTAAGATAGAACAATAGAATGGAATGGAATGAAAGCAAATTGCCCAGGCTGTAACATGTCTGTGTTTTTTCCCTAGGAGGAATGTATATGAGTATATATCTATGACTTCATATAATAAATGACCTGGAATATTAGCAGAGACTTTGTTCATTCTCCTTTATGAATATCCTGGAAGTCCAATACTTAAAAATTCTGAAGTGGGGTGATATTAACTCTGCTTGTCTGGATTTTGCCACTATCACAGGTTGGATACTTAGATGACCAGAAGGAGATAGAGGAACCCCAGACAGAAAACAAATTAGTTGACAAATGGCAAAAGCCTCTCAGTTCTTCAGTGGAAAGAGATAGGATTGGTGAATCTTGTCGGTTTTACCAGGATGTCAGTGCTAACACTCACCATTCTCATTATTGAAATTTTTATGTCATTAAAATATACTACTTGCATTTCCTTCCTGTCCTGGTGTCATACTTGGTTGCATGACTTTCTTTCTCCATAGAAATTCCTGTGTATTTCAGTATTTCTAATGCACACATTCTTAGGCTTTTTCCCATCAACTAGAGCATATTTGTGTTCATTTTCAAAAAATGTACATTTGTACTTATACACCTTTGTTTGCATGAAATTCAGATGGGGGGGGAAGAATTCAGTGCTTACCTTTTCCTCCCAATGACAGAAAGCAGACAGGTATGTGCATGCCAGACACTAATAATCGTCTCTCAGACCACAAATTGGATAAATTTGCTTTAAAAGGTTGGCTAATGCAAATTCCTTCTCCATCCCTGACTGTTGCCCTCTGCAGAGTACTAGGTGAACCTCTACACTTGATTTGTAGGGCTCCAATACAATTGAGTCACAAAAAGATCAGTCACCTTGTTCCATAGGAGACAAAGCCAGTGCACATTTCCCCCTCCCTCTGGTGTCACTTATGTGATTTCAATTGTGTGAAGCATTACAACGCCTGAATAGGACTGGAAAGTATCTCACTGTTTTTTGAGTGAGCAACCCATCAATGGTTGGGCTACTGTACTCCTCCACCTGAAGGGACAGGTTGGGAGTATGTATGTACATACATATATTTGTTTGTGTGTGATCAAGACCAACACATAGGTAGGACATGCTGGGGACCAGCAGTGGTGACCTATCAGCCATTCCTCAGTTCCCTGCCCTGGGCCATTCCCCACGTTCCAAGACAGACCTCTATACTAGTCCTCTGTCTTTGTGTGTGTCAGAGGATGCTATTTCATTGCCAGGGTTGAAGCAAACTCTGTGTCAGTTTTTGTCAATTTTTGTACATAGTATAATATTTTTTATTAAAATTTTGATTACAAATACCCCCCCCACTTCCAAACATCTTTTTTCCAGTTGAGTCTGTGTTTACATTCCATACATACATTGTTTCTGTTTAACAAATAATCTTACACTGTTACTTTTAACATTATTTCATTACAACTTATGCTTTATCTATAACATCATTAATTTACGTTATCCACATTTTCAACAATCTTTCTTTATTCCTTCCTTTTCTTATTCTTTTCTCCAATTCAAAACTTCTTGCCATTCTCTTTCAAAGATCTGGATTGGCTTATTTTTAAGTGAAAAAGTTAACTTTTCTACCTCTACCATATCCAGGACTTTTAATTTCCATTCTTTTATATCAATATAATTCCTTTCTTTCCAATACTGAGCGTATATCAGTCTTGCAGCAGTTATTACATATAACAATGTCTTCTGATGAGATCTTATTTCTCTTTGTTGCCCTAACATATTTAACAAATAAAATTCTGGCTTCATTTCAAAATTTATATCATACATTCTTTGAATTTCATCATGTATTTCTTTCCAAAACTTTTTTGCTACCTTACAGGTCCACTCCATATGAAAAAAGGACTCCTCCTTTCCATCACATTTCCAACATTTTCCATTCCAATTTTTTGTTATTTTTTTTCAACCTTTCAGGTGTCATGTACCATCTATGTAACATTTTATAAAAAATTTCCCTTAGATTTAAACTTGGTGTAAATTTTACATCTGTTTTCCATGCCCTCACCCATGTATCCAGCTTAATTGAGTGTCCTATATTTTGAGCCCATCTGACCATATTATCTTTAACAATCTCTAGTTCCATTTCTCTTTGCAACAATATTTTATAAAATCTAGAGATTCTCTTTTTCTGGTCCCCTTTCATCAGTACATCTAATTCATTTTCATTTTTTTTCAAACCCGTATAATTTTGGATAGTTTTTGTGCATAGGGTGAAGAGTGGGTGCCATTTTTTTGTTTTGCTTCAGACAGTCAAGGGGCTTGGGACAGCCCAGGGAAGGAAAGAGAAAGATGGAGATTAAAATGAATTTCTGGTTGATATAAGCTGACACTGGTTTTTCATCTTCATGATGGGATTGTGAAAGTTATACTCTGGGGGGATCTTCCACGTTTAGGAGTGCCTGTGCCTCAGCCTCCATTCCTTTAACTGAACAACTGTTTAATAAATATAGAAGAAAAGGCATTTTAAGTCTCCAGTCCCTCTCCTAAAAGGAAAAGAATCCATGAAGTACTGCTTACCATCTACATTTTCAGGAACTTCTTACCACTCAAGCAAGTGTGGTGTGCATGAGACGGCATTTTGAAAAGCTGTTGAAAGTGTTGCTCACAGAAAGCACCTTTGAAAAGTGAGGCAGGAGGGAGGTGGAGGGTGGGGGAGAAATGTTTCCCTCTGGTACAGGAGCTGATGGGCCTTCTGCTTCAGGGGGCCAATTTCCTTCTCCTCGCCTAGCCAAGGATGGAAAGATAATGGAAGCAGAGTGGTTCTCTTACAAAGTTCAGAGTTGCTACTTGGCTTTTTCAGTATACGCCATCCTTTTATGAGATACTGTGAAGTACACAATGCAACGCCTCCTGTCCAAGAACACATTGCGTTACCCAATTTCAGTCAGTCACCCTGAAGAGACAAGACATTGCTATTGGCAATTAGTCTCTTCAGAGAGCCCCTGAGTTCTTTGAAAGCAAAAGGATTTTTCAGGGGGAGAGGGCCAAGGTGATGCTAAAGGTACATCAAATGGCTTTTTAAAGAAAGAAAAAGAAAACATTGCTCTTGAAACATTTGCAGCTGTAACTTCACTTTGGCAAGAAACCGGACCAAAGGGTCTTCTTTTTTCCAGCTCACCGGTTCTCACACCCATTTACAGTTTAACGAGGAAAGGAGGCACCAGAGAAGTTTCATGTAGGCCAAAAGAAGGGAGCGGTGGGAGTGGATAGGAGAGTTTATCTGCTCATGAACTTCTGAGAAACGTCTGAGGAACATGAGAAACAAAACCAGTGCATCAGTGTTGCCCACAGTGGTGTGGCAGAGCCAGAGCTTATAGGGTAAACATACTGACAATTCTTGATTATCAGGCATGATGGTGTCATCGGCCACACTGGTCCTCACCCCATAGGCTTCTCTGTCCCCACTCAAGTTTAACTGCAATTCTTCTAATAATTGATTGAAGGAGAATGAATTTTCCCAGCGATAATACATTGTTATGAGCCATGCCTGTTGTATGCAAAGCATTTTGGATGGTTCCATCTGAAATGGGTGATTAAGACCCATGAGAGATGGAACAAAACCTTTTCCTATCTGCTTTTCTCATATGCATTAATGTCTCCATCATGTCTACCTTTATTCACCTTTTTAAAAATTGATTTTTATGTATCATAAAAGTTATGATAGAATTTACCAACAAGACAAATAGGATTCAGTGAGCCAGCAAAATATATCAATTCATAAGCTAAACAGCCCCAAGCATTATAACCTTTCCTGGTAGGGTAGTTGCTCCAGTTCTTAGATCATGTTGGTTGCCCCTTCTGCATCTTTTCCAGCTCTGAGGTGTCCTTTTATTTAATATGTCAACTGTATACTCTGTTCCAGATGTAGTTTAACCATGGATTTATGTAAGGATAATACGATATTTGTAGTTTTATTTTACTTTACTTTCCAATTATATCCAAAATGGAATTATTTCTTTTAAAGAAAAAGTAGTGGTTGAACATTGGCTGTTGACATTTTCATCAAGCTGTCTACCACATGTAAATGCAGGGAAATGATGGCGTTATTCCTACTAATCAAAGAATCTTGTTCCTTTGACCCTATGAGGCCCGGTTTCACTCTATTAGCTTTTGAGAACAGAGAAAGCCTAAAAGGCCTTTAGATGATTAACTACATGTTATGTATAAATGACTATAATACAGTCCTAATGCCATTTTTAAAAAGGTTCAGAGGGATGGACAGAAAAGCAGATGTAAGATATAGCCTTCTTTATGGCTACCATTTCTTGACTCTAAATCACACTAGAATCCTAGAATAATAGAGTCAGAAGAGACCACAAGGGCCATCAGGTCCAACCCCTTGCTATGCAGGAACACACATCAAAGCACTCCCAACAGATGGCCACCCAGCCTCTGTTTAAAAACCTCCAAAGAAGGTTTTTAAAGAAGGACTCCACCCCACTCTGAGGCAGCATATTCCACTTCCGGACAGCTCTGACCAACAGAAAGTTCTTCCTGAGGTTCAGGTGGAATCTTTTTTCCTGTAGTTTGAATCCATTGCTCCTTGTCCTGGTTTCTGGAGCAGTGGAAAACAAGCTTGTTCCCTCTTTGCCACCATCGCTAGTAGCAGTATTTTATCATTCCAGGATGAATCAAAATGCTTCCATGATAAAAACATAAGTACAGGCCTGTACAATATGTGTGGGATAAACGGTCTAAAAATCTAAAAATAGAAAATTCAAAATGGTACCCAATAGAATGGTTAAATAAAAGCAGAAATTACAACCTAGGAAGAGTTATTAACAAAATAAAAGATAAAGGATATAGAATTATAGATGACTTATTCAAAGAAACAGGGAAACCAATGGGGATTGAAAAATTAACTGAGTTAATTGGCAAGAAATATTGGCTGTATTTAATGGCAATAGGAAGAGATTTACAAGAAATAAAAGGAACAGGTGAAAACCTGTCATAATTTGAGGAAATTTTGAAAGGAGGATTAGAGGAGAAAAAAGGTTGATTGGTTTGGTGTAGACAAGCTTCTTCTGGAGAAACAATTTAGAATAAAGGAGAGTTTGGTTGGACATGGGAGAAAGATTTGATGATAAATACAGCTGAAATAACATTTTGGACCTCCCAAATAAATAAAGTTAAAAATATAAAAGTTAGAGAACAGCAATTAAAATTAATTAGTAAATGGTACAAAATTCCGCATCAGATTTCAATGATAAATAAAAATCTATCATCAAATTGTTTCCATGGATGTGGGCAAAAAGGGACATATATCCATATGGGGTGGGAGTGTTACCATGCACAAAAACCTTTGGTTAGAAATTATCCAAGAGATAAATAAAATAATGGGAAGAAACCTCTAATAAAGAGATCTGCTTAACCTTGAATCTAAGAAAATTGGGATTAAGTAAATCAGAAGACAACATAATAATTTTTTTAAGAGTTGCACATGAAGTAATAGCATTGGTTGGAAAAATAAACAATGTTGGGATAAAAAGAATTGGACACATTATATAGGTGAATCTCTCCTACTTGACTTTCTAAGCCAAGGAAAGAGAGATATAACAGGCAAATTAATGCAACAAATTGGTGGGACAATTGGGACTTCTCGATTGAAAAGGTTAAAGGTGAAGAGGGGTATGAAGAAATGAGAGAAACTACTGATAAAATATTCCACATTTTGGGTAATGGTTCCTAAAATTTCCCTTTAAAGCCAAAGTACAACATAGCTACCATTACCCATACTTAGTGAAGAAAGAATGTTTCTAAAACAGGGAATTATTGAGAGAATTCAAATATGTTTACAGCCAACTGGAACAAATGACATAGCCAAGCAGTGGCAAGAGAAGTCTTGGTTTTTTAAGTTTTTATTATCTATGTATAATCTCAGTTGTTGTATGTTTAAATATAAATTTGTTTCTTTCCTTGTATGAAATGAAAAAGGAAAAAAAAACAGGATGGAGCCATGCTATCTTCTGCGTTTCTTTCCTTCCTTTACATAAATGTATTTTGAAAAGCAAAAACTCAGCTCCAGGCCCTTACACATGTAAGGTGTATTCAGGTGCTGAACGGAAAAACTGGCACAGTTCCAAATGTGTTAATGATGCAGAATATATACTTTCAAGATGCATCTTCTACACTTCTAGAAAAAAAAATCAAGTTCTGATTAGTACTTTGCAGAACTTTCCCGGTGTCGGGAAAAGGAGCTGGCACTATTTAGCCTTGTTTGAACTAGTGGCACAGTGGTAATTTTTGAAGTGCTGGCACTCATCATGACAGTTGTTTGTGTACGTTCAAGTTGTCTGTTGACTTAGGGCGGCCCATGAATTTCACAGAGTTTCTTAGGCTCACTCACGGAAGGCTTTGCCAGTTCCTATCTCTGAAATACAGCCTACAGCACCTAGTAGTCATTGGCAGTCTCCCATCCAAATATTAACCAGGGCTGACACTGCTTAGCTTCCAAGATCAAATGGGATCTGGTGCCTTTAGGGGATTTAGGCTTTATCCTCCCCATAACAACAGTCCCCAGGAGAATCCAAAAAACAGAAATGGCTGAGCTGATTTTTATCAGGAAAACAGTTTTAGCACTTTCCATCTCTGCCAGATGCAAGTCTTCTGTTACAGCTCATGGACTTTGCCCCACCACGAAATGAGGAACCACACACAGGGCTTGGGTTGAACTAAGGGCAATTTATTAATATGCCTAATTAACATACAATGGTAATGAACGTGACCTTGAACTTGAACTTGGACTTGAGCGTGCACATGGCTTCATGTTTATTCTAAAGAGGGGGGGCCACCAACCTGGATGGACAGGGCAAGAGTCAGCCTCAGACCATCTCCCCTGGCCACAGGACGAGATACCAGGCCCCAAAGTCAAGCCCAGAAGGTGGACCATGACCTTGGCCGGCCCCTGTCTGGAAGGTGAGCCCGAAATCGAGTCCCCCGGGCTCAAGCCAGTAAGGGCTAGTCCCGGGCCCTCCTCAAGGATAGTCTTTATCCTACACCAAAGGGTGCCATAGGTACACGCCGAAACCCATGGATAAGGACAAGCGTCCCTTAGTCCTTACCCCCCAATCCCCTCCAGGATGACTCTAATTCCTTCTTGCAAATCGCACAGAAATATTTCAATGCCCTCGGTTGATAAGTGTACCCTATCTGGCCTGTACAGCTCCGTTTTGTCAAAAACAATGTCATTGTGGGGAATAAAGTAACCCAAGCCCTGCCTCATGGCTTTGCGAATTTCCCGGTTCACCCGCCGGCGGGCAAACTCCAATGGCCGAGGATCCCCTCCCCCCCCCCACACTCTCCTCTGAACCAGTGCTGACCAAGCAATGGAAGTGTGAGGCCATGTGTCTTGGATGTGCTGCATGTCTTGAATGGCCTGAAGAATCAAGGCCTTGCCTTTCAAAAGTCCAAGGTCATTACCCCCCAGGTGAATGACCAGCACGTAGGCGGAGGCCCACAGCTCTCCCATACAGCGTAGGTAACAAACCGTGCCACCGAAGGCCCCTCCTGCCCAGCCATTGTATGGAAGCACATCTCCCAATACCGGGTTTCGAGCCCAGGTGACTGCCACGAGCATGCTGCTCCGCCCAGAAAATGAAACTGTGACCACAGATAGCACTTGCTTCCTCCCCGAAGCAGGTCATTCTGAAAAGACAAAAAACCTTAGCGCTGTTGGATGGCCTAACATAGTGCCGATATGCCGAAGATTCCATCTCCCAATCCTCTGAATATCTCCGGCTGTTAAGCCCATCCAGGCCGCAGTGGAACCCGCCCCTATGCGAAATGAATGTGTGCCAAGTTAATGCCCTGTAGACCCAAATGAGCTAAAGCCCTCTTCATTATGATCCAGAATTGGTACCTGGTAAGCGGTGACTTATCAGATGACAAAAAAGAGGCCCCTCGTGTGTTCCCCAGTCAGCAGTGTAAGCTCTGATAGTTTCTGACAGGGCATAGTGCCAGGTCAGAGCACCTCTGTAGTGTGACCCAACGCCCCGCTTGGTCTGGTCCGTCTTGGAGCCCCTTACGCGCAGACTTACCCATTGCCCGCCCCAGGTAAAACCCCAAATTCCAGTGCCCTGCCCGACTGGTCCTTTTTGCTCTGCACTACCAGCTCACTCACCCATAGAGCCCCGAAAAAGGCCGTAAGAGCCGCTGCATGAAACAATGTAACCTCGTACGATGAAGAGCATAATACCCTCCACGCGTCACCCAAACCCTTCAGGATGTTCGGGGAAAGCAGCTGTCTGCCATCCCGGACCGTCCCCTTGTGCCGGGTCCACCCTTCCAAAAACTTGCAGACCTGAAAATCACCGGTAAGGTCAGGGAAGCCCCTTAACTTGGACCAAAAAGCCAGGGCCGACAATCGAGATCTAATAAGATTGCGGAGATAAAATTAGCTTGCTCAAGGGCAACACAGAATTGCAAAATATGATCCACCGGGATTGGCCACAAGTCCTGCAACCCTTTAGCCCCCCGAAAACTAGAAAATTCCTCAGCTGACCTTAAATAGCTGTTTTTGGTACTGGGCGCAATTGACATACCAATCATCCGTCCCACCGCACCCCGCCAAGGGTCCACAGCTCAGAGGGCATTGGTTCTGGAAGAGGTGCTGCATTCGGTGCCAGCTCCCTGAAAACGATCCATCTCATACGGAGAGTAGCCAAGGAATTTCTACGCCTGCCACGTGTACAGCTGTAAAGACTATGTTATAACGGAGACATTGCAGTGTGAAAGCCCGGACCAAACGCATGACGCGCTGTGACCTAGAGGAAAGAGCGTTAATAACCCTGACTGTAGCTTGGTTATCGCACCAAAATGCACCGATGCATTCGCCAACTCACGTGCCCAGATGTGAACTGCTACCAGGATTGGAAAGAATTCCAGGAACGTGAGATCTGCTGTGAGGCCCGCCTCCACCCAACTCTCAGGCCATCTCTCGCACACCACCTACCCCTGAAGAAGACTCCAAAACCGATGGAACCTGCTGCATCCGATGCAATCTGCAAAGCATCCCTAACTTTGATTTCGTCTAGCCAAAATGAGACCCCGTTGAACCCCTCCAGGAACTCCTGCCACACCTTCAAGTCCAATTTCGTTTCCCTGGTAACTCTAATCCTATGATGCGGTTTGGTGACCCCCTTAGTGGCATCGCACAGCCGCCTAAGGAATGCCCTGCCGGGCGCCACTACCCTGCAGGAAAAGTTCAAATGTCCAAGTATCTCCTGGAATTCCCTAAGAGTTGCCTTACGTCTGCCAAGGAAATCTGCTACCCATGTCCTCAAATCCTGAACCTTGGCCGCAGGCAATTTACAGGACTGATTGACTGTATCCAATTCTATGCCTAGAAATGTAAGCTGCTGCGCAGGGCCCTCTGTCTTCTCGTGAGCCAAAGGTACACCCAACTCACCCATAAGAGATGTGAATTCGGCCAACAAGAAACCACACTGCCCTGAACTCGCTCGATCAACCAACAAGAAATCATCCAGGTAATGCACTATGCCCCGGAGGCCTGACTTCTTCTTGATGGCCCATTCCAAAAAAAGGGGCTAAACGTCTCAAAGGCAGAACACGACACTGAGCATCCCATAGGGAGGGCACGATCGACATAAAAACTTCCCTCAAATGCAAAACCCAAAAGTTCAAAATCAGCTGGGTGAACTGGGAGAAGGCGGAAGGGCCCAAATTTTATGTCCGATTTAGCCAACTCTGCTCCTACCCCTTGCCTACGCACCACTCGAACTGCTGCATCAAAGGAAGTGTACCTGACCGAACACAACTCAGCAGGGATAGCATCATTAACGGAGTCTCCTCTGGGGTAAGAAAATGGGGGATCAACCTAAACTCACCTGGTGCTTTCTTAGGAACTACATCTAATGGGGAAATCCTAACATTGGGAGTAGGAGGCTATTGAAAGGGCCCAAAACCCTGCCCTCTGCTACCTCCTTCCTAATTTTTTTCCTTACTACGTGCTCTTTACCTATAACTGACCTAAAAGGGTTACCATAAAGAACCTACGAGGCCCCACACTAGAAATCCTAAACCTTCGGTAAAACCCTCCAACAAATATTGTGCTGCAGCTCGGTCCGGATAATCACGGAGCCAGGCAAGCAGCCTATCCACCTTAATTGGGCTGGGACCCTTGCGAACTGATGTCTGAGGTCCAGGCCCCCGTTTTCCACCTCCTTCCTTCAAACCTGTCCCTCCTCCTCTCCCCTTGTTGCAGTTGCGGGCAGAATGCAGTCCCCAACAGATCCCGCAAAGGTGCTTGTATCTACAGGGGTGCCTGGCACAAAACCCTTGGGTCCCAAACTCCCAGCATAATTGTGTCTGCTCCGGCGAACCCTGGTCGGGCCCAGGCTTATTAATCCGCACCCGGTGTCCCGATTGTGACCTCTCCCCGAAAACAGGGCGAGCCGGTGTTAATGTCTGCATCCACAATTCTGTTATGATCTTTTCCCAACGCAGGTTGGGCTGCTTTGCAGCCTGCATCCTAAACTTCTCATCATAATGGAGCCATCCATTCCCTGCAAAATCAGACTGCGCCCTGAAAATCGTATTCAAATACACCAACATGGAATGTGCCCTAGAAGGTTGGGCCTTAACAATAACATCCATGTAAATAAGATAGCCCGTAAACCAATTTTCAGTTCTTATCAATCCTACGGTTCTTAATTTCTCCTTTTCAGTGCATCCAGCTCATCCTTCTCCTTTTTGTCTAACTCCCGGTACAAAAGAGAGAACAAATCAACATATTCTCCCTTCCATATCTTCTCAATCGTCGCTGAGCGAGGTGTTCATCCAAAACCCCTAACTGCCCCTCAGCCTCTGGATCGGGGCCCACAGCCCTGTCCTTATCCTTATCTGACTCGCGTGATCCAGCAACCACTGCCTGAGTAGAATCCGTGGCCTCCTGGGACTGACTTACCTCCCCTTCCTGCTGCTGTGAGGGTGAACTATTATCCCCTGAGGCCAAAGGAGAAGAGGATGCCAATGGTGCCGGAAAACCTCCACGAGGGGCCCACACCATGTTCCTCGGGGGGGGAGGGAAGGGCCATGGCCATGCCCAACCAACATTGTAATCCCCGTAGCCACCATACTCACCCGATACATCTTCCTCTGTCGCCTCTCCCGATGGCCCAGGTTCCCAAATGTTGCGTGGCACAGCCCAAACTTGTTCCCGGCTCTCTGGACACATTGACTCAGCCTCTCACCCACTCTGTCCTTTTCAATGGCATCTAACCGCGCCAGAATCTGGTTAATTGCATGCACAGGCATGGGTACTGTCTGCTCATCACTTTCCCCACCCCGTCCCGCTGACTGCCTGTTCTTCTCAATAGCCTGGGGCTTCTCAAAGATGGCAGCCACCATACTGAACCCGCATCCTCATCCGAAAATGAGGCCACTGGCACCAAAGCTGAGGATGCCCTAGCATGCTTGGGCCTCTTGGCTGGCGTGATCCCCTGGCTGCAGCGCCCCCCTTGGCCGGGGTGGCCTTCTTGGTGGGCTGCTTGCTTCCCGAAGCCCCTGGAGCCTGCTTAGAGGCCATTGGACCTTCTAAAAAACCCAAACTCAGTAATCCCCCTTCACGCAACCGTTTTAAGCCCCAGACGCCCCGCTAGATGTCCCAGGGCCTTCCCTCCCCCTTCGCCTAATGCGCCAAAAGGTAGCTCCTGTGTGGGCCCGGCTCAGACTAAAAAAAAAACATCCCTGTCTGCCTCAACAGTACCTACGCAAGCCGGGGGGTGCGAACAGGAGGAAGGATGGGGGAGAGTGGTCGAATGCCGATCTACTAAACCCGATTCCTCCCTCTCGCACTCCGCAGGACACAATGCCGGGCGGAGGGAGGGCAATCCTAAAAGGGCCCGAGCTCCTCCTGGCCACCCCCTCCCTCTCTCCTTACCCGGGCGGCCGCTGAGGCGGCTGCCTCTTCTGTCCTTCTCAGCCCTGCTGCTCCGCAAGGAGGGGGAGGGACGCCGGCAGCGCACCGCTCAGCCAACTCCAGCGAGGGTTGCTCCCCCCCGCAGCAACGAGCCGACGGGAAAGTCCCTAAGCGGCCAGCGATGCCTCCAGGAGCTGGAGGTGGCACCGGGGGGGGATCCCCCCGTTCCCTCACCGTCGCTGAACCGCTAGGCCACTAAGATGGCGCCCGCCGACCACGCGGTCGGCTGTGCTCGAAAATGCGACGTCAGTCCTCCTCGCTGGAATTCCGAGAAAGAGGCTGGAGGGGAGGCGGGGCAGCCCTAAAAGAGCCTTGGGGGCCCCGCCCCTTCAGCCTGTGCTCTCCTCTCGGGAGGACGGCAAATGGCGTCCTCCCCCACCACCTGCTTCACGTGGGTGGGGGTGGTCGGAAAATGTCCACTACAGACTAAGCTACATCCAAATACTTTGCATTACAACAGGGGCAGCTCACCCCAATATTTGTTCCTTGGAAAATCCTGCAGGATTACTGCTTGTTAGAAGTGCAACAAGGTTTAGCACTGAAGAATCCAGAATGCCTCACAGGGAGTAGTTAGTTTGAGTGGCCTGAAGTATCTTCCTTTCTTGACTCTACCTATCCTGACCCCTCTGCGATGTAAACTGATAATCTTAAGGATGTTTCGCTGCCTTTTCTCATCACCTTCATCTCTCTTCCCAGCTCTTCGCAAGAATGCAGCTAAATTAGGACAGCACCTTGAATAACTTTCCTACCTTAGAATGGACTTCCTATAAGAAAGCTTTTACTTTGTTTTCTTAAGCCAGTGGTTCTCAACCTGTGGGTCCCCAGATGTTTGTGGACTTCAGCTCCCAGAAGCCCCAGCTACTATGGTCAATGCTCAGGGCTTCTGGGAGCTGAAGTCCAAAAACATCTGGGGACCCACAGTTTGAGAACCACTGCCTTAAGCCATTGGTGTCTTTGCTCCTTAATCAGTATAGATGCTCCACTGCAGACACGGACTCTCTATCACTGCTTAGGACTGCATCTAAGCCTTGAAGGGACAGAGAAGACTGAGCAGTTGAAAGATGCAGCACTTCAACCCTGAGAATACTGGGGCCCTTTACCCAATTATACCACTTTGTTCCTCCTTTAGCTGCCATGGCTGCCTACGGAATCCTGGAATTTGGATTTTAGGGAGGGGCATTTAGGAATCTCAGCCTGAGAGCTTACAGGAGGGCTTTCCAAACGGTGTGCCATGACACATTAGTGTGTTGCCTGAAGTGTGTAGGTGTGTTGCCCACAATCTTGGAAATTATGTTATTATTTATAAATCATATATTTTTTAAAATATATGAAAAGTTTTCATGAGATATGTTGTGTTCCCATACATTTTGTTATTACAGTTTATGTATATGTCTGTATCTCTTATAAAGGGTTAGTTTAACCTCTAGTTTGACAGTAAAACTGAAATTATTGTGTCGTGAAATGATGCATGTCTAAAAAGTGTGTCACCAACATGAAAAGTTTGGAAAGCTCTGGCTTAGGATGTCACCAAACTATAAATCCCAGGATTCTATAGGATGCAGTCATGGCAGTTGATGTGGAATTGTGTGGAACTGTGTAGTGTAAAAGCTCCCTGGTTCCATTACAACAGTGATTTCAGACACTTTTATTCTTAGGAAACATACAGTTAAGAATATTATCCAAATGTCAACAAATACTGAAATGTTTACAATGATTTTCTTGGATTTATTTTAATAATATGTCACACTGTGGGAGCATGGAGAACTTGAAGACATAAACCCTAAAAGAATCTCCGTCTTTCATCCTGTCGATAGTTTGTAGCTGTGGGGAGTTTACGTACAACCTACTCCATCTTGGTATCTTTAACAGTCATAAAAGCTCTCAAGAATGTAAAGCATTGCCTAGCTATCCTATTTGCTTCATTTGAGATCCCAATCCAGTTTGTACAAGTAAATGGGCATTTCAGATGGTGGTCTGGAATCCGTCAGAAACTATCAGTGAGATTTTGCCCCATGGGACTGGCCCGTCTCTAACTATTACTGCTCAAGAAAGATCCTGGAGTCACTGTAGAACAGTGTTCTGGAAATGTCAGCTCAGTATGCCATAGCCACCCAAATAGCAAACAAAATCATTTTTTTCTTCATTTTTTCATTTTGTTTGCCAGAGGAAAAGAGCAGAACTCAGCACTTGACTGAGGGTAATTTCAGAAACGCTTCTCTCAAACACAGCATAATCAAACCTGGGGAGGGGGGCAGAAAAGAACAGGAAACAAGAATAAACAGGGCTGGGCCAAGAGGTCTGAAGTGAAGAGCAAGAAAGCTCTCTCTTACTGTGTACCTAAAATCTGACTGAACTGGCTGCCGAATCTTTCTGGGATAGCACCTTTCATACGAAACGCACAAAGGCAGCCAGCCAACTTAAGGGGCAAAAGCTCTCTCTTCCCACACATTCCTGTCATCACCCAGTATAAGTTGCTTGAGGTAAATGCCTCACTTGGCTTAAGGGCAGGGCTGGTCCTGAGAACTAGAATAATTAAAGGAGGGGTTTCATTTCTTAGAAAATGTTCCCTATGAATTGAGGTGCATCGTGGCATGATGACTAGGAAGCTATTTTATAGCAAAATACTCCCGACTTTCATATAACTATTTTCTCTCCCCCTCCATACATGAAAAGCATTATTGTTGCTTTTGGGAAATGGAAGCCTTCCATAGCTTACTGCTTGTGTGATACTAACTTTAGTCTTCTTGATTTCAGTGGGTCTGCTCTAAGTATGGCTGATGTGGATAGCAATGCTTCACAGTCCTGGGGAATTCCAGTATAAATTAGTATTCCTGTTCCATAAAATATATTGGTGGCCAATATGGGAGACAGAAGAGTGGATTTTTTTTATTTGAGCCTTCATCTGGTTTTGTACACTTTGTTTTTATTGAGGCACTCTGTGGGTAGGTGAGATTGAATATTATTGGAAATAGAGCTTCAGAATCCTTGAGCTGGGGAATTCTGAGAAATGCCATCCAAAGAAAGGATTATTTCTGTGTTCTGACTGGAAGTGACCCAGCTTTGCTACATCACCCCACCCATTCATCTGATGGAGACAGAATCAGGAAAATCCCCAGATTTTTTTTTCCAGTTTCCTGACATGGGGAGCATCGCGTGTGGTAACAAGAGATGCCTCTGCTATGAGACTTAAAGATGTGATGGTAGCATTTGCAAGGCCGACCTCCATTGGAATTAAAAAGATGAGAAAGCACTGGATAGCTACCTCAGATGCTTGCTTCAAAGCTCTTCCATCTTGCAGCCTGGTTGTGTTGTCTCTTTGTTCTTACAGAGAAACACACAGATTTGCTATAAGGTGGAAAGACGCATTAGGCTACATAGCCAAGACTAAGGGTCAGTCTTTTTTGGAGTGCCAGATTACTGGCATTGCACTAAAGGTTGATGTCTCTGATGAGATCATTCCTGTTGTGCCATCTGGAATACAGATGGCTGTTATTTGTTGTGTATGTGTGTGAGGAATGATAAAGCAGCTGCAAACCAAAGAGAAAATAACAGCCTTTCCAGCCAATGTTATTTAGAGCTCCCCTGCTATGCATGCATGCATGTATACACATGCACACACGCACACACACTGATGCAAACTGTGGCAACCCACTACTACCACCTTGGAGAATGTCAGATGAAATGTATTGCACAAAGGCAAATGAATACATGTCTGTTAGTCTACAAGTGAGTGGTCCCTTTGTTTTCTATGTGAAAAGGATAACTGGCCTTCCAGATTCATATTTTTTTTTTAAAAAAAATGATGTAATGAAATGTCTCCTTGAGCATAGCAGTGCTTTTCTTTCCAGCGTCACTGGCAGATCCATTCCCCACTATTACTGCAAGAGTAAAAAGTAGCTGACTAATTTTTTAAGTGGAGTTGTAGTGACTAGGAAGGCTTGAGGGTTTTCTTCAGCCCAACACATGGAAAAATTAATGAGTTTTTTAGACAACAACTCCCAGAACCCCAGAACCAGCAGGGCCAGTGGCTGTGCTGATTGGGGTATTTTAGGGATTTTTAGTCTCCCAAAAAGTAAACTTTCTAACTTTTCTAATTTATTTTCTCACTCTTCTAACTTCTAATAGTACATATAAATGAACAAACCTTATTCCCATTTCCTTGGCTAATGTATGGCTTGGAACCCAGTTTATCATTCAGTTTAGGTACACTCACTTCTCAGCAATTAAAAGAAGTGTGTCAAAATGCATACCAAAATAATCTTTTTATGCCAAAATCCATGCAAAAATGTGTATTTTGTGAAAAATGCATTAAAAATCATCCAGTTTTGAGGGTCTCGCCATTAAAAGGTTATTGAAAGATGATGGATTTGCTACTAACACTTCAATGAATTTTAAAAACTGGATACATGGAAAAGCATTCCCGTTAAATAAGCAGATTAAATAGCTAAACAAAGAAGGAGAAAAAGACATTAGCCAAGATCCTGTATCACAGATGTAGGGCCTTTGCACCCCACACTGCTATAGTGCTATTATTCCACTTTCAACCTCCTGTGGAATTCTGGGTCTTATAGTTTCCTGAGGCCAAAGAGCTCTCTGGCTGAGAATTTTAAAGCCCCTCTCTAGACTGCAAACCCCAGGATTCCATAGGAGGTTGAAAGTGGAATAAAAGTACTATAACAGTGTGTTACAGAAAAGCCCAAAACTTCCTTGGAACCTTAAGATAAATCTTGGAACTATATATGAGTTAATTATTCAAATAACTGCAGTCTTGATTTAAAAAAAAATCAGGGATGAGAAGACATGTCCAGTGCAGATGTTGCTGCCTTCACCACTGGCAATTGTTCCTATGGCTGATGGGTAATACAGTTCAATAATATCTAGAGGGCCACATCATCCCCGTCTCAGCTCTACTCCTTGCTCTCCCTCAGTAATTCAGGTTATGGAATTCACACACACACACACACAAACATGAAAGAAAGAGAAAGAGAGAGTGAGGGAAAGGGGAAAAGACATCAGTGCTTCTTGGATATTGTTCAGCTGGCATTGCTATATATGCTGGGAAGAGGAAGCCTGAGGGAGCTAGCATTTTAAGCCAAAACAATTTGAGTTACAGAACAGGCTCTGAATGTGAGTGCTGCCAGATTCGGGATTATGTGTTGCACACAAATGCTGAAGGGGGGAAACAGTGTGGGGTGGAGAGAGAGTGAAAGAGAGAGTCATGATCATTTTTAATTTAAAAGGGGAAAGTCTTTTTCAGATAAATGATATGCTGCGTAAAAGCCAGGTTTATCCTCTTCATTAAAATGCAGAAGGCGGCCTTTCTGGATCTTGATTTGATTATTTAACCTTCACAGACTGGAATGGGACATTTTAGGCCCTGCACTCACCCTCAGGCCATGATTTGCTGCAGAATCCACACAGAACAAAGCCCACAATATAGGCATCACATAACAGGATCACCCAACGAGTTGAAAATGGTGTTCCTAAATTGTAGATAGCTGTAGACATAACAATTGGTACCCTATTGCTGACCTATGTATGCGCAAGTCGTCTTGCACATGTGAATTATGTAGCATAGCACAACAGGCACATCTTGCTGAGAGTGGCAGAATAGTAGATCTGCATGTAGCAATTCGCATTTCAGTTACTCATTCTGACTGCACATCGCAGTTCTCATTATGCATTGCAGTTGCCCATTGAACAATGGCACCTTGTCATTGGTATGTATTGCTCCATGTTGCTATTGTGCATGGAGGTTGCCTAGTGCTGCTGTTGCATATCTCTGTACACAGATATTTGTGCTATGCTGAGAGGAAGTTGGATTGCAGCCATCCTTTTTTTTGTTTTCCCTGAGATGCTTTTTTCCCCTCTTTTTTGGGGGGGGGAGATAAAACAGCTGGAAGAAAAACAAATGTATCGGTTATTGCCATGAGGTGAGTGTTTTGTTCCATCCAATAGAAGGTATTCAGACCAAACAGTCCTGTAATTTTATTTTATTTTTTTCAGAGTGGGGAGAACCATGATGCAGCAAAGCTGAAGTGGCCATACTCTGGTTTTTACTAAGTTGGCTCCATTTGGTCAAAATTGACATTGCTGCCATTCGGGGTGGATCAACATTTACTGAGATCAATATAAAAAGGGTGTATGTTCTTTTATTTCATGTTCATCTGATTTTATTTCACATTTATTCCACCTTGCAATTTTGGTTCTAGGTATATGGGTGGAATTATTCTGTTCCTATGTCCAAAAGTATGGACATAGGCTGTTTTCATATCATATACAAATCTGGAAGTTTGATTGGTATGAGAAAATACCCTATTCTGCATACTAGGCATAGTATTTTTTTTAAAAAAAATTCTGGTGCATGAGGGTAAAATCACATCAGTGCACAGTGACAGTGTATCAGTAGTTCCCAAATCTTTGCCTTCCAGGTTTTTTTGGAGTGCATCTCCCAGAATTCTGATCCAGCTGAGCAGTCAGGAAGTCTGGGAACTGAAGTCCAAAACATCTGGAAGACCAACATTTGGAAACCACTAGCATATGCTACCACTGATCATTTTGTGATATGAAAAGCCCAGGATAGTGGAAGTCGTAGACATACTAGAGGGGCAGCATCTAGTTTTTCCAAAATCCAAGTCCCTTCTTTGGACTACTCTTTGAAGCCTCTTGAAATATGTTTTGAAACACAGAGGTGGGGATGGAACAGAGTGACTCTGAGTACGGGCTCCACCAATGATACGGGCTCCACCATTATCTGGGCAACATAGCTGTAGTAAACAAAGAGTTACCAATGTGATGCTTTGAAGTTACATTTATTGAGGGTCAGCATCATAGAGGAGCAACAGAGATCATGAGAGACCATTGCCCAATGAGAATAACCAGTTTGGGGAGAAGTGTGGAAGCTTCCAAATGCTTCCACATGAGAGCTTATAAAAACTTGAGGTGCCATGAGGGATGAGGAGAGACAAAACAGACAGATGGAGAAGTGTGGTGGTGCTGTCTATCTCACCTTCCGTAGGGAATCTTGGCCATAGGCTGGACAAAGGGATCCAGATTCCTAGATGCCCATCACCACCCAGAACGCCATCTGTATTATGATCAGAATAGGAATGTTCAGCTAATTGCATTAGAGCTTATGTTTCTTTTTAATCTCCGCTGAATATGATTTAGGCTGTTTTTGTAACTTTGTAACTGCTTCTGAGTAATGCCTGAAAGAAGGTACCTTCATGCATGATACCCTTTTGCTAATGTAAGATTGCTTGCTTAGAATAAAATCTTTCCTTTAGAGATCTTTTCTTACCATACTCTCTTTGTGTGCCTTTCTTCCATGTGTGCACATGTATGCATTTAGAATTCTCATCTCCCACAGGAGGGAGAGAGAAATTCTCTGCAGAGGCAGAGGTGGAAAGGTGCAACTTAAAACCCTCAGTAACATCCCCCTGAGTTACTGAGTCATGTGGGGTAAATTAGTAGGTGGTGGCAGCTAGATAGTCTTTGGCGTGTCCCCTTTCCTACTCAACCGCAGGAGACAGGGCCAGACAGCCCATTCATCACCCAGTAATTTGTTTTTAATATCACAGCTGAGCTCACTGCCCTTTCATAGAAAACTCTCCTCCTGGCCCATCCCCTGCTTCCTAACATTCAGTTTCAATTTCCATTGAACTCCATTTTAAAACTTAGTAGCCAGGTCTGGCCTCAGTGGAGTAACTATGCTAAGGGGAACAAAATGAGGGGATTGATAGCTCAATAAGAATTCTTCCCCCAACTGAAATTTTCTTTCTGACATCAAATTTCTGGCATTGTAGAAAGTGAGACACAGGGAACCATTCATACCTAGAACTGTTATATTTGCTGTGCACTCATTACGTTGATATCTTTGCCTGCCCCTCTTTTCTTTAAGTGCCTAATCTGTATTTCTAATTGCGCAACTGAAATTTTAAGCTACTGAAATACTAAAAAATTGAGGACTGAAAGGAATTTGTTGGGGGGGGGGCAGAATTCTTATTTAGAGGATAAGGCCTGCATTTCCCCTTCCCCATTGCTACAGCCCTGGCTGCCTCTACCATCAAAAAAAATAAGAGGTACCAGCCTTTGGTGGCAGATGTTAGGAGCTGGGAGCAAAGAGTTAGAGGAGAGCCCTGTGTTCTACACAGCCCACCTTGCATGCCTTGAGCTAGCCTGCTGCCTTGTGGTTTGACAGAAGATGGTGGTCCCACTGCCAGAGCTGAGGCAAAATTCAACAACTGGGGCAGTTGCTCTCCTACATGGAATAGAGGAGGAATCCATCCTGTTTGTCCCTTCAGGCAGCAAAGGCTTTGGGCTGGTGGCCATCCATTTCAGTGAGAAAAGGATAAGGAATGCAGCTAAGTGATTCTCATACTTTACAGAAGAAGACAGAGAGAAGAAGCTTGCCTAAGCCTGGGCATCCTTCTGTTTTACACAGAGGGATTCCAGGAGAAAGCATGCAGCCTGCCAAGTGATGTGGGGTTGCATTAGGGGAATGACAGGCTTACACATTCTTACCCGGGCTGACAGAGCTGCTTAACTGAAAGGCCACATAGCATAATGTATCAAAACTTGTGAGTAACAGTTTGGCAGTTCCCAGGCTTTCTGTAATAACCAAGTGGCATTGCAGCATTGTGCTCTATGAGTGGGTTTGAAGTTATGTGGTTGTTTTTACTCCATCTCATGTGGAAAACGGGGGGGAGGTACCAATCTGTTTTACACATAGCTACAAATAAAAGCCTTGTTAACCTTTACAGCCATCTGGAGGGGGAATCATTTCTCTTACTACAGCAGTGAGGGGTTGCCATCTAGACAGAGAGCAGGCACCATTAATTGGGAAGGAAGTGGGGGAAAAGATCAGGATTCTCACACCCAAAAACTCTTTTTGAGATCAACTGATGACAGGGTCATCAGACTAATCTTCTGCATGAATCCTTCAATGAAGAGTGAGAGGATGCAAAGTTCATTTGGGGGCTCCTCTTCAGTCACAGATAGAGACAGGACATCTCAGCAAAAAGAAGCTGCTGTGAAATAATTTTCACTTCTCAACTCATAAAATGGTGCTGAGGTCCTTGAGTTATTGGAGTTGGAACATGAGAGGCCTCCCTTCAGCCTCTTTTGTGACATCAGAGTCAAGATATTTTTCTTCTCCTTGATGAATACTTGGTAATAAGCTTTGAAATGGTGCCTGATTGGCAATCTGGTCATGTCTCCTTTGGTCGTGCCATGCTTTATAGTTCTCCAAGCCTGCTCTCTCCTCCTGCTGTATCTCATCTTTCCAATCAATTCAGAATGCCCCAGATACACAGCTCTTTCTCTCCTTCTGACTAGGATCTTGCCTCTCCTTTCCACAAATCCTTGTGCTTTTCATCAGCTTTCAGTGTTGGGAACAGGCACCTCCTCCTTCCCCTCCAGTTCATTGAGCAATTTGCTGTAAAAGTTTCTTAGAAAAGTTGAAGCTCTAATGCCTTCACTTGTCTCACACTTTCACAACCACCTGCTTCTCCTTGTCCATATTTCTTTGATGTCAGCATGTAGTCCTGCTGTCTTTTCCCTCCGGGAGCAACTTTGGTGGGCTTGGCAAGGAAGTGATGGATTACTCATTACACATTTTGCATTGCTTTCTAAGGCATGCATTCATAGCACATTACTAATGTGTGGCTTTTTGCTTCATTTTATTGTATTTTGAAAGCCTTTAGAAAATAGGGGAAGGACCCAACATGATCACCCCTCTGCTGAAAAGGATTACCCAAAAATGGTGCTTTGGAAGTAATGAGTAAATATTGCTCCTTATTCTCACCCCTGATAATAGCTTTACCTGTTGTGTTATTTTATAAAAAGAACCTTGTGAATCTGAGAAGAAACACGTCACAGATAGCATCTAACTTTTTCAAGTTTTGTAGCAGAATATACGCTTTTCCTGAAGAGGGCCTCATGTTTGATCAGTGGTGGCTGGTGGCTTCCACATCCATGGGGCAATGAAACTCCTCATATTACAGACTATAAAGGAGCTGTCCAAGGTACCCTTTGACATGCAGATGAAAACACAAGCCATTTCTGCACTTGACTTTTATAGCGCTATGATTCCACTTGAAACATCCTATGGAATTCTGGGGTTTGCAGTTTCGAGAGGGGCCAGGTGGCCCCTCCCAAAATTGCAAACCCCAGGATTCCATAGGATGTTTCAAGTGGAATCATAGCGCTATAAAAGTCTAGTGAGGAAATGGCTGCAGAGTAGGTTCACCACCTTGCTGAGTTGGAAACCACCCTGGCCTGTTCAAATAGGGCTGGAGAGAAGCTCTGTCTGAGTCCAGGGTGGACTGAGTTAAAAACAAGGCAGCAAAAATCAGTGGCTTAAGTCAGCAGGAGAAGAAAGCTGATTTAAAACATATTTCCCCACAGAGATTTCTTCATATATTGTTCCTCAGCAATGATGCAAATCTGATTACTGAGCCATGGTAATTGGTAGCTAAAGAGGGGAGGGATGGGCAACCCGGAGCCCTTCAAATGTTTGGGAATACAAGCCCCATAACCACTATAATAAGACCATTGCTCATGGTGGTTGGGACTGATGTAACTTGTAGTCCAAAATATCTGCAAGGTGTCCAGTTTGTCTATGCCAGAAGTAGCACATCATGTACACTGTTATCTTATTTTCATAACCAGGCCTTTTAAGAGCTGGGATGCTGTCAATGGAAGACTCTGACTCTAGCAAGGCAAAGAGATCCTATAGCTAATCTGTGCTGTTTTTTCTCCCTTAAAGGCTTGTGTGTATAACAATGTGAGTATATAAAGAAAAAAGATAGAAGTTTTAGGAAAATGTGAGAGACATACAAGTGAAGTAAGATAATATGTGTATATACACAGCCCTTTGTTCTGTGAATGAGGCAAGACAATTGCATAAGAAAACCTTCATCTTAACCCTTTGTTGCACTTTGCATATTTTACATTGGTCCCTCCCTCCCCTCTTTTAAATATGCAGAAGCAATGTCTTTAACAATATCAGTACAAAGACTTTTGTAACACCAGTAGCCTTGACAGATTATGTATGGGGGAACACAAGTACCTCCGTGTTTTAGACAAATGGCCTTGACTGAGAGGCCAAACTAAATTCTAATAGTTAGCCAAACAAGAGCAATTTGCAGGCTCAGGACTGAGAGGTGTAGTGCGAGGAATAAACCAGGCCACAGACTGAAGCTGGATGAAAATAGGCCACAACTGTATCGGTTACAGCAAAAACAGGGTTGGATTGTGCATGGGTCCGGATCCCGGCATCAGCCAACCCGCCTGTTGACCGATGAGACTGAAAACCCAAAGCCAGGACTGCCTGGAGTCAGGTCTGAACCACCTGACCAACCCTGCCCCCCTGGCAACCACCTGCATCTCCAGGCCCCAGTGACCTGGGGATATAGCAGACCCAGATCCAGGACCCATGCCAACTGCCTTACAAGTTGTGACAATAAAAGGCAAAGGCACAACCTAACTACAGCACACAGGATACAACAAAAGAAAAGGGTGGGTGGATGTGAGGGATGGCGTACAGAGAAGAACTGAGCTCTGGGAAGAGGAGAGCCCAGCTAAATAAAAAATACCTGGACCGGAGGGAAAGCTTCCTAGAGCTCTGGCCTGGGCAGAAGCAGCCAATCAATTCAAACCAGCAGGTTTGAACTGATTGGCTGGGAGTTTTTTCCAGCTATGCAAAGGCTGCTGGGTATGAGGAAGTACCCAGCAGGGCTGAGCACATGGCTGGGAAGCTGCGTGGCCTGGCAGGCCAACTGGACAGCCCTGGGGGGCGCTGTGGAGGCAACAGCATCACCACCACCGCCAGCCCAAGCCCCAAATGTGCCGCCCGGTAGTTTGGACAGCTAACTCTTTCTCATGGGAAACTGAGCGTAAATAATTATGTCTGAGAAATGATCACATTGACTCTTTGCCTGGAATCCTCTGTATCAGTTACAAATGTGTAATCTAAATGTATATACACATGACTGTTAGGTATTCACAATCCCTAATTTAGGAGCTACATAGGGACTGTGAAAATCCCCCAGTCCCGACTTATTGAGCAGCAGCCACTGTGCTTGATTGGCACCTGTTCCCCTGCTGAACTGGAAGCAGCTTACTGATGCTCCCACCCACCCCTCTTGGGAGGGATCTCTGGTGCAAGGGGGAATTGCAACAGGAGCCTTGCTTTTGCATTTATATCAGGGAAGGGCAGGGGTTAGAAACAGCAGACAACTGCTTCTGGACTGAAAGGGGAACAGGCCCCCATCAATCACAGTGTTTGCTTACCTTTAAGCAGGGATTAGGACATTTATACATACATACCTCCCATACAGGATTCTGGTCTTCATTTATATTGAACCTACTCCCTAAACTCAATGTCTGTGAAAGACCAGACATACTTAGAGATGAACTTTAGCTCTAGCATCCTTATAGCCAGATTATTTGACATGATTTTAACATAATTATTATTTAAGATATACTGTATATTATTTATTATTTAATACTATTTGCATTTTTTTTAAAAAAAATAATGGTTAATTCTTTATTTAAAATCTTTTTATGCATCCAAGTTAATTTACTCAAAGAGATTAAATCAATTTTAAACAGTAAAAATAATTCTAATAAATTAAAAACATGTAGGCTTCAGTTTATGTCCGCTCAACATAGCATAAAGATCCACATATGGGACCACCCCTGTGACTTTCTCTAAAGCCCAGAAGCTGAAATATTTTGCAGTAAACCAGTTAGGCTCCAGAGGCTTTTGTAAACATCCATGTTTTTATTTGGCACCTACAAGGAGCCATTGATGGTGCTAATCAGACCTCCTAGGGGAGATTGTCCCACAACTGGAGTGCTACAGCTGAGAAGGCCCTTTCCCATGTTCTCACAGTGTATTGACCTCACTGGTAGGACAGAGAAGAAGCATCCCTCAATCCTCGGACAGATATATAAAGGGAGAGGAACTCCTTCATGTATTGAAGTCTCAAGCCTATTGGGATTTTAAATTATCATTGGGGTAAAGGTGGGATGTAAATGTAACTAAAATATCTGACATACGTTCATTTTCCTGGTGGATGTTGCCTTGAATATGCTGTAGTGTGGGCTGGTGAGAGAGGAGTCAGCCTGTGGAATATATACATATAGTCAGTTCAGCAAAAGTTTGTATACAGGGAGATTAATTACAATTCCTGCTGGTGAGGAAGAACAGAGGAACTGGCATTCAAACAAACACAATGCAACTTTATTTTCTTTCTTTTTAAACTATTTCTCCCTCTCTTAATTTATAAATATTTTGAAATGTTTCCAGAAAATAAAAAAGGAAGCAGCAAGATATGCCTTGCTAATTCAAGCCTGTGTTTCTCTGTTTGTTAATAAAGAAGGAAATCAAATAATTACAGGCATTAATAAAGAATAATCCCACAGCTGATTAGAGCAGCGAGAAGGAAAGAGATACAAATATACCACTTTAAACAAATTGGGTATAATAACATTGCTGCTGGTAGCCAGCCACGCTGAGATCTGTCAGAAAGTCTTAATTATAAGCAGCTCAGAAAAAACCTAAGGAGAAGATGAATTTACAACACAAAAGAAATAAATTATGTCTTGGATGCCATATACATATTTAATCATGGGGCTTCAGAAAAAGAAGAATGCGTAATGTCATCGGCTCACAATAGAGCCTCATTTGTGCTAAGTTTTCAATTCAGACTGCATGTCCAAACACTTTGTAGGACTTGGAGAAACTATCGTCAAGAACAGGGCAACGAAGTAGGGCATCAGTTGTGTGAGAAAAAGGTTCAAGAAAGAGGCAAGGCATCAATGAAGTCAATCTTAATAGATACAGGGTCTCTTTGCCAGCCACCAATGATGTCTTCATTAGCAAGCAACCAATTCAGGAATGGCAATCACTTCCTGGTTGATATGAGGACTCTGTCTCAGAGCTTGGAAAAGTCCCTTTTTGGATTACAGTTCTAAGAATCCTCTAGCCAGCACACCATGCTTATGACAGGAACATAAATATGAAAGATGGTGTTTCTTATTTCATGCTGACGGGCGGGTCTTGGGAACTGTACTCCAAAAAGGTATTTTTCCAGCCCCTGCTCTTTCCATGCTTGCAGTGATGGCGTGAACAAGCAATTTGTGCATCTCTAGTGTGTCACACTAGCTTTCTCTCCCAGTTTAATAGTATTGTCCCTTCCTGACAGGATACTTCTCAGGGACCAGCCTGACCCACAAGAGCAGCCAAGGAACAGGGTCCACAGATCATGTGTTTTCTACTTTTGCTTCCTATGCTAGGAAGGTCTCTAGTTGAGACACGTTTTGACACTTTCTGAGAAGAAACTAAATGACTGATGAGTCAGGACTTCCCTTTCTAGAAGTGACTAGGCTTGTTCTTCTTTCTTACCCATTTGCCTCATTACAAAAGTTACTGGGTGTTGAACTACTGTTACATTGACCCACTGATAATTTCTCCAAAAATTGGATACACTCTGATTCTCTGGAAAGGAGACTGATTTCAGTGGTAAGTTGTTTTTTGTTGCTGTTGTTAAAAGTTCAGTGATCTCACATCTGAGTTTCTGAAGAAATCTGCATGGATGCCATCTGGACATCTGGCCTGGCAACTTGTTAATTTTTAATTCAGCTCTAAAATATCTCTTTCCCTCTTTCTCTTTCTCTCTCTCTCTCACCTTCTTTTGACACTCTCTGATGCGTCTTCCCTCAGAACAAAGCTTCAGATGTTAGCATTCCTCCCACATCATCTGCAATGAAGACGGATGAAAAAGAATTCATCTAGCCACTCCACCATCTTCCTCACCTCCTTCTGTACTTATTTCACACTTTGTCATCTGAAGGCTCCCCACCTCCCAGGCCACTCCCCTTCTGATATTTTTAAATGTTTTGATGGTTGGCAACTTCTTCCACAAATACTTTCTTCCTTACCTTATCTGCTTACATCTGTTCTATCAGGATTTCTTTCCCCCATCCATCCTTCGCTTCCTCAGGCGAGCGAAACTTCTACACATTAAGGTTTGGGAAAGCTGTCCCTACCAAGATGTTTTTGGACTCCAAAGCCCATGAACTCCAGCCCATCTTGGCCAATTTTGGGGCATGATGAGGGTTTTGGTTCAACGACAGTTGGAAGGCTACAAGTTCTCCAGCCACAACACAGAGGGAATCCTTCTTGCCTTCTATGACTCTGTTGACAAAACTGCAATGCTGCCCCCTGTACTTGTTTTACCTACTCTTTCTAGCCGTATGGCTTATCTTTTATCCAAGCCTCTGTGATACTGCTTTTAAAGAGCTTCCTGAAGAGATCTGAGTTCCATCTCCCTTTCCCAATTCTCATTTTTAGTCTCTTTTAGCCACTATTTATTTACATGAAACTGCCATTTCCAAAATCTTGTGTGGCTATCAGGTATTTCTAACAGAGTTGCCTGATTGAAAACTGGAGGGGGCACCAGTTGGCTGCAGAGTAGAGAAAATTTCTGCAGGGGTTGCTTGTCACACAGCCAGGTAATAATCAACTCCTGCTGAAATTCCCTCTTCTGATCAACCATTGAAAGTACAGGAACCCTCTCCAGTTTTCATTCTGGCAGCCCTGATTTCTAAGCAGGTTTTTAATCTCCATCATGTTGGATTTAACTGTTTTGTGTTCACTCTTCTCAAGCAGTTTGGCAAAAGCTGATGTTGGTACTGGATTTATATTTCATATCTGCAGGTTTCCTCATATCCTTGAAGGGTGTGACTTGAAACTCACTTTCTCTTTCTTCAGTTCTGTAGAGGAAGAGCAAGGAGAATGTGCTATCAGCTGAGGCAGTTGCCTCACTCTGCTCTACACTGCACTCTGCACTGGCTTTGCTGAGGATGAAAAGGTACTGTTAAGCACCTCATTTCTGGGTATCACAGTTCAAGAAAGATATTGACGAGCTGAATGTGTCCAGAGAGGGGTGCCCAAGATGACCAAAGGTCTGGAAACTAAGCCTTGTGAAGAACGACTTAGAGGACTGGATGTGTTTAACCTGGAGAAGAGAAGCCTGAGAGACTGCATGACTGTTGCATGCTTTCAAGTTGTATCTGACTTACAGTGACCCTGTGGTGAACCTGTCATGAGGTTTTCTTGGCAAGGCTTATTGGGGGGGGTGCTTTGCCTTCCTCTGAGGCTGAGTGAGGATTCAAACCCCGTTCTCCAGAGCTGTAGTCCAACACTCAAACAACTACACCACACTGGCTAAAGTAAAGGAAAATGTGCTCCATACCACACTCTAGTTAACTGATAGAATTTAGATTTTTTAAGTAACTATGATCAGCACTATCTCAGTTACTCTTCTGAAGGTTCCTTTTTAAAAATTCTAACTGTCATATTAACAACAACCCTAGATTGTTATTGTGTACTTTCAAGTTGTTTCTGACTTATCATGACCCTAAAGCATATCTATCACAAGATGTTCTTGGCAAGATTTATTCAGAGAGGGGTTTGCCTGTGCCTTTCTCTGAGGCTGGGAAAGTATGACTTGCCCAAGGTCACCCAGTGGGTTTCTACAGCCAAGCAGGGATTCAACTCTGTTTGACAGTGGCATACACTGCCCCAGAGTGTGGCAGAATCTCCTTCTCTGGAGGTTTTCAAACAGACACTGGATGTCCTGTTGCTGGGGGTGCTTTGAGGGTGTTCCTGCATGGCAGGGGGTTGGACTGGATGGCCATTGTGGTCTTTTCCAGCTCTATGATTCCATGATTCCAGAGTCATAGTCTAATGCTCAAAGCACTACACCAGGTTGGCTTTCATGGTATGATGCCCATCTTTAAATATCTGAAGGGATGTCATGTAGAAAATGGAAGGACCTTCTTTTCTGTTGCTCCGGCGACTAGAATACAAATCAATGGATTCAAATTACAAGAATTAGTGTGAGTCCACCTAAACATTAGGAAGAACTTCTTGAGTGTAAGAGCTGTTTGATAGTAGAATTGGCTGCCTTGGAAGATGATGGATTCTCTTTCCTTGGAGGTCTTCAAACAGAGGTTGGATGGGCATCTTTCAGGAGTGCTATAGGTGTGTATACCTGCATGGCAGGGGTTTGAACTAGGTGGCTCTCATGCTCCCTTACATCTTGTAAGATGCTATGATTCTAGGATTCCTCATTACCAGCTAACTTTGGACAGGGCTGGCCTTCCTTGTCACTGGGGTGGTAAATCTGTTCTGAGTTTTAGTTTGAACTTTCAAAGAACTGACCTAAGGTGATGACCTCTATCCTCAATAAGTCCAGCACCTTGAATTACTGCTTTAATGTTAAGGCCATTTCTGCGCTACAGTGTTATAGTGCTATTATTCCACTTTCAACATCCTGTGGAATTCCGGGGTTTGTAGTTTACTGAGGCCCTCTAAATGCCCCTCCCTAAACTGCAAACCCCAGGATTCCATAGGATATTGAAAATGAAATAATAGAACTATAACGGTGTAGTATGGAAATGGCCTAAGATTTATGATAGAGAGTGCATGCAGTGGTTAGAGATCTTGATTAAGGTGCAAAGACACCAGTAGCTGGGATAAATAAACGTAAGATGGGAATACCATTCTAAGATAGGAAAGTTACTGAGGGTGCTGATCTAATCTAGCTTCATTCTAGGGAACAGCTGAGAGAGAACTGGCAGGAAGAGAAGAAGTGGAAAAACATCCTTAAGAGTATCAGTTTACATTACAGAGGGCTTTGGTTAGGTAGACAAGAAGGGAGGACATTTTGGGTCACTCAGACTATCTAACCCTTTTACTATTCCCTCCTCTGAGACAACTTTGACTCTTGAATGCTAAGCATCTTTGTAGTTCTAACAATTAAAAGCTAGGATGCATTGACTCCTCCGCTGACATGAGAGCCTCCAGTTGCTATGGGTTTGGAATATGAGTTTCCTGGTCTTAGATATCTCCTTCTGCATGTGAGGTAGGAGTGTTGCTCTGGTATCAGGCAACCACTTGGGTGTCTCAGCCTTTTCCTCATTCTACCCTGCCAGTTGGGGAGAGCAGAGAGAGCAATTTAGATTAGAAGACTAGGCAGCATGGCCCAAAACAGGGAAGAAACTACTTACAAGTGACTATCCATTTGCAATTAATTCCCTTTTGCAAAAGCTTTGGCATAACTATGTTAGATTATAAACATAACTTCAAAAGGCACAACTTCACTCCTTGCTGTGACTTGTTGGCCACTTTTATAACTACAAGGGTGTGATCACACTATCTGGAGAAGGAAGAATATCACATGGTGTAAGTGCTGGGTTGTGCTGTGTCTTGTTTGCAGCCTCATGTCATGCTGTGAAGCTGAGGTGACAACAAGGTGGACAGACAGAGAGTGGTGTTTTTTTGAGTTTCTCTCTCAGGACTACAGAGAGTGGTGGGAGTTTCTTTAAAAGCAAACATACTAAATGTAACTATTTTACTTACGTTTGAGAAGTGGGGACACAAGAAGTTACTTTTCAAAACAATGTCATCAAAACTACTATCTGAGATCCCATTGAAACTATAACTGTAATGAATTACTTTTTGAAAGTAACTTTTCAAACTGTAACCCAGTTTCAGGCAATGAGCATCAGGGGAGGGCCAGAGGAAAAAAGAAAAAAGAGGGGGAAGATATTGTGAAAGAAAGCAGAAGAGAAAACCGAATAACAGATATTCCCAAATGCTGGAGAGTATAGGGAATCCTATTAGGACTTGAAGAAATTACGCTTTTTAGACTCAGTCCCTAGAATCTCTCAGCCATGTTCGACAGTGGCCATGCTGACTGGGGGATCCTGGGAGGTATAGTGCAAAAAGTAACTTTCCCAAGCCCAGTGCAAACCTGGAGCAGGTCCTACTGGAGCAGCTTTCCATGCAAAGTTGTAATAATAGCCCAAATCTAATATATAAAAGTCAAAGTTTGTTTGTCTGTGTCAGGCAAAGACCTCGTATGATTGGCTGCCTGAGAAGATTCGGTGGAATCTTGGGGTTTGCAGTTTAGGGAGGGGCCTTGGAATTCTCAGCCAGAGAGCTCTTGGGCCTGCCTAGCTGCTATAGAGACAAGGCCTAGCAGCAAGGAGGAGGGCAGTGTATTCCCTCAGGAATCCAACCTCTGTACCTTAATAACTCTGAATACAGATTGCATTGGGGGATATCGGGGACAGTTACAGGGACTGGACAAGACAGTTTGGAGAATTAGAGACACAGGATCTCATCTAACAAGGATTACCTATGAGAAAATAAAATCCCAGGCAACGCCAGGTAGATACGCTAGTTGCCTATACAAACAGAGTACAAATACAGCAGAAATTGTCCCACCTGAAGTGTTATGGCTCAGCACAAGAGGAGCCTTCAGGAATGAAGTTTTTCGCTTCCTCTGCCTCCTTATTACAGTTACACTTATGTTCCATCTTTCTTCCAAGATGCTTAAAGGGGCACTCCATGTGATTTTCCCCTTTTGTTCTTACAACATCCCTATGATATAGTTAGGCTGAGTGACAGTGACTGGCCTAAACCTTCCCAGTGAGTTTCATGGCAGAACAAGGACTGAATCTATTCTCTGTCCTAGTCCAACGTTTTAATTACTGCACCAGCCTTATGCCCTAAATGTGTTTGACATGGTTACAACTCCTATCCTGAACAACCAGGGATTGCCATGGCTTGGCATAATACTTGTTGTAATCTAATACATCTGGAGGGGACTCAGTTGGCTGAAGCTTTATTGTAGCACACTGGTTCTCTTTCTTCTTTCCATGACTTTGGCCCCAATCCTATGCCTGTGCACACGGCAGTAGTAAGGCCCACTGAATGCAAAGTACTTTATTCACAATAGACACCATAAGACTTAGCTGCTGATTGCTGCATCCATTTAAGGCCTCATCCATCTAGGCCTGCAAGCTATGAACCTTCAAGGCCACTTCAAGGGTGCCATCTTTCCTAAATGGGTAGCTTCTTCTACCCGCTTGTAAACAGCTTGTTGATTGCCATGCACAAGGTCTGTTTTTGCTGCTTGTACATGCACCAGGAAGCAGCAGAAGCAACAGCAGCTTCCCAGCGGGTGTTCTTTTAGCTTTTCAAGGGTAATGATTCTGCGTCTTGCTTGCCAAGGAAGGTTCTGTTTTCAGTAGCTGGCAATTTCGAAAGCTCAGTAGAATGATAAAGAATGCTAGAAAAATAGCCGATTCATTATTTTGTATAGGCTGCTTTGTTTTATTTAACTGTTTTTCATCCCTGTGTAAGAGACCACATTTAGATTAGTCTGACCTTCACATTTTACTGTTTAGCTCATTAAGACTATGGTCTTAGTTGACTCCTACTCCTGAGCTCTAGATACAGAAATGTGGGCAGTCAAAGTGAAGAGTTCTAGCTTAGGACCTTTTTCCCTGATGTATCAGGGCCTTTCGGCACTACAGTGTTATAGTGCTATTGTTCCACTTTCAACATCCTATGAAATCCTGGGGTTTGTAGTTTACTGAGGCCAAAGAGCTCTCTGGCTGAGAATTCTAAAGGCCCCTCCCTAAACTGCAAACCCCAGGATTCCATAGGATGTTGAAAGTGGAATAATAGCACTATAACAGTGTAGAGTGGAAAGGCCCTCTGTTTTCTATGTGAAAGGTTTTTTTGGCATGTAGGAGCGTTCAATCATTGAAGCCACAGATGGAGAACTGGAGGCCCCTTAGATTTGGGTGGGCAACTCTGGTGGGTCCAGGGGGCAGTTTTCTGTCTGTGGGACCCTTTGGAGCCATGTAGACAGCCCCCTCCCTCAAAAAAATCTGGAATTCCACCTCTGGTTTTAAAGCATTAACATTTTTAATGTTCAGCAACACTTAAGCTTTTCCTTTGCTTAAAATGAAAAGACACCCAAAGTCAGCCTTGGCATGTTGTGAGAGTTGAGGAATGGTAGTTAGAGAGAGGACTTGCTTAATCCTTTCCAATTTCAGTTGTTGTTTTGGCTCAGGACTGAAGAATGTGTGGCCTGTCAGATATTGTGTGACTACAATATACAACAGCCCCAAGCAGCATGGCCAAAAATGAGGGATAAAAGAAGTAGCAGTCCAATGACTCCTGGATGGCCATACTTTCTCAATTCCACACTGAGCTCAGAATCACTGTATTTCACTGAAGGGAGAAAGGAACAGAAGTTCGGTATCTTTTCTCCCCACTCCACTCCATCTATTACAAGTGTAAAAACAGTTTAAAAAAACCTCTTTAGCTGAAAAAAATAAGTGAAACAGAAAAACAAACTGGTCTGCTTGTTTCCACCTATTCAGTCTCCACTTTAACTTGTATCCTACATAGTACTAGCAGATATCAGATTCTCCATGATCCTGAGTATATGACTCTGATAAAATGGCAGATTCAAAGAGACAATTCCTCTCTCCATCAACTATGGTAGAAAAACCCTTTAAGCTACTACTGATGGGACCTGAGAAGATTATATTCTCCCCTCTTCCTCAGACTATGGTTTAAAGCCACAATAGATTCAGAGGCTGTCATGTGAAACGCCTGCTTATGATTCATTAAAATAGCGGAGGATTCTCAAGGATTGGAGCTTTTTCTTCCCAATTGGTCAGGTGCCTTTTTATTCCTTTCCAAGCCCTTAAGATTTTCTCTAGAGCCATATTACAGGCTGCTCTGTAAGAATCAGCTGAGAACTTCTACTGGTGCTGCCTTGAGCTCTCCAAGGTGCTGCTCCTTGTGGAAATTCCTGTTTGACACCTGTCTAACAGATCTGCTAGGAATAGATCAGTGCCCAAGGTTCTACCCCTTGGCTGAATTTCTCTTCTGCTTTTCCAACACAACCACCTTCTGGATCAGCCACACTAATTGGTAATCCAGAAAAGGAAGAGGAACAACTCTTTGTAATGTCTATGAGAACAAGGACAAAGACAATTTAATAGAGAGTTAATTCTACTTACTCTAGGGACTAAGACTCAAAGTACATCTCACATGTCTTGTATCTGTAATAATACTCCACCATCGGCCAGTTGCAGATGCTGGCACCAATGCAGTGTTGTGGTGAATCTGGATTTAGTCCAGACATTAAAGGAGCTCTCCAGGGTCCTGAACTCTTTCCCCAAATAGATCCAGCACTTTGTACACCTCCTGAAACTTCAGACTAAAGCCCTTTCCACACGGGCATATTGCCCGCGCTAGGGCGACCTCCCAGGAGGTCTTCTACACTGCGAGGTGCGTGAGGGCGGTTCACAAATGGGAGGTTCTACACCTCAAACCGCCCTCGCGTGGCCGCGGGGGTGACGCTGTGAGTCTTATAAAAACCACTTCTCAAGTGATTTTTATGTGACTTGCGTGCGCTACCCTGTCACTGCGCCCTGTTTAGAACTGCAGGGACGCGTTAGCACATCTCTGCAAAGCTGCCCGGGGGCAGGCTTCCGGCTGGCATGCTGCCCTGATTGGCGGAGCGCTGCTGGAAGCCGACGGCCGCCATTTTGGGCGCCGCCGGACGCCACCAAAATTTGCCGCCGTTTAGAGCAGCGAACGCGTGCTCCCCGTGGGGACGGAGCAACCCGCTTTCAGGTAAGATCCGTCCCTGCGTGCCCCCCCTGTTTACCCGCCCCATGTGTGGAAAGGGCCTAAAACTCAGAGTGATTTCACAGCCCACTGCCTTGAGGAGGGCTGATTAATAGTAGAGAGGTGTCAGGGAAAGAAAATGTGTAACCTTTGTTCACTGCAAATTATCCTGCTCTCATCTGGTCTTTCCAACCGCAGGACTTTTAATCTGAAGCTTCTAAATGCAAGGAAACATATCCAGTTGGGTTTAATATATCTGATGTCAGGAAAACTACGAAGCATGGTTGGAGAAGAGGCCAAATTCCTGGCCTGTATAACACCTAAAGCTACTGTTTTAGTTCTCCTGGGAGGACATCAACAGGCGCACTGGCTAAATTTTGCTTGGTCTGCTGTGGGCTTTCTGAATTGCCCAACTGAGTGAGGCAGGCTTCCTCCTGGAAATGCAGCCAAGCACAGAATGGTGCCAAGACATTTAAGTTGTCTACCAGCCCTAAATGGAGCAGGGAAGCAAGGCAGCACTCCAGCAAGGTGAAAGCAACACTTACAGAAGGCAGGGTGATGGACTGCAGCATGCATAATCAATCATATTGTCTATATTTTGGAGGGCTGGTTACTTAGATATTGAACCACAGTTCTCATGTACAATCACTGCAGTGAAAAATTCATTGGCACAGCTATATGCCCTAGAGCAGGAGATGAAGCGGTAGATCTTTGTTTGATTTGCAGTAGATTAGCGAGTATTTATCTCCAATTGTTAAGCAACAGCAGAAAGAAACCTAAGGCCCTAAATTGTACTGCTTGAATTAAGACATTTGGAAGCATGGTGTGCATTTTTCTGTACAAGAATAGTGACCTCTTTTCAGTTTTGATACTCAAAAATTACTGCCCTAGCATAGATTATTTCATTCTTAAGTGCATGTCATCTCTATCCTTATGGCTCTATTTGCTAGATCTTAAATTTGTAAGAATATAAGAACCATTGACTTGCTTGGCCTACCTAGCCCAGATTCCTATTTTCATAGTGGCCAACCAGTTGCCCATGGGATGCCCACAAGCAGGACAATAGAACAAACATAACAACAAGCACAGCCATTAAAACGTATGAGTTAAAACAAACTAAACAGCTGAAACCTTATTCTGATCTAATTCAACAAAGAAATTAGCTTACAAACAAACAAAAAAAGTTGGAATAAAAACTTTTTTGCCTGACAAGGGGCCCAACCTGGTTTTCCTTTAGAGTGGTCCCATGAGCCTCTGTTTCTTGTCACCGACAAATGGGTTCTCCTAGTCTGTACACAGGAGGCCACAGAGTAGACTGTTTCTGCATCTACACACCTCCTCCCAAAACCACCACACATAGAAAACTAGATTTTGGGGAGGAGACTTGCCACTCCCTTGACATGCCAGTTTTCTGTGTGAATGGGGAAGTTTGCTGTGGAGCATTCAGTCATACAGTCTGAAGAGATTCAGAAATAGCTATGGCTATAATAACTAAAGTTTCATAGTAAATAACAGTTATGGTCTAGTAGTATAAGGAGGACCCTGGAAGAACCAAAAGTTTGTATACACCCTCCCCGCTCACTCTTTTTGAATATCCAGTATAGTAAGTTATTTTCTGGTTTCTAGCAAACCAGTATTGCACTTAGTATCTGAACCAGCAAACTATCATCTGTGCCTGCTGTACAAGCCAGGATAAAATCTTGTGATTACAAAGATGTAACAGAAAACTATGGTTTTCTCAAAGCAAGAAAATAACTAATAGGGTTGTACACTCACTTTGGTCAAGCTCCAAACAATGAAGCAAATCAGACTGACATGTATGAGCAATATGTATGAGGTCTGAATCAACATGGAATAGCCCAATTCAATTTTGGAATAGAACAGACCTGGTCTGAAGTGCTTCAGACCAATCCAGAGACCTACCCCTCACAAATAAGTGGGGGAAACACAAACAGTGTTTCTCCAGCATGACCATACATGGAAAACAACAAGATGGTCTGATGTAGAAGAGGAGGAAGAGAACTAGACTTCACTCATTGGTAGCTTTATTGTTCTTAGTCTGGGACAAGAATCTCATTAGTACTCTCCAGTCACAGTGCTTATGAGGCAGGAGTGTGTAAGATCATTGGAATTATATAATCAGCCTTTTCCTCCTGGCATCTCTCCATTCTGTAGCAAATTTTGAAGGAGCTGTTGTAGCAGGGGCACAGTTATTTGATTGTCATCTGAGTTGGTCTCACTCAGCTTCTGACTTTCCTTTTGTTTTTTTTTAATAGCCTTGTTTAATCTTCTGTTTTCTTTTTTTGTTCATTTGTCTGTTTAAGAAGACTGTGTGGGTTTGAGGGTAACACGAATTATTCACCTACCCCATTTCAGCAGCCCCAGTTGTTGTTGCTGAAGTGCTGGATGGAAGGAAAGAAGTCCAAGTAACCATGGAAAAAGCAGGTCATTGCCTAGGACCACTTAGGTGAGCATGGATGCCAAGATTTCTGTCTGCCTTCACAACTGAGCAGGGGTAAATCACCTTACCAAGCCAGCAGTTTGTTCCCAAGACCTGAGAGGCAACTCCAAGCAGTCTTGCTGAGGACAGGGCAGAAAAGACCCAGCAGACAGGCAGCAGGGAGAAGTTGTATAGAACAAGGTTGATGGCTGCAGCAGCTCCCAGTGTCTTCCTTGTTCTAAGATGCTTTGGAAGAGATAGTGGGGAGTATAGACCATGAAAGGGAAAATGCAGTGCCAGTCCAAATCAACAAATGCCTCAGGAGGGTGGAGGAGAATCACCAGGGGAATTTCACTAGTTAAACTACTGGTAGTAAATTAAGCATGCTTTCCACACCCCTCCAGTGTTAATATTTTCCTGTCCCTTATTCTGCATCACAAAATTTCATCAGTTGGATTTCTAGCAAAAGAAGTGGGGGAAGTACCCTCTCTCCACATACGTTGTTGTTATCTTTATCAGATATATTAAAAAACATTAACAGACTAAATTGATTGATGCTTTATGACTGGAATATGCAAACTGAGGCCTAGGTACTGGCTGTGGCCCCCAGGGGTCAAAAATATTTCTTTGAGAAAAGAAAATTAATTTTCCTCTCCAGTATGCTTCTAGAAGGTGTAGAGGGCATTTCCAACATGTTTTGTGGCCTCCAGGGATAAAAAAAAAATTGCAATGTTTTTTTTAAAAAAATTGCCCTGAAGTGCTTCAAAATGTCCATGGAGATGGTACATTTCCACCATATTTTGGGTACATTTGGGGTACATTTCTACCACATTTTGCAGGGCCCCTGGTCCATTTAGGCCAAGGTGAATTCTTTTTTTGAACCCCCAAACATGGTAAAAATGCCCCATCTCCTCTACAGGCATTTAGGGCAAAACAATATCTGTCTGTCTGTCTGTCTGTCTGTCTATCTATTTTTGTGGGAGTCAGTACAGTCCTCCAAGGTCTTCCAGGGAGGCTAATGCAAGCCCTACCCTTCCACAATTGCCCACCCTTTCTTTAGGAGAATAATGCCAGAATTAAAGTCACATGAAGTAAATTGCCTGGAAAAAGAAGTTGATAAAAAATATTGGTTTCTTTTCTGAAAAGTAAATTTTACAGGTGCTTATCACAAAAACATCAGGAGCTGTTTTCGACTGGCTTGGGTTGATCTCCTCTTTAGGGTCTATAATGTCTCTAAGTTCCATGCAAATAGCCATTTTTTGTATCCCACTGCAAGCTGAAAAGGGAAGACTGGCAGGCTGCATTCTCAAATTTCAGTTGAGATTCGGTATCTGGATAAATATAGATTGAATTGGCCCAGACAGAAATTGTCAAATTGGGCTATAAACTGGATTTGGGGACTTAAATACTGCTCTACTAAGTACTCACGCTGAGAGTGGTAGAAGTAGAAGGGGTGTGTGTGTGTGTGACCTTGAAGTTCTTTTCAGATTTGTTTTTATAATTTTAATAATGCCATGCTTTGTCATTACGTCTGAACTGATCCTAAATAGGTCCCGTTCTTGCAACAAATATTTTCAGGATGCTAGCTACTTTTTATTCTATTTTATATAACTTTTTGTATGACTGTTTTCCATCAGCTTAACAAGAGTGTTTATTAGCATTTGACAAACTGCAATATTACCATAAAAGAGGTTTAAAGCTTAGAACATCTTATCTAGAACTATCTTGACTTGTTTTGGGGTGTAGTAGCTTTTGAGAGGTTTGTCTGTTAGGTTAATTTAAAAACAAAAAACAAAATACTGGAGATCATCCAATGGAATCCATAAAGAAAATGGAGACGTATCTCAGGGGCCCTTTTCGCATGGCATTTGCCATGCAAAAGGGCCCCTGGAGCATCGCATGATTATGAGGAGCGATCCATATGACGCACTCGCGATCACACAGCGCTGCCGGGGTTGGCATGCACCAACCGCGCACTATTTCATTTTTGGCTTTGAGTCAAACATGGTGCACGATCGTGCATTGCTCCGGGGCCCCGCGCACACTTGCTGTGCGTGCGGAGCCTCCAGAGCTGCAGCTCTTGAGCTTCCTGCCCCAGTGCAGCCTGGGAAAATCCCAGGGTACGCTGCGGAAGGAAGAGGAGGAGCTCTCACTCTGCCTGCTCGCCAGCAGGCAGCGGCTATGGAGCTGAAGCAGTGGGGACGCGAGAGCCTCTCGCAAGAGGCTGCTCATGTGATGCCCACACCCCAGTGCCAAGAAAAGGTAAGCTGCGGAAAGGACTAGGATGTTAAAAAGATGATTATTATTTTATACATGGAATTTTTTGAAAATAAAGGCTATCTTTTTAGCATCCTGAGACATATATCTTTTTACTCCTTGGCTGTTAGGTGAGTAAACATTTGAGCAGATTGTCAGCTAGTTTTATCAGTGGGAAAGAATGATGACCTCTTTGGTTGTATGTTACCAATTGCAAATGTTTTGTATAATTTCTGTTAAAGCAGAGTTGGACAAAGTGTGGATCTCTAGAGATGGTGTTTGACTGCAGCCTCCAGTGACCCTAGCCAGCATAGTCAATGGTGAGGAATGATGGGAATCACAGTCCAACGATATGCACAAGATTCCTACTTATGAATTAAAGCATAGTCATCTGCTACTGTACTTGGGTAACTGGAGGGAGATATAATGTGTCAACAGAGACGTTAATTGTTCTGGGGGGTGAAAGAGAGAGATGCTGTAGGATATGATGAATAAAGTATTATGAAATGGGCTAAGTAAGTTTTGAAATGGATGAGGGCAAACAAGCTGAAGCTTAACCTGGACAAGGTGGAGATGTAATGGGTAAGGCAATCAGCTGGATGCTATTATACTACTCCTAAGCAGCCAGGTATGCAGCTGGGGAGCTCTCTAGACTTGGTGTCCATTGTGGGGACACAGCTAGCATCATTGGCCAAAGTTTATTAGCTTTGTCTGGTCTACCAGCTGCGGACTTATGTAGAGAAAGCTGACCCTGACTCTGTAAAGCATGCCTTGGTTACATCCAGGCTTAAATACTGTAATGTGCTTTACATGGCGTTGCTCTTAAAGACAGAGGAAATTACAGTTGGTAATGCAGCAAGTGGAATGCTTGTAGCAGTTAGGCATTCACTTAGGCCATTTCCTCACTAAACTGTTATAGTGCCATTATTCCACTTTCAACATCCTGTAGAATCCTGAGGTTTTTAGCCAGAGAGCTCTTTGGCCTCGGTAAACTACAAACCCAGAGTTCCACAGGATGTTGAAAGTAGATAATAGCACTGTAACAGTGTAGGGCAGGAATTGCCTTACTCTGCCTTTACCTGTTTGTTTCTTGGCTTAATTAAGGACACTGATATTAACCACTGAGGCTAGGTAACTAGCCTGTGGGCTAGAGGCCACACTGACATCCTACAACTCCCCAAAGGCTGCATTCCCCAATTGCCGCAGGAATGTAAGAGCAGAAGCAAAAAATCAAAATGAAGGATTTTTCTTGCTTTGAAACAGGACGCCTAGTGAACACACACCTTGTTTTAAACTGGAAATGCTTTTTTTTTTAAATGGTTGGTTTTTGTTGGGTTTTGTTGGTTTTGGAGAGGGGGGGTTGGTCACTTTGCTCCCAAAATATGCCAGCATATTAGTAAAACTATAGGGTAAACAATGTTTTATTCCTGTCACAGTGCTGTCAAGTTGCACTGGTGTGAGAGCAAGGAACCTGAAGAGGGTGCACAAAAATGGGATCACATGTAGCCCATGGGCCTGTCTACCCTGCCCAGAAAGCTTGAGACTAGGGCTGAAGGACTGTTTGCACCCATAATGCCTGACCTTGATTATTAGTATCTAAGGCCCTTCTCTCTAACTCAGAAGAGCTCTGAGGATGACAAGCAGCACACAGTAGAGGCCCTTTTCTGTAGTGGCTGCACGTTTTGGGAACATCCGTCCCTGGAACTGAAGATGGCTCCCTCTGTATTGACCTCCAGGAAATGTTTAAAAAACGTGAACATTCCTGTCTGCATAGGATTAATTTCTATGCACTGTGCTTTAAAGTTTTCAGCAGTTGTTGCTATTTTAAAGGTCATGTCCTGTTTGTTATTTTAATTACCTAAGTACTGGAAATTGTTTTCATAGTTTGATTATGTACTGTGAACTTTTAATTGGCTGTACTCTGCAAGGGTTTCATCATAAATATCTTTAACCATTGCCATCATTACTCTCATCATCAACATCCTCATTGTGATGGTAATTGGTCTTGTTGCTTTCTCGGTTCTTTTATTAAGGCTTTCATATTTTTTAACCAATAGCAGTTTTGCTTTTCATTGTTAGTAAGTGACTTCACAGTCATACCATTCCATGATCTTAGCTATTCAGTTAGTGTTATCAAACTATATTTTAAAATCTCAAGTATGTATGAGCTTCATTTGTGCAGAATGGACTTGCACTGCCTTTGAATCACTCTGATTTTCTGAGAACTCTTCAAGCTCTTTTCCTTAAAGGTAGCAATAGCTGTACGACATGGACTCGGTTTATGATTATTTATAATTCTCCAGGCCATTTTGCTCCTTTCAAAATGGCCTTGAGTTTCTAGTTTCAAAACTAGAAGCGACTAAAACAGGTCAGTGAGCAAAAACATAAGCAACAATAATATATTCTACTTTAATGTTGATCTTTTCTGTGTTTTTGGCTATATTGTACTCATTTTCATTTATATGCCACCTTGTGTCCCAGTTTTTGAGGAAAGGCTAGGCATAAATAAAGATGAAGATGAAAGCAGGGATAATAATCACAGTGATGATTATTATGATGACCCTGTAGATGATACACAGTGGAGAAGCATTCTGGACCTTTTGCTGATAGGGTCCAACAACCCCACACAACCAATGGTAGAATCAGGCCCCCAGATGAATTATCTCTCAGCTGGTGATCAAATTCAGTTTCCACTACTGGCTGTCTTGGGCCCCCTGCACTGGTGTGCACATCCCCCAAGGCAAGGCTGATGGACTTCCAAGGGTTAGATAGTGTAGAAACAAGCAATGAAAACTAAAGTACATAGACATGGCCCATCTTTCCAATCCTCATAGCTGTAAGAACTGTGCCAAGAGATTAGCAACGGGGAAAATTCACTCCTCCAGTCTGTACCCAGCCTTCTGATCTTTTTTGAACCACAAACTGCCAAGCTAATGCAAAAAGCATCAAACACTAATGCAAGTTAACTCTTTCATGCTATGGGGCAGTTAACATTTGGCCATGATGTTAAAAAGGACTCCAAAGCCTATCTTACCTCATGGAAGAGGTCCAAATCACTATGATGATTATGATGATTAATTGCCCATTTTGTATTTTTTACTGTATTTGTCTTTTCCGGTTTTCTATTCTGTACATCTGGTTTCTGTCCAGAAACCTCCTGAGCATCATGTCACTAAATTGTCCCACACAATCTAAAAGGCATGAGAGGTCTTTCTGAGTAAAAAAAAAAATTGTGGAACTTTGGCTCAGTATGAGAAGGAATGCAGCTCACCAAAATCTCACAGGGTGTGTGTGTGTGTTTCAAAAACCTTTGGAAGTTGCCCATCCCTCCCATACACAGAACCTTTGCATTTTGTTCATAATACACAAATGCTTTATTATTTTTTTAAAACGCTGAAGCTCAACCCTGCCATTATCAACCCTCCACACCTCCGTTCATAAGCCATGTGTGAGCTATGGAATGTTTCTTTATTAAATGGCCTGGTGTTGTCAAAGCCTTTTTCTGAACACTCACTAAACGGGAGAGAAAAGTCTGAACTGGAAACAACTGCCTGCTACAAATAGCTCTTTTTAGGACCACGGGGGCCATCTGGAGATCACAATAATCTGTTCTGAATCTCTGTGAACCTAGCAGAAGCGGCTGCCTGCCATTTCCCTGGGGCTACATTCCCTCCTTTGGCAATTTGGTTCAGCTATTTCGGCTGCAGACAGATGCTGCTCTCTCTGCAGCTTTGCTTCCATTTACAAGTTGTTTTCCCACAGTCCAACCACCGCCCCCAGTTCTTTTTTTTTTTAATTATTTTATTGAAATTTTACAAATAAAAACAAATAATTGTTATTGCTATTTCACATGAACTATTTCTTGATTCTTCCAGACTGATCATGATATCAACCATAATCATCTCAGTTAATTTTTCCACAAAATACCATGAATTATAAACTTCTATCAAACTTCACCCAGCCATCCCCCACAATTTGCCATTCTTTCTGAATTTCATCATCTGATTTCCCTTTCAGTCTTTGAGAAACTATATCAGCATTTTTGTTTTCAATAAAAGTCCCCCACCATTGCTCAATTGTAGGTATTTTCTGTGTTTTTCATACCTTTGCATATTCAATTCGTGCTGTCGTTATCATGTACAATAGTATTCTCCGATGTTTCTTTATACTCATGCCTTCTACAAGATCTATCATATTCAACAAATACATTTCAGGAATCATGGCATCTGTAACTTCAATATTTCACATATTCTGTTATGTATCTCACACCAATATTTCTTAACTTTTGGACAAGTCCACCACATATGATATATCGTGCCCATCTCTTTTGAACATTTCCAACATAGCCCAGTACCTGTATTATATCTCTTTTGTAGTTTATCTGGTGTCAAATACCATCTATAAAACATCTTATAATAATTCTCTTTTAAATTCTGGGCAACTGTAAATTTATTCATCTTTTTCCAACTCTGTTCCCACGAGTCCAATTGAATTGTGTGACCAATATTCTGTGCCCAGGAAATCATGACTGCTTTAACTGTTTCTTCATACATCTCTTGATGCAATACTTCCTGAGTAATTTCAGCTAATAGATGAGGAGGATTATCAAATAGTCGTTTGTTCACTCCAGTCTCTTCCTTTATTTCAATTCCATATGTCTTCAAATCCATCTGGAACCTTTCGGTTAACTGCCTATAAGGAAACCAATTTAGAACTGTTCCTTCTTGTGTCATGGACCGAGATTGTTGGTACGTTTGACCCAGAGAGAAATTCAGCTACCTTAGACTATAGGATCCCAACAGAAGACACATAGGAAACCAGATCTGGGTTTAACCACTATGCATGTAACATTTATTAAGACATGAAATACAAAAATCACATTTCCGTATCAAGAGCTCTCTTTCACCCACTCAATCATACAACATACTCACGGAGAACCGGTCCTTCGCCGAACGTTGGCCAGATGTCCTCGAAGGTATGGATGCCCTCTGCTGCAGCCAAGGGTCATGAAAGTGAGTTGAAAATCTTCCCCTCTTTATAGTCATGTCTCTCACTTCTTGAGAAAAGGACATGTTTTGCCGGTTTCCAAGGCTCCAGGACTTTCATTGTGTGAAGGCAATCAAGCAATTAAAAGAATAGTTCATATCATTTTGTGCCGTACTGATAAAAGGTTGCTTGCAGAAGAATTGGCCGCATATCATGTTATCAGGAAATGTACTATACATCAGATCCAGATATCAAACGCCTCAGTAGTCTTCAACCAGGCAGGGTAGGGTCAGAAAAACATCAACGCTTGCCCGTCTGAGGGTGTGCCAGGCTTTCATGGCTCCTCGTTTCTTCTGCCTTTACACATAAGAACTTAACTGTTTTCTTAATAAAGGTGTTGATCACTGTTGAATATCGTGGATTCGTGAAGGTGGATAAAACATAAAGGCAGTCAAAGAGGGTATACATTGTAGGCAACGTCAAATATCAATTAATCAAGCCACATTTCTGGGTCGGTGCAGCTCAGGAGTACGCCCTGTTTGTGCCAAGTCCTTCTTCTCAAGCCAAATCGGCATTCCGTGCGTTCTCAATTTCACAGTTCAAGGAATCCTCGCCTCACAATCCAAATCCCTCCTTACAACAATGCACTGCGCGCGGCCATTTCAGTTTGGTTCAGGACCGTACTTTTCCATCTGGAACCCATTCGTTCATCATACTTGCTCTAACTTGTCTCTTGATTTAAGCTGAAGACCATTCAATTCTGACTTCTCTATTATGTCATCATATCGAAGCCACTTTTCAGATGTAGTCCATCTACCAAAGAAAGCTTCTTGCGGGGAGACCCAGGAGGGCAGCTGCCTAGTGTTTCTAGACTTGTAATCATCTCAAACTTTCAAGAGTGATTTTCTGATATAATGATTTGTGAAATCTTTATCTACTTTTGCTTCGTCATAAAACATATAGGCATGCCGTCCCATCCTCAGATCTGCTCCCTCCAATGTCAACATTCTGGCGTCTTGAAGGTCAATCCAATCTTTTAACCATATAAAGGATGCGGCCTTGTAGTATACCTGTAAATCCGGTAGCCCCAAGCCACCTCGGTTTTTCTGATCTGTCAAAATATTCCATTTTATCCTAGGTTTTTTCCCTTGCCATATAAACTTGGTTAATTCTCTCTTCCATTGTATGAAAGGCTTCTTATTCAGTATTACTGGAAGATTTTGGAACAAAAAGTTCATCTTTGGTAAAACAGTCATCTTTATTGCCGCGATCCTCCCCAACACTGACAAGTGTAACTTGGACCAGCTTTCCAAATCTTTAGTTATTTCTTTCCATTTTTTTTCATAATTGTTGGAGTATAACTTATTATTTCTTTTGGCTATCCAAATACCCAAATATTTTACTTTTTGTCCTGTCTTGAATCCCGTTTTTTGCATTATTTCCATCTCTTCTCTCTCTGTCAGATTTTTAGTTAAAAAGGTTGTTTTTCCACATTTATCTTAAATCCAGAAAGCTCTCCATAGTTTTGAATTGTTTTCACCAACTTACTAATGCCTCTACATGGATCCTCCAGAAAAATCACCAAATCATCTGCGAAAGCTTTTAACTTATATTGATATTTCTTAATTTGAACTCCTTTAATGTCATTATCTTCTCTTATAGCATTGTTTACTATTTCCATTGTCATTATAAACAACAAAGGTGACAATGGCACCCTTGTCTAATCCCTCTTTTCAGTTCTATCAATTGTGTTCTTTCACCATTTACCACCAATCTAGCTTGTTGTTGTTTATAAACTGCTTCAATCCATGAAACAAATTGCTCACCAGCTAACATCTGCTTACAAGTCATGATCATAAATGGCCAGTTAATCATATCAAATGCTTTCTCTGCATCAAGGAATATCATAGCCATTTTCCGTTCGTTATGCCTCTCATAATACTCTATTAAATTCAAGACCGTCTGAATGTTATTTCTCAACGATCTTCTTTGGTAGAAAACCATTCTGATCTTCATTGATAACCTCAGACAGCACTTTTTTCAGTCTAGCAGCAAGGATTGAAGCAAAGATCTTATAGTCTACATTTAAAAGTGATATTGGCCTATAATTTTTCACATTAGTCAAATCTCGACCTTCTTTTGGAATCAATACCACATTTGCTTCTTTCCATGTATCTGGTATTCCTTCCTTTGCTGTTTCATTTATTGTACTTTGCAAAGGTATTGAAATCTCATGTTCTAAAGTCTTGTAGAATCTAGCAGTGTGTCCGTCTGGTCCTGGAGCCTTATCAGTCTTCAAGTTCCGAATAGCCTCGACCACTTCCATCATCGAAATAGGTTTGTTCAATATTAATCTTTGCTCTTTATTGAATCTCATTTTATTCATTTTCTCCAAATATTCTTCAATTCCTTGTTGATCTTTCAGCTTTGGGACCTTACCCATCAACTTAAGATAATATTTATAAAAAGCTTGTTTTATATCTTCCTGTTTTGTAATTTTTTTCTTTCCAACCACAATCTCCAGAATAATATTTCTTGCCCTCCTTTTACGCAGCAGAGAGGCTAAGAACTTTGAAGGTTTATTTGCTTGTTCAAAAAATTTATGATTTGTTCTCAATTCTAAGATAGGAGTATACTGGTTCAAATCAACAGAAGTTAAAGATACAGAATAAGAGCATCACACACACACACCCAAAAATAGGGGGTTTGAAAAGAGAGAAGTGCTAAGGTGTAATATATACATCCTCCCACAGAGGTTGGGTTCCTATAATCTGCAGATCATCAACTCAAGTGTTGAGAAGCCAGTTTCGGGAGGTCCAAGGGGAGAACCCAAGGAGTTCTCAAGAGTCAGGGCTAAGATGGCAGGAGTAGTTGTCTCAGAAAGCATAGTGGAAGCAGGGATAAGCAGATCTGTCAAGGCCAATCTCATCAAGGTGTTTGTTTGTTCCCAGACAAGCTTGTTCTGTCCCAGTTCTATGTAAGATCCCCAGCCTATGCTGCACAAATTCTATCCCTTCTGGGGCACATTCTTGGTGCATTTTTGTGTATTCTCTTCAACCATAAACATTTTTGGGTGCGCACACTCATCAACTATAGTATGCTATCTGGCATTTTTGGTCCCATGTTGAGAAAAGGTGGGATATAAGTAAAATAAATAAAATAAAATAATACTTTTTTTACGATATTCACAATTTTCTATGTGGATTTTAAAATATACCCAGGGATGTGAGGGCATGGTTTTGTTCCATGGAACAAGCATGGAAATGTATCAATCTGCAATTGCAAATTGTATCTAGATCTGCATTCAGTTCCAGGAGAAAGATATCAGGTAAACTAATTTTAGAAAAGTTAGACTTCATTTGCAAATAAGGCCCCGTTTGCTCTGGTAAAGGTGCAGGAATTTGTTTATAATGATCATGTTCCATTTTGGATTGTTTAATGGAATAGCAGTCTCTATGGAACCTCCTTCTGGGTTTGCTTTTCTGGCAAAGCAGAAAAATCTAGCTTTCCTGTGGAACTCCTTTCTACATGACCCATTCTCTGATCTCCTCCTGATCTACAAAAGCCATTTCATTTAGCTAAGCTTTTAGCTATTCACTTGTGGGAAAGGTGTTTCAATGGGGGTGTGGGATTTGCTGTACTTTTATCCTCATTGTCATGTTTTAAGTGGTTTCAAATTTGTGCTTTTTTGATAGCATAGACTTTTATTTTTGTAAAAATTGTTTTTGACTATTGTGATTGATTTTCAGTTGCATTTTGTTTTAACTTTATGTTCTCCCACAGTGGGAGAAAGGCAGGATATAAACTAAGTAACATAAATAAAAATGAATTATTATGTATGCATGTACATACTTTTCCCCAGTATTGCAACTCTAACATTAAATATAGGCAATTAAAGCATATATCAGTTGAAACATGCAAAAAATAAAATACAATTCAACTATCAATAAGATTAAAAGCAGTTTAAAACATATTCAATAAAAGAACAAGAAATAAAAACAAGGCCCTTTTCACACCTTACCTTTTCACTGCGCTGGGGTGTGAGGATCGTGCAAGCAGCCTCTTGCAAGAGGCTCTTGCGTTCCCGCTGCTTCGCCTCTGCAGCTGCTGCCTGCTAGCAAGCAGGCAGCGTTAGGGCTCTTCTTTTTCCTTTCGCAGCACAGCCTGGGATTTTCCCAAGCTGTGCTGGGGCAGGAAGTGCGAGTGCCATGGCTCTGGAGGCTCCGCATGCATGGTAAGTGCGCTCGGGGCCCTGGAGCGATGCACGACCGTGCACCATTTTCGGCTAGAAGTTGAAAATGAAACGATCGGTGCCTGCCGGCCCCAGCAGCATCACGCAATTGCGAGGACATCATGTGGATGGCTCCTTGCAATTGCATGACACTCCAGAGGCCCTTTTGCATGGCGAATGCCATGCGAAAGGGCCTCAGTGATCACACTATTAACAACTGAGCTGAATTTGAGTGTGTGTATGTGTGCACACACATGTGCCTTCTAGCTGCTTGTTAACTTATGGTGACCTCATGAATTTCATAGAGTTTTCTTGGGCAAGGAATACTCAAAGGTGGTTTTGCCAGTTCCTTCTTCTGAAATATAGCCTACTACTCCTGATGGTCTCCCATCCAAGTACTAATCAGGGTTGACCCTGCTTAGCCTCCAAGATCAGAGGGGACTTGGTACCTCTAGGGTATTTAGGCTGAGCTGGAACAGGGAGCTATGTAAGAAAGCTTTCCATTGTCACAGACCAACCCAAATGTTTTTATAAATAATTTTTAAATAAAGGTAACAAAAGGCCCATTTTGGAGAGAGACCCTCTTTTGTGACATTTCACAAAGTCACGTTCCCTTTGGCTTTGCTACCACCTCTGCTAAGTCTTCCATGGGAAGTGGTGAGATTATTATTTCCCTGCATGCCTTGAGAAAGATTCATTCTGACAGCTGGCAGGCCACTGTGGAATTGCTGTACCCACTGCACACAGTCCCACCCCAAGATTGAGACAGACAGACCCTTTGGGAATTGCAAGAGCTAAAAGAGTGTAGAGAGTTGGAGAGCTAACAGTTTTTGCTTGGGTGAACCTCAAGTGTCAAATGACTAATGCAAATGTCAAACTACCAATCTGCTATATTAAAGCCGTTCCGAATATCACCCAAAAGAAGCTATGAACACTGTGTGCTGAATATCATTCTAGCAGTGCTAAGTAGATGATCTGGATGGTAGTAGAAACACATATTTATTGGTGGTGTTGTGCTGACCTATTCCTCAGTTTTGAGAAGCTTCGCCTCCCACAGAATAGGCAGTTGTTTTTCTGTCTTTTCTGTGTTGGGCTGTGTGGAATAAAAGAATGTCTTCTAAGTCATCAGGGTGGGCAGTGTTACTGTCCTTGGTCAAGTTATGAGATAGCTGACGGTACTAGGGTTAACGTAAAAAAAAAAAAGCAGATCTTTTTTCAGTGGTGACCTGTGCTTGCAATTTTTTTTTTATCCTGTTCAGGAAAACAGTAGTAGCCACACCTTTTACCTGAGTGGGGAGAGAGGCTTTGCAAGTGCAGGGCCATTTCTGCGTGATGGGTCTGAGCTGCTTCTAGGATAGGATGGCAGTGGTCGGCAGGTCACACTTTCACACGATGCAATTGCTGACCTCCTGCCATCCCATCCCCAAGCATCGCGCTCATGCAGTTTTCACAAAATGAAAAAAAATCCATTGTGTGCCTGTGATCACACAGCGCTCCCGTCACTCCCAGATGTACAGAAGCACGTTAGCGACGCTTCCTTCCATAGCACAGCAATATAAATGCCCAGCCGCCCTGTGAAAGGAAGAAGTGGCGCCATTTCACTCCCTTCCACATGGACTGAGCAGGTGCAGAGGGGAGTGTTCCTGATGTGCTCCCTTCTGGAACCAGGACTGCAGCACAATGATGCAGAAGAGCATCATTGTGAGAAAATGGCCCAGACAACCACTGTCAATGTGTTGTGAAAGGAAGAAAATACACATACCTCTTGGATATATAAAAGTAAAGTAAAAGTAAAAATAAACAAAATAAGTAAAAATAAAGTAAAAGTAAAGAGTAAAGAGAATAGAGACTTTGCCCGTATTGGATGGGGTTACACTCCCCCTAAAATCTCAGGCTCACAGCATTGGTGTTCTCTTGGACTCAGCTTTGAGCCTGGATGCCAAGGTTTCAGAAGTGGCCAATAGCGCATTTGCACAGTTAAAACTTGTGCACCAGCTGTGCCCATTCCTTGAGAGGCCAGATCTGGCTTCAGTGACATACACCTTGATTACATCTCGGCTGGACTACTGTAATGCACTGTACATGGGGCTGCGTTTGGAAACTGTTTGGAAACTTCAGCGGGTTCAAAACACAGCAGCCAGAAAGCTGACTGGAGCCAGTTACAGGGAGCACATAATTCCCTTGTTAAACCAGCTCCACTGGCTACCTGTTCATTTCTGGACACAATTCAAAGTGCTGGGTATAACATATAAAGCCCTGTACGGCTTAGGTCCAAGCTATTTGAAAGACCGTATCTCATGAACCTGCTAGAGCCCTAAGATCTGCAAGGGAAGGCTTTCTCTCAGTCCTGCTACTATCCCAGGCTCACCTGGTGAGGACACTGGAGAGAACCTTCTTAGTGGCTGCTCCTATTCTGTGGAACAGTCTTCCGTGGGAGGCTAGGCTGGCCCCCTCCCTGCTTTCCTTTCATAGGTAGATAAAGAGATTTCTTTTTAATCAACCCTTTAATGGGTGAGCAGGAGAGCATTCTACTTATTTATTATCTCATTTTTAAAATTTATTGTTCGTTTGATAATATATGTTTTTTAATGTTTTTGTTTACATGCTTTTAATGTTTTTTCACTTTTTGGAAGCTGGCTTGGGTCCCCCTTTGGAAGAATTCAGTAAAATTTCAATATAAGTAAAAGTAAACATTTCTCCCCTTTCCCACATTTTCTCCCCTTTCTCAATTTTTCTTGTACGAGATTCTCTTCAATATTCCTTTGTATGGCTGAAACAAAATAGATCATAATTAGCAGCACAGACCTAGGCCCTTTCCACACGGGTTAATTAAAACGGTGTAGAGCGACCTCTAACGGAGGTCGTCTACACCGTGGAGTGCACTGGGGCGTTTATAATTTTGAGGTTCTACACCTCAAACCACCCTGAAGTGACCGGAAGTGGTGGTGCTGCGTTTTTTAAAAACCACTTTTCAAGTGGTTTTTATAAAACACGAGCGTGCAGCCCCATTCCACCCCGTCGCAGCGCCCCGGTGTAGATTTGCAGGCGCGCGCAAGTGCGTGCCTGCAGATCTGCCAGGGGGCGGGCTTCTGGCTGGCGAGCTTCTCCGGTTGGTGGAGAGCCTCCACCAGTCGTAAGCTGCCATTTTGGACGCCGCAGGATGCCACAGGAGTGTGGAGCAGCGAACTCGCACTGCTCCTCATGGCAACGGACTTACCCGGCTTCTGGTAAGCTCCGTTTCTGCGCATTTTACCCCGTTTCTCCCTCCACATGTGGAAAGGGCCCTAGCTATCATCTACCCAGGTTGAGCAAAGTTAACCGAGCAAGCCACATGTAGCTCACACGGCTGTTTTTGTAGGCCCCAGGGTCCCCAGGGTCTTTTTTTCCTTTTGCCTCCAAGTGTCTTCTGCAAAGCATTTAATGCATTTTTCATCACATTTTTGCTCCCCGAGGCCATTTTAATCCCAGCAGAGTCTTTTTCTAAAATGGCCTTTTTACTAAAAAGCCCGCTCCTGGGCCTAAAATGTCCCAGTGTGACCTAAAAACATGGCAGATTTTTTCTCATGCTCCCAAAAGATATTTGGGAGGGTGGTTTGAAGTTCTCCAAGCTTTCCTGGAGGATAAAGTGGTCCCCTTGCTGGCCACCATTGCCCACCCTGTTCTAAATCTTCAGTCTCCTCAAGTGTCACTGCAGCTTTGTGTTTCAATTGCTTTTCCATGGCCCTTTTCGCATGGCATTTTCCATGTGAAAGAGAGCCTGGAGTGTTGCACGATTGTGAGGAGCAATCTGCATGACGCACTCGCAATCACACGGTGCTCCAGGGGCCAGCAGGCACCAATCGCACACCTTTTCATTTTTGGCTAGAAGCCAAAAATGGTGCATGATTGCGCATTGATCCTGGGCCCCGCGTGCACTTACCTGGCATGCAGAGCCTCTGGAGCTGCGCCGGTCTTGCTTCCTGCCCCAGCGCAGCCTGGGAAACTCCCAGGCTGCACTGCAGAAGGAAGAGGCGGGGCTCTTGCACAAGCAGGCAGTCCATGTGGAGCTGAAGGACCCTGGACGCGAGAGCCTCCCGCCGGGGGCTGCTTGCGTGATCCCCACACCCTAGCACCGGAAGAAGGTAAGGTGTGGAAAGGGCCCATGACAAGCATTGCCATAATCATAAAATACAAAGGCGTGGCAGAGATTTGGAAAGCTGCCTTTTAGTTTTACAATGCCCAGACTGCCCCAGCCAGTATGACTGGACCTGGCACGTGGCCCCTCCAGGTGCTTTTAGGGTGCCCAGTGTGGCCCTCAGAAACATCAGTGGTTCTTCAGCTCTTCCTTAGATTACAAGGTTTTGAAAGGAAGAATAAAATCAGCCCCACTTCCTACTCTTAACAGCTGAGACACTATCAGCCTCTGAACTCATAATAATACAGCAACAAACTCTTGGCTTCTCTTGCATCTGTTTTATGGAACTGTGATTGTTCCCATATGAATGAAGGCAAGGTAAAACACATCTTAAAGTTGGAAAAACATGTTACAAATCACAAACGACTTTGTTTTTACATGCTTCAAATCTCTAACACTTTTTTTGTGTTACAGAGTGCGTAACTGGCTCTTAACAATTTAATGGTAATGCCAGCACAGTGTCTGGGGAGATAATCAAATAATGATTTTAATTACCAAGTTATTTTTTTTTAATTGTATGTTCAAGAGTCACCAGGGGTGCTAGGGACATTTTTTCTATTTTTAAAGGTTTTTTTCATGCAATAGTAGTGTTACTAATGTACCCTTCAAAATATGCCAAATTATTAAAATATTCTGAAGTAATAACTAATGCAAACATATTAGCCTTTTCACCATTTCTGGGCACTGGGGTTCAGTGCCTGCTCTCACTGGTGAAGACAATTACTGGTGTTTAGTTCATCTTATCAATAGCCTTTAACCCACAGACTTTTCATAACCTACTTTAATAAATCTTTAACTTTTCACTCAGCATATATGGATTCATGCCTCATGCCTACACACACAGGAAAGTCTTTTAAATATTCATAAGCCCATTCCAGTGCAAAGGCAGTAAAGAAAGAACAAACTAAAATTACTGGGATTTAGTATTATTATAAGACATTAAAATTCAGAAATACAAAAATCCAAAGCTGTAGTAGAATGTAATTGAATGAGGGAGGAATGATTTTCAGCAATAAAGCTTCCATTAAAAAGCAACATAGCAAAACACATCCGTTAAATATCATTTGAAACAACCTGGTTTTCAAAACTTTTTAAAATATTGCCACTGAGAAGCCAAGTTCCATATAGGGAGGGCCGCTGTTGAGGAGCCCTGTTCCTAAGGCCCAACAATCTATCCAGTCTTAAAATGTTGTTGATGATGTGTGCTTTTGTTTCCCATTTATGGAGACTGTAAGGTGATCCTACGATGGGATCTTCATAGCAAGATTTGTTCAGAGAGCATTTTGTTTGCACCTTCCTCTGAGGCTGAGAGAGTGTAACTTGCCCAAAGTCACCCATGGAATTTCCATGGCAAACCAAGGATTCAGACCCTGGTCTCTAGACTTGTAATTCAGTGTTCAAATCACTATACCACACTGACCCTCTGTCTTAAAAACGCAGGGCAATTGATACTTAATGAAATTTCAGTTTGCTTAGGTATGTTCTCCCACTTTTCCTTTACTGTTTTTGATGGGCATTTCCACAGTAAACAACACAAACCACAAAACCTCATGGGATCATGAGAGATGTATGGATTGGAAGACAGTGGAGGAATTTTATAAAATCAAGACCAAAATTAGAACATAGTTTTGTCATGCCCCTACATCTGAAAGATGGCCTCGTACTTGCTACAGCTGTGTCTTCCCACAGCTTCCTGGTTCCACACAGGGACAGGTTGTGGACTAAGCAAAGGAGTGATTCCTTCCACAAGTTCAAGCTGAGTCACCCACTCTTCTGATTAAGCCTCTGAATTGCTACTGTCCCCACATATTTCTTATTGAAATAAAACTGAGATGGCTGGCAAACACCGAATGTCTGGTTTGAGAAATCCGCAGTCTTCCTTATTCTTTTTGGACCAAACTACAACATAGTTGAGAGATGGTAGAAAGCTAGAAATTGAGTCTTACTGTACGGTATGCTGCCTAAAATGTCAACTGGAAACAGAAACATTTTTTAAAGAAATTATGATGCCTAACAGTCCTGAATTTGTTGTGAGTCAGCATGATGTAGTAGTTAGAATATTGACTAAGACTTTTGAGACCAGGGTTCAAATCTCTGCTCACAATACCACAAAGCTTACTGAGTCACCATGGGCCATACACTCTCTCTTGACCTGATCCACTTTGCAAGACTTTTGTAAGGGTAAAAATGAGGAGGAAGGCCATCTTTGAACTCCTTGGAGAAAAGTGGGATATATATGTTGGGATATATATGTACTAATTTATAATAAAACAAACTGCAGTTGTAGCTGAGCACAGCATGACAGGACTATTACTGTCTGGGATGCCTTGAAGATGGAGAAGGTATCTTGCAATAATTAAACTAGCCAAGGAAAATCCCAGGTTGGAAGGATTCCTAGCACCCTCATGAGTCATATTTTATTTTTATGTTTATATTTTTATTTCATTAGCCTTTGGTGTCAGCCAGAGTCCAGTTTTGCCCTGAAGGAATACTTAGGAAACCACTTCCTAGCAGGAAATGATGAGTAGCTCACTTATGCCCTCTGAAAAACTGGCAAATCTCCTACCTCCCTGCAGGATTTATATTTCAGAGGAAGGCAGTGACAAACCATCTCTTCTCCCCATGCCTAAGAAAAAACTATGGCCCTTTCCGCACCTTACCTTTCTTTGGCGCTGCGGTGCGGGGATCACACAAGCAGCTCCAGCAATAGGCTCTCACATCCCTGCTGCTTCAGCTCTGCACAAGCTGCGGGCTCCTGAGCAGGCAGCGTGAGAGCCCCCCTCTTCCTTCCGTAGCACAGCCTGGGAGTTTCCCAGGCTGCACTGGGGCAGGAAGCGCAGCCACCGTGGCTCCGGAGGCTCCACACACACGGCAATGCACGATTGCGCACCATTTTTGGCTGAAAGCCGAAAAGGAAAAAGTGCATGATCGGCGCCTGCCCTACCTGGAGTGTCACGCGATTGTGAATGTGTTGTGCAGATCGCTTCTCACAATCGTGCGATGCTCGAGGGGCACTTTCACATGGCAAATGCCGTGCGAAGAGGGCCTATGAAATTCATGGTCTCACTAAAAGTTCACAGATAACTCAAAGGCACATACATACACAAATGTGTGTAGGATTGCAGCCACCACAAGCCATCCCTGTTTTAGGGACCTAGGAAGCTGCTGAGACCCTTGGTCAGACCATCAGTCTATCTAGTACAGGATCACCTACTCTGACTGGCAGTAGAGGCTTTCCAGGGATTCATGCAGGGTTCCTTCCTAGCTCTATCAAGTGATTCCTGGGATTCCCTGGTAGCCACCCACCAAAGTACAAAGCCTGACCTCGTATAGCTTCTGAAATCAAATGAGATTGGCTGTGTTAAGGGGGTGGTGGTTTTTGTTTTATCAGCTATTTCCTCTTCTTTCTTTTCTTTCCAATCACCGCACTGCCATGTTGTCTCATCTACACCGAGCCTGGGAATACAGAAGGCACTAGCACAATTGACCGCAGTACCATCCTCCTCAATTGCATTAATTTCTGTTGTCAATGCTTTGCTTGTGAAGCTGGCAGAAATGTATGGGATGTCTTTTAAACCTCATGTAACCTGCAGGTATGCAAGGGTTTGTTTCAACACACCCAATGAGTGCTCCTCAGAAAAAGCAGCAAGACTGTGAGTGCCCAGGTGGCCTTGGGTTGTTTTCATCTCTTTTTCAAGCCTGCACATCTCCATTTCCACAGTTGTATTGTATATCTGGGTATCAGAAAGAACTTGGGGATGTGAGGGGTAAAAATGGCAGCTACCAAGTGGGTCACATTTGGTTCAGTCTTTCCACAGTGAACACACTTCCTCTATGGCTTACAGCTAGGTGTGCTGCTAGTCAGGCAGCTCTTTTCTGTATATTTTAGCAAAGATCATGCTCTAGACAGACAGAAGAGCCCAGAGCAGTTAAATGGTCCAAAACAGGCGGAACTCGACCCAAGGAAGCAACAAAGGAGAGGGAGCAAGAGGTTAGGCAGTGTCCTCATTCCAATCACAAGTTGTTTAGACCATAGAATTGACCGGCTTTCTAGATGTTATTGAACTGCAGTTCTCAGCAGCCCTGTTAGCAGCATAGCTAACAATAAAGAATGCTGGGGGTTGTGGTCCAGCAACATCTGGAAGGCCACAGTTTGTCCACCCTTGGTTTAGACTCTACATTACAACAAGCTCAGAGAGCAGAGGGCTGTAGAGGGCTGAGGGACCACAGTTGAGCAATGAGAGTTATCTTAGAAGATTCTCAGGCAGCCTATGTGGTCTTGCCTGCCAGAGAAACAGCATGAGGAGGGAGCATGCCAGAGCTCAGGGTCCAACCACAGGACCCAGCTGGCATCTCCCATATACACAGATAGTCTGTGGTAAATCAACTAACACTAGGTGAAGCCTCACAGAATTGCTGTGTGCTTCCAGGTGGGAAGATAAACTTCAAGGCATGCAGGGCTGGAAGAGGAGGAAGAAGTCTGATTTTTGTATGTGAGGCCTTTAAAGCTTGGAAACTGATCTACACTCAAGTCCTGGTGCCAGGACATGTTGGCTCAGCATGAAAGGTCCTTATATCTGTCCTGGGTTTGCACAATGTTGGTACACCTGAAACCCAAGAGTAAGGGAAGGGAGCTGAGGAGGGAGATGGTGGGTACATGCACTTCCATCGTGCCACTTGCAGCAAGATGAAGAGTGGAGAACCAACGTCCTGATTCACAAAGAGCTTTCTTGTTCTGGCTGATTATGACCTAAAAAGCCCTATGCAACTCAGGTCCAGATTATCTGAAGGACTGCATTCTCCCATAGAAACCTGCCCTTCTTCTGGGGAAGCCCTTCTGTCTGCCTCATCACCCTCACAGGTACATCTGGTGGGAATACAAGAGAGAGTCCACTCAGGAGCTCCCTTTCTAGAGGGGATAGACTGGCACTGTCCTTGCTATATTTCCACAGGAGGCAAACACCTTTTGTGTCAGCAGGCCAATGACTGATTAAAGGAGATGGGCCATGCCTAAGGTGCTGGATTATCTCTTTATTGACTTATATTTAATGTACATTTAATGTAACTGGTTTTAATTTTTTCAGTTAGATTACACTTTTAAGTTTTGTAGGCAGTTAATGTTTAGCTATTTTTGTTTTAACTGTTGTTAAGCTGCCTTAAGGGCTAAACTGAAAAAATGGCAAGATATCATCATCATCATCCCAGCCAGGAGCAGTACAGAGCCTGGGGAAAAGAAACAAACTGAGCCTTCCACAAACCCAACCAGCAGCAGCAGGATTAGGCTTGTGAAAACCTCCTGCATGTCATGGGTGTTGTAGGCAAGTATGAGAGGAGATGATGGCTCCAAGTGAAGCTGCAGGCACCCATCCACTCACTCCAGGCACCCATCCACTCACTTGCTGTATTGTCTAATAATCTGGGTCCTAGCCAGCTTCTGGGCCCATTCACTAGGATGCTCTTTTTGCCTCTTTTGCTAGCTGCTCCATGAACAATTTCATCCCCATTCCTAACCCTCAGCTACCCTGCAATTGTGACATGACAAGGGCCAACCCCAGGATATCATAAAGATCTGCCCTCCCCATCCTCAAGTTTTGAGGTCAAAATCTAAGGGAGTGGAATGCTGCTGATCTGGCAAGCCTATGGTAGCTCATGTGTGTGTGTGGCCATTTCCGCACCAGGCTTTTAAAATGGTGCAGAGTGACCTCCGATGGAGGTCTTCTACCCCGTAGAGTGGACTGGGTCAGACTGCTTTTTGTAGTTCCGTACCTCAGTACGGTTCTGCGCAACCAGAACTGGTCACGCAGCGTGCTTTTTAAAAACCTCTTTTTAGAGGTTTTTAAAAAGCACGGAGCGCGCGACTCCGTCTCTGCGCTCCGGAGCAGATTTGCAGGCGCGTGCAAGTGCGTGCCTGCAGATCTTCCAGGGGCGGGCTTTCAGCTGGCGAGCTTCTCCGGTTGGTGGAGAGCCTCCACCAACCGGAAGCCGCCATTTTGGACGCCGGAGGAGTGCGGAGCGACGAGCTCGCACTCCTCCTCGTCCCGACAGACTTGATCGGAAGGAGAAGAAATCTGGTGAGTCCCGTTTTCGCCCAGTTATTTTCCGACATGAGGAAAGGGCCTGTGTGTGTTTGGATATTTCGCTGCCTGAGATGAAGCAAGAAATGGGAAGTTTGTGTTATTGGACCATTTATTTATTTAAACATTCTATCCCATTCTCTGTTCAAACCAATCTGACAAATTTAAAACATGTATAGTAAAAAAAATATTTTAAAGGGCTAAAAATATTAAATAAATCAACAAGTTTAAAAGACAGATTTAGACAGTTAAAAGTATTTTAAAACAATTTGAAACCATGTATATGCAGGGATTTGTCTAAATCCAATGAGGCCCCCAAAAGCTTCATTGAGCAGTCATGTTTTCACTTGATCCCAGAATGACAGCCGCAAAGTTGGCATCAATCAGGTCTCCAAGGAGATGATGTTCCATAGAGAAGAGCGTCTGCCATGTCCTCTTTCAGCATATTGCCCTGACTGATGGGACAAAGAGGAGGGCTCCTCAGCAAGGCATGTAGATAGAGAGGTGCTCTTTTAAGTAATGAGGTGCTAAATGGTTCAAGGCTTTAAAAGTCTTTATCATCACCCTCAGGTCAGACTGGAAGTACATTGGCAGCCCGTACCATTCCTTTAAAATGGGTGGTATGTGGTTTTTTGTGTGATGTCCCAATCAAGAGTCCAGTTGCAGCTTTTGCACTAGCCACAATTTCTGAGTTGTTGTTCAAGGGTAGCATCATGCTTTGCTTCCTCAGACATAGTAACATAGTATCAAATTACACACACATACACACAAACACACTAGACACCCACATTATACTGCCTAGCATCCAAAGCCAGCCAAATTATTTTGATATAGGAAGGAGAAAACCACTCAAGCACCCTCCTCATCCCAAGTAAAAATGCGGTAACAAATTGTATAATTCACTGTCATTTCATGCCACTCAGCTTCTCTTGCCTGAAGTGACTACCTCACTCTGCCTCTTAGTAGAGCCAGCCCTGTTACTTGAACTACCAAATGGTTCTGCTTCACCTGATATTTGTTCTCTTTCAACAAGCCTTAACCTTAGGGAAGAACATGACTGTCCTGCTGTTTTGATACAGTTGCCATTGTATTAGCGACTGAACAACTCAATCATCCGTACTAGAAAAGGTTGCACAAAGCATCTTTTACTTAGAAGTTAAGGTGGGAGAGGGGATGAAAAAAACAAGAGAGAGAGAGACTTTGTATTTCCAGCACTACAGTCTGTTTACTAAAACACTTTGGTATTTGTGTCCATGGCCACCCAATTTACAACTGAGTGATGTAACCAGTGAGAGAATTTAGATTAGATGAAAATTAGGTACACAGACTGCCACCTGCATGCAAAGCTAATGAAGACACACACATTCATACTAGAAAGGCAGGAAGAATGTGAATGAAATTAATTGGTTTAAGAATAAGTAGCTTCTTCGTGGTCTGTAAAAAATCACATGGTTGCTGCCAGGTCTTGTCTATCATTGACTAGAGCAAAGTTGCATCAGTTTGAAGTTGATTCGCAACTCTCTGGCTCACCACATTTGATCTGCTACTTCAGTTTTTCTCTCCTATGGCAGAGAACACAAAGATGTCAGATTGAACGGAAAACCAAAGTAATGAAATTTCTTACTGTAAATCAGAACTAAATATATAACCTCTACACATTGCATGCCACACACAGCACAGTACTCAGAGAAAATACAGAGTTTGCTACCAAGGGGCATACTTTCCTCAGGGAGAGCTTCAGCTAATCATGGCTACCTCATAAATATATTTCCGTCCTACCAGTTTGAAAATATGGAAGACCCTTCTGGCTTCTTAAAGACTAACAGGTTTACTATCTGGCCTAAGTTCCTGCAGGCAGAAATGTAGTGTGGCCGTGGGCCACAGCTTACAGTGGACAGGCTTCTATGTGAATTTCAATTGTTTTCAACTTTTTGTCCCTCCTGGACATTTTGAACACCAAAGACAAAGTACTTGAAACCCAAAATAGCTGGAGAGCCAAAGATTAATGACAACATCTCTATTTGTAGGCTTGCTGAGCTGAAATCTGGTTTAAAACTGAAGAACCAGAATTGGGAAGAGCAAACAGGAGCCTTGGAGTTGCCCATCAATAGTTTAAGCACCTGCACAGCAGACTGAATGAGCATGCAGGTCACCCAATCATGATGAGATACATTTATTTCTGAAGTGTCATCTATACATATATATTAACATATGCAAATCTGTCTCCTTTTGTCAGAGCACATAAGAGACAGCTTTGCACTAATGAGCAGCTATCCTAATTTGGCAGTCATGGTCTCAGAGGGGGAAAGGAAATGTCAACAGTGAAGGTGCTAGCAGAAGAGGTGCTATGGTCTAAGCCTGTGGCAATTCTATGGAAAACTCTGGTATACTCAAGGGAAGACCAGCAACCATTTTCAACAGTTGTCCTTTGTGACCATACAGTTTTCCTTGCTTTGCTATGCTAATCAAACACCGACAGCCATTGGAGAGAAATCACACCCAGCAGATGAAGAATTTGTTTGACAGCATATGTTGTATTCACACTTAGCAGTTTTAAGCATACACTAACAACAGCGTAGGTGTACACATCTAAATATGTAGAAGCAGATATAAATGTGTGTGTGTGTGTGTGCATGTGTGTGCATGTACTATGATACTCAGCTGCCTTGAAACTGAAGAAGAGCCAAACCTCACTAAACCATAACAAATATTTTATACAGCCAAGGCAAAGAAGTGGAGGGAGTTAGCAAGGAAGGGGGGAAAATACAAGGAAAGAGAAATTATTACCCTTTCTTACAGGAGAGGGGAGGTTGAATGGAAGAGGGAACATCCCCTCCACCCCAAACGTTGGATCAGAAAACATTGTTATGCTCTGATATCAGGACATAACCAAATCCTTTGACATCTATGAACATTTCCACGCAGCACTCTTATAGTGCGATGAGTGCACTTTCAACCTCCGGTGGAATCCTGGGGTTTGCAGTTCCGGCCCCTCCAAAAACTGCAAACCCCCGGATTCCATAGGAGGTTGCAAGTGCAATCATCGCGCTATAAGAGTGTCGTGCGGAAATGGCCTGTGTCAGCCGGTGGTTTCTCTGTCAGTACAGCAATGGATCTCCTCTGAGGTTTCCTTCAGTAAAGGCGCTCTCCAGGGTGCTGAACCGTCTCCTCCAGTGCCAGCCCACTGTGAGAAACGTTTCCCTACTACATGATTATTGCACTATGACTTCTCTTTAATTGCCCTGGTGACATCTTATAGAGTCCTGGGATTGGCAGTTGAGGAAGAGGCATTTAGACTCCTCATCTGGAGAGCTCCTCTAGTGCCTTTGACCACATAATAAACCCCAGGAAGGAATTATAGTGCTATAATTGTGCAGTGTGAAAGGATCCAGACTTCCTGCTATGTCTGATCAGAGACTATACATAACAGTGAGGACTGCCTTGCAACACAGAGGAATCATCACTGTTGTCCCATATGCCTGATCAGAGATAGTAGAAGCTGTTCTTCCTCTGAGAAGGGCCAGGGCTTCAAGGAGAAGGGTGGACGGATAGGCCAGATTAGGCCCAATGGCTGGAGATTTTACTCCCCAATTTAACCATTGATTTTTAAGTCCTTTGTTCATCCAGTGAGCTCAAGGCAGTGCACTTGGCTTTCCTCCTTCTCATGTTATCCTCATAGTGACCCCATGAGATGGGTCAGGCTGAGAGACAGTGACTGGCCTAAGGTCACCCAGTGAATCTGATGGCTCAGTAGAGACTGCAGCTGAGATTTCCCAGATCCCAGCTGTTCAGCTGTTATTTAAAGAGAAAAAATAGATATGATGACGTTTCATATTTAACATTGCCTCTACTTTTGCCTGTACCATTTTATTAAATCTCTTCTCCTAAGCTTTTATTAGCTCCATGGGGTAATAATATGAAAAGTAAAAGGGGAAAGCTATGCCAAGACCTTTGGATCACAGTAACATTTGTTAAAAACAAGATGCTGTCTCAGGTTACACATTTAACATTGTATTCACTTCCTAAGAATTAGATACAAATTTATGGTTCCACATAAAATTTATTTACTCTAATTGTTTCAACCGATTTACTAGAAAAGTCAGAGCATTTTCACACATCAAAATAATTTTTGCATTTGAAAAGTAAAGCTTTTCAGCTTAAAATTTTGCTTGAACCTCTTCTGCTTTTTATTATTTTGGTGAGAATAAGTAGTTAATAAGTAATTAATTTCTGTTAATTTAAAAAAGGATTTGTAATGTGAAAGAGCATTTTTTTTCCAATGTAGGCTTTATGTTCACATTAATAAGCAAGTCTGGGCGGGGGAAGCTCATAAGTTGAAATGCCCTTTTAAGGCTCATGGATTAATGTGCTCTTAGCATCTCACACAGATAATCTTGGCCTAACACAATTTGTGTTATTTTTTTTTCTTTAAAGGAAAGCATATTTAGGAAGAAGTAGGAATTGCAACAGAGTGGTAGAAGGAACATTTAACCCTTTCCACCTCCACAGGTTCTCTACTTCAAGTCCCCTCCCAGCTGTTATTCCATGTGATTAAAAAAAGGGGGGGGGTTATTTTAAACCATATGGAGCAAGAGCTTGTAGGGAACTATTTGAAACTAAGGGTAGGGACTCCTCTCTTCCATTACTTCTTTGGAGAAACCCATGACCCAAACCCCACAAGAAGAACAAATTGAACTCTTTGGGTTAATGATGAGATTTTCTGCAGAGTTCAGATTCTTGTAAAAAATGTTACTGTTTTTTTGTAATATAATTACAAAGTGGAGGTGGGGAGAAAAAGGGAAAAAAGAAGGGGGAAAAGAGTTAGAAGGCACATAGGCAATTGACATGGACCAGAACACAGTTAGAACATTTTTTGAATAAAAGAAATCTTTGCTGTCCAAATAAATATGTTCTGTAACCAGTTCTTACATGTCTCCAGGCAGACTGTAAAGACTCACCTGTTTACCTGAGGCTGCTATGCCTGCAACAGGGCCTGGTTCTTATCATCAAAACTTAAGAGCTTGACTTCTCCTGAGTCAGCCCATTGATCCATCTCATCCAGTTTGGCCAACAGCAACTAGATCAGTGGCTCTCTATGGTTTTAAGTGGGACTGTTTCTTAGCCCTACCTGGAGCTGCCAGGGATTGAATCTAGCACCTTCTGCATGGGAAGCAGGTTCTTAACAACTAAGCTGTAGGCTTTCCCCTCCAAATAATTCTTGTTCTACCATGTTTTTTGGTTTTAGGTTTTGCAGTATGCTACCTTGGATACTGCCTCAAAAGATAGTTCGTATGTCTTTCACATAAATGAATAGCAAGCACACAGCTGCAGTAAAATATAGGCTCTGAGCAAACATATTTCCATTAGCAAGATTGTTTCTTTGGTCCTTAATAAATCTATAGTGACTGTTCAAGGTGATTGTTGCATGGATCCGGAAGCAATATTCCTTGTCACTAGATCTCTGTTTTACCTGCTTAGCTTTTCTCTCCAAATTGCCAGGTTTCAAGCACTGGTGCTGACACAGCCGACATTAAGGATGTGATGAGCCTAAAGCTAATAGGAGGGAATGATTTGTGTAACTATCTGGCTAAATAAACACCTTTCATACAAGCTATCATTAAGCAGGGATGGTCAGATGGCCCTGGAGACAGTTTTTTACCCTAGGATTTACTACAGCTGCAGGAGCCCAGTAATGTATAAGAGCAGCCACTCCTCAAAGGCCAAGAGCTGCCAGAAGTCAAGTTCCGGTTTCAGTTTTTCAGTTTCAGGGATTTTGGTGGGAGCAACATTGCTATTTAAATTTTTAAAAAATCATTTCTTTTCTGTTACAAGGGTTATTCTCACTGTTAGTGGGCCATTTGGGGGACTCTGAGGATCCGCAGGGCACAAACATAGATACATGCAGCCCACACTCTGCAGTTTGCCCATCTTCAGACCAGATAGTATGTTTAGCAGGCTTGGTTGTAGAGATGCTCCTCAGGATAGTGGGAGACATCTGTTAGTCATAGCATGTGGATTTCCTCACCTATATATCTTGCATTCAGCATGCTTTGCTTTGTAATTGTACAATAAACATAGGCTTAATTTGCAGGTCTGATTCCTGGGACACCTATGGCTAAAAAAAAAAAGCATTTTGAGAGGGAGGGGAGAGATTGACTGAAGGGAAAACATATTCCTCTTGGTATGCAAAAATGTATCAAAACAAGCAAATAGCAAAATCTTATGTATAAATATTCTAAATGAGGATGTCTCCAGGAAGGCAGAAAAAGTCTATACTGGCTTATATTGGAGGAATGAGCTGAGTACTGTTTTATTTGTTGCTTCAGGAAGTAAAGTATCTTGGGTTAGCCGTAGCTCTTTTTCTCGTTTTCAAGAAATTAGCTCTAGACTTAAAACAAGCTCCAAGAGCCTTCTGGAGTGGTTTAATCATAAAAATATCCACAAATAATGACAAAACTGCACCTTGGCGCTTGAGAATCTGTCTGCCATGACACTGGACTATTAACTCAATTATCTTATTGACTGATCGGAGGACCTGGAAAATGGAACTCTGGTTTTATGAGACTTCTGACATGCTGAATCTAAACAAAGAGAAAACCAGTTTCAGCAGCCTTTAGCAAGCAACTGCAAGCAATGAATTACTCCAAAATGGGTACAGGTGCAGCAGTATCTGAAATCTGAAAAGCGATAAAAGGAGGGGAAAATAAATGCTGTCCACCAATGTAAAGTGGCTGTAAACTGTCTGAGTGCATCAACTCTTCTGCCAAAAGCTTTCAGATGTTCTGGGAAGAATGCCTGGACTTGTATGTTAGAAATGTTTTTTAAAAGATCATTCTAGCCATTGGTTGTTGCCCAGGGAAATATCATGCTAGCTAATGATAAATTAAACATGCTCTGGAGGAAAGTGCAGCACATAATGGAAGCTGATGGTGGGGCTGTTTGGGGAAAGTCTGGCATAAGGCCCCAGACTAGCTTCAGTGAAAGACCAGAGGTATGATGTGACTAGTGTCTTGGGCCATTTCTGCACTACACTGTTATAGTGCTATTATTCCACTTTCAACATCCTATAGAATCCTGGGGTTTGCCATTTAGGAAGGGGCCTCAACAACAACAAAGCACAGTGTCCAAAGCTATTTTTCCCCATTTTGTATGTCCAACTTTTCTGAAGTACAAAGAAAGAAAAGATACCACGGACAGTGATGTTAATGTGTCTGTTTCTGTCTTAGGTGCAGCCCTATCACCTGTTGCTCTTTTAGTGAACAAGAGGGGACAGGAACAAAGTCAGAGCTAGGGATATACTGAGCACTCATGATTTTTTTCATCTCCATTGAGAACTGGTGTCTTGAAGATAATCAACCATGGCTAGATTTTTCACATTGCAGCAAAAACTAACTATGTTTAAATACTTTGGTTTAAAAACATTGGCCAGTTTTCTGTATCAGTTGCTTAGTATATTTAAACTAAGGCCTGGCCTGGCAACACCCTGACATTCCCTGCCGCCAAACCTGATGGAAATGTCATTTTTCACCCTTGTTCCAACCACTGCAGAATGGACCTCCTTCTTCTCATGCATATAGTCCCCAGGAAAGTACGTTGGGTAGGGAGTTACGATCATGGTGATGGTGTCACGATTTTAACTCAGTAGTTACTGTAAATACAGAACAGTTACAGATGGGTTGGTAACTGTTCCATGTTCAAAATCACTACTTAGTCATAATTGTGTCCCCTCCTGGCACTCTTGATGCTGATCTATCGCTATTGCATTATTCCTCCGTTCAAGAAATAAAATAAAATAAACCCATAGAAGCTGTTCTCATGTAAGTTCTCCTCATTCTTGACTCCAACAGGTGTCCTCCTTGTCCAGTGACTGAAAGGAGACTGATGCTGTCTTGCAAGGGAACCGAGGTTGCCTAGAAAAGAGGAAAACAAATCACACACAAATCAGAAAGCACTTCCTGACTACCCAGTAGGGCCATGAATCAGAACAAGACATTTGCACCAAAAATAGCAGCTTTACAATAATGAGCTAGGAGGCTATTACAGTTGGCCCTCTGTATCCATGCATTCAACCAACCATGGCTTTAAAATATTTAAAAAAAAGTCCCAAAAGCAAACTTTGGTTTTGCCATTTTGTATAAGGGATGCCGCTTTACTACACAATTGTATATAACAGGACTTGAGCATCTACAAATCATGAGATCCACAGGGGTCCTGGAACCAAACCCTAGCAGATAATGAGGGTCCACTGTGTTATTCCTAGAAGCCAAGATGATCAAACTGAGGCTGCTGTACTTTGGACATATCATAAGAAGATGTGATTCACTAGAAAATATAGTAATGCTTGGTAGGGTACAAGGCAGTAGGGAAAAAAAAGAAGACTGCATTAAAGATCAATAGATTCAACCAAGGAAGATACATCCCTGAATCTGCAAGACCTGAACAGGGCAATTGAGGATATGGTGACTTCGAGGTCTCTCAGGTCCTTTCCATGCTATGCACTCAACCCGCTATGGGGCTGGGAGAAGGATGGGGCCGGGACGACGGTTATCCATGATGTCATCCCAGCCCCATCCTTCTCCCATCCCTAGGCAGTGCAATTGCACCACAAATCAATGATGAGTGTTCCCTGTCAATGACTGGCCATTGTGCCACCCCCCACTGCACACCTGCACTTACCTTGCTTGCAGAGGTTCTAGAAGTGCAATGGCTGCACTTTGTGCCCCAGCACAGCCTAGGACAGTACCCAGCTGCAAGAAGAAGCATGGCCATCACACTTCCTGGTTCCCAGAGGGAGCGAGTGTGGAGGGGAGCACTCCATTGCACTCCCCTCCTGGGAGAGCCACTATCACCATCATCACTGGACACCTCTGGGACAGAGGTAAGCTGCAGAAACGGCCTCAGTTGTAAGGTTGCCATAAACCAGCTTGACAGCAGTTAACAACAATGGATTATTTCCAGTAGTAAAAAATGAAGTGCTCCTTCAATGATCCTCTACTGAGAGGACACTGGGAGAGCCCCAGTGTTCGGCAATAAGCCCTGACCAAAGGCAAGGTTCACAGACTGAAATGGTGGTATAAAAGCTTCACACGGTAAGTACTAAACTACATAGGGTCTTGATTTATGATTACACCCTTGGTCAGTATTACCATTTTAATTACTAACCAAATTTTAAAACTTTTTTTTTAATAAAACAGACTGTACTGCTCTTTCTAGAGAAAAAAAATAAAGATAATTTGCGTTTTTTTCATGGTGGCATTTTCATTTTTAAAAAAACACAAGCTATTTTTTTTAAAGCAGGGAGTCTTTTCAAGAAATGTTCTATTTTGTGAAACATGCAAAAGGCTGTATGCAATGCAATCTTCAGGCCCCCTCTTTGTCCAGCTATAGGTTACAAATAAGAAATGTAATCTTTCAAATAAGTGATTGAATCCTAGCTGTTGTCCAATTCATCACAATCCTAAGACTGTTTGTTCTTTGTGGCCTATGGAATAAGCCTCTTTGTTTAAAATGCGAACCAATGGGCTAATGCATTGTGAAAAGCTGTCGTTGTGCAGCCAGTTGACTGAAAAGACATATCAGCAGCAAATTGGACATGAGCGAGCAGGTGATACTGGCATGCTTTTTGCAGATTCAAGTATAATAGGGAATTAAGGAATATTTAAACAGGTAGCACAGGATGGGATTCTAGATCCATGCTAGAAACAAATTAGCTGTAACTATTTTAAAAAACTTCCCCACATTTAATTATTAAATTTGTTTTGTTTTATTTATTTATACCCCACCTTTTTCCTGGCAGAGACCTCAAAGCAACTTACAACCATCTAAAACAAAAATGCAGCTAAAATCTTATTTTACAAAAGTCAACGAACAATTGAACAACATTTCTGTTTAAAAAGCACAGGATTAAACACATTTTAAAACATATTTAAAACACAATTTAAAGCATAAGACATAAAAGCTCAGTGCGCTAGTTCCAAGGACCCTTCTGGCTCATGATTTAAGAATCAAAGTTCTGCCTAAACAAAGGTGTTTTTTTGTCCGCCAGCGGAAAGGTTAAAAGTGGGCCATCTGGCCCATCTGTGGAAGGGAGTTCCACAGCCTGGAAGTAGCCACTAAGAAGGCTTTTTCATGACCCCACCAAACATGCCTGTGATAGTTGTTGGACTGAAAGAAAATTCTCTGCTGAACACCTTAAACTTGAGCTGGCTCATATGGGGAGATACAGACTGCAATTGTAGGGACCTTTCCACACTTTACCTGGTTGTGGAGAAACCCGGTGTAGGTCATGCTCCCCTCCCATCAGCTCTGCTGGGAGGGGAGCATGACTGGAGCATTCCCCTCCACACTGGCTGCCTCGGTATTCCAGAAAGCTTGATGGCACTGCCTCTTCCTTCCTTCCACAGCATAGCTGGGTAGTTTCCCAGGCTGCGCTCAGGCAGGAAGCACAGCCATTGCACTTCCAGGCTTTCTGCAGGCAAATTAAGTCCACAATGGTGGCACAATCACTGGTCAATGACAGGGAAAACCAATCAGTGATTTACTGTGGCATGATCATGCCACCTGGGAACAGGTGTGAGACAGGACTGTGACAATGTCATGCAGATGTGTCGTCGTGATCCCTTCTTTCTCCTGTCCCTATGGCAGGTTGGGAGGGTGGAGCGGAAAGGGCCTAGATCAGCTACTCAGCTACACAACTACCTTAGTCATCCAGTTAAGGCCATTTCCACACTACATAGTTATAGCACTATTGTTCCACTTTCAACATCCTATGGAATCCTGGGATTTGCAGTCTAGGGAGGGGCATTTAGAATTCTCAGCCAGAGAGCTTTTTGGCCTCAGTAAACTACAAACCCCAGAATTCCACAGGAGGTTGAAAGTGGAACAACAGCACTATAACAGTGTTGGGCAGAAATGGTATAAGTCTTCATTAAAGGAAAACAAGAAAAAGAAAAAAGAATAGGAAAAAAAAAGGAAATTTACATTGACTTCCAACTTTCCTAATGGTGTTTGCTGCCCAGTATTCAATCGGCAGATTTATATGATCCTTATGTATTCCCTGCTCTATTGAATCATGTATACGAACCACTCAAAAATGTTATACATTCATAACTGTGATTGTAAACTGCACTTGTGAATTCCATACTCTTTCAGATAGGCTGGAAGTTGTTAAGGAAGTCTGGACCCAAGCCATATAGGGATTTAAAGATACTGGTACTTTGAATTCTGTCTAGAAACAGACCATAGTCAGGGAAGTTGTTGCTCTTGGAGATTTATATGATCCCTATAACCGGTCTCAGTCAGACCACAGCATTTTGGACCTACTGAAGTTTCCAGTTTCCAAAGGCATAGAGCATGTTACAGTAATTCAAATGGGATCTGATCAAGGCATGTATCACTGTAGTCACAGGTTGCTTCTCCAGGAATGGGAATAGCTAGTATACTAGTTTTAGCTAAGCAAACACATTGCTGGCTACTGTCAGAGGCTAGGTGTCAAGGCTCAGATCTGAGTCCAGGAGTATTGGGAACAGAATAGGAATACAAATTTATATTTATAGAGAGAGGACCATGCTTAACCTGATTTTAATTAACATGATATTGACTATGATATTACTGGACAGTAAATTAAAAGAAACCAAATTGACTATGATATTGACTATGCCATTGGCTGTCATGAGTTTCATTTCTTTTTGGCTATATGGGATTTAGTGTGCCACCAAAATTTGGCAGCCAACTACAATGTAACATTTTAAAAAATATTTTAGGGAGCACTATGGCCTGCTCTGCCACCAAAAAAGACTCAGGGGCCCTCTTGTACCTTCCAACTATTCCAGCTTGGCAGGACAGTCTCAATCAATATTTGTTTTGATTAATATTTGGATCTCTATAGCAAAATTTAAATCCTGAAGAATAATTTACTATTGGATTCTTCCTGATCCCCTGTGGTCTCCTGGCACGGACCTGTTGCAAAGCAGTGTTTTTTGGTTTTTTGAACTGATACTAACCTGTACCGACCAGATGATTGCTTTCAATATATTTTAATAGGATTGAGAGTCTTAAACCATCTGTGATTTTAAGCTGATTTACAGCACTATCCTATGCATGATTTGTCACAAATAAGTTCCAAAGAATTCAGCAGGGCTTACATTTAGCTTACTGGGTATCCGATTGCATCCTTAGGGATAGGGCTTTATTACATGCTGGTTTTTTTGTGCGATTGCACTGGCCTAGTTCCATATTTGATTGCTTCTCATCACATGACGTCATCATTCTCCCATTATTGGATTGCATTCCCATCGTTATTAGGTTGTCTTTTCTCATTCACAGGAAATACCTGCGAATGGCTCCAATAATGCTGCTTTTCCACTAATGCCTACTTGTGTGATCCTTTCATTCCACTGAAGTTCCAACACTGTGGCAGTCATACGGTGTCAATGGGTGCTGTTCTCCCCTTTCCCCCTCCCCATCTCCAGGCAGGGTGAGCAGGCGAACAACATTGCTTTTGTTCTGTTCCCCAGAACATTTAATTGTGAATTCTAAGAGTGAAATGCTGAAATGGTGGCAGGACAGGAAAACTGTGACTCTAATAATAATAATAATAACAACAACAATAACAACAACAACAAGAACTTTTATTTATAATGCCCTTTATACCAAAGGGTGGAACATCAACATATATAATCAGGAACAAAGACAATAAAATGGAACACCACACAACAACACATGGAATGAAATCCCCAAGACCTCACCAGTCTCTACCCATCTCAGCACCTTAAACACAACTCAGTGACTTAAGATGGTGAGTCAAAGAGGAAGGTCTTCAACCATTTACAAAATCAGATGAGATCCTCCTCCAGCCGGAGGTCCAAAGGAAGACCATTCCACAAATGCAGATCCAGATCTTGAAAGACTTGTAGCCTTGACAGAGCTGTACTCATTGGTGGAATAGACAGTAGTCTTTTGCCTGCAGATCTCAAATTCCTGGATGGAACATACCACACAAGTACCACACACTCTAGAAGACTGAAATGCCAAAATGGAAGCACAACAGAAAAAAACAATGCTGAAATGACAGGAGGAAGTCTCACAACATGCTGATATTGCATAATGGCACAGGTCTGGCAAAGGAAAAAAGAAAAATATGGCACATGCGCTAAGTAGAGCAAACGGGAAGGAAGGAAGGAAGGAAGGAAGGAAGGAAGGAAGGAAGGAAGGAAGGAAGGAAGGAAGGGTCAATGGGGTGGTGCAGAAGACTGATTATGGGAACGTGCATCACCAAACTGGCAGCATAGCATTGTTAAAAAGAAAGTGTGATAGTGATTGTTTCTGTAGCTGTACATTTCTGTTTCCTTAAACAGTGTGATTGCTGTGAGGCAACAGGCTGGTGTGATGAAGCTCTTAGACTGAAATCTGGAGGCAGGGGGTTGGCCAGCTATAGCATAGTTCTGCATGTGGAACTACTACCCTATGCTAAGCCATACAGCATGCCAGCCAATATGTGTGTTATACCTAAAGCTGCCTTGTGCCTCAGAAGAGAAAAAAACATTTCTAAAATAATAACAAGAACAACCATAACAACCATAATGGCTGGAATTGCACGCATCAGTCTGGCTTATCATAGGCAAATTGGTCAAGGATTTATTTTGGGGGAAAAAACCCTCAATTTTTTTAAAAAATGTTGGGCATTAAAATGTGCACCTCAAATATGAGGATAGTCCATGCATCTCACCTAATGTTGCCAGATCGTTTTTTTAAAAAAAAAAGCAGTAAGGGACTATTGAAATTGATGACATGCAAAGGAATCAATTATTAATAAGTTAACACCATATTAAAGTCTTGGCTTCAGTTAACTTAGCCATGTATTGCTGTTTAAAAATAACACATTGATGTTCACATCAATACATTACGTGATATATGTTTTTCTATTTTTATGAAGAGCCCACAGCACAAACTATGGGATTTTTTGGCATCTTGCTCAGTCTTTATAACAGAAAACCTTTCAAGTCCTCATACAGGGACCATATCTTATAATAACAATAACAATAAACAACAACGACAATTATAATAAGGGACACCTGCCAGTCCTCTAAAGGACAAATTTTCCAATCCTCAAATAAGCGACATCCCTTCTAATACAGGACACCTGGCAACCCTAATCTAATTTAGGGTTCACTGGAGGGGACAGCTGTGAGCTTCCCCAAATGCATGGGGTGTGGGGAGAACTCCTACCATGATCAAAACAAAACCAGATGGAGGAGCATAGTCCATGCAGCATGAGACAGAAAGTGGGGAACCAAACTGACAAAAGAGTTACAGAGAAGAGAGCTAATTATTTCATACAGTCAATAAAGGGAGCCCTTACCCCCATCTGCTGGCCAAGCTTGAAGGGAAGAGCAAGAAACCATTTCAAGGGTAACCTCAGACAGTTCCTCTAATCTAAAGTGAGTACTCCTCATGAGTACTGGCCTGGGTTTTTTCATACAACACAATTATAGCACTGTGATTCTGCTTTAATTGCCACGGCTGCATCCTCAGGGATTTGCAGTTGGGGGGGGCATTTGGAATCCTCAGCCAGGGAACTCCTCTGGTGCCTTTTAGCAAACTACAAATGCCACGATTCTACAGGATGCAGCCATGACAGTTAGGACCTTTCCGCACTACACTGTTCTAGCGCTATTATTCCACTTTCAACCTCCTGTGGAATCCTGGGGTTTTCAGTTGAGGGAGGGGCCTTTAGAATTCACAGCCAGAGAGCTCTTGGGCCTCAGGAAACTACAAACCCCAGAATTCCAGAGGATGTTGAAAGTAGAATAATAGCACTAGAACAGTGTAGTGCGGAAAGGCCCTTAGAATGGAATAACAGTGCTTTAATTGTATAGCATGAAAGGGCTGCTACTCACATGAATGTTTAGCTGCACGGGAGGCAAAGAAATCAGAAAAGAGGCATGCTTGGAGAGGTGGTAGGGGGCCATAAAGGAAAGAACCATGGAGATCTTCCCAAATCTTGGAGGAGAAAGAATGGAGTGACACAAACGATGCCCTAAAATGCTTTTCTTCAACTGAGACCGAACATGTTTGCAATCTACCCCACCCTTTTCCTCACAGAAGAGATAGTGCTTTTTTTCCTACAACAATGACATTTTATTTTTATCTTTTTCAGCTTCCAAGGAATGTCAGTTCTCAATAGTGTGAATAACCAACTCTCTGCTAAATTTGCTGAAGCGTTGCCTCAGCTGCTGTTACACCATGCCTCCTGCGCTGATGGCATCCTACTCATCATGGGCAGACACACACACACAAAAACCCCACGCATATGGCTTTCTCTTGAATCTGCCTGCATTTGTGCCCATCTGTTTGGGTGGCATTAGTCCCACTGGGGTATAATGCCAACTTGAACAGAGCCTAGGTGCCAACAATTACAAGCACCTAGGCTACGCTAGAGGAAGAGCCAGCAGAGCACAGAGAATGCCATTGTTCCCTCCAGAAGATCCTCCTGTTTGCAAAGAGGGCCAGCACTAGGTGACATGCTTCATTACACAGGAATCCATCTGTAGCTGCTTGCAAGCATATCACACAGGCTGGCTTCCCTTTGGCCCAACTGCCTACCTTCTTTCATGCATGCTGAAGAGGGCAGAACAAAGATTATTGTCTCCCCTTAACTGCCCCAGGAGAAAGAGATTGTTGTTGTTGTTTTAAATTGTTGGGTGTATTTCTTTAGTGTCTTTCAGAACTATAGTCTTCCCACAGCACAGGCCTGGTCCTGCCATTAAATAAAGTGAGGGAACCACTTAAGGCACAGTTTGGGGGTATCACATGCCCTCCAACTGTCCCATTTGGCAGACAGTACCAATTAATCCTTTGCTATTCCACTTTTTCAGCTGTTTTCTAAGCATCCCAGTTTCTCTCTCCCCCTGCCACTTTCTACCTTTGTCCTCAGCAGTAAACAGAGTTTAAGTGCAAAAGTAGCTTGTACTCAGTTAACTCAGTGAGGGGGAGAAGAGTGGGCAGAGTCTCACCTTTCCCAGTAGGCTCTCCCAAAAGCAAACAGATGCAGCTTCTCCCAGCTTGTGAGTTCTTCCTCATTAGTAGCCATTGCCATCTTGAACATATTCTGATCTTACCTGGCCACATATCCTGATTTTCACCTGGGAAACTTTGAAGGGTATGGTGTCAGAAAAAGGCAGCCAATTGTCGGCACATTACTTTGGCCATTTCTGGAGCCCCCCGCAAACTGCAAACTCCAGGATTCCATAAGATGTTGAAAGTATAATAATAGCACTATGGCAGTCTAGTGCTGAAATGGCCTTTGAGACTCTTGTAATTTTACTGACAGGGATATGAAGATATGCCTCTGGAATTTTCTACCCCGGTACCAAATTAATTTGGCTGACTTCGGGTAGCTTGAGTTGGGATGAAATCAAGGGTTGGGGAGGCGCAGTTTCCTACCTGCTTCAGTAAGCAAAAGTTCTTGAACTGGGTTTACCAAGACAGCTTGCCATAGAAAACACTGACATTCAGTATCAACAAATTGTAAAAGCATCTTTTGAACAACTGTAGACAGTTCTAATATAATCTGATACAACACAACACAATACAATAACAATAATAACAGAGAGGGCACTTAGGATCCTAATTAATTATTATTATTATTATTATTATTATTATTATTATTATTATTATTATTATTATTTCTTACCTGCCTCTCCCCTTGGATCAAGGCAATATCATTCAAAGATACAGCAGCAGCAGCAGCTGCAAATACAAGATAGATATTTTGAAGCTAGAAGGGGAAAAACAGGCCAACAGTCTACCATCTGTAGCAAAGTTCTTCATTTTCGGAAAGAAGCTGTCTAGTCTCATGGTACTGTCTTCTTTTCCTCGCTTCCCTGGCAAGCTGAAAACAACAGCAGGTTCACCGCTTTGAATTATCCAGATGAAATTACCAGAACTTCTGCAATTTGCTCAAAGCTCCCAGAACATAAAGGAAAGCTTTGCTTCCTTCAAGTAGTTTTGACAAATTTATATGATTAAATGAGGGCATTTTTAGAATTTCAGTCCTTTGGTTACACCAAAGAGTTGCCACAGCCAAGCCATAGAAATACAAAATTTCCTTCACCATTGCCTCTCCAGTAGCTGTGGAAGAGACTGTGGGCCCTTGCACACTTCAGACCTATAGCACTATGATTCCATCTGAGTGAATCTATTCTATGATTCTATCACAGAGTTTTCTTGGCAAGATTTCTTCAGAAGTGGTTTGCTTTTGCCTTTCTTTGGATGTGACTCACCCAAAGTCACTCACTAGCTTTCCTTGGATTCAGATCCTGTTCTCCAGAGTCAGAGTCTAACGCTCAAACCCAGTCACGTAGAGATGTGGGGCTGGAGGCGATTCACCCCAGGTGGCAATGTTTTTGGGGCATCTCAGCCGATAGCCATGCCCCCCGCGTGCCCTGGCCAGGCCCCCCACATACCACAGCTATGCCTCACATACAGTGGCCATGCCCCTCGTGCCATAGCCCCACCCCCCTCCACACACTCCAAGCTCCATCACTGCTCAAACCACTACACCATCCTGGTTCTCCTATACCATTATAGCGGTAGACTAATCTTGCCTTTTCCTCAGCCGTGTTTCATGACATTGTGGCTTTCCCCAGTGTTGTTGGGCTCTAGGATCATTGGGAGTTTGATTTTTTTCCATGCTTGAAACTATCTGTTAATGACCCTCTTTCCCATTATGCTTCTGTAACCAGTCTGAGCCTTTCTGCACTGGACTGTTATAGTGCTATTATTCCACTTTCAACATCCTGTGGAATTCTAGAGTTTGTAATTTACCGAGTCCCAAAAGCCCTCTGGCTGAGAATTCTAAATGCGCCTCCATAAACTACAAACCCCAGGATTCCATAGGATGTTGAAAGTGGAATAATAGCACTAGAACAGCCTAGTGCAGAAATGGCCAGAGTGTGAATGTTTCATTCCACTTCATTGTGAGAATGACTGGATCATGAGTGTGGGACTTGTCGGTTGTCCCTTCCTTGGGGATTCCCAAAGAACTCGCCAGCATGGAAACCTTGGGCTACTTCTGGTGATTGGGCAGAGAAGAGAAGATTTCCCAAGAGAATAGCTGTGATTGCTGATTTGTTTTCTGTGTTCTACGCTCTTGAAACCAGTTTTAGATTTTTTGTAATTTTTTAATAGAATTGGTTTGCTGTTAACAGTGCAATAATGGTGAAATCTGACCTGTTCTCTTTTGGAATTTACTATTCAAATGTCTTTATTGTACAGGAGTATTTTCCAATAATCTCTCCTTTGCTTTCCTGCAGTATCACATGCCACAGTGTTACCACCATAATGTAATTTGGGTTTTTTTTATTATTAATTTTTTTTTTTTTAAAAAAAGAGGTAGTGTAATAATGCTGTGATGTTATGTATTGACTGCATTATTATAGCTTCATTTAAAAAAAAATAAAGAAAACCAATTAGGATGCAGCAGCTAGGGCAAACAGGGCAGTGTGAACAGCATTGTAAATACTGAGGAACTTGCTGTGCAGAAAAGAAGTCAGTGGAAGTTATGCTACTAAAGTGCAAATGCGGTAAGGAAGCAATACACGGCATGAGTGTTCAGCTATCTTTGCAAGTACAGGGCAAGCAGTTTTCAAATGGGACAATCCGAAACAAATGACTAGTATGATAACCACCTAGATCAGGAGTGGAAATCACACAGTGGCCTTTCACATGTTGCTATTGCAAGTCTGGGAAGCCCTAGCCAGCATACACAGTGGAGAGGAATGCTAGGAGCTGCAATCCAACAATATCTGTAGGCATGCTCAGTTCCCATCCCTGTTCTAAATATACACAAAGAATGCAGCAACCTGGTAATAGCTTGATACAGAATATGCATAACACCAACAAAGACACAGTCTTCAGCTAGTCAAAGGCCAGCCCTACCATTGGGCAAGGTAAGGTGATCATTTCAGACATGTTGAGGTTGTAGTCCAGTCATGCATTTGAAGAGCATCACGTTGAGAGAGGTTGTCCTAGATGCTAATCCAGACTGAGAAGGTGCCAAAAGAAACATATTCCCTCATTCAGAAAGATTTTGTGCAAGGGGCTTGTTTGTCCCATATAAGTTCTAACAGTTTACTTTGTGTGTATGTGTGTGTGTTAATAGCATTTACACACTGCCCTTCAGCTGGAAAGAATGGCTGATATATTTTTCTAAAAGGCAAAAGAATTCTTGCACTCAGTCTCACAGTGTAAAACAGATACATGCAACTTCAGCTGGTCCAGGGGCTTATCTCCTTTCACAGACCCAGAGCACAGCCTCCAACATTTCACAGATGAAAACCAGGACACATGTGACTGAGCAACATCAGAGTATGGTGAAGATGGCAAAAGCTATTCACGACGAAGAACATACCCAAGCTAGTAGAGGCTGCAGCACTTTGCTTTTGTCAGAGTCTACTGGGAAAGACAAGATTCCACCTCCTCTCTCCTTCTGCTCAGTTAAATGAGTGCAAACTACTTTTGCGCTTTCCGCTTAGTTTGCAGCAATGGAAGTAAGCTGAGGATAAAGAATAACAGTGGGAGGAGGAAAGAGAAACTGGGATATTTTAAGTGCAGCTGAAAAAGGAGGTGACAGAAGATCAACGGTGACTGTTCCTGCAAGGTGGTCAGGAATAGGTAGAAGGTACGGCAGGCAATGCCCCTGTGTTACCCTGATTTCTGGGGTCCCTTGGGGGACACCTCAATGTGCTCCACATGATGGGGAATGGAAACTAGCCAGAGCACAAGCTATAGCAATGCAAGAGGCAGGGTAACCTAGCAGGGTCTTTTTACCCAGTGTTTGCGGGGTCAGGCCAAGCCAAAAACCAAACAAAAATGTCCAATAAATGATTTTATTGAATGCAAGTCTCACACACCAATGCAATCACTCACACACTCACTCAAGACCTATTAAGAAGCAACAGAGAGGAAACTGGATAGGTGAATTGAAGGGGTGTAGCTGGGGTGATACTGCACCTTTGTCCTGAAGTCCTTGGTCTGGGAAAAACAGCGGAGAAGTGGGCTCAGCACGGACAGGGCTGAGGGGATTACTCAACAGATGGAGCAACGATCTGCTGGGATGACCAGGGTGATCCAACGAACTGCTCAAAAACTGGGACTATTTGTTGGGGGAAAAGTACCTGGAGGACTAATCCTTTCCCGAGGAGAACAATGGGTGTTGGAGCGATAACGAAGCTCCATCATGATAATTTCCTTTGTGTGATGGGATTGCAAGGTGTTGCCAAAGTCTCAGGATCTTCGGCTGTGTTAGTTTGTGGTGTGTAAATGGTCCTCGCTTGATGGAATATTTGCTCAGCTTGGGGCAGACATGCTAGTCCCCTCATGTCGGCTTCCTGGGGCTGTGGACCCTTTGTTTATTGTGGGTTTACACATCTTGAGGTCTCTTAGGGCTACGTGACTGGGGATTTTACTGGCCTGACCTGGTTTTCAGTCTTTTGACCATTGCTGCCTATGTGCCCCTTCAGGGGACCTCTCTGGAGCACAGAATCATATTTTAATATTGAAATTGTAGACCCCGGGAGAGGGTTTTTCCACCGAAGTAACACCTGCAAAAAAAGAGTGAGGCTTTTCTTTGTCTTTATTTTCTAAGCTGGAGGACAGCAGACATTCACTTCCAATTTAGAAGAAGAAAATCTTCCGAACACATATTTTTAGCCAAGCAAGGGCACACACTTTGTTTAAGAGTGTAGCACACACGACCCTCCCTGGATTGGGTGGCCATGCAAGTTTCGAAGTGCGAGATGCTGGGAGGAAAGAACCAAGCCAGTTCTAGTCTTTGAGGATGCAGTTTATTAAGCAAAGAAGCAAAAACAAAAACAAAAGGCACACAAGCATACATACATTCTGACTCCGTCGGAAAGGCAGAGCAGGCGACGGAGCAGAGTTCTCTTTGTTCTAACAGATTATATAGGCTTTTCATATGCAAGTGGCAAAACAGGCTGCCAATCCATCAATCCACTGTGCCGAAACAGGCAGGAGGGGGGCTATCCCACCTTGGACGCCAATTACTGAGGCACCCATGGGCCAGGTGCATGATAGGCTCGTGGCCAAATCTCATTACCTGCCCAAAACAGCAGTGGACAGTCTCTAATCAGGCTTCATTCTCCCCTCACCATACTGGGTGGCACGGGGAGCGAAGCACCCATCGTTAACGTTCCTTGGCTATTCTCACAGGACTGCAGCATACAGGGCAGCCTGACCTAGCAATGCAATAGCATGAGCTAATCCCCCAAATATGTTTGTTACTGCGAAAACAGACTGACCTGAAATGTGTGAGTGTGCAACACAGGGCCTACCCAGAGGGCCTTGGGCCCAACAAAGAGGAGAATCGTATTTCCTTGTGTTCAGTTTTCTTTGTTTTCAATAATCTGTGCTCTGTGTGTGTGTGTGTATTCAGCGAGAGGAGATTAAGGCTGGAGAGGCCTCAAGGCCAGAAAAGTAGGCAGATAGACTGCAGGTGGTCCATGTGGGGTTCATGCAGGTCACCTCTCCACTAAATAATACAACACAAAAGCTAGATGGGCACAGATTGGCATGGGGTTTCTCAGCCTGGTGGAATAGCTGCGGGATGAGAGACAAAGCCAAGTGAGCTGGCTTGTTGGGAAGAATGATGGGAAAATGCCTCCTTCCTCACCCTCTTTTCAGTATTTGCATTCTGACACAAGGAGTTGGGAGATCGTCCCCAGCCTGATGCTGGAAACCATTTCAAGCCTGTCTCCCTGTTCCATACTAACTCTCAAACCCATGCTGCCAATGGCTACTATGTGTTATTTATTCTCAATTTAAACCCTGATATGTCTTCTTCCATCTCCATTCTGGTTAGTGACTCAGAAACAAGTAATGATGACTGCTGTGTACACATGCATAGTTTTCATCTCTTTCTGGCACACAACACACACTGTGGATGTATCGACGCACGCTGATCAATTAATTGCTTTTGGTGTAGAAAATGTTTCCCTCATCGCCATACCCCGCACGAGTCTCTCCAAAGTGCCCTGGTTCTTTATAGTCAGTCTTGAAAGAACTGGTGCCTGTAATAGGGAAATCAATCTAGCTAGGGATGAGATAAAAATTGTGTTCTTTTAAAGGAATGCCTCCCTTCCTAGCAGGCGTAGACAGAATTTTAATGTGGTGATTTAATACACTGGCCATCTCAGTGGGGAAACTTCAGGATATGCTCCCTTGCATCCGGTTGGTAATGGTGACAGCATTTGGCTGAGCTCATTCATGCACAGCAGGGATGTTTTTCACAAAGGAAAGGCATGCACCAAAGTGCCAGACTAATGTAGGATGCCATCAGAACTGGAGGGATGCTTTCTCTTTGCTTCTTTCTCTGTTATCTTGTTGTTTTCTTCAAAATGTATACATACAAAGGCCACAAAGCAGGGCATACTTCATAAGATAAATATGTAAATAATGTACAAATAATAAATAAACAACTTTGGGGTCTTAACAAACAAAGGCATAGTGGTCTGTTTCCCAGGAGTGAACTCATTCTTGCAACATAGGTCCCCTTTGTGTCCAAAAATGGCACCCTCCACACACAAAAATCCAGAGTCACTTTCAGGCACCCCAAATGTGGAAAATAGGTGCCACTTTCAGTTCTTTCTGTTAAAGACCACAACCTGCACTTAGGGTATAATTTTATCCAGCTGAAATGTGTTAACCCAATCCTCTACCAGGATCAGGAGAAACCTTGATTTCACCAATACAGTGGAGGATTGTATTGATGTTCAATAAGGGGAACGTCAGAGGACTGTGGGGAGGAGGAGGGCAGCACTTGCAACTATGGCCATTTCCGCACTACACTGTTCTAGTGCTTTTATTCCACTTTCAACATTCTGTAGAATCCTAGGGTTTGCAGTTTAGGGTGGGGCCTTTAGAATCCCCAGCCAGAGAGTACTTTGGCCTCAATAAGCCACAAACCCCAGAATTCCACAGGAGGTTGAAAGTGGAATAATAGCACTATAACAATGTAGGGCAGAAATGGCGTATCTTGAATTATTGTAGGAGGCTTTCTGCTTCCAGGGTCCCTTTCACATTACACAATTATATCACTATGATTGCCATGGCAACATCCTATGGAATCTTAGGTTTAAGGGTTTGGTGATGTATTTGGAATTCTCTACCAGAGAGCTTTAGGGCCTCCCCAAAGTGAAAACCCCAAGATTCTATAGGTTGGAAGCATGGCAGTTAAAATGAAATTATGATGCTACAATTGTGTCATGTGAAAGGGCCTTTGGGCATTCACTGCACTCCACCTCCCACCTGAGTTTTCCAACTTGTCCTGTTCCAATGGTCAGCAAGCATTCTACATTCATTTAGCATACTCAGTTCTTTCTGGTCACTCAATAATTTCCCCACCCCCACCAGACATACTCACAGAATTTAAGGGGTGTTTTTCCTCCTAAGACATTTTTGTCCTTCTGCATAGATTTGGGCTCCTCCAAGACTATCTCCTTTGTGTGTATGGTGTGTTTTGTTTTGGATACAAAAAAGTTCTATACTTGGAGAATGAGCCTGCTAATAGTATACAGAGTGCATGCACTTGTTTATTAAGATCCAAATATCATTTATTCATTGTTTGAGCGTTATTTTATAAAGTATATCTTGCTTTACAGTCCTTTAGGGGCCTTCTCACATATTCCTAAAAGATGATAATCTGTGAGGGTCACTGTGACAAATCTAGTGCAGTGGCACTTCCAGCTCTGCAAGGTAGGACAGGCTGCCAAGCTCCCATCTTCTAGAATCAGTGTTTCCCAAACTCTGGTCTTCCAGGTGTTTTAGACTTCAGCTCCCAGAATCCATGATCATTGGTCAAGGCAGCTGGGACTTCTGGGAGCTGAAGTCCCAAACACCTGGAGGACTAGAGTTTGGAAATAATTTGACTAGATTCTTCAGAGATAGACTGCCACCATCTATGTCTATTCTGTCCTGGATCTGGAGGAAACACTAAAGCAGTAAGATAGACCTCTTGCTTCAGAGAGCTTCCTCATACCTTTTGACCAACTTAGTGAGTTTCAACTTTGAAATCAAATTAACTTTAATTCAACATTCCAAATGGCCCTTCCATAGCCTTGAAAGAGAGGGTTTTCTAGATAGATTCAAGTCTTGAGCACAATTCATTAGAAAAGATTATCATTCTTGGCCAAGTAGAAGGCAGTAGGAAAAGAAGAAGAAAGCATCACAGGAAGATAGACCCACAGGCCTGAGTTTGCCAGTTCTTACGTACTTGTAGATGTGCTTCAAGCCATCTGTTGACTTACGGCGACCACATGAATATCATAGGGTTTTCATAGACAAAGAATACTCAGAGGTGGTTTTGCCAATTCCTTCCTCTGAAATATAGCTTATACCACCTGGTATTTGTTGGCAGTCTCTCATCAAGTACTAACTTGGGCTGACCCACCTTAGCTTCCAAGATCATACGGGATATGGTGCCTTTAGGGAATTCAGGCCATGTTGCTGTTGTTACTATTATTTTTATTACAGCTGGCCCTCCATATTTGCACATTTGACTTTCACAGATTTGATCACTTGTAAGTTCCTACTATCCCTGTCTCCCCGCCACCTTTACCAGGGAACCTTCCCTCTCAGTGGCTCCAATCATGCTGCACAGCCTTTTAAAAACCCACCACTGGTACTCTTCCTCTCCCACCAGCTGCTGCCTGGTCAGCTAAAAACAGCTCACAGTTTGATTTCTCAGCACCATAAACCATCTCCTCATGCCCCCCACACACACATGGAAGGAGATGGGCAAGAAAGAAGAAGTATATGGCCACCCTTCCCTCTCTTTTCCTGACCTGGTTTTGATCCTGGGTACTTGCTCTCATCACCATACCTCCACTGTTTTCATAGACATACACACACATTTTGATATTTGTGATCTTTCTACTTTTGAAACAGTCCTGTGTCCCTAACCCTAGCAAATGTGGAGGACATGATGATGATGATGATGATGATGATGATGATGATGATGATGTCCTTGCAAGCTCTTAACAGAGCCATCAATAACAGGGTGTCTTGGGGGGGTCTCTCATTGCTAGTGTTGCTGTACATCAATGCAGCTTGACAGCTATTAGCACAACAACTGGACCAGAAATTTAGCTAGATCAAAAAAAAATTCAAGGCTTATACACACAAATTGTGCTACATTGATTACTGTCCTGTAGTACATCTTAAGGACAAGCTACCTATTTTTCTCATCAGATCAGCCATTTCACATTTGAGCTGTTTAAGACCTCTGTGGGAGTTGGCATCCGCACCTGACAATTTGTTAAATCTTTCATTTGTGAGTAAAACCTGGAATGTCATTTCAGTTTACCACTATTTCTTTCAGTTTTCCATATTCCCTTCCTGACGGGTATGGCCTGAGCATTAGGCAGCATATGAGCCAACCACCTCAGGTAACAGATGTGGGGAGGGGGAGCAGTGAGGACAACAGGAGACGCAGCACTTTCTGATGCTCCCAGATGTCCCCCCACCCAGGAGGACAGAGCTATTTGAGCCATACAGCCTCACCAACTAGCCTGTTGATTTCAAGAGTAGTGAAGATGGTTTCCCACTCGCAGTACTGATGGAAAGATTCAACCTAAAATACAGTCAGATTCTGCATATGAAATGATAAGGGGGTATCATCATACCTTCCATATCTCAAGCAGCAAAAATCCATGGGCTGATCCTTCTTCCTCATAGAGTTCTTCCAGGCATAAGGGAACCTGTCCTTCATCTCTCACAGCCTATGGGGACAGACACCAAGGGCCTTTCTGCCCTATACTGTTATAGTGCTATTATTCCACTTCCAGCATCCCATGGAATCCTGGGGTTTGCAGTTCAGGGAGGGGCCTTTAGAATTCTCAGCCAGATTGCTCTTGGGCCTCAGAATGCCACAGGATGTGAAAGTGCAAGAATAGCACTATAACAGTGTAATATGGAAAGGCCGAAAATAATTCATTCAGCTTTTCTGTGGTCTCCTCATCTTCCTTCAGCACACCTTTAACCTTCTTGAAATATGACAGTCCCACAGCTTACAACAGCTAGTTTTCTTCAGTGAAGGATGCCCCAGCCTATTTTGCTGCATCATACCCACAAGGCTAGTGCATTTCTCCACACAGAAGGAAAACTGACTGCATAAAAATGGCACCCACAACTGAACCCACTGAGGGAGCTCAAAGTAAGGCAGTGTTTTTGAAAAGACTCATTGTAACATCCACCTCTGGGTGCTGCTGAATGATCTCTTTTTGCCTAGTTTTGTGCAGAAGCATTTTCTGGCATGAGTACTCTGACTAAACATCTTTAGCAAGTCACCTGCAAAATATTTTCCCATGGCTATTTCTCCTGCCAAATCAGATTCTGTGGGCTGTCATTGCAAACCATCCCCTTTTGAGTACTCTTCAGCTACACTCCCCCACACAGAGTCTAAATCCTTAGAGTATAGCTCTCATTATCCATAGCCAGCATGCCCAAGACCCAAGCTGACCAGGAACGGTGGGAGCTGTAATCCATCTGGCAGGAACCATCTGGGGTTACCTACTTCAGAGCATATGCCAAGTGTACATGTTTGCCAAGGACAGTTTCTGTTTTCTGATCTTTACAAAATCATCACACCAATTTTTACTATCTAAGAATTCACAGATCTGTTTTCTGACACAAATAGTAATGGATAAAGCTGCCTAGTGTAGACCTGTTGTATCAACAGGATTTATATATCTCACCATTCAGCAATTGACTCAGTGATCTCCTCCTTTTTTAAGAACTGGAGGTAAAATGTTTTTCACCCTCTAGATATTTGGGGAAATGACTTCTTCTCATTTCCATCTCAAGCTGTTTAGTTTGCACTTCATCTATGCCTTGGACCTAACTGACACATCAACCTCAAGGTAGTTTCAGCTGGCCTCATCTCACTAGAAGAAACTAGAAGCTTTAGCATGTAGCTGGATCACACTATGAGATGCTCTCGGTGGTGATCGGGCACAGACTGTTTTTTGCCAGATTTCCCTGCGGCCCCTTTGCCTCCAATACTCTTCAACAGAGAGCTGAAACATCCTCTGGAAAAAATGGAGGAAGGCTGCAGGGGGAATGGAGAATCTGTCAAATCACCTCTCTCCTCTGAGAATGGTAGTTACTGCTGTGTTGTGAAGGTCATCGTCTCCCCAGAAAGATGGATATTATACCTACCAGCTTGCGTGCTTCTTCAGTCACGCTCAGTAGTGTGTATGTAGGGAGAATAGCTTTTATTTTAAGATTATAGAGTCCTCAGACATGCAGAAAAGGAAGTGTGAAAATAGCTTCAGGATGAGCCTCTGTAATAGAAAGCTAAGTGGTCTCAGGACAAAATCTTAGTAAGAGAGAGGTAAGTTGGTGCTGGGCTAGAAGAGGCGCTAGGTGGGGACATTTAGAATTCCAGGGGACAAGGAAAAAACCGAGTAAATCAACAACTGGAAATTTACTTGGACAACAAGAAATGGTGTTTAGTATCAGTCACTCCAAGGCTATCCTTTGCCTTGATAACCGACTGGCTTCCTTTTCCGCTCTCTAAAAGTCTCTTACTGCTGCAGGCTGCCCTGGGTATCCGCCTAACTCAGGCAGACAGGCAAGGTGTTAGGCAAACTGCTATTTGAGTTCTGGGCAACAACATCCCATTCCATTTCAACTGACGTCCAAAGGAGATGTTTGTACCTTCTGCATCCCTTATACTGTCTCACAACTTCTTTATTTCAGGTCCTCTTGAACCTGAGGTTTTAACTGAGTTCAATAGCTGGCTGTCATTCATTTCTGAGGCCAGGGAGCCAGGAGCTGGCAAGTCAATGCCTCCTCTGATAATTCCTACCCTTCCACATGCTGGAACAAAGACCCTGCCACAAATGGAAGTAAGACATTTCCTTCTCCAAGCTCTGGGGAAGAACTGCAATATGAACACTCTACTGTTTTAGCAAAAGTACAATCCTACTTACACCTGTTCAGAAATAAGCCTCATGACCTCCATGCAGCTTATTCCCAAGTAACTGCACACAGGATTGCCATCTCTCCCAAAATCATTTTTCAGTATACTCAGTACTAAGCCCTTCAGCATTCATTTGGGCTTATGCCCAGTAAGTGTGTATGGGATTGTAGGCTGCATGGTTTACTGCTTTTCTATAGGTGACCCTTACATCGCATGGACAGTGGGATACACTCCAACAGTCCTGATTAATCCTCTTTTGTCTCACTTCTTTAGCTGCTTTTAACATGTCTTAGGGCCTTTCCACACTACACTGTTATAGTGCTATTATTCCATTTTCAACATCCTGTGGAATTCTGGGGTTTATAATTTCCTGAGGTCAAAAAGCTCTCTGGCTGAGAATTCTAAAGACCCCTCTCTAGACTGCAAACCCCAGGATTCCAATGGATGTTGAAAGTGGAATAATATCACTATAACAGTGTAGTGCGGAAAGGCCACCAGTTTCTCTCTCCTTCTTCCACTTCCCCCCTTTGACCTCAACTTACCTCAATTGCTGCAAACTGAGTTTAAAGTGCAAAAGTATGAGTTCTCACTCAATTAACACAGCAGAGTGGAGAGGAGGGGAAGGGAAGGGGCAGAACTTTGCTTTTCCAAGTAGGCTCAGGCAAAAGCAAGCCTCTCCTAGCTTGTGAGTTCTTCCTCATTAATCACTTATGTTTCTTCTTGGCCGGAGGCAATCTTTTGACCACACTCTGGTGTTGCTCAGCCACACATTTTTCTGTTTTCATCTGTGAAGCCTTGGAGGGTATGTAATCAGACTTACTTCGGAGAAGACAAGTGCAAGCTTGTGCTGAAAGTTTCTTAATAACACATTGCAAATGCAAAGTTTTGCAAATCAGGAGAAATAAAAACAATGGTTTGTCACTGAACTTTTTTAAAAAAAAAAACACACAGACTTAGGCAAGATGAAAGAGGGGAAAAATCTAGGGATGTCACTGAAAATACTGGCATAGTTTCATTCAAAACTTATGTGAACAAAATCCCCCCAGGTTTGTTGCCAAGAAAAATAAAGCCCAGCCAAACATCAGAAAAGCAGATTGAAACAAACACAGGAAACAAAGAGGAAATGGGATAATAAGATGCCTCCAATAAAGAAGTGCTGGCAATTGTCAGAGGTAAATAGGCATCAAAAATCTTGTGGCAAATACATAATGCAGGGAAGTCACTGGGGAAAATGAAATGATAAACAATGGGGCTTTGAGCAGAAAACAATACTCATGTGACCATGAATAAAATCATCTTAAGAAGTAAAGATGCAAAACATTGAGAACAATCAGGTCATGGAAGAAGGAAGAGCAGCCTGTAAAACTGCTACTCCTGAAGAAACTTGCTCACTGAAGAACTGGATAATTAATTCCTAGTTGCCAATACCCACCCACCCCCTTTAGGGAGAAAGTATTAGAGAGTGGTGGTGGCCCAATGTCAGACCCAGAAAACTGAGATTTGGAGCCCTGTGCACTGTTTTGGTCACCAAAACTGGAAAAGGGATAGTGCAGAGCTAGAAAAGGTACAGAAAAGGGCAGTCACAACAGCCGGGGGGCTGGATCAACTCCCCTATGATGAGAGACTACAACATTTGGGGCTGTTTACCTTGAGGAAAGGTAAGTGACATGCTGGGGGAGGTAAAATCATGCATTTTTCTCCCTCTCTTGTTATTAGAACGCAGGGAGCTGAAGGGTGGGAGATTCAGGAGAGGTACATAGTGCCTTGTTAAACAGTGGGATTCATTGTCGTGGGATGTCATGGTGGCTGTCAAATTGGACTGATTTAAAAAGTGGTTAAATAAACTAATGGAGGCTATCGTTACCAGCCAGCACACACACACACATCCAGATTTGATATGGTTTAATTAGCAAAATATGATTTAATTGGCAAAACATATTAATTGGGATTAATATAAAATGAATCTTGATATGACTGTGAGGCCAAGCTGGGCAGAGGAAAAATACTGGCTGAACATGTGTGCTACAAAGGAGGTCAGAGATCCTCTCTAGGCATAGCCAATGTAACTCCAGAGATAATAGGCTTAAACTAAAGCTGTAACATCTCTGCTATCACACAATAGCGACAGGAAGTCACTTGCTGAATGCCATGCTGTCACTCTGATTTCTGAACGAGTACTGTCCCTAGGCACAAGTCGAAGCCACATCGTTGTTTTCTTCGTTGCTCTCCAGATTGGAGATTATTGCCCCTTCCGTAAAACTCTGCTGTCGACAACTTTCCTCCATTTATCCTTCGGTTAGCTCTTCTGCAAGTGTGTGAGTGCTTGGATCTTTTGTGTGCATGACTGAACTCAATAAAACACATTTTTAGCTTATTTTGGAATTTCTGGCTGGCTCTTTCCTGCAAGGACCATGTCAACACTGGTGGAAGATGTACACATTGGTGCAAGGGTTGGCTGGCTGGCTGGATCTCTAGGAGCAAGAAAGGACTCAAGCACTGGGGCAGGAGGATCTTATTCTGACTTGTCAGTGGTAGACTACTACATCCAAAGCAAAGCTAATGACCTGAAACAAACTCATCCATCCCCCAACTAACCACCTTAACGCTACTGCCAGGGCCATCTCTAATATTAGGCAGAGTGAAGCAAATGCCTCAGCTGGCAAATGTTGCAGAGTACAGAGCTGTGGCAAGGCATTAGAATATGGAAACCTGCTCTGCACTCCCTAAGCTATCCTGTTGCCCTCAGGTGCAGTGGAGGAGTACAGTTCAGCTACTGGTGCTCTGAGGAAGGGAGTGACAAACACGTCCTTTGTCTCAGGTGTCGAAATGCCTTCTCCGAACCCCATCTATTGCCATTCTTTTGCTCTGCTGCCTAATTGATTCCTTCTGCTGGCTCCATTCTGAGTGACATGGTGGGAACATCTTAAATCAGTGGTTCTCAACCTGTGGGTCCCCAGATGTTCATGGACTTCAGCTCCCAGAAGCCCCAGCCACTGTGGTCAATGCTCGGGGCTTCTGGAAGCTGAAGTCCACAAACATCTGGGGACCCACAGGTTGAGAACCACTGTCTTAAATCAAGATGAAGTTCACGCATCTTTCAAAGATTGGTATGGGGCTGCTGAGTGTGAGGAGTTACAGCAGCAAGAGGCAAACAGACAAAGCCTAAGACTCACATGCACATGCACATGCGCACACACACACACACACACACACACACGTGTGCAAATCAGTGAGTGGTTGAAGCATCAAAGTGGACATTGTGTGTCCCATCTCATTCATGATTCAAAGCTATCTTTATCTTGTGGTCTGTTCCTACGGGAGATGAGAACTGGATGTCTCTCTTAAAGCTGTCAACATTACAGCAAGAAAGAAATTAAATAGCTAATGCAGCCTGATTTAAAAGTTACAGGGAAAACAGTCTGCCACAGCTCTGCAGGCAGCCACTCAAGTGTGGCTAGCTGGGTATGCAAAATGGAAGGGGTGGAGAGGGAGGAATGGTTGGAGATAAAAAGGATTGATGGAGCCAAGGAGTTGTGTCTTGTTTGCATGACTGAGCCATGGCTGCTAGAGAGCCGGCTGAGATTTCTGAACATGGAATGCTGACTGAAGTAGCTTGACTAGCCTTTCATACTGAAACATAGAAGTGTAATTGATAGGTGGGCAACCTATCCAATTGATAGGTGGGCAACCTGTTCTTCCAGAGGTTCTTGGACTGCAACTGCCATGAGCCATAGTCATTATGACTAATATTGGAAGATGTGAGGAACTATAGACAAACACGATCTCAGTTGATCACATGGAGATTTTCATTGCTTTTACCATTCAGAGATCAATGAAATAAGGAAAGATGCATGGCATTCTGTCTATCTTTCATTCTTACGGATTTTTCAGTGCAGAGCTGACTCTAGTTTTCTTTGTGGCTCTATTCTGTTGCTGTTGTTCTTAAGTGCCTTCAAGTCAAGCCCAGTTTACAGCTACCTTCTCTTAGAGCTTTCCAGGCAAGATTTCTTCAGAGGATGTTTTCCATTGCCTTCCTCTGATGTTGAGAGAGTGTGTCTTGCCCAAGGTTACCCAGCGGATTTCCATGGTTAGGGAGAGATACGAACTCTGATCTCCAGAGTCATAGCCCAAGACTCAAACCACTATACCATGCTGACTCTTTTGGTTCTGTTATATCCATGTGGAAATAAGGCTGCAATATATAACTGGTCCATGTGTAATGTGAAACAGAGTCTCAGGCTATCAGAAAGTCCATACAACGAACAAACAAAAGGAAGCTGAACATGAAATGCATATATTCAGGAACAAAATATCTATTTATAGGAATGTTCCATTAAAAATAAACATGAATATTGTGCATTTTTTAAAAAAAAATCAGACTAATGCAGAAATGAGGTGGAATAGACTTCTGATTAACTATATACAGAACTGACACACACCAGATGTAAAATGATCTCCATCTAAATGGATCTCTGAACCCTAATGTATTAGCCTGCAACACAAGTTAATACAATGTGGTTGAATATAGTGTGGGTGTAAACCACTTATAACAGTGGTTCTTAACCCTTTCTTTACCAGGGACCCCCAAGACTTAACTCAAGTTTAAAATATTTAAAATTTAGATTTAAATATTCAAATATTTATTTATCTATTAAAAACTTCTGGAGACTAGAGTTCAAATCCCCACTCAGAGACTAGGTGACTTTGGCAAGTCACATTCTCTCAACCTCTGAGGAAGGCAAAGGCAAACCCTCTCTGAACAAATTTTGCAAAAGAAAAAAAAAGCTGTGATAGTTTCACCTTAGGGTTGCCATAAGTCAGAAGTGACTTGAAGGCACATAACAGTAAAGTAGGGCTGACAGAAAGAGGTTCTTTCTAGCTATCATGTCTCTCCCCTTTGAAAACTGACATATGGCGACCCTAAAGTGAATGCATCATCACCAAGATTTTCTTGGCAAGATTTATTGCCTTTGCCTTCTCTGAGGCTGGGAGAATGTGACTTGTCTGAGGTCACCCAGTGGGTTTCCATGGGCAAGTGGGGATTCAAGTGGTCTCCAGAGTCATTGTTTAGGAACATGTGCATGCCTACCACCTTCTCCCTCAATGTCCACATCCCTGCTGCTGCATCCCTGGTGAAACGAAAATGGCAGCAGGTGTGTACACACCCCACAAATGCTATGTCATTTGCAAATAAGGGAGTAGTTTTGGCAGCCACACCCCCAAACCTGTTGCTGCCGCTGCTGTTGGTATCCAACAACAGGGCTTCATTGGCTCCCTGTGAGATCTTTGCAGACCCCCAGGGTCCACAGACCTCAGGTTAAGATCCATTAACTTATAAGAAAGGACACTTGAGAGAATATACCACAGACACTTTAATGAAATGGTTTTTAAATTCTGAAGTCAATTAGTCTGCTATGTTAACTATTTAAAAACTGAACTAGCAGATAACCATGTTTTGCAGTTGCACAGCACCCAATGAAAGAATGCATGCCTTTCGCTGGGTCACTGACAAGAACAGGACAAAGGAGTCCTGGAACAGGGTATTACAAGGGAGCATAGCAGGACAAACACCACCTTCTGTCTCAAGGCTACTATTGATTAATACCTAACATAAGTGAAGCATAAAGTAAAAGCAAAACTTTGATTAACCTTACTGGGTTCAAGGTTGTTGGAGAATCTGCTAAATCTGCAGTGTGCATGTTTACTTTGGAGTAAGCTCCACTGAACAAACCAGGACTTATTTCTGAATAACCAGGCACAGCTTTGTGCTGCTTGTCAAATTTGTATAGCAAGTACTTATGAAACAATCTTCACAAGTCATTGCCAAACAAATCTTATTGCTTCTTGAAAAGAGATGGATATAGTGAATATAGATCTCTCACCTGCATGCACAGCTGTGGCCAATTTGTTTAAGACTTTTCCTTGTAGATTTTTACTTCCTGTTGCCTCCATTTCAAAGTGATGTTTTGAGCTCCAATGCCCAACTGCAGAAATAAATTTCAAGCAGAACAGACCATTTCAGAGAGAGTACAAATACTAATAGAAAGATGGTATATCCACAGTCTTTGACTGGTCCTTGATGAATGGCCGTTCCCAGGGCACTGGGGTGAGCAATCTGCTCCGAGTTTCAATTTGCACATCAAATGAGCTGTCCAAGGTGCTGAAACAACTGGGAGAATAGGGTTCAGCACTTAGGATAACTTCTTTAACATTTAGACTAAAACCCAGAACAGATTCACAACCCCATTGCCATGGAAACCAACAGCTATCACAGATGAAATTTCAAGTAGCTTGTGGGGAATGGTAGCTAGTGGTGTAAGTGGTGTATTACTACCATGCTATCTATTTCAACTATGTTGATATGTTGAGATATGTGAGTTTTACAGAACATTGCTGTGATCAAAAACAAAAAGATGAAGTTGGGTAGTGATCATTTTAACTTGAAGAGAGTTCCTAAGACACACAGTTCTCCCTTTCACCTTGTTGTCAGTTAGGGTTATGGTGGAAAGTTCATTTTCTTTCTCAGTATGCTTTCACATCTGAGGAGGCCAATGGGATGTGGTCTACCAAATGGAAATGTTCTCTTTCTCTTCTAAATATTACAGATCGTCTTTGTACAATTAGGTACATTTAGCAAATTAAAGAAAGTAGAAAGTGAATTAATAATTAAACCCTAGAAGTTCTATTTAGACTCTCACAGCAGTCCAGTTGAATAAGTGATTTATTTTTGATGAAATTGTGTTTCATCACAATGATGGTGAACATGTACGAAGAAGAATATGTTCTTTTGTTTAGCCTTCCAATGACCGTGTCACTAGGCAACCTTTGAGAAGGTTTTCTAGCGACTTCTTTCTTGAGACTATCAAAAGCGGCTATTAGCTTGCTGTGATTTATAGCAGAACAGCACGCTTTATGAAATTGGTAGGTTTTTCTGCAATAAATTGAATGTTTCGGCCAAAATGTTCCCCATGGCTATGACTTGAGGAGAGTTGATGTCACTGAGTCTGGGCACCCAGAGTAATGACAGGGAGCAAAATTTGGAGGATTGTCAGAGCTGCACAAAGTCACTGGGTAGGGAGCTGACCAACAGAGACCAAACTGACATCACTAGTGGGGTGATGAAGTCCAGATGACACTGTAGTGCTGACTGAAAGCAGTGGCCATTACATAGGAAATCATTATAAGGAGCCTGCCAAAGAAATGAAGTCAAAGCAAGGATGCGTATTGTGACTTTGAGAAGGCAAAATATCAAGTATGAAACTTTGGTCATTGTTTTTCTCTTTTAGGGCCAAATGGTTGAGCAAACAAAGCAGAGAAAGGGTTAAACTAGAAATGAAATAAATCAAGACAAGAACAAAATCACATCAAAGGCCTTTCAAGAGAAAAAAAGTAACTGGAAAACCATTGCTAATCACACTTAGAACAGGCTTCCATTTGCTTATGTCTTAAGGTGGGAATATGAGTAAAAATTTTAAAAATACATTAATATACGTCCTTTGCACATTCTGAGGAATTGCATGTGTACTTAGGTATAGTGTACATCTCTAGCTAAGCATACAAAGCTTTTTACTGATTTGGACTGGATTCTGTGGGCATTTCTACAGCTGAAACTGGGATTGAACTGGCCTATTTGATGAGTTGACCCCAGATGATTGTATATCTTGTCTGTTCTTTAAAAGTGTGCAACAAAAGAGCAGTAAGGCAATGATGCGTTGCATCTGAGTTTCATATTAGATTGTTGCAGTTTGTGGGAGGGCAGTATTGCCGCCACGATATGAGGAGCCTGGGTTCTGAGCAGATCCTGGTGAAAAGGCTAGTGACTGCTGCAAACAGAATGATGGTTCTGCGAAATCATGGAGGAAAAGCAGTCTCACATGAATGCTTTGCAAAATATCCTTTGGAGCAAGCTCCTTAGGGATGTTTTTGAAAAAAGCAGGCTGAAAAAATGGGCAGCAGAAGGAACATAACATTAACAAGTGAACAAGAAAATTTATATGACTAAATTACAGATAATAAATGCTGTATTGATCTGAATGTTATAAAGTAGAAGCTACATTTTACTCATGGGAAATGAACCATGTATGTATATTTGTTTTAACCATCAAAGGGCCTGCCATTCTTGTGAAATCTGAATTATGGTTATAAGGCTTTGTCTTGCCTAAGGTAAAGGACCAAGAAGGCATCTCTCCCAGTTTAGTAAAAAGCTAATCAAAATGGTAGTGGACCTGTATTTCAATATCACTTAATGTGGCAGCCCACAGGGGCTGGTGCCTTGGGATAGCAGTATGGTGGTACATCCTTTCTAGGTGCTATCCGTGGTGCTGAAACTTTTGGGATGAGATTCAACACCTTGGACAGCTCCTTTACATTTTGGGCTAAAACTTGGAAGCCACCAGCCACCATTGGGGACAGCATCTGCCAGATCACCTGAGGGCAACAGGCTAACCTAACAGTCGCAGGGTAAGTTGCATAGAACAGGCATTCTCTCTACAGCTTGCTGCCTCCAGGGGCACTTTCCTCATTGACCCTAATGGTAGGGCTGCCCTGTACTTGACACAATTCCAGTCTTGTATCTTTTGGACCATTTGATTCTCCTTAGAGCCTCAAATTCCAGTACATAATAATCATAGATAATTTTTAAAAACAAAAAATCATTTCCTGCTGCAAGTGAATATGAATAAGGCCTGTTGCTTTCTGCAAATATCTCCTTTTTAAAAAATAGTGTTCTATCATTCTAGCTAACTAGCTATCAGGCTTCCAAACCACTTGGGATGCTAAAAAACAAGGGTGGCCTGGGCACAGCCATCTAGTCAGAGAGGTACATAAGACAAGGAGAAATATTAACAGCAGCGTCCCCTTCCAGCCAGACACACATAATAGGGCATTACTCTTGCAACAGCCTACCGAAGAAAGAAAGATGGAAAACTATAGTGCCCCCAGCAACTGTAACTTAGTCTTATTACAAACATACATATTAAAGAGAGAGAGAGAGAGACGGCAAGCAAGCTAGCTTTATGTAGGCAGGACAAACTACTGTGGCTGGAGATGAGGGTGAGAGAACCGTTTGGCTCTCTCAGATTTCCTCAGCATAATTGGTTCACATTACCAAAGTCATATGATGCACAGACATATATTACATGGAGATGCATGGACTGTGCATTTGTGCATAGTCACACACATGCCAAAGAGCTGACATCATTATGTATATATGTGCACATGTATCATTATGTATATATGCTCACAGTTATCAGCATCCTCAGATCTGGATTCAGGCAACTGGGATTGATGTATTGATTCTTTCAGTAAATTTAGAGTCTGTTTTTTGTCTTTGGGTTTGTTTGTTTGTTTTGGCCAAAAACAACACTCAAGGTAGCTGATAGTTGTAAACCTAAATGAAACAAAGGTGTTTAAAGCAGGTTAAAACACAATTAAAAAAACATACCAATAAAAAGAAACAACAGCACTCAAATAGTCTGAGCCCTATCAACAACAATAACTTTATTGTTGTTTAAAGGTTAAAAGTCTATCTGAATAAGGAAATGCCTACTGGAGGAAGGACAACAGAGAGGCACCACATGCGAATGATGATGGATAGAGCCAGCCTAGCCTTTCTAGTAAGGGAATTCTGGAGCCTGGAAGCCATCACTGAGAAGGCCTTGTCTCATGTCTTCATCAAACACGTCTCCATTGGTAGTGAGAACAAGAAACTGACCTCCTAAAGGTCTTAAAGCCTAAGCAAGTTCATATAAAACAGTCAGAGCTTATAGAAGTTACTTTTTCTGGACTACAACCCCCAGAATTCTTCAGGTAGCAAAAGTTCTGGGAACTGTAATCCAAAATGGTAGCTTTTCTAGATTGAATACATTCTATCAAATGGGCTGGCCCTTTCAAAATAACTATTGGGATGGGGACTAGAGATCCAACATGAGGGTTTAGCAACTGGAGAATCAGGCACACCTTTGGACCAAACTAAGTAGTACCAGCAGGTTCCTCATCACACAGACTAAAGAGATCTGCCAATACTTGGAAGTACTTACATGAAATAGTCAGTGGCTCCACTAAAGCTGGGCTCCGGGGCACAAGTGGAGGGTCATACAAGTGACTCCCTCCCCACACAATAACCACTGGAGAAGACACTAACAGCAGACAATAGGAAGTGGGGTAGCAGGAAGCAAGCCCTTATCTTCACCTAGCGAGGAATGAGAATTGAATAACCAGACTGTCAGAGAAGGGAATGATGGAGCACAGGGGGAGCAGAGCAGCAGCAGCAGCAAGCACAGGACAGAATGTTTCCCCCAGACACTTTGTTCTGGCAGAGCCACTAGAAGCAGGCATAGATATAGGCCAGCACCCTTGCCAGAAACAAATCTCTCAACCCAGAGAGTTCTCAGGCTTGTTGCCCAGCCAGGGCACCTCTCTGGTACTCGCCTTAGTGGAGGCGGCTGATAGTGGCATGTGCCGCTGAGCTACCATGTGCTAGTCTCGTCAGCCTCAGGAATTCTCACATTGCGCCAGCACTGGTTCAGCCATCACTGGTTTGTCTACAACAACCATCTCCAACATGAGTCCTTCCAGACCTTTTGGACAACTATCTCATTAACTCCAGCCAGCATAGCCAGTTTTCAGGGATGATGACCATTGTTGTTATACAAAATATCTGGATGGCACTAGATTGGTAGGAGGGAGTTCTGCAAGAAGCCTCAGTGAAGGAAGGCTGAAGACAGAGGCCATTTCTGCACCACACTGCTATGGTGCTATTATTCCACTTTCAACATCCTGTGGAAATCTGGTGTTTGTAGTTTACTGAGGCCAAAGAGCTCTCTGGCTGGGAATTCTAAATGTCCCTCCCTGAACTGCAAACCCCAGGATTCCATAGGAGGTTCAAAGTGGAGTAATAGCACTATAACAGTGTAGGGTGGAAATGGCCAGAGTTGTGAATGAAGATTTGCACTGGCAGAGAGGGGAGAAGGGCTGGACACACTTCCTCTTTCTGTTGTTGCTGTTGTTGTCATCAGCGTCGTGATCATCATCACTGATATCCTGTTTTTCTCCCAGGTTGCATAGTTAAAAAGACATAGTTAAAAGACATAGTTAAAAACTCCAGAATATAAAAGTTAAAACACAGTTAAACAGACAAAAAGAATGAAAACAAAATTAAAATACACAATTAAAAACTCACACACTCATACATCAGCAACACATATAACCATATCCAGCACATTCTATCAGACAGGCCACATATAATCATACGTCAAACATCTGTCAGAATAAATACGCCCTTACTTGGCTGTGGAAAGGAAGTATGGACGTTGCCAGTCTGACTTCTCTGAGAAGGGAGTTCCAGAGCCTGGGGGAAGCCACTGAGAAGGCCCTCTCTTGTGTTCCCACTAGGTGTACCTGTGAGGGTGGTGGGACAGAGAGAAAGGCCTCTCCAGCCCGCTTTCTGTTCTGCTTACTCTGTCAATAAACTAAAAACTGACTACCACTTAGGAGGCATCTCCACCAACCGGCTGAGCTGCTGTGATGTAACAGCATTCTCATGATTTTCATTATGCATTGCCCCATTTCCCTGACCGGTGAGACACTCCAGAAGCCTCGGTGACAATTTTAGTTTCCTTTGAATAAGAGAGCTCCAGAGATTCACGGTGGCTTAGTAATGTTTTGTTTCATTTGCAATTATACAAGCAGGGTCTCTTGGAAGTAAATAGGACCTCCTAGGGTTCTTCCAAACAAGGCTTTTATTATACAATTGCCTTGCCTCATTTACAGAAGTTTAAAGGGGGTCCAGAAGTCATTAGCATTGCCTTCCATTTGTAATCCTCTCATGCTTTCGCTCTGCTTCTTCTGTCATTTTTCTTGCCCCAGAAAATCCATTAAGAAAGAAAAGACAGAGTAGCTTCACAATGTCTTTTGACTGGCATTGCTAGGGGCCCTCCCTCTGGAAGCACCTCTGAAGACCTGGACCTGCAGCATATTTCCAGAGAGCCATGCAGTGCGCTCGATCCCTCCTCACCCAAAACCTCAAAGATAAGTGGCTTGGCAAGCAATTCATCTCCACAGGAAGAGTGCAAGAAGTCTGGCTATAATGTGTGCCTTGCATGTGAAAATTGAACATGAAGGAATGCTCAGCGGAGGGTGTTCAGAGCTGCCCCAAGACATTTTTGCTGCTTGAGGCAGAGATGGTTCTCACCCACTCTCCAGGTAAATTGGAATATTTTGACACTAGTGATGGGATAATGTCCTCCATGGTACCTGTGCATAATGGGGTAGTTTCAGGCACAGGTTCTTAACTGGAGGTCCATGGACCAAGTATAATTGGTCTCCCTTCAGGTTCCTTCCTGTTACGTGGATTCTTTCCAGTCTCTGTGAAGTTTGAGGTAACATTTTTGTTTCTTTACATATTCATTGTATTATATCTATCTATCTATCTATATATATATCTATATTAATTTCCAGGCTGGTCTATGTGAAGGAAATCAATTTCCAATGCCAAAAAAAAAAAATGTACAGTATGGAAAATCTTGTATGTTGTTATGTGTACTTTATTGGGAGGGGGTCCATACCTTTCATCCCATTCACAAAGAGTCTGAGCCCCCCACCCCACCCAAAGGTTACAAGCCAGTGGCTTAGGGGTGTCCAGTAGAAGAAACGTCTAGGAGGCTCAGGATAAATGGTTAGGAGCCTGTCCCCAATGCCCTCCAATGCTTCATTCTGCCTAGCAGTAGAGCCAATCCTGATGCCCTTGAAAACTGAATTGTTGAAAAAATTATCAGGATACAAATATTTCTGGTGTATTTCAAGCAAAATTTTGAGTATGGAAAGAAGAAAGACCAAATGCTAGCTAGAAGACTGAACACAAAGACGGAGAACCATTGGTCTTCTAGATGTTGATCACCAAATATTCCCATCACACCTGACCACTGGCCAGTCTGCCAGGGGCTGATGGGAACTGAAGTCCAATAACATCTGGAAGACAACAAGTTTCTCATCCTTTACCAAATAGTTGGAAAGAAAGGCTGTGCACAGGGCTGGCCCAAGATATTTTGCTGCCTCAAGAAGCAAGATACTGTGGGCCAGCCCTGACTTGGCTTATTTTCAGATGCCCCAAGGGTGCCCCCTCTCATTCCAAGTGCAAAAGCTAAAGAGACTGGTAGTTGAATCTTGCCTCCACACTGGTGATGGCCAAGATGTCTCACCATACATCAGTGGTTCTCAACCTGTGGGTCCCCAGATGTTCGTGGACTTCAGCTCCCAGAAGCCCCAGCCACTATGGTCAATGCTCAGGGCTTCTGGGAGCTGAAGTCCACAAACATCTGGGGACCCACAGGTTGAGAACCACTGCCATACATGAAGGCAGTAGGTTGCTTCGGGGGGGGGGGTGTAGGACTGGATGTGTGGAATACAACTTTGTCCAGTGACATCTTGTGACTTGAAGGCAACTGACTCCTTCTTCCTTAAAGTAGGGCTGGGTATACTCCACTTCAGTTCTCATAGAACCTCCAAGAAATTTGTGACGAACATGCCAGCTTTTATGCTGAGCTTTTACATTGGAAAGAATTTGCATAAAACAAAATGAAGGCTTATTTAGATGCAGCTAACTTCGTTTAATTGACTGGAGAAGACACAGCAAGGATTTGTGCTCTAGTCACAGATAAGGAGGTAGGTGATGTTATTAAACAGCTTAAGAATGGCAAATCTCCCAAAGCTGATGGTAAGCTGGTTGGGTTTTATAAATCTCTTAGAGAGCAATTAACTCTTTGGTTGATTATCCTGTTTAATGGAGAAGAGGCATATTGCACATCCTAGGAGAAGACACTTGTTTAACTGAGAAGAGATAAATTCAACATTGACACAGAAAGGCCAAGATCTCAATAAGCACTGGGGAAAATTTTGAAGACTGAAAAGGGGAGAAAATTCCACTTGCATCTGTCTTGATGGAAGCAAGAAGTTCTAAGTGATTTACTACTTAGAAAATCCCATGATGGTGGGCTCACTGAGAGTCTGGAAAAGTGGTAAAATTATTAACACCTGGCACTTCTCCATTTTCCACTTTTATCTCACACCTGCTGTTTGTTCCTGGAAAGGAAGAGATTTTTTTTTTTTTTGTACTTGCTTCCAATACAGAAAGACTGACAATGTTCTGGATGTCATTGTATAAGAATATATTATTTTCCCTTAGAAATTGCTACATAAAGTCTAAGGAGGTAAGATGTCAGTGTTCTACATTTTACAAATCTATCTTTTTATTATTTCTTTGTATATTTTAACAGAGGTCAAGGAGACCTCCATGAGGCCAATGAGACCCATGCACCCAACAAGATTAGATTACCTCCGAAATCTACAAATGTCTCTTGCTGAGATTAATGAGGGAAAAGGCAACGCTAGTAACTGGAAAAAGAGGTTGATAAAGTTATTGTTGCTGCTCGAATGTGGAGTTTGCTTGCCCAGTGCAATAAGCCAATCACCACACCGAAGTAGGGATCACAGCAGGAACAGCTTTATTTTGTCTGTGCAAACAGGTGCAACCTGGTGATAGCTCACAAAACAGGTTCCACGCCCAAAACAACTTATATAGCTCTGTTATAACTTTTCAGCAAAGCTTCTAGCAACTTCTCTTGACTCTGATTGGCCCTGTCTTATGTAACCTTCAGCTACAGTATGCAGGGCAGGCCTGCCTCATTATACAGCCTCTATAGGCCAGCTTGAACCAGTTCTTTCTGTGTTTGCTCACGCTGGTATCAAGTGGCATTTAAGTTGACTCTCCCTTTTCTTTTCTTCGCATTTCCTTTTGTCACATCATCACTATGGATATATTAATCTACTAATTTCTCTTTTGTTCTTTTCTTCAATCTTAAATATTTGGGCACCCCAAACTTTGAAAAAATTTCCATCCCTAAATTCAGTTTATTCCATATTCTGAAAGCCATTTTTTCCTCCTTATTGGCACAGTTTAAAATTGTGCCTTCACTATCTCACTTTTAAGAAACTCCCATCCATCACGAACTCCTTTCTCTTTCAGTATTCTCAACCACAGAATTTCAGCAAGCAAGTCCCTACAAGTCTGACATCGATACCAGGAGAGATCCTAAAGCAGATCATTATTCAGTCAGTTTGTAATTACTTAGAAAGCAATGCCGTTATCACTAAAAGTCAACATGGATTTCTCAGAAATAAGTCATGCCAGACTAATCTTGTCTCTTTTTATCACAGAATTACAAGCTTGATAGATGAAGGGAATACTGTGGACGTAGCATATCTTGTTTTCAGTAAGGCCTTTGACAAAGTTCCCCACGACATTCTTGCAAAGAAACTAGTAAAATGCAGGCTGGATGGGGCTACTGTTAGGTGGATTTGTAATTGGTTGACTGACCGAACCCAAGGGGTGCTCACGAATGGCTGCTTTTCGTCCTGGAGAGAAGTGACAAGTGGGGTGCCACAGGGTTCTGTCCTGGGCCCAGTGCTATTCAACATCTTCATCAATGGCTTGGATAAAGGTGTAGAGAGCATGCTGATCAAATTTGCAGATGACACCAAATTGGGAGGGATTGATAATATGCCAGAGGAGAAGGGTCAAAATTCAAAATGACCTTGACACATTGGAGAGCTAATAAAATGAATTTCAACAGAGACAAATGTAAGGTCCTAAACTTAGGCAGAAAAAATGGAATGCACAAATATAGGATGGGGGACACGTGGCTGGATAGCAGTACATGTGAAAGGGATCTAGGAGTCCTGGTAGATCACAAGCTGAACATGAGTCAGCAGTGTGATGCGGCAGCCAAGAAAGCCAATGCGATTCTTGGTTGCATCAATAGGAGTATGGTGTCTAGATCGAGGGAGGTAATGGTACCACTCTATTCTGCATTAGTTAGACCTCATTTGGAATACCGTGTCCAGTTCTGGGCACCTCAGTTCAAGAAGGATATTGACAAGTGGGAGGGTGTCCCAAGGAGGGCGACCAAAATGATGAAGGGTCTGGAAGCCATGAAGCCCTGTGAGGAATGGCTTAGGAAGCTGGGGGTGTTTAGTCTGCAGAAGAGAAGGTTAAGAGGGGACATGATGGCCATGTTTAAATATTTGAAGGGATGTCCTGTCGAGGAGAGAAAAGGCTTGTTCCAGAGACTAGGACAAGGAGCAATGGATTCAAGGAGATTCCACCTGAACCTCAGGAAGAACTTCCTGACAGACAAGGCTGTCCAGCAGTGGAACATGCTGCCTGGGAATATGGTGGAGTCTCCTTCTTTGGAAGTTTTTAAGCAGAGGCTGGATGGCCATCTGTTGGGAATATTTTGATATGTGTTCCTGCATGGCAGGGGGTTGGATTGGATGGCCCCTGTGGTCTCTGCCAACTCTATGACTCTATGATTTTATGAAAGCTTTTTTTTTTAATGTATCAGCATTTGTACATGCTTTTGCACACAACCTCCAACAGCCACTCCAGTTGGCTTTTGCATATGGAGTCAGAGGGAGTACAGTAAGGGAGCTGTTTGGTGAAATATTTTTTTAACTTCCTTATTAAAAGAAATTAACTACAAAACTGTGAGCAGGTGATAGGTCACTCATGGCAATACAGAAGAGAGGATATGAAAGATGTTGGAAGGAAAATAGTAAAAAAACAAGAACAAACATTGAATGTATGTTTGGTGCTCCTGTCTTTTTATTCAGAAGTTTGGGGGACAAATAATAGATGAGATTCATAAGATAAAGGAAATCACAGACATACTGTTCTACTCAGTCCTTGCTAATATTGCAAAACTGAAACTGGATAGATTTTGTGTTTATTACAATGCAATTCTATATATATCTGCTCAAAAGTATTTCCCACAGAACTCATGAGATTTACTTCCAAGTACGTGTATATAGAACTCTTTTGTACATAGGGAAATTTCATAGCAGTGAAAGACATGGGCTGAATCCTACCCCCACCCCATGGACCCTGGAACTGGGGAGGGGGTGAGCCCTTCTCCAATTTGACCTGGTAAATTGGACCACCAAATTGAGCCTCCTCAGGAATTATCAATCAGAAGTATATTAAATGATCAAGCACTAAAAATATTAAGACAGCAATAGTCATTTTGCCTTCCCATGAATAATAAAAGCTGCCTGCAAGCTATCATTTGCACACTTACTTAAGAGTAAGCTACACTGAACAAATGGAGGGGACTTCTAAGTACACCCTGTGCTTGTGTAAGTGTTCATACTTGAGGATGTTTCAGTAATAACGGGTGGGAAAAGTAATTTGCTCTCCTCCTACAAGTATGTGCAAGAAGACAAAATAACTTCAGGTCTGTAAATATTGAGTCCCTTCTCCTTAAAAACAGCACTGATTCACTGCTCGTTCCTTTGGTGTGCTAGTTTTGAATGTGCAGAGTTACATATGGAGCTGCTAAACTGAGATTGTATTCAAGTATGTAATCACCCACCTGAAATGGTTTGATACAGTTGAAGAGAATTCTGACTAGTTGATTCTGCTGAATGTCTAGATGGATTTGAGTGTGCTTCATACCATGTTCTGCAGCAGGCAGATAGGAAAGGAACTAAATAATTTGACAGATGCAAAATACTTTTTTTTTTCTGGGATGCAGAGATAATTTTGCAGCAAGAAAAAGAACTGGCACTGCAAGTTGTAGTTGCAATGAGAGGGAGAGGGGGCAGGTAAAGCTTCTGTACATCTTTAGGATTTTTTGCATGAGTGCTAGCCACCTGTGTCCACAGAACTCTTACTAATTGAGAGAGAGAGAGATTGGCAGTGAGAGAGACAGAGAAAGAGAGAGAGAGAGACTCAGTATTGACACTGCTCCCTCTGCTGGTCTGACCACAAATTTCAAGATCTGCAGAAGCCTTGCAACAAATATGCACAGTCTTGCCTTGTTCCAAAATTTATACCATAGAGCAAAGCGACCCGAGACAAGGGGAATAGGAGCAGAATTTATTCACATCATTAAAAAATGACACGGCCAATGCATGAGAGTTTATTGATCTTCTTTGCATTATCCAGAGCTCAGGCTATAAACTAAAATGGAGAAATAAGGCACATTGGTTGCTGTATACATTGTGGAAAACATTGGTCTTTATGAGGTACACTGGGCTCATTCCATTTGATGTTGTTGAAATTATGCCTGCACAAGCAAGGTTATTGGGGTTGGGGGGGTAGGAGGAGGATATACACTGGTCAATCAGGGGGAAATCAAATAAAATCGTATCTGACAAACCTGGCTCCAAAAACTGCCTTCATTAGTAGAAGCAAAACACATTCAACGTTCCTCTTGTTTTGATGGTTAAGTGCAGCAATGCTGGAGCTTATAAACAGCAGGTCTTTTGGTCAGGGCTCAAAAAATAAATCAATTCCCATTCACTAAATAATAGAAACAGGCCAGCAAAGATGTCTTGTGATATAGAATACATTATTTTACTGAAAAGGGAGGAACCTCACATCATGTTCTCATGCACATAGTGAGTTGAGGTTTATGCATATCTGCATTAGCTTATTTTCATATGATTTGCTGTTAAGATTAAACCAGTGTTCCATCCCTAGCAAACACATTGGGAATTCATTCTGTTGGAACTTGAAGGTGGGGTGAGGGGCTGAAGGCAGATTTCTAGAACGGAGGTGGACCAGATGCCTTTTTATGTTCAGAAATTGTCAGAATTTTGAAAAACACATCTGATGAATGGACATATTTGAAAACCATGCATAGAAAAATGCATGTAGGCATGCTTTAGTCAGTACGTGAATATATGCAAACAATGAATACAAAAAAGCTGCTTTTTAGCAAAATAAGGCAAAACAAGCTAACAGAAAGACCATGAAGCAAATTTATAGCTGGGAAGAGGAGGAAGTTCATGGAATATGGACTTCTTGTTGTTCCTGTTTCTATGTGCCTTTGAGTCATTTCTGACTTCTAGCGATGCTATGGCGAACCTATCATGGAGTTTCCAGGGCTGAGAGTGTGTGATGCACTGAATGTCACCCAATGGCTTTCCATGGCCAAGCAGAAAATCCAACCCTGGTCTCCACAGTCCTAGTCCAATTCAAACCACAATATCATGCTGGCTGTCACCAAGGCATATTGATTGTCCCTGGTCAATGTTCCACTAAACTCTTATTTTTCACTGATGTTGTCAAACTAGGTTAATACTTCAGCACTTCAAAGACCAGATGCGAACTCTCCCCCAAAAATTTCTCTTCAGAAAGAAAATGAGCATTTCAGGGAAAAAGTTTCTACCCTGGCTTTTGCCCTGGAATATGCGTGTTTGTGGAGATGCAATCAGTTATGTGAGCTGCCATCTGCAGTCTGAAATGACACAGACCCAATGACAATTAGGCCTTAATTAGAGATTCTGATTTTCTGATATGCCTCTTGCTATGAAAGACGGTCACCTGGCTCTGTCATCCTGCCTGTTGTCCCATGGCCCCATTTTATGAGGAGCTCCCAGAGCTAGAATAAAGAATTAAGGGTGTGCACCAAGCACAAGAATCAGTTCAGATCCTGACAACCAGATTCACCAGCTTGTGCTTGAATCTGAATTATGAGGCAGAAATCCAAAGCTTCATGTCTTCCATTTACTATCACTGAAATTAACAACTGGCAGTACCATCTTGGCTTTTTTGACATGATAGGATGAAAGTAGCTGAAGTCTGCCAAATACAGGTGTAAGTGTGGGGAGCTTTATGCTGGGCACCTCTAAAGGTTTGCTTTTTTTATGCATTAGGTTGTTGTTGCTGCTGTTGCTATTGTTATTTCTAAGCAGAACTGGGTATGATTTGCAGCACAGTTGCCCCTTCTGAGATGATGAATCCTTCAAAGTGACAGACAGACTGGTAGTCTCCTTGTTTTTTGTAACAGAGCAACATCTTCAGTCTGCAAGTTTTCACAATAGGTTTTGTTTATCCCTCTGAGTTTTGTTCCAGGGAACAATCTGAAGAAATGTTGTAGAGCGATCCTTGGGTGATGAATAAGCAGCCAACCTAATTGGGGAGGCCCCAAACACACAAGACCCATAGACTTCTGGATGTATATCTGAAACTGGCTTAGATATCTCTCATGGCATCCTACAAGTCTCAAAATCCTCTTTTGTCGCAATAGCAAGTGGCTCACATTTCTACTTGGTGTGTACATCAGTCTTAGAGGGAAATGTTTTTGTTGTCTTTGGATAAAAAGTTCCACCACAGTATCTCCCCCTGACCTCCAAAAGCATCAGATTGTCCCTTCTAAGTTTGCTCTGAACTCTTTTACAGATTCAAGAAGCTTTTATGCCTCTCAGAGGGTCTGTTTTCAGATTCTTCAGCATAAAAATTCTTCAAGCTAATTGGTAACTTTAATAGGATCATGACTATAATCTCCCTAAGAAAAAGGAGGATTAGGTACAGAAAGCTTTACAATATAAACTTGCCCAGCTGTGGGATCTTGTCACTTTCAATTTAACAAAGTAGAAAATAGCGGGTTGAAATGGAAATTTCAAGTGGGTTGCACTCCACTCTGAGCTGGAACACAGTTCAGTGGTGGTCCTAGGCCCAGTATAAACAAATGGTATCCACAGGCAGATGCAGCAGATGCTCCAACATCAGTGGAGTAGTAAAGCTGTACACAAATTTTGGCACAAATTTTAGATGGGCCACCCAAGGTGCCAGACCCTTTCCCCAAAATAGGTTCAGCCCCTTGGAGAGCTTGCAGTTTCAGTTCGGGCATTGTAAGCAATCTGAAATTGTGAGTGCCTCACACTTATTCGTTACCTGTCATGGAAGATCTGATGCTACCTCTGCTGCCGGTTAGCTTAAGGACAGGGAATAGGAAGAAGCATAGGGGAATATGCAGATATTTCCAGTGTGTGTGAAGAGGCCTTGAACTCAGTGCTGGCTACCATTATATCTAAGCACAGCTGTGGCACCAAACATAGGCCTTTTCCACCCTAGATTGTTATAGGGCTATTATTCCACTTTCAACCTGCTGCGGAACTCTGGGGTTTGTAGTTTACTGAGGCCAAAGAGCTCTCTGGCTGAGAATTCTAAAGGCCCCTCCCTAGACTGCAAATCCCAGGATTCCACAGGATGTTGAAAGTGGAATAATAGTACTATAACAATGTAGTGTGGAAACGGCCTTAGAGTCAAACAGGGCATGGCTAGAAATGCATTAGCATGGGAGAGAGATGCTGAGGAGCATAGTCTTGCTACCCCCTTACTTGAATATATGAGTAGATGTGGTCTTATGACTGCCTTCCTCCCCCTGGTGTTGGAAGCATTGAAATTAAACATATTTCAGATGATTTTAACTGCGTTGCCATCACACATCAATTTTTTCTTATTACTTACTTTAAGCTGTAATTGTGAACTGTTGTGCAAGCAGGAATTAATAAAAGGTAGCTCTGAAAAGTATCCATAATTTCCCAGGAAATTATTCCTTTCCCTGCACTTTCCGCTAGCTCCTTAGGAGTAATGATGCTTGCTCTGCAAAAAACAGCCCAACTCCTCCAGATATGTTTAAATTAATTCATTTGCCATTTCTGTCGAAGAATTTGGTAGAAACAGATGGGGCTGCCATGTTCTTCTGTGACCAGCTCCAGCTGTTTCATTTTGTCTTCAAGGGCAGCTAATTTATCCTTGAAGGCTTTTCTTCTGTTAGGCTGCCATCATTCTGGCACAGGAGAGCTCCCTTTATGCTGCTTGCACAAAGACACAGTTTTGAAAACACAAAGCCACAAATGGATACCAAATAGCCCTAGAGCAATCGCCAGCTCCCCTTAAAAGCATCTCCCACCTGTGTTTACTTCACTTCCTGAGATAAACAGTGCCCTCTTCCTCACATACAAGGTTCTTCTATGAGACTTCCTTATGAATCAGATTCCTCTTTTGAGCCATTTCTTCAATTCATATTAAATCATAATAAATAAATTAATGGCGATCCTTCCTGTTCCAATTTTTCTCTTGATTTAATCTTATAAACATTTGTCATTGATTTCTCTAATACGTCTTCATATCTCAGCCATTTCTCTGATTCCTTCCATCTTCTAAAGAAAGCTTCTTGAGGGGATACCCACATGAGTAGCTGCCTTTTGTTTTTACTCTTATATTCATTCCATATCTTCAAAAGCAATTTCCTGATATAGTGATGCCAAAATTCTTTGTCAATTTTTGCTTTGTCATAGAACATATAGGCATGCCATCCCATCCTCAAGTCCACTCCCTCCGGTGCAAGCATTCTTGTATCTTGTAAGTCAATCCAGTCTTTTAACCATGTGAATCCTGCAGCTTTGTAATATAATTGAACGTCTGATACTCCCATTCCTCCTGAAGTATTTGGTCCGTCATGATATTCCATTTAATTCTTGGTTTTTTCCCTTGCCATATAAATTTGGTCAGGTCTTTCTTCCACTGTGTGAAAGGTTTACTGTTTGTTATTATAGGGAGATTTTGAACCAAAAAATTCATCTTTGGAAGTACATTCATTTTAATAACCTCTATTCTCCCCATCATAGACAATTTCAAGGAAGTCTATCTTTCCAAATCTCTAGTTATCTCTTTCCATTTTTTCTCATAGTTATTTTGAAACAGTTCATTATTCCTTTTTGCTATCCAGACACCTAGATATTTTGCTTTTTGTACTTTATTAAATCCAGTTGAAAGCGCTAGTTCCTTCTCCTCCTTATCTGTCATATTTTTCATTAACAAAGCTGTTTTTTCTTTATTTACCTTGAATCCTGAGAATTCTCCGTATTCTTGTATTATTCCAATAAGATTTTGTATGCTTCTCTTAGGATCTTCAGTACCAAATCATCAGCAAAGGCTTTAAGTTTGTGTTGATATTTCTTGATTTGGACTCCTCTTATAGCATTATCTTCTCTTATACTGTTATTTAATATCTCCATTGTCAATATGAATAAAAGAGGGGACAGAGCACATCCCTGTCTTGTTCCTCTATTCAATTCAATCTGCTTAGTTCTATCTCCGTTAATAACCCATTGAGCTCTTTGTTGGTTGTATATTGCTTCAATTCATGAAAGAAATCTATCTCCAGCTTGCATTTGCCTCATTACTGTTTTCATAAACGGCCAACTAATCATGTCAAAAGCCTTCTCTGCACCGACAAATATCATGGCCATTTTCTTCTCATTATGCTTTTTGTAGTATTCAGTTATATTCAATATATTCTCAAACTTTGAGATCTTCAAATGAAGTCCTGTTGTGTGTCCCCAGAGCTTGTGAAGCTAGATTGGCATGTACACAAAAAGCAGGACTTTCTCTGTAGCAGCACCTCAGTGGAGAATTCCCTGCCAGGGAAATTAGGCTGCCTCCACCTCTTTTGAGCTTTTATTAGGCAGTCCAAACAGTGCTGTTCCATATGGCCCCCCATATTTGAAATTGCTCTAAAATTGAAATTGCTTTTAAAATTGTATTTTAGGATTGTTTTCAGGCTGTTTTTAAGTGTTTTTAAAGAGCATGTTAATGTCTTTTTAAAATGTTTTAATTTTGTGCAGTTTTAATTGCTTTTATTTTTTCATCACCTTGGGAGCCCTTATGGGCTGGGAAGTGATATAGAAATATCTTAAATAAATAAATAGTCTATATAAGGAGCCAACCCTGCTCTCAGGCAGAGTGAAACAGCCACCCCAAATAACACATTTTAGGTGGCATGACAGGGCAGCACACTATTAGCTATTTATTTTGTTCTTATTGTGCATTTACTGCCAAGGAGCAGTCCTTGTTAGATTCTTTGACATCCTGTGACAAAATTATTTGGGTCACTTTAGGTACTGCTCACCTTGACTTTGATGGAGTGTCATTGGCTGTTCTGCCCCGGACAGAAAAATGTCTCTGTGAGCCAAGTCTAAAAGCTTGTTGTTCATCACTCAGAGAGTCTGTTGAAGTCAACACTGAAAGTGACAATCCTGCCATTTAGAGTTTTGGCATTCTTCCTACATTCTGAGTCTTTTACAGTGTTTTGCACTCCTACAGACACAATGGTTAGCGTTCTGTTTCACAGTTGGTGTGCGACCATGCAGAACTTCAAGGCATTATTTTTTTTAAAAAAAAATGTACATTAAACTGTCACACTGCACAGTTCATTTCTTATTTTCTTCTTTATTCAGCTTCTTTGTTCAGCTTTGTTCAGCTTTTCAGCTTTGTTCAAAGAAGGCTACACACCCCTTCTTCTCACAACAGCACTGTGAGGAAGTTCAGCATGTAAGAGAGAACTAGCCTGTGGTCATCCATGGAGTTCCCTGGCTCAGCAAGGAGCAGATCCTGGATCACACAAGTCACAGTCCAATCTTCTGTTCTCTGTACCAGACTGGCTTTCACTTGCCCTCACTAGATCTCAATGGAAATTCTTCCATTTGAAAAGACAGATGGTATCTGCACTTTGCATTGTCTTTTAATTTTCTTGTGATGATGCCGATCATTCCCAACTCCCTGCTCTCTCTGCCTCCTGTAGTTCCTGTCCTCTTTGTGATCTTTCAGGAGGACCATCTGGTCCTCCCTTTCCATCGCTTGCTAGTCATCCTCTTTCCATATTTTGTTGTCTCTCTGCATCCCTGGAGACTATCTATAATTGTGCTGATCTTGTAGCTCTGTGTTATAAATATCTCTTCTATGTTTTATTCCTAATTGTTGGGGAGTGGGGGAGAACCACAGCCTGCTCAGTGAAATAGAGAGGAAGCCACCATGTTTGGTTCAGAGATGCAAGTCTGGGAATTAATTACAAGCACTGCATTGGCATGTATTTTCCATGCAGTCTTAAGCCAAGGCAAAAGCACTTTAAAAACCGCCCAAGAGAATATGTTGACTTTCAGTGGAAGATATATTCTGCAAACTGTCAGTCCCTTTTAAAGTTAAACTGTTTTTCTCCTGTTATCTCTCAGAGCCTTTCTGCACGATCCCTGAAAATGTGTGCCATGATATCATTTTAGTCATTGTGAAATATTCTTGCCAGTGACTTTGCAGTGACAATGGCACAATGTCGCTTCAGTAGATAACAGATGGGGAACAACCATACTCCTGGGGCAACCAGAATAGTTAAGCTGCTGTTTCCTCCTGAAGAAGGAAGAAGAGGAGTCATGTGGCTATGCATTACTACACAGTGGATTCAGAGCTGGTAGAGAAAGCAGACCACGGAGAATTTTTTCTACACAAACATACAAATACCAAGCTGCTGCTACTGTTCATCTTATTTCATGTTGCTATTGTTATGGTGGTCCTTCTCTTACTTATGGCATTAGTGTACAAAAGCAGAGTGGTCTCTGTCTTCATGGAACTCATACTCTCAGAAAGTGACACCAGCTCTGGGGAAAAGTGACCTGTTGTCTCTACCACATTTTTCAACAATTGCTCAAAGAACATCTTTAACATTTGCACAATCACATTCCATGTAAGGTATTTGTGGGAATGTATTACATTTTCTCCAAATGCAAACAATTGTGTTTTTTTATGATTAGTTGGATTGCGTGACCTTTTTCACAACTCACGTGTTACTACTATAGTGACTGTGTGCAGTAGATAGAAAAAAATAGATGAGCATTTGTTTATTTCTCATGGGGCAGGGGGAAGAAGGAAAGAAGAGAATCTTCCTTATAACTCTTAAGCTGCAATCTGGTGGTCCGAGAGGCCATAGTGAAGCGTGGATCTCCAAACACAGGGCAAAGCTCTGATCTTAGCAAGGGTCAAACGTTTGCGGATGTGGATGTGTAGGAAGGGAGAAGATCTGGATCCACTGAATCCAAATAACTCCCAACCCCTTAATATAGGACAAAATTGAGACATTACAGAGAATACATGTAACTTCATTCTGGAAGTTGCAGGCAAGCTCCATATAGGGGACAGTGAGCTGAAAACCTTATTCATTGATAATTGTACCCTCCCCTCAAGAGCCTCCAAAGTTGGAACATTTTGCCCACCTGCTTCCACACCCTTGGTATCATAGTTTACTTTTCCAAGTACTAAGAAATGACTTGGATTTTCTTCAAAGGAGAAAACATGGGAAACTCAATGGAGTTTTGGTAATATCTGTTGTATTCACCAATGGCAGCAATCAGCTACATTATATTAGATTCTCAGAGAGAGAGAGAGTAATTGTTCATCCTAAGGCACCTTCAACCAAGGGTGTATCTATACTATACAACTAACAGTTTGATACCATTTTGCCACGACTCCCACCCTGCAGAATCCTGGGATCTCATGTTTGGCGAAATACTTGGAATTTCCTGCTAAAGAGCTCTGGTCCACTCCCCATGAATGATAAGGACAAGGAGCTCTCTCTCACAGAATGCTAAGTATCTTACCAAACTACAAATCCTATGATTCCGTAGGTTACAGCCATGGTAGTTCAAGCAGTATCAAAATTCTGTAACTGTATAGTGTGGATACACCCCATCCCCCAGCTCCTAGCTTTCTCTTTCCCTCTGTCTTGAAATCATCTGAAACTGCCAAAGCTTGTTTTCTTCACAGGCACAGTGAAAAGCAGCTGTGTCCTATTAGCTAGGATGGTGGATATCAACGTTTCTGGGTGCTAATGGCCCATCCAAAAAAACAGGGAGATTTTCAACTACCTCTCGAGCACTATCTCCAGTTGAGGAAGAAATACCAGTGATTAACTTAACAAAGGAAGCCTTGGCTATTAGTCATAACAGTATCCATCCACCTCTGTCTCATATTTGTGCAATCCAGAAGTAAGGAACATATTACCCTGCTCATGCTGTTGGTCTTCTGCTCCTATCACTCCTCATCACCACTGTAGCCAGCTTCCTTAGCCAGGCTCCAGCTCTAAGCCAAAGTGGCATTCATGGCAAGAAAGCAGGGGATCAGCAGTGGTCATTCTCTCAAATCATCTGCTGAGGAAAGAAGTGGGGTGCCCATAGGCACTGTGTCTGACAGCACTGTGAAGGATGGTGGGGCATGCAGCCATAGACTCCATAGTTCCTTTCCTTGCTTGCTTGCCTGCTTGCTTGCCAAGAGTCTGCAAAACCCTGGTGCCAGCCCTGATCTTGAAGCTGCAAATGTCAAGTCACTCTCCATCTAATGTTTTTGGAGATATCTCACCTGCTTTCAGTGGAACATATCAGTGGTTTGAAGGCCAATAATGGACATTTGGGCTTTGGAAAACTAAATATGCACCAACATAGAAGTATTTATGTGTGTTAGGGAGAGGGTGGGGAGAAATGGAAAAATGAATGCTTGTGTACCAAAGTATGTCTATTAATATTAGCTCCAAGCTTTTAGTCAAAGTGGATTAATTCCTACATAACATTCTTTCACCATGGGACAAAGGAATGCAGTCACTTTCTGGCACAAAAATTAGGCTGAGAAAACTAGAGAGAAAAAGAAGGGGAGGAAAGAGGGGGTGATGTGATTTATTCTCTATTCAGCCATGACTGGTGCTTGTCACTTGGGATAATTCAAAAATAAAAAAGTACATTTATATAAAAGTACAATAAAAACATCACATATTATTAGGAGAAAATGCAGTAAATTTTCTGTCAAAGCTCTTTGTGGTCAAAGATGAAAAGCTGATTTTTATTTTTATTTTTTAAAGGCAACCACAACTCAGAAATGACTGGCTGAGGGGCCGCTTTCAAATCCGGCAATATCTCAAGCTCCTCATTCATATTTCGAAGCAATCGCATCTGAACATTTAAATGATCTGTAAAGGGTAAACTATAAACCTCATTTTTCAATGTCTGTAGGATCAACATTAAGGGATTCTTCCATCCATTTAAGAGGGTAGTGGAACAAGAGGGAGAGCAGCCAGCTGAACTGCAGAGTTACAAACAATGCTAACGCAGCCTCACTGTGACTCCTAGAGCTGATTTCCATAACGATTCCAAGAAAAAAACACACATGCAAAAGGGTGCTCATTGCTTATTCCTGTCAGAGATAGCTCTACTTAAATCTTCCATAAAGCTTGAGGGGAGTGTTTCCTGTCAGTTTATCAAAATTGCGCTTTAGCTTATAAATGTAATCAGTTCCCATGATTTATCAGCAACCACTTTCTGGCTCTCTGTACTGTACACAGTACAAGTGTTTGTGTCAGTTCTTCTCCCTGCAGATTTGGACTCCGTGATGAAAGTTTTTCCTATGTGCTGTCAAGATTCTTGATTTAATCAAACTTTTGGTCTTAACTGATCAGGTTTGCTTTGGTCCTTCTGTTGAATCTTTTATATTTTATACAGCGTACACTCCAGCACATTGGTTGCATTCATATGTTATGATAAAGCATGATTTCTGTTGTCTGTGAATTGTTGCTACAATCATAAATTGTACAGTTGACAAGCCATGACTTATCTTACCCATGTCTTTTTTTCCCCTCCTGCCAGCTCCTGTTTCCAGGTAAGTAACTGAGGAAACAAGCCAGGGACAATCCACAGTTGTGGCTTTGAATGTTACAGCAAGTCATGAGTTTGTAAGTCATAAACCATGTGTTCAAACTGTGGTTTTGGGGTTTTTAATCGACTATAGCTTCTGAGAAAAACTGGTGCCATTTCTGCAGTAGACTGTTATAGTGCTATGATTCTTCTGCAACATCCTCTGGACCTGGGGTTTGCAGTTTCGGGAGGTGCCGGACAGCCCCTCCCAAAACTGCAAACCCCAGGATTCCAGAGGATGTTGCAAGTGGAATGATAGCGCTATCACAATCTAGTGCAGAAATGTAGTGGGTTTGCACATAACAGGCCAGACTTCAGTAAGCTACTCCATGGTTTACCGTTACAGTGCAATCCTATGCATGTATGTTCAGAAGTAATCACTGTTGACTTCAAATTAGGCTAACTTCCAACATTGGAAGTAGCATTGCAAGTCACTCTGAAGGCCCAAGTATGGAAAGGCAAGCAAGAAATACTAATATTTATCAATACATAATCATGCAAAATAAATGCCATTTAATTAGCTTCCATGTTTGCTCTGAAGTATTTGAGAAATACATGCAGAGAAGCAGAATCATTTAACCTCTTTGTAACAGTTCCAATTCAAATTCTGTTGGGTCTCTGTGTTGGGACAGAGGGACTTTCTGGAGGCATTTTGCTGCCTGAGGCAAAGAACAAAATGATGCACCTGTGGCAGTTGACTCTTACTTTAATAGTAGTACTGTTACCCCAAAACATAGGTGCCACAAGGGCCACCCCACGATGCCAAATAACTCCTTGCAAAAGTGAGGAATGAATTAGCTCAAATCAGGAGGCTAATGAGAAGGGGGCAGTGAGGCCTTTCTACCACTGTTTACAGGCTCACGAAAGAAAAGAACCAGCCAGAGATTCTAAAGTAAGCTAAAAATGTGTTTTATTGATGGGAATTCACTCATACATGCACACAAGATATATACAGTCCACACAAGAGCTAACTGAAGGATAAAGGGAGGAAAAATTATTAATAGAGAGGCTGAGGGTTTGGGTTTATAATTACCAGTCCAGAAGAGTAGTGAAGAAGTTGAAATGTGGCTTAGACTTGTGTCTAAGGGCAGACCAGATCAGGATTCAGGGTGACACAGTGGGGTCCAGCGTTTCATCTGATTGCATCTGACTTCTCAAAAGCAGGGGTTTATATACGCTATTTCCCTCCCTGAAGGGGTGAGAGTTAATTGCTTTCTGACAAGGTAAAAGAGGTCTGGAATGGACTGATTGTTTCAATGTCTTGGTTGGGTGAAGTTCTGGGCAAGGCTTTAGTAGAAAATGCACACAGCAGGGATCCTTGCCTCTGCACGTGGGCAGCTTATTGTTTTCTGAGGTTGGCAGTTGATAGGATTCGCTCAGAGCCATTAAGTCAGGCCTTACAACCTGGCCACACTGGGGTCATCTCTAATTTAGTCCCAGCCAGTGTCCCTTTCCACATGGCCTTTCTAGCCAAAAGGATGCATCATTTATATTTTATGCCAACACATCTGCCAATTAATATTTGCAAATTAGACCATATCAAAGCATGGAGGTGTATAGCCTGGTAACAGTACTGGATAGTCTTACTCACACACCTGAGGACAAGAAGCTAAATTTGGCTGTAGGAAAGGCTATGTGGCACATAGTGTGCCCTCTTCCAAGGCAGGGAAATGGCTGGAGGACTCAAGAAGACCAGCTGGAGGTCTCCATGCAGCTCTCTAGCATCTGCCACTGAAAGAAGGAGCAGACCTAAAGCACTGGACAGTTGTGGAGCACATCTGGCCACTCAGATCTCTAGCTGATGTCTAGATTTGGAAATGTCTAAGCAACTCTAAAATTCTCTTAAAAAGACAGACAAATCTCATCTGTAGCCTGTCTGAATGCTTTATTTCAGTTCCTCAAAACCCAGTGAGCCTCTTAACTTCCAAATGTTTAAGCATTCCTTGCTGCCTCTGAAACAGCAGCTTTCAGCCTTAAATGCCACATTAAAATTACTTCTGTGACTTCAGATGTCAATTTTATTTCCCAGCTTGGAGTAGTTTGAAAGTTTCAGATGTTTCAAACTTAGATGTCTCTAAAAATTGTTCATTTGTGGAAACCAATCTTCTTATAAAGTAATAAACGGGGAGCTTTGGAGGGAGAGGAGAGAAAAGGACCAGAACAGAAGGATTGTTAAAAGCCTTATCAAAGTGTTACAGATGGGCAAATATAAGCTCATACAAAAGGGAGAACAAAATGAATTCTTGATGATACAAAATTAAACTAGGAAGGGAGCAGAGTCTTGTGCTTTCAGCAAAAGAGTTTCTCCTGGGCAAATGAATGCCAGGAGAAACACATTCACTCATACTTTCATGTCTTCCCTCATAATAGTCATCTTCACTTTCAGTAACATTACATCCCAGTTCTGTGGATGTTTTACCTACCAAGGCAGTCCTACTGAGCTCAGTGGAGCTTATATCATATTTGCTGACTATTTCTAAAACTTTATTTTAGGGACGGGATCTTGTAGTCTTGCAGATGACATTGAATCTGATTCCCCATCAGGCCTGGCCAGTGTGACTAATGGTGAGAGCTGAGGCGAATTGTAGCTCAACGATGAGGGATAGTGAGATTTGTGTAATAATAAAAGATCTTTAAAACAACAAACACTATACAATAATAAACTGGAAACTGTTTATTAAAAACTAACAATAACTGACAATACTAACAATCCAGAAAATAATTAGGCAATGCTCTGGCAAACAGATAGATCTTTAGCTGGCAGTGTAAACACTCAGCACTAGGTCTCCTTTTAACTTCAGTGTGGAGAGTGTGCCACATGGTGCGTGACACAACAGAAAATGTCCCTGCTCCACACCACAGCTAAGTGACTCTAAGTGGCCACAGTGCATAGCTGGTTCACAATCAGTGTTTTTTGACAGCCAGATGAAATGTTGTCACCCTGTTCTTTTTATTTTTTTTTTAAAAGTCACCCTAGGAAGGAGCCTCATTCTGACAAAGACCATGGAACAGGGTGAGTGGGATTAAATCTTTTGCCCAGCACTGTTTTCCCAGTGTAAAGCATACATTGTAGCACTGGGATCTATCTACCTGTATGTTCCCCCAGTGAGGCTAGAATAATTTGGGGGCAGATAGAAGCAATTCATATTGGGGGAATATATAGGGTAGCTGTTTGTACCATGGCTCCTAGAATCCAATATGGCATTGCAAATCTTGCTGAGTTGTTTTTTTTAAATGTAGGAGATTCAATCATATATGGCTCAACATTTTGTCTAGTTAGTCCCTGTAGCAGCGCTTTCCAAATGGTGTGCCACGACACATTAGTGTGTCGCCTGAAGTGTGTAGGTGTGTTGCCTACAATCTTGGAAATGTATGTTGTTATTTATAAATCATATATTTTTAAAAATATATGAAAAGTTTTCATGAGATATATTGTGTCCTCATAAGTTTTGTTATTACAATTTATGTATGTGTTTGTATCTCTTATAAAGAGTTAGTTTATGCATGTCTAAAAAGTGTGTCACCAACATGAAAAGTTTGGAAAGTTTATATTCTCAGAGCTATCAATAGTGTTGTGTGTTTGGTTTTTTGTTTGTTTTTGTTTTTTGAAAACTGATCTATTATACAAATAAATTGATCCATCAATAGATAAATTATCAGATTATTATAAATTTGCTTACTTGTATTTGTAGCATAAATAATACAGCTCTGTCTTGCTTTAACATTGTAAGTTGCCTGTACCAACTCATCTGAAATGTGGTGCCAGAGAGGAGTTTTACAGATACTGCAGACTAGAAAAAGACAAATGGATGGGCCTTAGAGCAAATCAAGCCTGAACTCTTCCTAGAAGCCAAGATAACTAAATTGAGGCTGTCATACTTTGGCCATATCATGAGAAACATGACTCACTAGAAAAGACAATAATGCTTGGTAAGGTAGCAGGCAGTAGGAAAAGAGGAAGACTGCATTATAGATGGGTAGACTCAATCAAGGAAACCATGTCACTGAATCTGCAAAACTTGAGCAGGGTGGTTAATGCTAGGGTGACTTGGGAGACTCTCCCCAGCAAGGCAGCCCAGAAGGTTATTATGGTTGATATCAAAAGCCATAGAGAGGTCCAGCAGAACCAACAGGGACACAATCCCTTTGTCCAGTTCCCGGTGTAGATCATCCACCAAAGTGAGCAGAGCCATCTCTGTCCTATACAGAGGCTTGAAGCCAGATTATTTACTTATTAATTAAAATATGTCTACCCCACCCTATATCCAACAGATGTCAAAGCAGCTTACAAGTACAATTAAAACAAACTGAAGTAGGTCTAAATAATCTATTCATCCAGAAATCCCTGAAGCTGGGGTTTCTGCACACTCTAGTACCTTGCACAAAAAGTGGAATGTTGGAGACCAGCTGATTATCCAATATTGTGGGACTTAGGGAGGATTTTTTTTAGTAGTTGTTTTATATCTGCCTCTTTTAGGCATGCTGGAACTCTGCCTTGTTTCAGTGAGGAACTGACCATTCTCTCTACATGTTCAGCCAGTCCCTCTTTGCCTTTTTTAGTGAACCAATGGGTCTACTCAGGCTGGAACTAACAAACAGGACACCAGCCATTATGTATTGTCCCAGTCAGGGGAGATCCATTTTGAGCTCTTTCTTGTCCCTTTTTATATAACTGTGCTAAATAATCAGCTATTGTTGGCAAAGTTGGCAAAGCCACATTTTGCGGCTCATCCAAAACAGAAGGACACCTCTGACCATGACTGAAAGCACCAGACCTAATACATCAAGGATCCTACTATTTACATACTTCTATTTGAAGAACTGACCATTTCTTCCTATACTCTTGTTCCTGTTCTTTAACCAATTTTCAGTTTTTAAGACAACTTCTTTCATCCAATGATGATAGAAGAATGAATGAAAAGGTGCTGGTATATTACATTTAAATGAAAAAGCTAAAACAAAAACCTTAATTATATTAAACTGGAAAGGGGATGTTAATGATACTGAAGTTAATTATAACTGGCATTAAATTTATACTACATTTCTAAACTTGTGGGAACAAATCCACAATTTTAATCATTTTGCCACCTCCTGTTCTTATTCTTAACTTGGGAGAAAATGAAAGAGCTGCATGAATTTTTGAAAACTCAGTTTCTCATCCACCCACGGAAAGGGAATGAAGGAGGTTAAAAATAAATAGACACACAGAGGAAGGATGCATGAAAATAAAACAAAATTCTTGGACAGCATAATGGCAATAGAAGAGATAGGAGCAAGAGATCACAATGGGAAAGGAGCTGGGTGAAATCCCAGTCTAACACTCCAGCACCAAACAATGGATATAAACCCAGCTAACAAAGACATTTGAAACTCAAGTTCCCAACAACTCCAAAAGAGACTTGAAGAACAACTAGCACTCATACTCAGTGTTCAGAACCACGCCACACAATCAATACAATACACAGTCGAGTAGGGACGGGAGGGTGGGGGTGGTTTGCCCCGGGGCGGCAGTGTTTTGGGGGCATCCTAGACTGTAGCCACGCCCCCCTGCCCCACGCCCACGCCCCCTGCATAGCGGCCACGCCCCTTGCACTATAGCCTTGTCCCCTCCCGCCCTTCCTCCACACACTCCAAGCTCTGCCACTGACAATGCAATAGAATACTTGTAGAGGCCAAAAAAAGAGGGGTGGCATGTCCTACTTTGAGGAGGCCTCCTGAGACAAGGATATGGAAGAGGACGGCCGAGATAACAGGCTGTAATCAGAACCAAAGAGGTCTGACAGTGCTGACCTGGGACTATTGGAAACAGAACCCAGACCATTCCAAATAGCTCCTAAATACTAAGAGCAACACATTGAGCCACTTAATCCTTCTGAATGCTGTAGACTAAAACACCAGCTGTGAAAGAGCAGGAAAAGCTTTGGCCAGCAAGAAAAAGAACATGCGGAAGACAATAGTGGCTAGTGGCTCTGACCTTTAAGGGAGCTCTCTGAGGTGGTGGACCTATTTAAGATTAGTGTTCAGCACCTAGGAGACCTCCTGCAAAGCCTGGCTTAAAAACCTGGAATAGCTTTATGGTCCCACTGACACAAGGCAGCCACCATGGGCAGAGTTAATTAGGCCAGCTGTGCCAATTTACACCTAGTTATAATTTAGCATACCTAAAGCCATTCTTTTGTTACAAATAATCACTCCCTGTGTCATTATTTGATAGTCCTTGCTTTATTGCTTCCTCAATTTCAGCTAGTTCCCTGGATTTAAATTACTTTCAAACTGCCTCATCTGTTTTGACCCCATGCTCCTACTCTTGCTGATTATATGTTTATGTCCCTGGTCTGGTTGGGCTTTCTCCTTGGCTTATAGGTGCATTCATCTGGGCACTTGCTGCTCTTGAACAGCACAGGGGGTTAACATGTAGATAACTGCAACATAACCAAGTGGGCAAACAAAAGGCTACACCTGGGTAGCATCAGCAAAACTGAAGTGTGGTGAGCAGGAAAAAGACAGGGAGTTTACCTTCTCCTGAAGTTCCAGCCAGTGGCAGAGATTGGAGTGTGTGGAGTGTGTGGAGGGGGAGGGGCTACGGCACAAGGGGTGTGGCCACTGTGCATGGCGGCATGGCTGCAGTGCATGGGGCATGGCCAGGGTGCTTAGGGACATGGCTTGGGTGCACAGGGGCACGTTTACAGGATGGGATGCTCCAAAAACACTGCCGCCCAGGGCAAGCCACTCCCTCCATCCCTACACGACTGGTTCCAGCTTCACTGCCCAAAAGGACAGGAGCTGAAAAGTCTCTCAAATGCAAAGGATGATAGCCAAAATAGTGTGTGGAAAAGGAGGGGTGGGATCACCACTTCTCTTTCATTTGTCCTCTTGTTTTTTCATCCATCCACTCTTTTCCCACTCTCTTTTGCACTCTGAAGGTCTTCCTCTTCTGCATATGCATCTACACCAAAAGGCTGTGTGCCACAGGCTTTCTTTTCCTGCCTCTCCCTTCCTCCTGCTCCTGAAGGTTGGGTTTGTGCCACTCAGAGATGCCACCACCTATCATAAAGTGACAAACTCCAGCAAAGGCACAAGGGTGTGTGAAGTGTAGGTTGTTGTTGTAGTAGTTCTGTGCCTTCAAGTCATTTCTAACTTATGGCACTCCTAAGGTGAACCTATCACCAGGTTTTCTAGGGCTGAGAGTGTGATGCAGCAAAGGTCACCCAGTTAGTTTCTATGACCAAGTGGGGAATTGAGCCCTGTCCCCAGGGTCATAGTCCAATGCTCAAACCACTACACCATGCTAGCTTTCAACCTAACAAATGAAAATGCTGTTCCACATAAATTTCCCCAAACTATAGTTGGAAGCCCCTATAGCATCCTGTTGCTCCAGAATTAAGGTAGCCACTATCCCCATCACCAAAATGGCATTATCTTCCATCTTTCCTCTTCACTCCTGTTGCCCCAGGAAGGGAAACCATGCCTTCTTCTGTAGTCTTATGGAGCTCTATGGTAGTGGAGGTTGCTCTGGCATCCCTCTGTTCCACAGATGAAATCAGCAGCAGAAAGTACTGAGCGATGGTGAGAGTAAAAGCAGTGCATCCTTCTTCTGAAGTTGGGGAGTGCTGATGAAGATCCAGTGTGCCCCCCAAACCAGGAATATGCCCACCCCAGCCTAGTATTTAATCTTTCATCACCAGTATTCACCTCAGTTGCCCATCAACCTTCTCCACACCCAATGTTTATGATGACAGACATCATGAGTTTGTTAAATATGGATGTATAGTTTTAGGCAGAACCATCTTTTCAATTACTTTCATATTTTTCTGTTTACAATATGCAATTTTCTTGTGTTTGCACATTCAGAAATACTCATGAGTCATGATAATTTCCTAGCAGCTTTTTGCAAGGATTTAATATTCAATATTTGACATTCAGACTGTTTTGATTGGGTGTGAGCTTCAGTTCTGTTTTCTAAATGAAGTTGCTGGCACAAACACAGCCAGCCCAGCTAGCTATGCATTCAGAGGCTGCTGCTATGTACATATTTTTTTCCAGTGGGCCCCTAGAATATTTTTCTTGGAAGCCTGATTTTTATTTTAACAACAACAACAACAATAATAATAATAATACTGAAAACAGCTTCTTCCTCATCTATATTGTCTGCCACCCTGATTCAACTCTAATCATGTTTTTATAAAGATTTTATGCATGATTAAGCCTATACTCACCCATCTGGCAGTAAGCCCCAATGAACATAATACTTACATAACAAAGTGGTTTCTCACTGTGGCTGCCACAGAATGTGAATGAAGAAAATACATATTTGAATATGCATTCCATTCGGCAAGATGGTATTGTCACCCGAGTGCCTGTCTAATATAAGGCTCTAGTTTCTCATTTGGCAAGCACAGGGCTTGAAGTTACCTCTAAAAAGTAATTAGCTACCATTAGACCTTCAACACATTCCCAAGTAAATAGATACAAAATTTTTTTTAAAAAAAAAAAAGGATCGCAGTACAACATATACAATTTTTGAATGCGTTTTGTTTTGTTTTACTCTGGACAGGGTTGCCTAATGTTAGAATGAGTGAGAGAGCTTCCTCCGGTAACAGATTTGGGATGGTAACAAATTGTTAATGGTTTTATATTGTCGCTCTTAGGGAGAGGGAGAAGAGGTCATGCAATTTTCTGTCTCATACACTAAAAGAACTTTGCTGGCTTTGAGTTCTACTCAACTTGACTTGGGTGGGCCGTGGGCTGTTCCCCTCAGGCAGTGAAATACAGTGATGTAGACTCAAGTTGATAGACTTGGATTCAAGTCGGACTTAAGTTGCTTCAGTGACTTGACTAGGACTCGACTCAGACATAAATGATGCACTGACTCAACTCAACTCAAAACTTTTGTATTTTTAATGACTGACTTGCTACGCTTGGTTCAGTAACATAACACATTCATCCAGAAACCTTGTGACTTTGAACAGCGCCTCCATTTCTTTTTGCCTACTGGTCACATGACAATCTGTCTCAAGCTCAAAGTCTGGGCACATTTCTCAAAGGGGAACAGCAAACAGATTAGGCAATGGCTTGAGGCCTGCTCAGCAGCTTGTCCCCACTGTATATCAGAGGAACCTTCTAAAACATTTCCTAAAAGCAGAAGACAAGACTCAGCCCCAGGGTGCATTTCTCAGAGGGGAAGAGCAAACGTGTTAGGCAACAGGTTTGAGGAGGAAGGATCCCTCCTTCTAGAGCTTTTGAAGCTTCAGTAAGGGGGAGTAAGATAGGATCCTATTCCCCACTTCCGAAGCTGCAGATGGCAAAATTGCAAATGTGAAGAGCTGACTCTGCTTAAATTGTTAAAACTGACTTTATTTCACTCTATCCAATAATTCTGGAATTTTGATTGGGGTATAAAGTTGGATTCCAGACTTGAGAGACTTGCCTTGGGACTTGACTTGAAAGTATCTTCAAGGACTTGACTTGAGACTTGGAGTAAAAGATTTAAATACATCACTGGTGAAATTTCATTGGCTGACCCTGAAGCTAGATTCTGAAAGACACCTAATTGTAAGCACAGTTAACTATTTCAGCTTGAAGTATCTCAAGAGCGTTTTATTGGTATTGTTGCTCAAGCGAGTGAAGTGAAAGTGGAGCACTTTTAATTTCCACTGATCTCAAAAAGAGAGCTGGAAACATAAGAACTGCCTACCTTTGAGTGGGTTGTGTTTCAGTTGTTTCCTTTATTTCTGAAGAGTTTCTTCAGTGTTCTTTATCTTCACGTTGGATGGGTTGGGCCAGTTTCCAGAGCTCTTACTAATAATCTATTGGTTCAGATCTTTAAAGTTAGCACTTCTTGTCAGGAGACTCTTGGGAGTATTCATGCTACTGGATAAGTCTGGGAGGTAAGGTTCAAAAAAGGTAACTTTTCTAGGCTCTGGGCTCTGGTAGACCCATGGCTACATCACCATCTTCCACTTTGCTCCCAAAGTGAGCTTGTCCAGGCAGCCACGATTTTAAATTTTTACTGGGCCTGCTACATCAGATACTCTGAAGCATTGTGGGAAATTTAAATAGGTGTCTCACAGCCACTTGGTACAGGAAATATTGGATAGAAAACAGTGACAGTGGGCCCTGCTGGTTCTGCCATTCTACTCAGTTTGTAGGTTTGCCACCCAGTGCCCATTTGGCCCATCATCTGGCCCAGATCCCAAGTTCTCATTTTTTTTTTTTTTAAAAAAAGCAAGTCTCTTGCACTTTTGGGAGAAGAGTTATGGATCAAAATGTGCAGTCATTCTTCTGTCCAATCATTTTGCAAGAAAACATGTTCCCACACACACACCTTGGAGTGTATTTGCCAATAAGTGAAGTCTCACAAATATGATTGACATTTGTGAGCTGCCTTCTTTCAATTCTCCAAGTGTTACAACTCTGCAGGAAGGTCTAGACTTTGGCAGACAGTCTAGCTGAAGTCTATTTTGCACAGCTCCTTACAAAAACTGCAGAGAAATCAAAGAAGTCCGTGGAGTGATAGATGAAGGATGCAACAAAGCAGGGCAAAAGCTGCAAAACAATTATTAGTATCTACATTTCCATGCCTTCTGTTTTTCATTATTTGCTTGATGTAGCAATATTATGCATTTTTGTTAAATGTCCAGGAAGAAAAATCAAGTTCCAGTTCATGAAGAGGAGACAGAAAAGGAACCATCCTCTATAGCACTACCTTCTCCTAACCCCATCCCACTCTGCCTCCATCTCAATTCTGCCCCTGCTACCACCTTCTCCCACTTTGCTTTATTTGGGGAATGACTTTGTTTTTAAAAGTCATTTTAAAAACAAGCTTGGCACTCCTCCTTCTTCAATAGCTACAGCTGAACATGAGGTAGCAGCACAAGCCAGTCTTGGAACAATATGCTGTTCTTCCTCCACAACCGAGGCCAGGAAATATAAAGCTAACTGAAGTTATTGGTACACTGCAAAAGGAATTTGGTAATTGTAACATATTTAGTTACATGTTGCGGCTGGTGGCTTCCATGTCAGTGGGGTTCTGAATCTGTCTCCCATTTTAAAAAAAAGCTATCCAAAGTGCTGAATTGATGTAGAGGAGAACATTCAGCAGCTTTAAAATCTGGGCTAAAACCTGAAACAGATTCATTTCCTCACTGGCATGGAAGCCACCATCCCCCATTCTTACTTATGCCCGTTATCATGAAAAGGAATTATTTACAATTCATTAGGAGTTTTGCAAGTTACTAGTTCTAGGTTGCTCAGGAACTGCTTTCCAGGCCATATAGCTGAATGCCTCTGCCTTGAAATCTAAGCTATAGGCTGCTTGCTAGTCAGTTCCTTAGCCATTTCTCCTGAGTTCTTCCACCATTCCTTCACATTGGAAAACAGAGCTGTGAGAGCCACATGACCTATCCTATTTCTCTAAACTGGACTGCTGCCCTCAGGTGGGGTGCAGGATATTCTCCATTGCCAGTATCAATAGGCAATTGAGACAGTTTTGCAGCGTGGCATGGAAGAGGGAGCACCATTTTGTCCTTTGTCTCACTCGGGAAAATATCTAGGGCCAGCCTAGGCCTCTCTGCATTGAGACCATTCATAGATTCTCCCTAGAAAGCCTATCAGATAAATCTGGGGACAAAGTGGAAATAAAAAACCCGGGGCTTCCAGCCCATTTGGGTGCCAAGATCAAGGAAATGGGTGGCAACAAAGCCGTCGTGCCCTCTAGCACTCACTGCTCCTAGAACAAGGACAATTTGAGCATGAAACAAAATCCTCTTAGAGATGTGAAACCTTTAATTAATGTAAATGGCATAAATGACAGTATGTGGAAAAAAAATGCCCTTCACTTTTTATAATCACCTGTCTGAAGATTTATTGAGGTGCCCACATCACATTAACAGAGCATTACAAGGTTGGTTTTATTACAAATTTACAGGTTTTATGTGTTTAATAATGTGTTTTCTGATGGAATTTGAGGACAGGAAGGTTGGTGAGAGGAGACTTTAGTTACAGATTCTTCTCCAGGACAGATGAGCTGCTTCAGAGGGAACAAGATGGGGGTGGAAGAGTGGAAGGGAACTCTTAATGTGAATGCCTATTTGTATAAACAATCAGTAAGGATCATGTTTGTGTGTTAAGCAACCACCTTGAAATTGATCTGTCTTCAAGGCCTGAGCAATTGCAGTCTACCTTTGCGTGAATGATTTATGACACTCGTGAACCTAGCCACTACATCAGCTTTTTAAAGAAGCTAGCATACACCACCACCTGCATATTGATGATTTATTTTTCTGTGTGCATGTGTGTGTATACACATCTCCACTCCTTATGCACAGATGTATTGAATAAGATGTCTCCAGGCACATGAAAAGATAGCAATGTTATAGGATTTATGTATTTACACTGTTTGAAGTTTGCATGTTATCTCACACCCAGTAGCCTGTTTCTTCAGCTCCAAATGTGTCAACATGTCCCTTAGCTTTGAGCAACACCTGGGAAGACCTTGTCGGATCAAGGTCATTGGTGCCACCTGCATGGATATGGGATGCTGGCCTTCACAGGCAGTGTCATCTACAAGAAAAGCACATCTCAAAAAGTGCTGGAAGATAAATTCTATTAGCTGAAAAACCCATCTCATTTCTGAACAAAAATCACCGGTTTCAGAGTTGCAGTGTGAAATATCTGGAGGGCCATTGTGTTCCAACCCTCATCTAAGAGTTCCAGTATTTTCTTCTGAGTTTTGGGAAGACCAAGCCCTCTATTGAAGGCAAGTGACACTGGCCTTTCATTGATCAGGGGGCCTTTCACACTACACAATTATAGTATTATGGATCCACTTTAATATCTGTGTCTGTATCCTATGGAATTCTGGGGTTTGTAGTCTGGTCAGAGGCCTCAGTGGAGGTACCCGGCTGAGCATTCTAAAAGCCCCTCCCTCAACTGCTTATCCCAGGATTCCATGGGATATTGCCATGGCAACTAAAGTGGGTTATTAACATTATAACCACAAAAGGGAAAGAGGCCAGTTGAGAGGTCAAAGCATCTGGAGAGTTAATGCAAAAGCATGACAGGCAAACAGGAGGAACCTAACAAAGCTAAAGCAGGAAAGATCATTTCAAGGAAGTTCCTAGAAGGTGATCTAGGACAGTTCTTTTGAAACATCTGAATCAACAGCATCTCATCTCAGAAAAACTAAGAACCCATGTCCCTTTAAGAATATTTTCCTGTCAACAGGCTGCAGGATTCGTGATAGGAATATCAAGGACGATAATTCAATTTTCCCTGTGAGGCTCTAAATCAGCCCTGCACCTGTTTCTGTCCATGTTTTTGCTTACAACTCCCATAATTCTTCAGCTAACTTATGGAAGCGGTGATCCCACACCAACTGGAAGGCAGCAGATTGGAGAAAGCTGCTTTCTACAGATAGACCTAGAGCAGGCACATTGAATCAGCTGTTGGATCAACACTTATGCAAATGACACTCATTCAATGGTTAGTTTGTTTTCTAAACCTAAATCAAGAAATTGAATTTATTGAATGAGTTGGAGACAAGCCATAGCACAGCTTGGTGGCAGAGTGCAAGCTGTCTGCACAGAAGGTCCTAGGTTCAGGCAGAAATCAGCAGAGAAATACCTGAAGAACTTGGACAGCTGCTGTGTATCATAGCAGAAAATCCTCCAGCTATTATCACCATAAAGGGAGGTACAATGAACCTCTTTGCAAGCATTAAGTCAGACTGGGAAACGCTTTAGTTCTCCATGTTTTGACTAAAACTTTCACCAGCGCCACCCAGCATGGTCAATAGTAAGTAATTGTGGGAATGGCAGTCCAAAACATCTGGCAGGTCAAAAGTTTGCCCCCCTGTGGAAAGGTCTTTCTCTGGAATCTATTTAGAGATGTTGCATCATAGTCGTTCTGCACCAAAGGTTTCATGGGGAAGACAACCCAACACTGCGTGATATCTAACTTCCAATCCTAGAAAAGTTACTTTTTATACTACAACTTTCATAATCTCCAGCTAGACTAGAGGGAGTCTGAGAATTGTAGTCCAAAACAACCAACTTTCCAGGTTTCCCTTGGCATTCGTCTGCCCATTTCCTTCCTGCTGCAAGGCAATACATCTATGGATGCATTGTTGTTGTTTTGTGCCTTCAAGTCCTTTCCTGCTTATGGTGATCTTAAGACGAATTATCATGGGGTTTTCTTGGCAAGTTGCTTTTGCCTTCCTCTGAGGCTGAGAGTGGTTTTCATGGCTGAATGGGAATTTGAAATCTTGTCTCCGGAGTCATAGCTCAAACCAGTGTACACACTGGCATACTCTCCAACATTTCACAACTGAAAACTGGGACACACGTGGCCCAGCAAAATAGGGGGTGGTAAACACGGCAAAAATTATTCATGATGAAGAAAACACAGGTTAGAAGAGTCTGCAGCAGTTTGATCTTGCCTGAGTCCACTGCAAAGAGCAAGTTTCTGCCCTCCCTTTGTCTCTCCTCCCTTCCTGCTGAGGCCATTTCCACCCTACACTATTACAGTGCTATTATTCCACTTTCAATCTCCTGTGGACTTCTGGGGTTTGTAGTTTACTGAGGCCCAAAGAGCTCTCTGGCAGAGAATTCTAAATGCCCCTCCCTAAACTGCAAATCCCAGGATTCCAGAGGATGCTGAAAGTGGAATAATAGCACTTTAACAGTGTAGTGCAGAAATGGCCTGAGTTAATTGAGAGCAAACCACTTTTGTAACCTAAGGGCAAATGGGGGGACTTGAAAGAGGTTAGAGAACCTGAGACATTTTAAAAGCACCTTCAAAAAGTGGGATGACAGAGAATTAATTTGGACTGTCTCTACCAAATCAGGACAGTGGCAGAGTATGCTGATGCAGGTACAATAAATATTACAGAACAGGAGGGGACAAGATGTGATTGTGGCCAAGATATGGCTCTTACACCTAAGCCTTAACCCCTTGGTTTTTAAAGAATCCAGTACAACTGGATGTTTCCCTTTAACTGTTCCAAAGTATGCCTTTGCTCCAAACTGAGGGACTAAAAAGGGTAAGGTATGACTTTAGATACGTTTGTATCATTCCTAACCATAGTTATTTTTTAACTATGTTTTGAATGAGAAGCCTATCTAAAATTGTAATGCATCTGTCTTCCTCCTTCTTGCCTCTAGGCTTTCTAAAAATAAGACTACTGTATGTTTTGGTTGTCGATTTTTAAAAAACAAACCTCTTGAATTTTATCTAAATGTAATTTTCCTGTTTGCATTATACATGTATCTGCCACACAGAGCTATTCTCTCTGCAAAATGCTGTAATTGTTTTCAGAAATTGTTTATTCCCTAGATTCAATATGTCATTCACAGCTGGCTCAATATATCAAACAAAATGTCTCCAGGCAGTGGTCAGTAAAGTGCAATTAATTAGAACCGCACATTGTGACAACCAGTTTGTAGAGTGGTGTAGGGTCCCTTTTATAAGCTGGCTTCCATCCCAGATTTCAGCCCAAACAATGTTAGTCGCAGTATGCAAACTGAAATGGAATAACTTTTCACATAGATTCAAACTATCGGCTGGGAAAAGTAGGGTTTTAGGATTAAGAACGCTACACTCTAGGCTCAATTGAATTAAGCCCACTGAATCAATTAAACTTTCATAAATATTGACTTACCAAGTCTCCGCTGATTCAAAGGTCTACTCTAGCTGGAACTGATTACTAGATTTAGGTCTGATGTCCTTGCTTACACTACAGAACCCACCTTTCCACATTTCCATGTGCAAATATGTAACAGCCTCTTTCTAAGCTTGAGAAAGAATCAATTTTGGTAAGGTAGACCTAGAATACAGGACTGAACCTGTATTTGCAACAGCAAAATTTATACTCATCTCATTTAATTCATGTGGTCCAAATCTGAATATTATTTGACAAGAATGAATACTCATTGTGGGTTGAGGAAAAAAAGCCCACCTTTGGGGCTCCTGTTTTTCCTCAGGAGATATGAAATACTATTTAATCTCAGAAAGGCAATGGTATGTTTCGTAAAGAAAAGAGTGGGCATATGGATTCTACTTAATGCAAGAAAGATCATTATGAAGAAAAACTGGGGCATGATTTTCACCTCTATCACCTTCCTCCTTCCCTCAGAGAAGGATAGAGTGGATTAGTCTTCTCTCACTTCTTACCTTCAGAAATTCTTCCTCAAGTTTCTCAATCCAATATCCAGCCATGGTCTAAATGCAACCGTTAGTTCCAACTAGACTAGAGCCACTGAATTAAGAAAACTTACATAAGCATTGATTTACCATGTTCATAAACCCCAAATTGGAACTTGAGCCTTCTCCAAGACAAGGCGGGGTCGGGGGGACAGAAGCCCTGTCTTCTGGAAATGATCAGGCAAAACTGGATCTTCAAAACCCATGGGCCAAAATCAGAGAATTAGAGATGGCCCCTGGTGATGTCACGAAGTGTTACGTATTAAATTAAGGCCAACCAGAATTGCGAACATCTTGTCATTCAAACACATAGACACACACAGGTACACACTGGGATGAGAGAGAGGAGGAGGAGAGAGAGAGGGAGAATATATGTTCCTTTTTGGAAATTAAGACAGAAATCTTAGATAAAAGGACTGTTCCCAGATCAAGCTTAAATGAGGGAATTATTCCTTCCCACCAGCTAGAGAGAGGCAAGATATGAAACATTTAATCTGGGCTACTTGCTTCTAGCCAGAAGACAGGTACAGAGCAGAGTGGTGGGTGAGTCCTGGCACCACAGCAACTAGGAGGGAAAGAGGAAGCTAACTAAGTAAATACACAGACCCTTTGGAAAGTCTCTGCAAGATGCAGCAACAGATCAATCAGTCCTTGCATACTGTAGCAAGCTGCTGCTCTGAGCTGGAGATCTGCACAGATTTTTTGTTTTGTCCCCTACTCAGTCATCTATCACTGTTTGAAAACCTGAAGCCCACACAAAGCTTTGGTTGGGGTCCAGCTTTGGTTCTGTTAGTTCAGAGGTAAACCTGCAACTGATCTAAAGAGACCCAACTTGGTTCAACCTCGGACTTTATCTCCATACAACACACATCCATAAAAAATTATGCTATTCAGAAATCAAGTGAGAAGACATTAAGCAAAATTATCATGAGGGCAGCATGGTCTCCTCAGATCAGACCTGCCTAAGCACACTGATCTGAAGAAGGGAGAGAGAAAAACACTAACTACCTTTCATTGTCTTTTCTTATTATTACAGCCTTTCCCAGGAGCACAGAAATTATTTTGCGCCCCCCTATACCCTGTGCCCCTGCTGCTCTGTTGATGGCAATCTTTACTGCTAGTGTGACTGAGCCAAGAATTAAAGCCTCATTTTCTGAAAGATTTGACATCCATTCTTTCTCACATTGACTCTGCAAATGGAATGACAACAAAGGGGAGTTGTTCTAAACAAAGCTTTGGGATAGCTTTCCCCTTGAGCATGCTTTTGCTTTAATTACAGTCTGCCAATACTTGCATGCCATTTGTCAGCAATTTGAATTGAGCTGTCTTTCTTTGCCTTGCTTGTTATTCACAAGAGCAGTAAGAAAGAAAGAAAATGCTATGTGGCTCACTGCTGCCCCTTTCTGGTGCAAGAGCATTTTGCTTCATGTTAAATCTTATAATGAGACCATCCATCTCAGGACTGAATCCTTCATGCCATAAATGGGACTGGGTGTATCTCATTGTGCAAGAGTCCAGATGGGATGAATGTAACCCTAACTATGCCTGATAGCATATGGCTGTACCTGCATTTAATTTCTCTCTTCATATGATCTAAAATAATCAGTAACAATACTCAGACATCCACATCATTGGCAGCAGTTTTTTGTTTGTGAAATAAGGGTAGCAATTTCATTTTGTTCCAATTGCACTTGCTTTTGGGGGCATGTTTTTCACTGTACCACAAGACTGTGCTGCCTTTGATCGCTCCCAAACTGGTGCTGTTCTAGCTCTTGTTAGCAAAGTCTTGCCTCTCCTCATTCTGCCAGTGACATTTTCAGCCACGTTTTCTGGCTGACTTCTTCTGCTGTCAGCTGCAGGACACGGCTGCACTGCTGCAATGGATGAGGCAAGCATATGCCACTGGCAGGATCAAATAAGTAGCCGTGCAGCAGTTTCTGAGTGACAGCAACAGTCATTGGGGAAGAACACCCCTGCCTGCACTAGTTGGGCCATCCTGCCTCCTGATGCCAAGATACCTAGGGGGAAGGGCACAGTGAGAATGCAGAGGTGACTGTCTCAGCAAGTGCACTCTCTGGGGAACTAAACAAGGAGGTACACCAGGAGAAGTCAGTAGAGAGACACCCTTCTCTGTAGGCCAGACCTGTGTGTGCCTCCCAGAACATTATGCTCCTGAAGGGTGGGGGTTTAGCTCACCAAGCAGTGCTTGGGCCCGCAGGTTTCCAGGGCTAGACCCCAGTGGAGTCCTGTGCTATGAGGTTTGCCTTTGATTGTCTGCAGAATGTCAACCAAACTCCCACTCAGTGTCAACTCCCTGGAAGTCTGGCCTGTGGAGTGTCCTCCCCTCCAGGCCGTGGGCACTTGTGACATCTGTTCCCATCTAGCAAACTGACTCTTTTTTTTTTCCTAATACAGCCTAAATACACTGAAGACTCCAGATCCCATCTGATCCTGGAAGCTAAGCAGAGTGATCCCTGGTTAGTACTTTGATGGGAGACTGCCAATGAATACCAGCTGCTGTAGGCTAAATTTCAGAGAAAGGAAACTGGCAAAACTACCTCTGAGTATTCCTTGCCTAACAAAATCCTATGAAATTCACGGGTCCACCATAAGTTGACAGGCAACTTGAAGACACACCCACCCACATACACACAACTTGCACGTGCCCCTATTTTACACAGCTTCTTCTAACTCTCTAAAGTGTTTGTTTTCTCCATGGCCTATCATCTCTTCAAGATTTCATGTTGTCTCCAAATGTGAATAGGGTTCGCTAGATTCTCTGTCATTTCTGGAGATTCTCCACAGTACACAACAATAAACACAGTACTATTTGTGCCAGGTAAGCTTGTGTGGTCTCTTTTGCAAGTGTCTTGTTTCCTGATTCCAGGGAAGAGTGTGGAAGTGTGGCTTGTGAAGGGAATGTGTTAGAAAGAGGCACATTTACATCTAAGCAAGAAGGCTTACTCTAATCCCTCAGCATTTCCTGTATCTCTGAGGGGAGGTGCTGCTTCTCCCTGCCCCAAGGGATTCTACCGTGAGAACCATCCCTTTGGGGAGATGGATGAGATCCGTGGTTGGCTTCTAGAAGACAGACTAGGAAAACCAAGCAGCTGTATGTGGGAGCATATATGCATACATTACCATGCCGCACACCCCAATCGGTGACACACTATGATTGGCTATAAATACTATTTAATTGTCATGAAATAAGTATAAATCTTGCACTTACGGCTGAAAGTTGTGTGGAAAGTAAAGGACTATGACTGGAAGCTTCCTGAGGCTAGGACAAAGAACCTCAGCATGGCTAGGTCGTAAGTTCGGAAAGATCAGTGGAAGAACTCAACTTGATGAGTTTTAGATGGTCCTCTGAAGTACCCAAGCCTAGGAAACAATAGCAAACAAAGTGACTGGAAGGAGCAACCAAAAGGCTGACATCCTGTTACCTCTTTCCATGTTCCTTCACCTTTCCAATCACTAAGAGGCTATCGTGATTTTCTTCAATGCTTTGTCACCTGCCACAAAGACAATCAGAATCTTCCAGACCTCTTTGTCAGCTTTGCCAGAGAGCAAGTAACATGCTCCCCTCAGGGCATAAAAAGGGTATTTAAACCCTGGCTCAGCCCCTGGTTTCTTGCTAGTACTTTGGACACATGTTGGTGTGTTGTGCTGTATGAGGGCCTCCAGATTCCAGTCCATTGTACTCTCCTCAGACTTCCCCAGTCTGAGACATCTCGCTTCAATTCTCTGCCACCTCACCCACTTCACGCTGAGACTCTCACTATCCAACCTTTCTCTCCTTTCCTTCTGTTAGCCTTGTATGGTTTGTAAGACTGCTTGATTATTTGCATGTTTGTGAATTCCCCCAATAAAGACATTCTTTTTGATTTCTAACCAGTGTCCTACAGTTAGCAGTGGTATACAAAGGTAAAAAGATCCCTTAAATTTACCCCACCTCTCTCAGGCCTCCCTTTTGAGCTATAATTCTGCACTGTTTCATGGAGGCACGGGTACTGCTAGAGGACCTCAAGGTCCCCCACCTTTTGGAGTAACACATACATTTCCTTAGCTCTCTAGCAGGAAAGGGAACATGAACTGCTCTTTTAGGGAAAAGGAGTCCCTTAGCAGCAGATCTGGAGCTGTGAAGGCAAAAAGTCCATCTCTCTCTCTGGTTCTCAGTACACAGGAATACATAAAGATGAGACAGGAAATGTCAAGGGCAGCAAAGGGGTCAACAGCATCAATACTGGTGCACTCACAGGGTCATCACACAGTATTATTTACATCTCCCATCACTCCCACTCTGAGAGAAGTGAAACAACTGAAAAAGCATGTGAAAGATTAGAGGCCATACACTGTGTTAACAAAAAGGAAGGTTTTCCCAGGAGTACTGTGAAGAGCTACAAGAAACATACCACAAAATAAGTTTTCAACAAGCCGCAGTATTTATAACTAAGCAAAGTATATATCTATGTGTCAGTAACTATCCATGTAACAGGTCTTCTCTCTTGATCTGGACTGGCCACCCTTCACCAGAGGAAGGCAATTACCTCAGCTGGCAGATGCCAGGAACCAGGAGCAGCAGCCTGCCATCCTTCCCCTTCTGCTCCTCACCCCACCCCAGCCATTTCCCCTTCTTACAGGACCAACACTTTCCCCTAAAGTAGCCCAGCATCTTAAAGTCATTGCCTGCAAATCACAAGATGCAGTCCAACATCTACAGGTCTATACATGCACACTGTTGCATTAAGGCATAAGCACTATCTCCTAGTATTGTTCCCAAGTACCAGTCACCAATAGCACCAATGTAATTGAACAGCATGAACTAATATCCCTTTGACCTGTCCACCCCCTAAAGGTGGCAGTTTCTCCCAACACCCAGCATCTCATTTCACACTAGCTGCAGCTTCTGAACAGCCTGCAAAGCAAACCTGTGGTGAATGCAGTGTGATAGCCCCTGGGCTTACAGGGAAATGACCAATGGTTGCCAAATTCTTCCTCTTTTGATAAGGCCATGGTCATTCTACCCATTGGCCTTCAGATTCCTCCCAGTGTATGTCTCTGAAGAACCCAGTGACCACACTGCTCCAGAGGAAGGATCAAGCTGTTCAGTCCTCCAAATCATCCACTACAGTCCCCCCATGACTGGTTCAAGCTACATGTTCTTCATGACAGGCAGTGAACAGTTATTTATGAAACTGTGTAGACATTTAAGGTAGTGCCACATTTGTAAATAACCAACCATCCGGCTGTACTGCAAGTAAGAACAGACTCCAGAATTATAGGAAGAGATGCTTTAGAGCCCACCAATGGCACTGCCTTTCCACAGTGGTGGGATTATGTGCTCCTGCGAGGGAAGAGGCTATGTGGATGGTAGCAGTACTGCTGGTAGGGCTTTCGCTGAGGAGGTAGACTACATGTGCCAAACAGCTACTGGGCAGTAGCAGTAGTGGGGGATGGCATTGGTGGAGGATCTCTCAGAGACAACAGCAGTGGCACCATAGCTAATGCTTGCTAGTACTATGCAGGAGGAGGCAGTGATGTAGACTCGAGTCAGTTGACTCAGACTCAAGTAGACTTAAGTCACTTTAGTGACTCGACTCGGACTTGACTTGGCAAAAATTACACACTGACTCAACTTGACTTGAGACTTGCATATTTCTAATGTCTGAGTTGCTGCAGTTGGTTCAGTAACATAACACATTAATTCAGAAACCTTACAACTTACTGCTCACATGATGATCTGTCTCAAGCCCAAAGTGTGGACACATTTCTCAGAGGGAACAGCAAATGGGTTAGGCAATGGGCTTGAGGTGGGGTTGAGGTCTGCTCAGCAGCCTGTCCCTGCTACATATAGGAGGAGCCTTCTAACACTTTTCTTAAGAGCAAAAGGCAAGATTTGTGCCCAGAGTGCAGGGTGCATATCTCAAGTGGAACAGAAAACGTGTTGGGCAATGGGCTTGAGGAAGAAGGATCCTTCCTTCTAAAGGTCTTGTAGCTTCAGTAATGGGGAATAAGAAGGATCCTATTCCCTACTTCTGAAAAAACCTCCAGCTTTGCAAATGGGAAGTATGAAGGATCCTATTTTCCACTTCCAAAACTGCAGATGGCAAATTCACAAAAGTAGAGGGCTGACTCTTTTTAAATGGTTAAAAGTGACTTTATTCAACTCTGTCCAGAAATTCTGGAATACAGGTTGAGGTATAAAGTTGGCTCCCAAACTTGAGACTTGACTCAAAACTTGAAGTTGGAGACCTGAGACTTGACTTGAGACTTGGGGTAAAAGATTTAAATACATCACTGGGAGGAGGTACAGTAAGCTTCCTTTTGAATATCACAATGAAACCTGTGATGAGACAACCATCAGTGAGATACTGTCAGAAAATGAACCTCCCAGGTCAGATGGCATTCGACAAGCTACTGGGGCACAGCAGAGGACAATTACTAGTAGCACTGTGTGGCTGACACAACTGGACTCAAGCTGAAAGGACCTTCAGCCTTTGATGTACTCAGAATTGAAAGGAAAGTCTGAAGCTGTATAACATATATTATAGGCCCATGGAATGTGAAAAGCATGAATCCCAGGAAGATAGACATTGTAAAACAAGAAATAGTGTTACAATATTTGGGGTGAGCAAGGTAAAGTGGACAGGAATCGGACATTCTGAGTCAGGTAATTACACAGTGTTTTACTTGGGAAATGAAAATCTAAGAAGAAATGGGGTGGCATCAATAGTGAGAAGAGATGTCGCAAAACCAGTCAAGGGATACAATGCAAAATCTGATCAAATCATACAATAAAACCTCAGAGAAAACCCATCAATATAATCATCATCCAAGTTTATGCTCCAACTACAAAAGAAGGTAGAAGAAGATGAAATTGAAAGACTCTGTGCTGCAGTCTAGAAGGAAGGTGATCACACATCAAAATAGGATTTCTTATTAATTACAAGTGATTGGAATGCAGAAGTAGGAAACAGAACAGAAAGAAAGATTGTAGGAAAATTTGGCCTAGGGATCAAGAAATGAAGCAAGAGAGCAACTGCCTGAATTTTGTGAGGCCAACTGTTTGTTCATTGCAAACACACACCTTAAACAACCAAAGGCCAGGACCAGGAGCATATTGTGGCACATATCATAAACTGCTAATATCGAAAATTAGACTAAAGCTAAAGAACACTGAATCAGACACTGTGTCAAAATGCAACTTGAAGAACATCCCCTATACAATTTAAAGACAGTGGCGGATCTAGGGCAGGGCAACTAGGACGCATGTCCTGGGTGCCATTCCTGGGGGGTGCCATTCCTGGGGGGTGCCATTCCTGGGGGTGTAAAAGCTGCCTTCCTCCATGCCTGCTGTCCACCCCCATGCCCTTCTATGCCCGCCGTTACCCCCGCACACTTCTGTGCCTGCCCGCCACCTCCGCTGCACTTCTGTACCACCCACCATCCCCCTGTGCCTCCGCACCGCCTGCCACTCCATGTGCTCTTCTGCGCCTGCCTGCCACCTCTCCGCACCCTTCTGTGCCCCCTGCCACCTCCCTGTGCTCTTCCGTGCCTGTCCGCTGCCACCCCCACACCCTTCCACGCCCACTCACTGCCACCCCCCTTCTTCCTGGCCCATTTCGGGGAGGTGGCAGCAGGCCCTAGGAGCGCAACTTCCACACTTGCCCCAGGTGCTGCTGAGCATAGGTACGCCACTGTTTAAAGATAATGAAAAAAAAAAATAGATAAACCTAATTGACTGGGAGCCAGAAGAACTCTAGACTGAAGCCAGGGACATTGTCAGGCGAGGAAATGCAAAAAGAACTATCTCCAACAAGAAGAAACAGAAGCCTCAGTGAATGATAGATGAAATTGTTCAAGCAATTAAGGACAAGAAGCAAAATATGACAGAAACAGACCTTTGAAGGCAACTGTTCAGCAACTTGTGCACAGGAACAAGGAGAACTACTATAATAATCAATGCAGAGAAACAGAAAATGACAACAAAAAGGAAGAACAAGAGATCTCTTCCACAACATCTAAGAAATTGAAAGCATATTTAAACCAAGTGTAGGAAAGCTGCGTGATGAGCAGAGGAACGCATTACATAACTAAGTGAAAATAAAGAAACAATGGAAACAATATACTGAAGAACTATATAAAAGACATGAAAGGACAACAGATTCATTCAAGGAAGAACCAAATAACATGAACTTCCAATTTTAGAAAGTGAAGTGGAAGCTGCACTCAGAGCACTTGGGAGAAATGAACCATCAGAGACAGATGGCATATTAATAGAGATGCTTCAAGCTACAGAGACAGAATTGATTCTAGTTCAAACTAAAATCTGTAAACAAAAATGGAAAACAAAGCAATAGCCCACAGATTGGAAATGTTGAATGTATATTCCAATCCCCAAGAAAGGGAACATCAAGGTTTGTAGTAACCACAGGACCACTGCAAGGAAAGTGGTGCTCCAAATTCTACAGCAAAGACTTTTACCATGTACGGAGTGCAAAATGCTAACATCCAAGCTGGTTTCAGGAAAGAAAGAGGCATTAGGGAACATATTGCAAACATATGTTGGATAATGGAGCACACCAAAGAATTTCAAAAGAAAATCAGCCTGTGCTTAATCTCTAGATTATAGCAAAGCCTTTGATTGTGTAGATCATGAAAAACTATGGATCGCTCTTACAATAATGGGAGCACCATAACATTTGATTGTCCTGATATGTTACCTATACTCAGGAGAAGAAGCTAGAATAGGGACAGACCAGAACAGGGAGAAACAGAATTGTTTCCGATTGGGAATGGGGTCAGGGAAAGCTGTATGTTATCACCTTATTTGTTTAATTGATTAGCTGAACATAGCATCATAAAACAGGATTCAACTCAAAGGAAGGAGATGTGAAAATTGGAGGAAGGAACATCAACAGTTTAAGATATGCAGATAAGACCATACTACTAGCAGAAACAGCAAAAACTTTATAAGAACTGAAAAAAGTCAAGGAAAAAAGTGCAAAGGCAGTTTTACACCTGAATATTAAGAAAACAAAAACAATGACCACAGATGATTGATATAACTTTAAAGCAGATGATGAAGACATTAACACAACTCAAAATTTTTCATACCTTGGCTCAGTCATTACTTAGAATGGGGGCTGCAATTGAGAAATGGGAAGAAGATTAGGAGTTGGAGGGTAGCCATGAAGGAAATAGATCCTGATGTGTCAAGATATATAACTGAATACTAAATTTAGGATTGTCCATGCAATCATGTAGTATGATGTACAGTTTCTATGTATAATTGTGAAAGAAAATTGATATGAAGAAAATCAACTCATTTGAATGTGGTGCTGGAGAAGAGTTCTATAGGTACCATGGAGTACTAAAAAGACAAATGAATGAGTCCAAGAGCAAAGCAAGCCTAAATTCTCCCTGGAAGCCAAAACTGAGACCATCATACTTTGGACATATCACGAGAAGACATGACTCACTAAAAAAGACAATAATGCTTGGTATAGCACAAGGCAGTAGGAAAAGAGGAAGACTGCACTACAGATGGATAGATTCAGTGAAGAAGGCCATGAACATGCAATGCTAGGCATGCACTGCAATACTAGGCATTTGAGGACTGAAAGGAATTTGCATGGAGGGCATTGAATTCTTATTGGGGGTGCAGTACCCTCATTCCTCTCCCCCTACTACCCTGGAATGGACTACCTGGTAGAAGGCCATAGCTTTCAGACTGAAACCCCATTCCACAATGCAACATTTTGTCGCTGGCCCCACTTATCCGATAAGTCATTTGCCAGTTCTGAAAAACGAGTTATTCTCTCATGGTAAACAGTGCAGCAGATCCCTATGAAGAAATCCCAGAAAGCTAGAACAGCCCCCTTCTTGCTGTCCATCAATAGGCAAAGGACTTTTTTATTCCAACAGGCTTTCAAGAAACTGAAAGTTTTGAAAGAAGAGGATTTCAATAAAGTGCTATACTGTTTTCATACTGTTCCTTCTTATTTTTAAACCTACATTTTACATCGTTTTTAATGTTATTAAGGATTTAATTCAATTTTATTGTTTACATGTTGCATTTCTATATATGCAACATGTAAACACACACACACATATATATATACATATAGTTTATAAGCCACCTTGTGTCCTGGTTTTGGGGAAAAGCTGGGATAGAAATAAACTTAATAACAACTACAGCAAATTAAACAGCAAGGCAGTGATCCCACTCGGACTGACATGAAAGAAAGTCAGAGTTTTGCATCTCTTGCACTGGAATGAATGGAAATTTTAAGCGTTTTAACTTTGATTGTGCTGGACATAACTTTAACTAGTTATCAAGAGGCAGGCCAAAATAAGACAGGAAGTATATTCCCCACCCTCCTGCACTTAAAGTAAATGATCAAGCATTGAACAAACAGACAAAGCAAGCTTAAAGCCAGGAGCTTTGCTCAGAAACTAAAATAAATATTCTTCAAGGAATCATCAGAATAATGTCTGTTTTGCAAGCCAAAAGCCTGCTTAAAAATAATGCATAAGCAGAAGGTTAATAGGCAGCAACAGGTCATACAAACATTTCACCAGTGTCTTCCTGGGAGTTAGTCATCACTTCAGGATACTGCAGCAGAACATGCAAATTTACCCTTCTCGTTTTCTTAGTTGCCAATGGAACAGCATTACTTTGTAAGTAATAGAATTACCCACATATGTTACAAAATAGCAAATCTACTGAAAATTAGCAATCACTCAAACATTATTACAATGACTAGGGTTGCCAGATCTCAGGGACTATTCCTGCCTTCAGTCCTAAGGGCAAGCAGACTTTGATTGTGGATTTAGTTTGAATTGCATACTCTATGCAGCTGTAGTTAATGCTTAATGTCCCCTGCTCAGTGCCATCCCAGGAGCCCATGCCCCATATATCATCACCCTTATAGCATCACCAGAGCCTGTCTCCTGTGACATCAGAAGTAGTGATTCTTGATATCCAGGTGTGTTTTAACAGAGCCTTTTGTAATTTCAGGTCTTAGGATAGTCCTGACGTGGCAAGCCTAACAATACCTCCTTGCCCACCAGAGAATGAAGTCTCAAAATATGCTACTACAGGCAATGTGAGACATCATGTGCAAGTCATCATAAAGTGGGTTTGGCTGCGTGCTAAGAAATGTACATTTGTGGATCATCCACTATATTTGAAGACAGGAGAACAACAGCAGCATATCCTTTTTGCCAACTGTCTAATATTCCACAAAGCAGATGGCACAGTTCAGAGACTAAAGCAGTTATTATTTGGGGGCTCAAGCTTTCAAATTCTCTGTTGCTACAGCAACCACCTATGCTGCCCAGAGAAATCTGGCAGTTGTAGTTCAAGAAAGTAACTTTTTCAAACCTGGAGTGGTTTGTGGTGTTGTGAATGTTTAACATAGCTGTGCAAGGATTACTCCTATTTTAAATATTAAAAGATAAGTGCAAGCAAGACAGTGCAATCCAAACAGAGCAAGATCAGCAGGCTTTGAAGAATATAAAATGTCCTGGAGGGGCAAAGGAGGAATAAAAAAATCCACTCCTATATGGAATAAGGGGGTTCAGCATAGGGTTTTCAGATTGAAACCCAGAAGGGGTTCCTGTACCATTACCCCAAAAACATGGGTGCTCCAAGGGTCAACCCATGATGCCAGTACTTCTGTTAGAAAGTGGGGAATCATTAGCTCAAAAACGGGAGGCCTGCAAGAGAGAGGTAACTCAGTGAGATTTTTTCTATCAGTGTTTATGGGGTCTCACAGGAAAGAATCAGGCAGAGGGTAAAAATATAAACTAAAAATAGGTTTTATTGAGAAGATTCACACAAGCACACAAAAGCTCAAACACTTGCACACTTGCACAAGGATTAACCAAAGGAAGGGGAGGAAAGTGGGATAGAGGACATTGAGAGATTCAGTCTTTACTGGTCTGGAGAGCAGCAAAGAGAAGTGGTGATGCAGCTTAGGTAGGCACCTAAGGACAGTTCTTGTTCAGGAATCAGACAGAGTGGCATTCAGAACGGCAAGAGACTGCACCGCACAGCCTGAAATCAGGGGTACTTATACCCAAAAATATCTTGCAGGCATGATTGTGAGTCATGAATCTAGTATTCCACAAAGTGGACAACGGGTGTTGCAACACAAACAATGAAGTCCAGACGGAGCTAATGGTCTTAGTGTTTAGGTGACAAAAGCGTAATGGCTGTTGTAACAGCCAAGTATTGTGGAGAGGTGGGGAAACTGTATGGAAACGTCCAGGGTTACAGGGATTAGGGTTGAAGCAATCCCAGTTTGGTGGGAATTTCCTCATTTGATTCTTGAGGGGTCTGGCTTGCTAGCATAGGGCTGTTCTCTTGAGAGCGGCCACACTGTTAGCCTGATAATGCCTGGGCTATTGCCTAAGAGGTGGGTGCAGCTGACCTGCCATGCCATCTCCGTATACCCTCAGTAATTTGCCTCTTTCAGTGTGACCTTTCCATCACCTCAGGTATCATTTATATCAGTGCTAATTAATATAGTGCCAATTAAATAATATTTTGCCAATTAAACCATGCCACTCATGTGGGGCGTATGGTGCGGCAACAGTACCTGTAATGCTTACGCAGGAGGAACTTCAGCTGGCTGCTTCCTGCATGGTTGTGAAAAGCAACGCCTGCTGAAACGCCTTCTTCTACACATAACCACTGAGGGTAGAGGAGATTTCCCCGTTTTCTATATGGCAACACTACAGCAGTTATGGAAAGCTGACTGCGCATGGATGCAGACGGAAACCTGGGAGAAAAGACAGAAGAGCGGAAGGAAGCATCCTACATAGCAATATTTTCTTGCACGTACTTCAGTAAAAGCAAAGACAGTTAAAAATTATTTTTGCTTTCTGATCACGCGTTTATTCACGCATCACTTCAGTGCCACGGCCACTGCGCCCCATGTGCGCCACCACGAGTTAGCACGTATAAAACCTGTTGGACCATCAGTTATTGTAATGTTGTGCGATTCAAACTGAGACAGCCCAGAAAAACGGTTTGAAAACGCTCTTGTATTCTTATATACTTGGCCTCGTATCGGTCTATTATTTAACGAGCACTTCTCTCTATACATGTTTGTGACCCGCCACGACGTTCGGCGGAACTTCTCCTCCTGGGCCCGCCATTGCAGCCCGATTTCATAAGCCGCTCGTACAACGCGCGCGCCCAGGAATTTTTGATTACGTCACCGTCCTGTGCAAAACGCGCCCCTTACTGCGCCTGCGAAAGACTGTCCACAACCTCAAAACGCTCAACACGCACGCGCGGAAGCATGCCCCTGCCTTGCCGAAGACGGCGTCCGTCCGTCCACCTCCACTCTTTGACCTTGGAGAGCGCCGTTCCCGACGTACGAGGACCTGTCGTGCTGGTTAAGGAGTGCCTGTGTTGAAAAAAAGGATTGTTTGGCTCTTTATCGTCAAAAGACAGCATGGAAAAAAATGTAATATGGTTCCTGAAATGGGAAAGTCCCTCACAGAAGCAGCTACCTGGGTATGTTTCCCCAGAGCCTTTTGTAATCCGGCCGTTCAGTTTGGGCTTACATCAAGGCAGCTATATCAAAGTGAGGCTCCGCCCCGCCGACTCACACCCTCCTCCCCTCCGTACCCACGTGGGCTAGAGGCTTCCAGAAAGCAGCGGCCAGTCGTCGCGCGCGCGCCTCCTTTGCTGCCCGGCTGCCCCCGCGGTCTCATTCTCGCTGCCACCATGTTGAGCGCCGCCCGCCTGCTGGTTCCGCGCCGCGGAGGGGCTCCCTGCGGGCCTGCCCAGGTGAAGCGCGCCGGAGGGACGGTGCTCGTGTGCGTGGGGGGGGGGGGGGCGGAACGGGGAGAACGGCCTGTGGGCTGGCGCCTTTCCGTCTTCCTTGGCGGGGGAGCGCCAAGGACGGCGGGGCCCGCGCTGAGAAGGGGCCTCCCTTTACAGCCTTCCGGGGCCTGGCGCTGCCTCTGAACCAGAGCGTCCTGCCTGCTGGCGGCGCGCCCGGGGGCGACGGAGACCCGGCTCCCGCGGCTCGAGTGCGGCTTGTTAGAGTCGATGTCTAAGCGTGCCTTATGTAGGAGTTGACCCCGCCACAGTGGTTGACTTGGCGGGTCTGCGCCACTCGAGCTTGTTAGTGGAGAATTGGCGCTTTGTAAGAGGGGAAGGACTGTTGCTGTATTTGGCCTGGAGGTCCAGCTCTCTGATCCTTAGAGCCGGCGTTTCTCAAGATGCCTCCCAGGGAAACTGAGGCAGCAGCTCTTCCTTGCTGTTTGCTCGTGTGGCTGCCAGGTACACAGAAGGGCACTGCGTTCAAACATGGGTGCTGTGTTGCCAGCGCTCCCTGGCTTGTGAGTAGATTTCCTGTGACGGTTTATAGGGGGACGCAGAGCATCCCAACCTTTAAAAAATGGCCGCTGCGGTAACGTCTGAGAGCTGATTTTAGGGGTGGGGAGTGCAGTTGGTTCGACGCACTAAGCCAGCGGTTGTTACTGGACTTCTCTCTTACATAGCTGGAGGAGGTGATGGAGTTCTCGTCTGACACGCGGAGTCGATTGTCTCTAATTTGTGTAGCGGTAACCATCTCTGCCAGTTTTCAGTTCTCCTTTTTGTGTTGGTGAGGTAATTGTGGCACCTCTTAGTTAAACGGGGAATATAGGCGGGTTTATCTTTTAGCTGTCTTTTATAGAAATATTTAAAGGCTGCATTTATTAACTGAAAAATAAGCACTTAATGTGTATTAAAGTGCTTATTTTTCAGTTCATAAATGCAGCCTTTAAATATTTGTATAAAAGCCAGAGAAGGTAAAAACTCCAGTTAGATACATTTTCAGAAAAGAGGGTGTTAAAGGAAACAGAGGTTGAATTAGGGTGTTATGGGACCCACATTTTATATCACGAAACTGTTGTAAATGTTCTTTGCGAGACCTCATGTATTTGATGCACTTGGGATTAAAAGTATTGGTTTCTTTGAGCTTGCTGCTATATGTGTACAAAAACTGTCCCTGGGATGTGTAATTTTAGCTGATGTTTTCTTGATGTAGCTGGAAGACTGAGATTATAATTCTCCATATATTTGGGAGAGACTGGCTGGGATTTGTCTCTGGGTAAAAATACATAAAGCTGGGATTTCAGTCTCCTCTTCCCCTATTTTTTTTTCTTGCCTGCTACAGTAAACCAGCATGTTTGCCAAGGTTTTGCATCTTTCTGATATGACTTACTTTGCTAGGGAGTGTGCTTTTATGGTTAAGAGAATTATCAGGGATTGTGTGAGTGATTGACACATTCTCATTAGAACAATAATAATTTCAAAAACACATTTTATAAGCATTTTTCTTTTGTAGGTTATCTGGAATGGGTTAAGTCAAGATATCCTCAGAGGCATAGCAAGCAGGAAATATGCGTAAGTAGTGTACTTGAACAAGCCAGCAGTTACTCATTCTGAGTTGTTAAAATAGCAAAATATATTAAGAATCTTATGCATAATTTGGCCTGTTTTTGTGGTACTGATGAATAATCATTTTCACATCCGAGGTCCAAGATGTGTTTGTGAAGCCCATATTCTTTACAAGAACTCTGATGTAATCTCTCCTCTGGGGGGGGTATGTCAATAAAAGGGAAAGGAAAATGGAACATAAATAGAAGAATAATGGTTATAATTAGGTTGGGAGTGCAAGATTGTGCAAAAACCTTCATAAGTAAGCGGTGAGAAGAGATGTAGGAAAAAAAGCAAGAGCATCTGGAATGTATTTAGTGCCTAAGGAACAGCAAAATAGAAAGGTCATAGTTTTTGAGGGAGTAGGAGGCCTTCACATGATAGATGGATGAGCAAGGGTCGCAAGTGGGGAGGGAATGTATTGGGTTAAGAATGAAGAAAGGGGGAGAGCAAGGCCATAAAGGACTCTGAGGGCAAAGAGTATGGAGAGCCAAAACCAGTGCAGGGATTAAAGATGAGGAATTGTGTGGTTAGAGAGAGAGTCCAAGAAGAGTAAATTATTTTGGTTCAGAGTGTTGCATAAAGGTGGATACGGAAAACCACAAGGGGAAAATGTTGCCATGCTCAAGGTGAACTGAAATGTTAAGGATGCAATCAGGAGAAGTTGTATTGTTGCAGTACTATAACTGACTTTAAATTTCATGCTGATTATGGATCACTGTCTTTGTGAATATTTGCAACTAGTTTTTAGCATTTCACGTGGTTTCATAAATGTCAGATATTGCCTTCAAAAATGAAGGGTAGAAACATGGCAACCCATTTAAGATACCGAATAGGTGAGACTATGAAAGCTGTGGGATCAGATCAGGTGTTGTCATGTGGCTTCTAAATAACAAATCAAAAGTCCACTAATGCCTCCCATTTTTATGGGGATGTTACCACTTTGTGTGTCCTGTGTGCAGATGATAGATCTTGGAGAACTGAATTGGCTGTTGACGTACGTGGTGCTGCCTCTGCACATGGAGGTCTCATTTACCCCTTCAGGCAGGGATGAGAGAACTTGTGGCCTTCCATATGTTGGATGACATCAAGAAATTCCACCTGTTCCCACTCTCATTCTAAAAATCTCTTCATTCAAATAATACTGCTTAGTAAAGTTTTGAATTGCAGCACGCTGTGTATATATAGCAGAATAGCCCTCCTTAGAAGCAGGAGCATGTTTATGTTTCTTCTGCTAGATCTGCTTTTACATTATTAGGATGGGTGGAGTACTGGGCAACTGTGTCTTCACTTTTCAGCTGATGGTGAACAGGATTGGCTTCTTTCTAGTTTTTTCTTGGTTTATTGCTATCTGGAATGGCATTAAGGCATTTGGTCTGGTTTGAAGACCCACCTGTAGTATTGTTTTTTTAATTTTTTTTATTATTAAAAATAAATTTTATTAAACAACAAATTCTCTCAAATCACAAATATCAATACACACACAACATTTACATTTACATACACACATACAATAAATCCTTACATACAAACACAAATACACACCCCTACCTAATTACAGTTATTTATTTATCCTTATAAGTGATGCATACTTTGTGTTTCTCATATATCACCTTCCCAAACTGTAAATAATTACCTTACCTTCCACTTAATCCTTCATACATAACCCATTCTTCTTCCATCATACATACCTTGACTTCTTTTATCTGTCCATTGGGTGCGACCTTCCTCTTCTCATCCTCCTGCTCAACTTTATTTTTGTTTTTACAGTTACTGCATTTTCTGCCTTCTATTCTGCCATCATATCTCTCTCTTCTAAACGTACTATAGCTCTATCATACATCTCTTTATAATATTATTGTTTATTTATATAATTATTATTTATTATTGTTTATTATTTGTTATTTATTCCTTGTTATTTCCTTTTTTATAGCTGTTATTGTATTATTCTTTCTCTTCTCTATTCTTTCTTCCTTATTATTTAACAATTAACTATACTTACCGTTCTAAACTATAGTTCTAATCTTAAATATTCCTTTTAGTCTAATCTTAATTGATTTCTCTTATTTATTTTTTGAGCTATTCTTCCTTTATTTCATCTTCATCATATTTCATCTTCCAATCAAATTAATCATACATACCTATCAGCGCATTTTTACCCCAGTTCTCTTCCCACATTGATTTTAGTATTTCCCATTCTCGACTAAATGTTTCCTTCAACTTATTTTGTAAATATAAAGTTAATTTATCCATTTCAGCGAATTCATGTATTTTCTGTATCCACTCTTCTATCTGTGGTATATTCTCTGCCTTCCAATATTTCGCAAATATGATCCTTGCCGCGTAAATCATGTAACATATGATTCTTGAGTATTTTTCCCTAACTTTTCTATCTATCCCTTCTAAAATGTTCAAAAGATATATTTCTGGAGACACTACAAATGTGATCTTAAACAATTTTTCTATTTGCTTGTGTATCTTTAACCAAAATTGTTTAGCTTTTTTACATTTCCACCATGTGTGAAAGAAGGATCCTACTTCCTGACATTTCCAGCATGTGGTTATTTTCTTATTTCTATTCATTTTGGAAATCCAAACCGGAGTTAAATACCATCTGTAATACATCTTATAAAAATTTTCCTTTACATCATAGCTTCTAGTGAATTCTTGATTTATTTTCCAGGCGTTTTGCCATTGATTTAAAGTTATTGGGTATCCTATATCCTGGACCCATTTTATCATATTTGTTTTAATTGTCTCTTGTTCTAATTCTGAATAACAGCAATTTATAAATCTTACTTAAAGGCCTTTTTACACCTGGTTTCATTATTTTATCAAATTCAGTTTCTTCTAAGGTTATTCCTTTATCTTTCATATCCTCTTTATATTTTCCCACCAATTGTCTATGCAGTAGCCAATGTGTTGAAAAGCCCTCTGCTATCAATTCTTCCCTAGTTTTTAATATGGTAGAAGACCCACCTATAGTATTGTAAGGCTGCTCTGTTCTCCTCAGTGTCAGAAATACTGAATAGGTTCCAACAGTGGACTTCCCACTGGCAGAACAAAGGAGAGCAAATTTGGCATGTCCTTTGCAGCTCATTATATGCCCAAAACCTACTCTGGAAGCCTATAGACTTCTAGATGACTTCTGAGTGATGTAGAAAGCTGTAAGGTGGAGGAAAGAAGAAAATTCTGTTGCAACCATCAGTGTAGTGCTGGATTTAGCCTACTCAAATGCATAGTTAATAAATTGTCTCCTGAATGTACGTTTATAAATGCTGATGAAGAGGCGAATATTTGGAATAGTATAGTAAGAAGAGTATTATTCTGTTATTCCAATATCTCTTTCCTCTCTTCTAATTTGTAGCTGGGATTAAGGATATTTATAAGACAAAGATGTGTTGGAGAATTTTGATGCCAGTTTTGGAATACCATGTTTCAAAATATATTAGGCTTGCTGCTATTAAGATTTTACATACCTTGGCTCAGTAGTTAATCAGAATGGAGACTGCTGTCAAGACATCAGAAGAAGACTAGGATTTAGAAAGGCAGCTGTGAAGGAACTAGACAGGATCCTGAAATACTAAGATATACCATTGAATACTAAGGTTAGGATTGTCCATGCCATTGTATTTCTAATTTTTTTGCATGGTTTTGGAAGCTGGAAAGTAAACAAAACTGATAGGAAGAAAATCAACTTATTTGAAATGTGGTGCTGGAGAAGATTTCTGTGGCTACCAGAGGTGGCTAAAAAAGACAAATAAATGGGTCCTAGAACAGGACAACCCTGAACTCTCGCTAGAGGACAACGTGACTAATCTGAGACTGTCATACATTGGATGTATCATGAAAAGACATGTTTAGTTAGAAAAGACAATAATGCTTGGAAAGGTAGAGGGCGATAGAAAAAGAGGAGGCCCACTTTACAGGTGGATAGACTCAATCAAGGAAGTCATGGCCCTGAGTCTGCAGGGCTGTTGATGATGTTGTTGACTTGGAGGTCTCATTAATGGGATCCACATACATCGAAGATGACTTGATGGCAATTAACAGCAATTCATCGGCCTGGAATAATCTATGCTAGTCTCCATTCAGTTGCTTGTTTCTGTGTACCAGTTTGTATGCTTATATTAGTTTAGTGTTTTAGAAGCCATTTTTTGTTTGCTAGAAAAGTAACAGTTAGTGATCTAAACCAAGATGGCAACCCCTTAATCTTTACTCTTCCAGCTCAGAAGCAATCAAAGGTGCTGTAATTGGTATTGATCTTGGCACAACCAATTCCTGTGTGGCAGTCATGGAAGGAAAGCAAGCAAAAGTAAGTGAGAAATAGTTGTTGACCTCATTTTTGAACTGTTGGTTCCGTTATCATCCCAAATACTGTTACCACTTAATTACTTTCTCTTACACAGGTGCTGGAAAACTCAGAAGGTGCCAGAACCACCCCTTCTGTTGTAGCATTTTCAAATGATGGTGAGCGATTGGTTGGCATGCCAGCTAAACGCCAGGCTGTAACTAACCCACACAATACCTTCTATGCTACCAAACGGCTAATTGGGCGGCGATACGATGATCCAGAAGTGCAGAAAGATATGTAAGCCATTTAGAAAAAAAGTAATAAAAGTTTGTGGGAATTACAGTCCTTTGTACTTGTGAAGCTACATCATCTACTGGTGTCTCTAGGCTTACAGTTGCATAACTCAGGGATGGCCTAAAGTGCATGTGAGGAACCTTAGTGGGCTGGAAGCGGGACATCTGTGGGTTTGATGATACCAAGGAACAGGGCCATATCTTCTGAATGATTTGATCATAACAGCTTTGCTCATTTCCTGTCTCCCCAGCTGCAGACGTTGCAATGTTGACGAAGCCCTATACATTTTTAGGGCCACTTCACAAGTCATGTGACTCAGTGAAAGGCTGGTTTCATCCCCATACGATTCCTAGTCAGGAAAAATAAGTGGGAGAAGTAAAGCAAAGTTGAGAATCCTCACTGCTTTCTCTGATGGGAAATAAGTGCGGGAGGGGAATACCTCCACTGTTAACCTGAGAGGACTGCATGGTTTGCAATGTTTTGGGAGCTTCTTTAGCCAGATTAGGCCTAAGAACCAGAGCTTCCATTCCTTTGGTCTAAAACTGAATTGAAATACATGAAGATAGCTCAGGGTTCTGATGTGTCTTAGTATAGTAGCGAAATGTTAGCTTGTAAACATTGCATAGGAGAGACATGGAAAGTCAGAACAGATTTGTAAATAGCTATGTAGTTGATTATCTGAGGGGAGGGGAATTTGTGTGAGATAGTGACATGTGCAACTTCTGTATTTCTAAGAACTGTACAAGGTTCTTACTTTCTTTTTTCTGGGAAGAGTAGAGAATGAAATTGCCCCATGTATTGTCTCCAAAACAGAGATTTTCTTTAAACCAGCTTCCCTTGCTAAGCCTGCATGGAAGGGCTGTGTTTTACAGTTTCAAAATTAAAGTTCAGATGTTAGAAGGGAGCATAAATAGGAGCTACCACTGTGGGGAAACAGTGCAGGGCTACAATGGCATCATTGAGGCTTACATGCAATGTAAAGCTTTAGAAATCACTTTGTAGTATTAAAATGTTGCATCTGTGAGCACTGATTTCAGTTTCGTGACAAATATCATTAGAGTTCTTGGAATTAAGTTTCTGATTAATTTGTTGCTGTCTATCCTAACTTCTTCAAAATACTTATGTTTTCAGCAAAAACGTTCCTTTTAAAATTGTGCGTGCCAGTAATGGTGATGCATGGGTAGAATCTCATGGAAAGCTGTATTCTCCAAGCCAGATTGGTGCCTTCATATTAATGAAAATGAAAGAAACTGCAGGTTTGTACAGAGGAATGCTTAAGTGACTATGCCCAATTGCCATCTCCCAGCCTAAGCTGCTCACAGCGGGGATGTGGCAGGGGGAAATAAGATGGTTTCCTGTATGTCACTCTCAGCTTTTAGAGGAAGGTCAAAATATTTGTCAGTTTCTCTAGAAATAATTCAGAAAAGTTGCATTTAAAAGTCCCATGTATTTGTGATTAATTTGTACATAAATATTAGACAGTTCCATCAATACATAGGATCCAGAATATATCTAAAAATTTTACATACATGTACAGTGGGCTGCTGTATATGTGGGGGATCTGTTCTGGGAAGCACCATGTAAAACAAAAAGGGTGAGTGTCACGTCCCACTGTAGTCACTAGATGCGGTGTGCATATGCTTGCGCCAGTGCAGCAGCACACCTGTTACATCCGTTGACTATAAATGGGACGTAGTGTTTTGCAGAACCTTTCATTCATGCATGTGGAAGTCATAGCAGACTGTATATTGTTAAGATGTACCTCATAATATCATCACTACAGTTAGAGAGACAGGAGCCCTGCAAAAGTGGAAAAATCACAAATATCGAAGTGTCTGTCTGTTTGTGGGAAGGAGACAAAGGAATGGTGAGGTGAACATACACCCAGGATCCAGATCAGGTCATGGAAAGGGATTGGGTTGGCATGGTGGCCCTGTACTACTTCTGTCTTGCCCATCTCTTTCCTTGGGTGCATGGAGGGAGGCATCAGGAGGATTTTGTGGTGTTGAGAGATTGGGCTGCAAGCCATCTTTAGCTAGTTAGACATCTGCTGGTAGACGAGGAGGAGGACTAGAGGTGGGTTTTTAAAGGGCTGCACAGCCTGATCAGACTGCTGAGAGGGAAGGTTCCTCCAGAAAAGAAGCGCCTGAAGTGGGAGGGGCAGGGGTTGGAAAAATGTGCAAATAATCAAATCCCATGAAAGTCAGACCTGCAAATGTGGAGGGCTGACTGCAGATGGGACTTCCAACAGTAGCTGCAAAGCTGTAGAGAGCATCTAGTTACATTGCCCCTTCTGTATGGGAGTTCAGATGAAGCTTGAAGCCCTTTATTTTAGTTGTGTCTTCTCAGTTTGTAATTAGTTTGTTACAAAACCATTTTTGAAAATATTCTATTTACATTCTCATAATGGCTATTATTCCTAAGTCTGTTGTATCCTTGTATCTTGTTACTATTTGCTGTTGTTGGTACATGCCTTTGTAAGACTGTGGCTATAACAAATTGCTAAAAAAAAATTTAAATAATAATACTCGAGTAATTCAAAGGCAAATGCACTGTCACTTTCTGCAGTTTGAAATACAGTGACACACATTTCAGTAGCAACAGCGTGACTAGCTCTGGTCGCATTACTGTTTTGTTCTTACAGATACTTTCTACTTGTTTTCTAGAAAACTACTTGGGACATCCAGCAAAAAATGCTGTCATCACAGTTCCTGCTTATTTTAATGACTCTCAAAGGCAGGTAAGGTTGCTGAAATCTGAGTTTCTATAGCTGTTTCCATTGTCTTTTGTTCTTTAGCAAGAGAATATATTCAGAATAATTTTCTGTGTTTATTTCTAGAAACATCTTGTCAGGTCTTAAAATTCATTGGGTCTTTGCTATAATATGAGCATTATCCCCTAAAGCAAGTACGTAGTGGAATAATGTAGCATCAGAGCTGGATCCATGCACATACAAACAATATCTAACATGCTTCCCTATTCTTTTAAGGCTACTAAGGATGCTGGGCAGATTGCTGGACTGAATGTTCTGAGAGTGATAAATGAGCCCACAGCTGCAGCTCTGGCCTATGGCTTAGACAAGGCTGAAGACAAAGTGTAAGCATATGGCTATCACATACAATTTTAACAATCCTGCATCATATCATCAGGAAACTTGCGCTCCACTGCTGTATTGTCCAATAGCTCTAATAAATCTGCTCTAGCTGCCAGCTTCTGAGTATTGCTACATGTTGATAATATTAGGACAATAGGGCTGCTTCCTGAAATTTTGAAGCAAGCAGGAGAAATGAAAGATTAACAGATAAAGTCCTCTGTGTTTGACATAGCAAAAGATAAATCTGTTTTGTCAGAGATATAAGGCAAAACCTCAGCCTGGCTGCATTCCTTTTTGCAACTGCTTAAAGTTCAGGAGCCTTATGTCAAAAAGGACACCATTTCCTTTATAAATGAACCATGTTGCTGTTATTATTACTGTTATTCCCTTTGTGTTCTAAGCAATTCCAGTTATAGTCAGCTGCTTAGCAAAATAAAGTTGAAAAGATGATATCTGAAAATGGATGTCCTCTGAAATTTTTAGATTAAAAATGATTGGAAGGGGCAATTAACACCTAAGCCTTGGAAATAGGTTTTGATTAATTAAATAATTGCTGCATGGACATATTAAGTGCTGATATGTGCATTTTCTTTCTTCTAGTATTGCAGTCTATGACTTGGGTGGTGGTACTTTTGATATTTCTATCTTGGAAATTCAGAAGGGAGTCTTTGAGGTCAAATCTACAAATGGTGACACTTTCTTGGGTGGTGAAGATTTTGATCAGGCATTGTTGCAGCATATTGTAAAAGAGTTCAAAAGAGAAGTAAGTAATTTATATTTCATAATCTGGTTTTCAAAAAAACTAACTCCATAGACTCTTTTGAAGTGTGGGTTAATCTACTCTTCAAAATGCATCTGCAGGACTACATTTAACTTAAATAGCAAATTTCCCAGCTGATGTGCAAGATAAAGGCATTTTTCGTCTTCTTCCCACTGGTCTTGTTGACACCACACAGCAACTGAGTGTTCTGTAAAGTACATTTCAGTTGTGTGAACACAGCCCAGAGATGGCAGTCTTGAGTAAAACGAGTATGATATTGTAGATGTCTAGTGGTGTTATCTGTGGGCTAGTACTCATTTTATTGTAGTAGGCATGTTTGTTCTAGTTCCCTTCTAGGAACTATGTATGGGAGATGCATACCTTCAGATATTTGGACGTGGGATAAATGTGCTAAAGAAAACTGAGTCTTGCAGCCAACAAGTTTTATTTGGCATAAGTTTCATGGACTTGAGCCTACTTCTTCAGATGCACAGAGTGCTTGTTAGGTTTTTTTAGGTGTTGCGAGACCCTTCGTTGTTTTTCCAACAGATCAAAATAACCACCCCTCACTCCTCCAGATAGATGCTAAAGGCTAGTCTTTAGCTATAGTTCCCTGGCATGTGCATCTTCAAAGCTGTGGATCTCCTTCATGCTAAATGACAGTAGTCATACTTAACATTGTTACCTATGCTTATAAGGCTACAGTGGATGTAAAGCAACAGCATGTCCCTGAGCACACAGCTTTTGTTAACAGAGTGATGAGGAACTTTTCGTTTTCCAGATGTTCAGGGCTACAGTTTCCATAATCTCTTACCATTGGCCCATGCTAGTTGGATTGGAAGCTAAAGTGCAAGACCTCTGGAAAGCCAAATGTTCCCCACAACTGTGTTAATGTGTTAAAGAGTATCCAGCATTTGTGCATTTGAAAACTGTCTAGCACTTTTCTTAGCCATTTTAGGAAAAGTTTGATGAAAATCTGCATCCAGGCTTATACAGTGGCCCCTCCACTTTCATGAGGGTTCAGGGCACACTATCCTCGCAAAAGTGGAAAAACCATGAATAACTCCCCCTTGCTCTCCCCCTCCTATTCCCTTTTGGGGTTCTCCCTCATTCTCTTGCCTTTTCCCTTGGCGCATGTTCTCCTCACCAGGACAAAATGCATGAGAATGGAAAGGGGGAAGCTCTGGAAGGGAGAAGGAAAGCACGTGTGTGCCTTCCTTGCCACCCACTTCCCTTGCATTTTGCCTCAGCACTCAGTGCTGGGGCCAAAGAGAAGGGAATGAGAGGGGAGAAGGATGGTCTGTGTATGCCCACCCCCTTTCCCTGTTGTCTGGCTGCAAGGTTCCCCACACCAGGGCAAAATGCATAGAAACAGTAGGTAGCTCCAGAGGGGAGAAGGTGCATATGTTCGTCCCCCCTTTCCCTTCCATTTTGCCTGGACACACTTGCCTTCTCTGCAGCTGGCAAAATGCAAGAGAATAGGAGGAGGAGAGTGGAGGGGGGAGGCACCTGTGCACCGCTTGAGTAATCAGATTCGCGAAGGAGAAACTCTCAAATGTGGAGGCAGGACTGTAGAAGATACTGAGTCCCACTCTGGGAGAAAGGTGGCATACAGTTGAAATAAATAAAAATGAAATAAATGAAAGAATGTAATGAGGCTATAAATGTAAGTGATGGAGGCTCATGGTTTGATACAGGTTCTGCTGTTTTTGCTTTGACATCATTTATCTTTTTTGATTTTGCAACCATGGTGGCTTACTCTTTCTTACTAGAAGCTGAAATAGAACATAGATAAACCAGGAGTGATACCGGTGTGTGTTCAGTAATTGAATTGAACTGAACTGGGTTAGGTCTGAAAAAAAATCCCAGTCTCACTTATCAAATATCCAGCAACGCACTGCAATTCAGAACTTTATCTCAAGCCCAGTAGAATTTGTATGTTAGAACATGTCACAAAGTCCCGTCAGATGTCTGTAGTGCAGTTAACACTGATGCTGCTGTTTGCATTCCTAAATATTTGGGGACCTGCTCAGGAAAAAGACTGCTCATAAATTGCTGGTTTGAATATTGAATATACAACATTATGGATTTTTCACATCCACTACTTCACTTATAGGAGAATATGACTGTATTCTGACTTTCAGACAGGTGTTGATTTAACTAAAGATAACATGGCTCTACAGAGAGTGAGAGAAGCATCAGAAAAAGCAAAATGTGAACTCTCTTCTTCAGTCCAGGTGAGCAACTGAAAATATCTTCATGTCTTAATATGGGTCGTTTCCAATATTAGCTCTTGTGTTCTGTTGTGAGAATGATGTAAAGCTGTTGCTCAGTTCTATTGTATCATTGTACTGTGATGTGTCCGTTCATCCTATAGTTGGGCTTGGTGTTTTAGCAAGAGTACTGATAGCTTAAATTCTCTCTGTTACATTTGTAATGTGAAATAGTGAGCTTGAACTTATGATAACAACAACTGCCGCTTTTGATGGAGAAATATGGGCATTCTTGATTCCTAGTTTGACTGCTAAGAGCAATCAGCAGCAGATCATTCAGATTGTTAGAGACATTGATCATATTTAGGTGTCCTTCTTGGAAATACTCGTTGAAATATATATTGCACTTTAGTGACTTAATAAATGATTATCATTCCGTTTCTTACATGGAATGCATAAGAACAACAAAGTAAGATGCCTTTGAAGATGTGGGGCGAAAAGTCCACTGCTGTTCAGAGAAAGTTGGTTGATAATTTGTTTCTTCTTTATATCTAATGCGTGACATTCTTGTGTTGCAGACAGACATCAACTTGCCATACCTTACAATGGATGCTTCAGGACCAAAGCATTTGAATATGAAGCTGTCTCGCTCTCAGTTTGAAGGCATTGTGGCAGATCTGATCAGAAGGACAGTTGCACCTTGCCAGAAGGCCATGCAGGATGCTGAAGTCAGCAAGAGTGATATTGGAGAAGTTATCTTGGTTGGTGGTATGACCAGAATGCCAAAGGTACAGTAGATTCCCCGTGACCTGAAATACTTTTTTCCCGTAATTCTGGAGCCAGTCTTGTGCCCTTTGGACCTCGCCTGGCTCTTTAAAGAACAACGAAAGTTAATGAAATGTGTTAATCAGTGGAGAGGGTTGATATAAAGCTCAGCATTACCCTTGACATAGTAAAGAATCTTCTGCTGCTGTTGTAACTCTAGTGCATGCTATATTTTGTTACATCTCAAATCTAACTAGCTTTCATGTAAGGTCTGCATTTTCAGAGCAGCTTAAACCTGCTCTCAAACATCCTCCTTTGTGCTAAGTGAAAGGACACTACAAAGAACTCTGTGTGCTGGAGGGGGCAGAATACCTTCTTTTAGCATTGAAGCACTGGCAAACATTCTCCAGTCTAAGGCCAGGGTCCTTCACTGGTTATATCAGTGATAATATGATAAAAGGAGATCTGTATTTTCAAGCTGTTATTTTCCTCTTTAGTTTTTCCCACATCTCTAGGTTTGCTTTTACACTTTTTGTTCATAGATGAATGTCTTGAGCACACTGCCCTTGCCATATATCTGTCATGCAAGATTCAAGCCTAGCATTCTTCAAAATGTGATTATGTAAGGGTCACTAGGAGCCAAAAGTGCAAAAATCCCGTAAGGTTTCTTAGCCGTGGACATACAGGATAGCTGTATTTATCTCCTGTAAAATAAGTGGTTGCCTTTCATAATGAATTTCAAGGTTTCTGCTCCTTATTGGTAATTGACAGCGGTGTAGATTTCCAGTGTCTTCCCATGATGGCAATATACAATGTGTCTACTGTAGGGTAAATTGGAGTGGCAGTGCTGAATATTGTGTTACTGTTTCCCCTTGTATTACTGTTCTCTGTGTGTTTATTCAGGTGCAGCAGACCGTACAGGACATGTTTGGTCGTGCTCCTAGCAAAGCAGTTAATCCTGATGAGGCTGTTGCTATTGGAGCTGCTATCCAAGGAGGTGTCTTGGCTGGCGATGTTACTGATGTGCTCCTGCTGGATGTGACCCCTCTTTCTCTGGGAATTGAGACGCTAGGAGGTGTGTTTACGAAGCTCATCAATAGGAATACAACTATTCCAACCAAGAAGAGTCAGGTGAGAAGGACAGTGTCCTGGATATTGGCTTTGTCCTTGGGTTCTTTTCTGTATCCTTTCGCTGTATTTCTTACACTTCTTTCCCCTTTACCTCGTCCGCCCTACACAAAAGTGTTTGTCTGCTGCCCAATTGTTACCATGCTCTTCAATTGAAAAGCTCACAAACCAGCTTGGATATGATCAGTGAAAGCAAAATCTTTGCATTCAGGCATACATTGTAAAAGAAACATCATAAAGGGGGAAAGAGGTATTCAAGCCAACTCCTACAGTTAAATATTAGCTCTTGTAGTGGTTACATGGAATTGGTTTCGGGGAGAGGAACTGGTGCAGCAAAGCTGGTCCTTTCAGCAGAGGTGATGGAGTGGGCTTGCTTCTCACTTCTCTGTCTGTCTTGGACTGGTATTAGAGAATGGCAGGATTTGGCCCATAACATTTAAAGTAATCTGCAAATACTGTGGATTTCTGTAGTTTTGTAACTTTGTTATGCAATATGGCCGTGGTGTTACTCTCCTATGGCAGTAGCTTTTCATTCCTGCTGGTGGCATAATCAGTAGATTGTAGCTGGTAGTATGCAAGAGAACTTCGGATAAGATGTGAGATGGAGCAAGGCTGGCAGTCCACTGGAATGCTGCCTTATTTTATGTCTGTAATGTAAACAAGGTTGCATTCGTTTGTTTTTTACTTTCTACATGGTAATTTGATAGACTGAGATAGTATAGTACTACTTAAAAGTAATTACTAGGTTCCTTTTGGCTTGACTGTCTTTTCTCTTTAACTCCAAATGTTTAGTGACACAACACTGTCACCAAAACACTGCTGCTATCGAATATGTTTTTCTTCCATAGGTATTTTCTACAGCTGCCGATGGACAGACTCAGGTGGAAATCAAAGTCCATCAGGGTGAGAGGGAAATGGCTGCGGACAATAAACTGCTTGGCCAGTTTACTTTGGTATGTTAATGTGTGATGTGAAGGTATATTTTTGTCTGTAGTAGTAGCTGTAAAGGTATGGAAGGTCAATTCACTCTTCCTGTTAGCTTGACAAGACATCTCTGCAAAGCACCATAAACTGTTCCTGTAGCAGGGAACAATGTCTGACGACAGGTCCTCTTTTTTTTTAAGCCAAATCTCTAAAGGTGCTAGCACCTTCAATAATGTTTGAACTGCTGTTGTGTTACCTTTGTTAAAGAATACAGTATTTAAAATGGCTCTGGCAGATGTTATCTCTGTGTTTCTAATATATATTGTAATGCAATATAAATTGTAGACCCTACCCAAGTGCCATCTGTAGCCTCCTCAGGGATGGGAGTAAGTATGTAGTTATGTAACAGGGGCTGTTTTATACTTGTTCAAAGCATTGTTACATCTAGTTCAATATTGTCTTATGCTTATTAGCAGAAGTTTAGCAGGAATTCAAGCGGAGTTGTTCCAGTCATGCTTGGAGAATGTCTAGGGCCTTTTGCATGCAAAGCAGAGATTCCTGTGCTTCAGCTCTCCTCCAATTTAGCAGTGATCAGCAAATGGGTTTTCTATAACTTAACACTGTTGAGGTTAAGACATGGCATTTCTGCCAGCTGCCGAGAGTTGTTAGGAAGTTGTTCCGAATGAACTTACCTGACTATGTTATTAATTTTATAGAAATTTGGAGAGAAGAGCGTATGTAAAAACTGCTTTGTAGAAGGCTGCTTTAGTAAATAACAAGTTGAGCTTGCAGTTCAGCCTTAGGATGCTTATAGCATCAGAACTTGTTAATAATCCTCTTCAAAGTTATCAGCAGATCATTTTGTGATTTCAGGTTGGGATTCCACCAGCTCCAAGGGGAGTACCACAGATTGAGGTGACCTTTGACATTGATGCCAATGGAATTGTTCATGTGTCTGCAAAAGATAAGGGCACAGGACGGGAGCAACAGAGTGAGTGCATGGACTTTTGCTTCTTCATAAGGGACAATGGACTAACAAAATTGTTAAAATCTAGTGTTTGGACTAGTAGCCCATGAACACACACTTTTAAAAGCCAGAGCAGGGAGTTAATCTAGAACAGAGGCAGGAAAGATACAGGGGTGTCATTTTGCAGCTTAGGCCCCTAGTTTTAATTTTTTTTCCCTAAAAGTGGCCAGAAGTGGAACAAAAACAAACTTCTACAGTAGTAAAAGTGTGGAAGGTTGTCTTTATTTTGCCCCTACTCCTCTCCTCCCACACACAAATTGCAGATATTCTGCCATGTTTCAGCCACTAGCTGGAAGGGTCATCACTTCTCGTCTCACTGGAAGTGGCTGCGCAGCTTGCAGATGATGATGGGAGAATGCCCTCTATCCTCTCTACAGTTGCCCAGGCCTGGTCTGGAAAAAAGCATCTCTTCCAGAACTAAAACTTTGTGATTTAGAACTGCATTTCCAGTCTGAGCTTTCCTGTGGTCCTGGCCAGTACCAGATTAGTGTGTGCTGTGATGCAATTATATCAACGCCTCATTCTGAAAACTTATGTGGAAGACTGATGACTGAGCACACACAGCTAGGAAGCTGGCCTCCCATACTTTGGAAGTACAGAATCTGTTCCTAATGATGACAAAACATCAATGATATTAGAAAAGGCTAATTTATGCAAGAAGGATGTGGTTCTTAAACTAAATGCAGGCTGTCATTTTTCATCTTTGTAAATAAAGGAGGACTAAAAAAAGTTAATAGTGAAGGTTTGGGGGCAGTGTCTTTGTTGTCTTTATTGTCTCAGACTCTACATGTGGAACCAGAATTCTGAAGAGGTAGGCCTCTCCTTAGCTGTGCTCACGACTAATGAGCACAGTTGAATGTCTGGTAGCTACATTTAAATGAGAGCACAAACTACTAATCAGTGCTTGTTTGTTAACTCAGGGCAAATTTTCCCACCATGGTGTCTTTCAGATGTGTTGGACTACAATTTACAACCATTCTTGCAGCAGCTGGTAGGAGTTGTAGTCCAAGATACTTGAAGGATGGCAGGGCGAAGAAGTTTGCCCTAGAGTAAACAGTGGAAGAAAGGGTTAGCTTGGCCAGTGAGTTAATCTTTTATAGAGGGAGCATATTCTTCCTGTTGTGCAGTCTTGCGCAATCTTGGTGCTTTGGAATGTCTTAAGATAATGCTATATAAACTGAATACTTTTTTCACATCTTTATAGTTGTGATACAGTCTTCTGGTGGTCTTAGCAAAGATGATATTGAGAATATGGTGAAGAATGCTGAGAAATATGCAGAGGAAGACAGGCGAAAAAAGGTAATGCTTAGCAGGGTAAAATCTTTATTTCTAGCGTGGCTGCATCTTTTATAAAGGTGGAGTTGACAACTGTGTAGGTGAATAAAAGTCAGTAGCCTATGTCTTATAATTTGCTGCAAAATATGATTTATTTGTGTAGCCATTTATGTCATAATGTATAAATCACAAACAATATAAGTTGTTTAAATCATTGGCTTTGGTACTGAAAATTTTCAGCTTGGTTGATTAGATTGCATAATGTATATCCTACAGTTTCAGGAAAAGTAGAGTCCATATAAAACATAAAAAATAAGAAATAATAGCCTGTTCAAATAAACAGTAACATCAGATCTGCTCCAAACCAAAACTACTAAGATCTGAAAAGCCTGAGGAAATAAACAGTTTCATAGGAACTAACAGAACAACTGGTTGAGATATTGAATTAATTATACGAGGATATTATCATGAAGGATTTTAGTCTTCATTATATCATATCTCCTCTTCCTTATGTATGAGTATACCACCCCACTTCAAAAAGAAAAAATTATTTTATCAACACCTTTGTCAGGTACTAATAATCTGATATCGTGACAGTACAATGCATCAGTAGCAGAAATGTTTCTGAAAAATCACTGTCTCCTCTCAGTGTATAAGTTGCTGTCATCAGAGTAGCTTAAAATTACAGCTTTTCAGTTCTGTATTTGAAAAATTTTTACAGCATATAAACACTACCATCTGTTGAGCACAGGCCTCCCATTTTTAACTAGATACTGTCATCTTTCCGTTAACCTTTACATAGTATGTTTATGCACACATCTTGGCTGCATGATTAGGGGTCATGTAGAGTTCACATTTGAAAATTCATGGAGTCAGAGAATGTCCTTAACATTCAAATTACTGTTCAGATAAGCATCCTGAGATTTGGGAGAAGGTGCTTGCAGAGAACAGTGTGTATTATTATATGCAAGTGATGTCTAATTCTTTGTGATCACCATTGACAAAAGGGCTTTAAGGATTTTGCATACTACCTTACCAGATTTTTTTTTTAATTAGGAACGTGTTGAAGCTGTGAACATGGCTGAAGGAATTATCCATGATACAGAATCCAAGATGGAAGAATTTAAAGATCAGTTGCCCGCTGATGAGGTTGGTATCACCTGATTCTATGTGGTAAATAAGTTGTTTTTCTTTGTCTTAATGTGCAATTAATGTGTATGGATTTAATTTCCTCCTTGGACATAACACTAATTTCACTTTTTTGCTCGTTTTAGTTTCTTGCAGAACTTGCTATCTCTGAAGATAGTGAGCAGGCTGTTATAATGAAAGTGGCTTTTAAATAAATCATGATCTTTATAACAAACCTAGAAAACAGATGACGGATACCTAACTATATAAATATGGAAGTGTGGAGATAGTGTCTCTTATGTGCAGAGAAGTGCTAGAAAAGGCAGAGAGGAGAGCTACTCTACAGTATCCAAATGTGTGTGGAGACGGTGCTTTAGAGAAACCAATGCTGTTAACTGCTAGTGATGTCACTTGAATTCATAACCCGTGCCTTGAATTTATAAACCTTGTTGAACTGCAGTACTCACCACCAAATACAAACCAAGCATTGCAGTCTCAGATTACATTTCCCACTTAGTTGCTTATTTTGCTACTGCTCATGTAGTGAAGGAAGATAAAGATCTTCACATACACACAGACACTTGATAATGTTATTACAGCTAGCCAGTTTTACACTTTTACCAGTGTGCTTGGCCTGCTGGTGTCTGAAACTTAGTTCATGCCCCAGTACTATAGAAAGCAATCTAAATTGCTTTTACAATCATGTGTTTCCCCACCACCACTGTCTTCAGAAGAAATAATATTGAGTTATACATAATTCCCAAGCATCATCTGTCCAGTCATTTCCAAGAGTTTTCCTGCCTCTAGTTAGCAGTTCTGTTGGGTTCACACTAAGGTGCTCAGTCTGTACTATGCTACTTTGGCCTGAGCATGGAGGTTAGGTCATTGAGGTGTCAATCCACATGTGCATGTTTGTAGTACATCGAAACCAAGTATGTTGTAAAGCATCTTGTATGGTGATGGCACTATGTAAATTAATGACGATAATAGCCTTTCTCCTCAGCTTCTTGTTTTTTTCCTGAATGTGAGGAGTGTTTTTTGAAAGAGAATTTAATCATGCGAGTCCCACTTGCAGTAGAAAACAGTCCAGGCACAGATTGACTGCCTTAGTGAAAGCAAGAATATGGCACATGTTTGCTGTCCTTGGGACTGATAGGGCACTGCTTGCTCTGGAGGGCTAATCTCATGTGTATTACTCTATTTTGGCAGTACCCTCACCCAGATCAGAGGAAACAAGCAAGGGTATCTCTGAGTAGCAGCAAATACATGTTTTAGTGAGTTAGGTGAGGCAGCTGCACCATGATAGCATGCCTTTGCCATCGTGCTTCACTCTTCAGACAGCATCATCAGAGCCTTCTAAGCTACCACTGCAGAGGTGTAGAAGTATCTTTGGTACAGGTGGTCTCTTCTGTATAGTCCATTCTGGGTTCCAAAATTAGGACTTGGAGCTGCAGGTTAGGGGAACAGGGGTGCTGGCGGGTGATACAGCGGATGGTGCAAAGCCACATTTTTCTTTCTGCTACCGTTCCTAAAAACAGTAGGGCAGAGCTGTTTTGGGATAATGCTGCAGGACAGCAGAATCATGCAGGACAGTCATCAGCAAGAGAAACTGCATAGGGAGTACTTCCTTACTGGAGGGGTGGTTGGTTATGGGTTGACTTTTCACAAGATATCAACAAAACTTGCTGATGCCAACAGTGCAGCCTCCTAGTGTATGTATTGATCCATGGGGGTTGACTGTGCCTTGGTAATCTTTGGTGTTTGCCTGATAGAAGTTGTGCCTTTCACAGAGAACCCAAATACTTACAAATGTGCTTTCTGACTCTGCTTTTTAGTGCAACAAACTGAAAGAAGAAATTGCAAAAATGAGAGAGCTGTTGGCTCGTAAAGATAGTGAAACAGGCGAGAACATCAGGCAGGCAGCAACCACCCTGCAGCAAGCATCCCTGAAACTTTTTGAAATGGCCTACAAGAAGGTAAGATAGCAACATATTGAAGAGTTGAGTTGACAGGGAAAGAGGGAGATGGTTTCGAACCTAGAAGTGTCTGGGCATAAGGTGTGAAGGCCAAATGGTCAAAAGAGTAGAATAGACTAAACACGGCCACTGTGTGAAAAACAGAGATCTACTACTGAGTGCTGCAAAAACCGTTTTGCTGTGGTCCCAGTTAAAAGGGGCCTTAGGAAGAGCAAAAAAGCTTTAGTGAACATTTGCTTACAGTCACCAATTTCAGGTTGTTGGAGAGCTAACCACTTGTATATTGTGCGCTTAAATGTTTACATCATTTACCTCATTATGTTGCACAAAAGACAACAAGTCAGATGTATACATCTTCAGTGCTGGTGAGCGGGTTGGGGGTGGGGGACTCCAGGTTCCTTCACTGGATTGAACAGTGTAACTGAGACACCCTTTTGTGTCCCAGCAGCCACCTTGGCTTCTGCATGGTGCCACCCAGTGGCACAGTTGGACTCATGCTAACTGTTAAATTTTCATCAGATCTGCTGTGACTCTTAGCTAAGTGCTCTTGTGAATTAAATTGTACAATCATGCTCTAATTCAGGTGCTGCTTTTAAAACAACTTGATCATGAAAGACTGGTCTCATGAGTGGTGGAAATTTAATATTTATATTTGAGAATGTTCATTGTTTATTTTTGGGTGAAAACACAGGTTTCAGCCTCTGTTAATACATTTGATTTTGATGCATATATCGGAGGGAGAGAGAGATCATTTGATGCAGCAAATGGGAATTGTGTCACCTTGGTGAGGGGTTCTTTCTGGTCCTTGATTCTGCAAGTCTGTTTTTTTAATAAAAGATGCAAAGGAAAGAGACTGAAAAAGCATATTTTTGCAGCTGAAAATAGCCTCTGGTGAGTGCAGCCTTGCCTGTAAACACTGTTCTGGCTTGCCCAGCCAACAACACTACTCAAAGTGAGAAGACGTGACTTTTAGTTTCTGCCATATAAGCTAGTGCTGCTGACATGGAATTAGGAGGTTCTGCAGATTGCCCTCTGACTCTCAGCACATATCCAACCCTGGTATATAAGCTTATCTGAGCTTATCTCTGAAGAATGATCAGGAGGAGCAAACTATCTCCCATCCAAGACGAAATCAGGTACTCCCCCACTGCCACAAAAAATATTGGAAAGAAGGAATAGGACAGTTCTGAAGCTCCCCAAGTTTAGGTAAATTTTTTAAAATCTTGCTACCTGTCACAGCCTCATTGGAATGTCTGTGGATCCCACCTTTCCTCATTTCATCTCAGGGCATCACGCAGATACCATGAGTTTAACTTCAAGTCAAGAGTCCCCTTGTTCCTTTCTCCAGAAACAAAACAATTTCACCCCCCCCCCAAAAAACACCAAACACCTTGCTTTTCATAATAGTTTGCTATGCTTACAAAGTCTCAGAAGCTTGCACATGTTTTTGTGCCCTTCTAATGAACCTAATAAAACTATTACATTGATTTTTCTTATGGCCAACATGGCTACCTTGGCTTTTTATATGGATTTAGAAGTCTCTGAAAATTTAATCCAGATACTATGCCTTCTGAAAATACCAAGTGTTTCTCATAGTTCAGACTCCAGAATATTAGTGAAAAATCATCAGGCAAACCAAGCCACTTTAGTTTCTTCACAAGCTCGAGTGTGAGGGGGATTGTTCTAGGTGGGTACTGAAGTCCTCTGTGGTAACATCTGTTAATTTGAGTTGTTCTGATATTCTTTATCAGGAAGTCTCTCCACTTGAAAATACAGCTTTAGAAACTGTTATTATCTTATTATGGAGAGATGATTCTATTATGATGTAAATTTAATCAGTATAACTACACAGAGCTTAATTTTGAAAAAGCCCCCCCCGTCCCTGCATTATGAGTAGTTTTCTTTGTTGTTGTTGTTTTTTTGGGTTGTTTTTTTTTAAATAGATATCACTTCTGTTAATGAGTACATGGGAAGAAATTTCATGCTGGACATTAGAAGTGAATTTCTGACAATTACTGGAGACTTTATTTATGGATCCTGCCAAGGGGGCCTATCTACTTATGGACATGATTCTCTTTGCTGTCGTTTTGATACCTCCTTGCAATGTCTTTTTTCAGCTTACCTCTTGGGACCCCATAGTCAGTTGCCTAAACCAGAGGCAGGAATCATTCAAACCTCCAGGTGTATTTGGCCAATTAGTGACAAATGCTAGGCCTTGCACTTGTAATTCTGCCCTTTTCATTGTCTTCAGTCTTCCAAGTATTACGGCTTCTGTCCTAGGAATGTGGCAGTAAGGTAAAATGTTTCAAGAGCCTCAGAACTGATGGTCAAGATCACAATTTTAAAAATAAAGTGTTTTTCAAAAGAGAACAGTCAGATGACTTTCTTGACACAGGAAAATAAAAACTCCTCTGATCTCAAAGCAATTTACTAGATTAGAAGGAATGCCATGGGCCTCAGCTTTGCTGCATTTAACACTGTACTCTTTTTTTTTTCTGGTTCCCTTCAGATGGCATCAGAGCGAGAGAGTTCTGGAAGTTCTGGGAGCTCTGGCGATCAGAAGGAGGAAAAGCAATAACTTGCAGTCTTTCATAGGTTGGAGCAGGGGGAGGACATTGTTCCAAAGCTTGGGAAGCAAGGGAACTTCCTGAGCATCTGTGGGCAGACTTATGTCTTACTGTGTTTTTGCAGTATTCTATACATAATTTCCTGAATGTATAAATTTAGTGAAGATGTCTACTTGTGTAATTGTCACCTGATAAATCAATTAATGCAAGTCAGCTCCCCAAAGTCAGTGACATTTTCAAGTGCATCCTGAGGATTTGTGGAGCTCTTACTTCTGAGTAGGAGGAATAAGTACAACAGTAACTTCTGAAGGGTTAAGAACCATGTGACAAATTCATGGTGGGGTGAGGACTCTTGATGCCTGCATTGTAAGTTTCACCCTTAGTAACAGATCTTCCTTTTGGGAATGGATTTCTGCTTCAGCATGAAGGGATTATAATGGGGCCTGGATGCAGGGCTTGAGCTACTGTGGTAGAAAATATGCAAATCTGCACTGTAATTTAGTATCCTTGTCTAAAAGGAAGTGGATTGTTTTACTGTAGCTGTAACTATAAGTAAGGCTACTCCAAAGCACCACATACTGCTCATGTAGGCTTTTTGCTCTGCCCAGCGTCTCTTCTCTCCTTGCAGAAATGCTGCTTCCTTATTAATAAAATTGTTCTTATTTGATCTAGCCTGTAGAATTTTGAAAATAAAGGCACAACTCTCCTCTTTTTCTTTCCCACCGCCCAATTTTAATCCAACCACCTAACTGAGGTGTGTCACAGATGACGGGCTTCATCCTGTCACTGTGGTACGTCTCAGACACTTAGCTTTCTCCTCGTGCTCTGGGCACTAATTGCACAGATGGCTCCGGAGAGAGACATGTTCCTCTCAACAATTTAAAAACATGAGGACTTCTGGCGTAACTATCACAGAATGGTTCTGTACCTGAATTTGGGTCCTGCTTCATTTGACATCTCTGCTGCAGCCATTCCTTTCCAGGGAGATACAGGAAAGATATGATAGTTAGAATTGGGCCTACTAACATTAAGCCAAGATGTTAAAGTCATCCACAGCTCATCTTCAAATAACTTATCACACTGTATCTACTGTTGCTTCACTACCTGATCTCTCATAAAAGAATAAAGTTACAGAAATCAGCAAGTTGTTGTAAAAACCTTAAGATTTTGGTGTATATACTTCAGTGTCAGATGCAGTGTTTCACTTGTCCAGGGTTAGAAGTAGTACACCTCACATTCCCCAGTCCCTTCCATTTAAAAGTAGAACTATTGCAGTTTATTTCAAGGGAGGAGAAGAAGCGACAGAAGCTTGAAGAATCATCACAGATAACTTTCTCTTTCCAGAAGGAGGCCACTTGGCAATGAAGCAGGTGTCCTATTAGTAGTTGTCCTGTCTCACAACTAAAGTTGTGGCTGTACACCTGAATTTTTTGCAATTTTGTTGAAGTCAGTGGAGTTCATTCTAGGTAGGTATATTAGGGTTCCCTATCTAATGGTGCTTGACATTTGTACTGCTTGATAAGTAAGGTTTGTCAGCTTTGCCTATCTTGCAAAGCTTAAAACATGGCAAAAAGGATGGAGTGCACATTTCACAGGGATTTTGATCACTAGCAATCTTGGAACATGCATAGCAAAAACACCCATTTTTAGGTGCAGAGTACAGGAAATGCTTAGCCTGAAAGAAAATGCACAAAATCAGTGTTTTCCCCTGAACTTAACTAAGAATTTTAATTGTAAACTTGTGGCATAAGTGGGAAGCTCTTACACTTCTTCCAATCAGTTCAAGGCAGCATTTCGGCTTCTCATTCTTGAAAGTGGAGTGCAGAGTGCTGTGCCAGAGGCCAATCAATAACATTGTAGAACAGGAAATCACCAATTTTCTTGTATTTAGTACCTGATTTGCTGGTCCATACTATATTTCTTTGTAGCTGCAATTGTATCTCTGAAAGCCTTTTTAAACGTAAAGTCAATATATGCAAATAGGATTTGCTTTAGAGCAAAACTCTGGCTTCCACAAACTGCCTTAATTTTTGCAATTACTGTGGGTTTAGGATGTTGGGAGACAATTGCAGTCAGCAGTAAGCAGGAGCTCTCCAGCCATCCAAAAGGGAGGGGAAAAGGGTGAAAGGAAAATAATGCAGTTTTACATTTGTGTGCTTTCAAATTGTTTCCAACTAGTTACCCTAAGAGAAGCCTATCATGGGGTTTTCTTGGTAAGACTTGTTCAAAGGGGGGTTGCTTTTGCCTTCCTCTGAGGGTCAGAGAGAGTGACTTTGCCAAGGTTATACAGTGGGTTCCACGGTGGAAGGGTATTCAAATCTTGATCTCCAAAGTCCTAGTCCAGCACACAAACAGCAATGCCACATTAGGGACATTTCCATGCTACACTATTGTTCCACTTTCAACATCATGTGGAATTTTGGGGTTTGTAGTTGCTGAGGCCCAAAAATAGCTCTCTGGCTGAGAATTCTAAATGCCTCTCCCTAAACGGCAAACCCCAGGATTCCATAGGATGTTGAAAATGGATTAATAGCACTGCTGTATAATAGTGTAGAGTGGAAATAGCCTAGCTCTCTACAGTTTACATACACCCTGAGAAATGGATGCTCACATTTTTTTAATTGGCTGTGTTCACCATCCACTATGATACTAGAGTGGTCTGTTTACATCACCTGTAAGTCACATAGCTTCTGTTTAGGTGCTCTGAGAGTTAACATGAAAGGAAGACCAAGTGTGGTCTTTTCCATGAAAGCGCCAATTTCCTAATCCTAAGATAACTGATACTCTTGTAATTGTGGTTATCCTAAGCAAAACCTCATTTGTCTGGCAGTGGCCTTTTTAAAATTGCCAGCACTGTATGACTAACTTAAAGAGGGTCTTTGCATTGATAGGGAATTTGGTTCAATGTTATAGCTCAGTGGTTCTATATTTTTTCTTTATCAGCATCCTCCCATAAATATACTGGTAATTTGTTGCCAGGACTCCCAAGACGTAAGATTTAAATATTGAAATTGAGATTGAAATATTCAAATATTTATTTAAGCCTTCTGGAGACTAGGATTCAAATCCTCATGCAGCTACTAGGTGATCTTGGGCAAGTCACATTCCCTCAGCCTCAGAGGAAGGCAAAGGCATCTGAACAAATCTTGTAAAAGAAAACCCTGTGATAGGGTCACCCAAGTGTTGCTGTAAGTCAGAAGTGGCTTGAAGGTACACAACAACAAAGTGCTGCTGAAGCGGAGGTTCTTTCTAGCCATCACGTTTCTTCCCTTTGAAAACTGACTCATGATAATCCTAAGGCAAGCCCATCATGGGCGTTTTCTTGGCAACATTTGTTGCCTCTGCCTTTCTCTGAGGCTGAAAGAATGTGACTTGCCCGAGGTCACCCAGCGAGCTTCCATGGCCAAGTGAGGATTCAGTCACTAGTCTCCAGAGTCATAGTTTGGCCACACGCCTGCAGTCATGTCTCTTCCAACAGAGAAGTGCCAGCAGGGCGCGGGGCGTGGGTGCCGAGGGACAGAGCGGTAGGTGTGTGCACATGCCCAAACTGCTCCCTTGTTCGCAAAGGAGGGAGCAGCTTCGGCAACCACGCACATCCCACCGCCATGTCCCTGTTGCTGCTGCTGCAGGTGGTATCTAGCAGCCAGGCTTCTTGGACTCCCTGTGAGAGCTCTGCAGAGCTCCAGGGTTCTGCAGACCCCAGGTTAAGAACTGCTGTTATAGCTGAAGTATTCCAGATCAATAAGTGGCAAGAACAAATTTATGAAATGGATTTAATTAGCACCCAGTAGAGGAGAGATACTGAATCTTCATGTTCAGAGGCAGTGCACATCTGAATACTATAGTCAGCCCTCCACATTTGCTGGTGATAGGGGCACAGGACCTCCACAAAAGTGGAAAAATCACAGGTATCAAAATGGGAGAGGGGGCTGAAGCACAGCGGGGAGAGTGAGCACCCAGGGCCCAAGCCTGGTCAGGGAAAGAAGAGGGGAAAGGGGTGGGTCAACATGATGGCTCTATACTTCCCCTCTCTCACTCCTTCCTTGGGTTTGGGGGGCATTGGAAGAGGGGTCATAGCGCTGAAAAACTGGGGCACAAGCCGTCATTAGCTGGTCAGCATCTGCTGATAGAGGAGAAGGACCCAGAGCTAAGTGTTTAAGGGGCTGTGCAGCTTGATCAGAGCTGCCAAAAGGCAAGATTCCCTTGGAAAAGAAGCACTGGAGGTGGTGAAGGGGGCAGGAGTTGGAAAAACTTGTAAAGAATAAAATCGATGAAAAGCCTGTGAATGTAGCGAGCCAACTGTAGGTATCTTGGGGTTAGAAATAATGGGGATGCTTTCCTGGGAGCATCTGGCTAACTGGTGAGAACAAAATGCTGAACTAGAGGGACCTTCTTTACGACCTCAAGGCTACTCTTACAGAAGGTTATCTAAATTCATGACACGCACGTCTATCAGGAACTATTAAACTTGGTAACTATCCAGAATGAGAATAGGTGTTGCTGATTCAGATCCAGACATTCCTGGACAGAATGGTTCCTCTGGACAGTTTTCAACCTGGCTTCTGGCCTGCTTTCAGGACTGAAATAGGTCATTCTGGTGCAAGCGTATAGCCTTGTTGATTACCTTAGACCTGTTGGCAGCTTTTTGTACCATCTTCCATGTCAACTTTCTGGATCATCTGTCTAAAACAAGAGCTGAGTGTTCAGCTTTGCCTGACAGGCAGCAACCAGAAGGTGACGCTGAGGGAAGGTTTGCTTTTGCTTTTGAAAATGCTGTTGAGTACTGCAGGGTCGTGTTTTCTCCCTGGTCCTGCGCTAGAGCTGCCCAGACCTGCTGGACGTGGCTCAGGGATGCGTGATGTGCTTTTTGGCATTAAAAAGACAGCCTATGTTGGGTTGAAAATGCTTGTGCTCATTACACAAACTGCTGTGTTAGAGGCAGTTTGCCTGCTGAAGACTGGCCGCTGGACGACACGCATAGGCGAGGACTTTCTCACGTTTCCTAGAAGCAGTTCGAAACCAGATCCTGATCTGATCTGGGTAGGCGGCTCTTACATCAACAGAGATGTCACAGAGGCAGCATGCCTTTCAGCACCGCGCGTTAGGCAAGCAGGAGAGCCTCTTCCGCTGCCGACGAAGTCCCGAGAAACAACGGGCAGGCCACTGCCGGTGAACAGCATCCCGGGCCAGACACAGATCTTGGGTTCTGATCCAGCAAAGCTCTGGCGATCGCAGGTCTCTAAAACATGGGCGGACGCCTTGAGAGTCCCCAGGGGGGTTTCTGAAATGACTCAAACTCGCGTCATTCACGGAAACACTTTACCCAGCGCTGTTGTAAAATCAATCATGGCAAAGGCAATCCACAAACCGGCACTGAGCAAACTGGGCTAGCCTTTGACTCAGTAACGACAGCAGCGGCTTGGCCCGGCGACTGACATTTTTGGAAAGTCCCTGTTTCCAGGGCGGTACAACTCTGACACTACGTTGAACTTCGCTATCTGCAGACGCACGCCCTGCCTCGGCAACGGGCTCCCCCCCCCCCGCGCCTCGGGCAGCACCCCACCCAGCGGAACTCTTCGCCTCATGGATTCGCACGGCATTCTCCCATAAAGGGGCGCAGGTCCCTTTAAAAAATGCATTCGCGGACGCAAAAACGCTGCCTAGGCAGGCAACGCGAGAACCGAACATCCGCCCGGGGTGACCCCTCAAGGAAACTGCACTTCCCAGCATGCAAGGCGCCACAAAGGCGTGACGGGCGTCCGGCCGTCTCCCGGAGAAGCCACCCAATGGGGAGAAACCCCCCGACGGGATCGCAACCAATGACCGAAGGAGCAGTGTCGGAGAGCTTGGTTCCCCGCCTCACTTACGTGCGCTTCCTTTTACTGGAGAAGTCCCCCCCGCTCTTTTGGTAGGGGACCGGAAATGATGTCAGGTGCCCCATGTGAGGCGATTGCAACACATGCAGCACGGAGGAGAGGCGACAGGGAGGGGGGAAGAGCAGGAGGAGAGGCGGAGGGGAAAGGAAAGGAAGGAAGAAGCCGGTTAACGACGTCACAAGCGCCGACGCGGGGGAGCCCTTCGCTGCCGCCCGGAGAAGAAGGAAGGCGAGCGCGAGCGAGCGAGGAGGAGGGGGGCGAGGAGAGGCGGCGGCCGGGCCTGAGGTGAGCGCGCGTTCCTTCGCACGAGCCCGCCGGGAGAGACAGGGAGCGGGAGCGGGAGCGGGAGCGGGAGCCCGAGCCCGTCAGTGGAGGCGCGGGAGGGCGGGCGGCTTCTGCTCCTCCTGCCGCCGCCGCCGCCGCCGCCGCCTCCCGCACTGGTGGGAGCCGCGCTCCGAGCGGGAGAGGGAGCCGGGCGGGACAGGGACAAGAGCTCACTTCTCTCCCTCTCTCTGTCTCTCTTTTCCCCCCACCACCTTCCTCTTCGTTCCTCGTTTCCTCGGTCTCTCTTCCGACGGCCTTGGCGGTGGCTGACTACAGCCGCAGGAGGGGCGGTGGAGGAGGAGGAGGAGGAGGAGGAGGAGGGAGAAGATGGCGGACGATCCCAGCGCTGCCGACAGGAACGTGGAGATCTGGAAGATCAAGAAGCTCATCAAGAGCCTGGAGGCGGCGCGAGGGTGAGGAGAAGGCCGCGGCGAGGCCGGCGGAGGGGCCTCCCCTACACCTGGGGTCGGGGGAGGCGGGGGGCGGAGAGCGCGCGCGGGGGAGCAGCAACCTTGGGCGGTGGACGGGAGGTGGAGGCCCCTCCGCCCGCCCGCCGGCCGGTCCCCTCCTTCCTTCCTTCCTTCCTTCCTTCCTTCCTTCCTTCCTTCCGTGTCCCCTCTTTGCTCCCTCTCGGGAGGGTAGCATGTGGGGGGGCGGCGGGGCGACAGCGAGCCCGGGGTCGTCTTCCTGGCCTCGCTGTTGCTGTTCCTTTCCTGGTGCGGAGGAGCTTTGAGCCACGTGAGCTCACCCAGAACCCGGAGGGACCTGATCCGCACGTGAGGACGGGCCTCTTCGGGGCAGGGTGGGAGAGCGCAGGGCCGTCTCTCTTCTCCGGGGTGGTAGACCCGTGAAGGGGACCCGTCTGGCTTGCCTTTCTAGGTGGCCGCCCCCGCCCCGTGTCTTCCTGTGGCGGGGCTTTGGCGGAAGCACAGCAGTAAGCTGTCCTCCCGCCTGAAAGCAGCCGAGATAACACCTGCATGGCTACCTGTACCTGTGGAAGCTAGGGCCGTTTCCACACCACACAGCTATGGTGCTGCTGTTCCGCTTTCAAGCTCCTATGGCAGTGGCTCTCAACCTGTGGGTCCCCAGATGCTCGTGGACTTCAGCTCCCAGAAGCCCCGGCCACTATGGTCAATGCTCAGGGCTTCTGGGAGCTGAAGTCCACAAACATCTGGGGACCCACAGGTTGAGAACCACTGTCCTATGGAATCCTGGGGTGTGTAGTTTAAGGAGAGGCATTTAAGAATTCTCAGCCAGAGAGCTCTTTGGCCTCAGTAAACTACAAACCCCAGAACTCCACAGGACGTTGAAAGTGGAATAATAGTACTATGACAGTGTAGGGCGGAAATGGCCTAGGTTCTGGTCTCTTTTACCTCTCTTGAAGCAACTTTCTGGGACACACAGCCTTCACCAGTCCATTTTTCTTTTCTTTCCCATGGGAGTGGGCTGCAGGTGAAAACTGGGGTAAAATTTTTAAGTGGAAAGTCTTAGCATTTTTTCTCAAAACAGAAAACAAATGCTTACATGTTGGAAGTGGGTAGTTAGCTACTTCCACTCAGGTTAGAGACAACTTAAGTCTCCATCCCCTTGTCTGTATTTTGCTTTATGAAGCAACTGGTTCATAGTGTCCACAAAGTACAGTTTCTACAAAAATGTTTTCCAGACGCTGTGCACACATATAGATTCAAATAGATAGGTGGGGCAGCCCCACTGATACTTTGCTCTGTGATGTCACCAGCAGGGTTGTTCCACCTTCACTGAAAGACATGTTGGGACTTGTTTGGCAGATAATCTTAGCTGCGGGAGGGGCTGGCATCAGGGAGAAGGTTGTTCCTTTGTTTATACAGTGATCAAACTTGGCCACAAAATTCAACCTAGCTACAAAGGTGCATCCCTCCCCATGATTTTTTTTCTGTTGTCATTGTGTTTTGTATACTTAGAGTTACTGTTCTGCATAGTATTTCCTAATAAATGACAGGTGTAATTTTTATCAGTAGTCCCTTGAAGGATAGCTGGGACAAGGAGTCTACAAACGTGATTGTGAGGTGTGGGTGTGCTTACCTGATAATTACCTGTAAAAGCTACCTCTGTCTGTTTTCCCAACTCCCATTTCCCTTCATTTTCCCCCATATTCCACACTTTAAAAATAGGGAGTAATGCTGTCTGATGGGTGGAGAAGACAGTATCTCTTTCCTGTCCATGGACAGAACATTTCAGAGAGGGAAGGAAAGTATCGTCCCACATTTTGTTCAGTTTTGGCAATACTTGGAAGCAGGAATACTAATTTTTTTCTGAACATCTTAGGAGCCTTAACATGAAGTGAAAGTGAGGCTTTTCTTTTGAATCCTTTGTGTGTGCAGCAGAGGAATTTGTGTCTTTATATGAATTCAGTGGGAATCACAAATTGCTCACCATGAAGGCTAACCAACCCTTGTAAACCCTGGTAGAAGAGACTACTTATTCATAAATGCTTCCATTGGTGAAGAGGCATAATGAGGGTGCTGACAAGCTCCTGTCCTATATTCATACATCACTTGTGGATTTTGTATGTAGTAAAATGAGTTCTCTGTATCAGAGGTGGGGAACTCTTGATTGGCCAGATGGCTTAGAATACCTGGGGCGTCTTGAAGTTAAAATCCAAAATATATGGTAGACCAAAAAGATCTCCACTTGTGACATTAGACTTTGTCAGCAAAAAGTATTCTTTATAGCTTATATAGTGCAGCAAAAATATTTCCAGCATTATAATTTCTGAGGACTGGGATTAATGGAATGTTTGGGGCTGATTGTTCTGTAACTCTTCACTACAACTTTCTTGTCTTCAATAGTTAGTTAAATCTTACTAAAAGTTCACTGGGCTGTTTAGTTGGTGACTGCTTATGTATCATGAAAATTATGGCTCTTTTTCATACACTAATGTTCATCTTTCACAAAAGGAGTAAGTAGTTCATAGGCAACATTACCTGCTCCACACTGGAGAACAGCTTATTGATGTCATAGTTAGAATCCAAATTAAGGATAAATATTCTTAATTTAAGTGTGTTTCATCTAAAAATATTGGCTTGCTTCATGGATCAGAAGAGAGGGGAAAAGGTAAATTGTTGAAAAGCTTCAAGTGAGTTCAACTCAACTAGGAGTCAAAATAGAGATTCTGTCTGATTGCATTGGAATGGGTTAGGATCCAGAGTGCCATGGACATTGCTTTGTATTTTTCTTCTGATAGCAACCATTTAAAAAGGCATTCTGAAACTAGGAATGCTTTCTACATGAGTGCAGGACTGAGTGGTGCAGGGCTGAATGGATTCAATTTAGTGATAGCATTCAAAAAACAAACAATGTGAGAGGTCTGATTGTGACTGCTGATGCTTGCTGTTTGGTATTTTAGGCTGCTGAGGCTTCAAAATGATCTTTCTGAGGAATGGTGTTAAAGTCTAACAGTTGAATACATTAAGGCAGTAAACGCGTATGTATTCAAAATACAAGCCAAGTGGAGTGCCAGTAGGTTAAGAAGTAGTAATTAAAGGTGATGCCTTTCAGTAGGCAAACTGTGTCACATCAGGAATAGCTTCCAAAATACCCCATGGATCTTTGATCAGTGAATCCCATCCCTCTTGGAAGGAGTGTTTCTAATTCCCTGTGGCCAGTTACTAAGGGTCAAGATTTTATTGAATCCCAAATTCAAGGTTAGGCTCTATCCTTGTGTAGGGAATGGGGGGGGGAATTAATTACTTAGCAGGAGTCCTATTTTAAAACATTTTTCTGAGTTTCTTAAAAGTATAGAGGAATTTGCTGAAATCTTTGAGAATCTTAGAAAGAACATCAACTGCAAAATAACCCTTCAAACACTGTTATTGCATATTTTTAAAAAGTTGTATTTCTAGCAGTAAGCAAGGCCATATGATCTTTTCCATCTCAGTGTACTTTTTAGAAAGCCATATATAAGGAAGTAGTGCAATGTGTGAATCTGTCAAACAGCTGAGGCTCACTTTGACCTTGAGAAGCGGTTCATTATTTGTATTGCACATGTTTGACTTGTAATTTGACTGTTCCAAGTAAAGCAAGTTGACATAACCTGTGTAGTGTAGGTGAGCTTAATAAGAATGCACTTTGTTGTGCTTTTTATGAGGAAGACTTTTCTCACCTTACGTTATAATTTTTTAATGCCAAACAACTTTTGGGGTACAGATTGCTTTAAAAGGAAAACGGTGTCAGCATCCTGCATTTCCAAATGTTAAGGTACTGAGTAAATAGGAGACGACTTACAATAGTATAAGTGAGTAGAGATTCCTACTAATCTTCTTTATGAGGACATCCACCCCAGGCACCAGAAAGCAGTACTCAGCACCATTAAACTGTGTGTGCAGCACTGGATAATTATCATACCATACTGATGTTTCAACTTCTGTCAGCTTAAGTTGTTGGCTAAGCAGAATGGCATAGCAGGTTTTCTTTGAAATTGTAAATGAGCATTCTGCATGAAGAAACCAGGGAGAAGCCATCTTGCTATAACAGGAAAATATTTGCCTTTTCTCACTCTTTCTCTCCCAGAAGAGTTTGTTTGTTTTTTGAGAGTCAGTAGGGAAGAAAGTTGCAAAGAATTTATGAGTTCAGAATTGGAAATTCTGGAAAACTTGTTTTAAAGGAGTGAGCTATTGTGTAATAAACAGGTTGTATATCCACAGTTCCTGTTTGAGCGAAAGCATTTTTTGTTTCTGTCTCTGAACTTGGCAGTTCTGGCTTTCAGTTGCAGTCCCCCTATCTTGAAACCTGAGGGATTCTGAACCTCAGTATCAGTATCAAGTATGTGGGGCTACAGGAGGTCAGAGGTGGGGATTTTTGTTGCAATGGCTTGTGATAAAATGCTACTCTTATCAGTAACTGTTAGACGGCATATGCTGGTTTTGGGATGGCAGGTTTCAACCTACACTTACAGCAGATCAGCTACTGCAATACCTCATTGGTTTGTATTACATTTTTGTTTTTAGGGTGCCATAGGACTAGGATTTTTTTTAGCAACAGACTAACATTCTGCTCCTTTAAAAATTATAGAGATATGCACTTGCTAAGCTTTTCTCTATAAACATAGATAATTATATTTTCTTAGAGATAGCTTCTGCGTTCTGGCTGTATCTAATGTTCTCAGAGTTCCCCCACAGGAGGAACGGAGGACAGTGGAGATCCTTACTGATTTCTCTTTTCCCCTACATTCTTGTTTGTCCACTGAAACTCTGTCATGGAGGCTACGAACCTTTGAACAGCGTGTGAGGTAGCATGAAAGAATTGGCAAAACGGATCTATATTTTACAATGTGAATATTTTCTGTTTCCAATATTTTTTTCCTCAGTTGAAAGCAGTATCTTTATATTTATACCTATAGAAATGTAAGTTCTCTGGAAATTTTTGAATTGAAAAACTTAACTCCTATTCTAAATTAGTTTGGATTTTTGTATATGTAAACTGAGTTCTAACTGCTGTTGCTGCCTCTTCCTCACTACTCCCTATCATTCACAAATGAATGGTGCTTGTATGTGAGGGAGACAGGCATGTTTAATATAATGCTTTTCAGACAGAGTCACTGGGGAAAAAAATAAATTGCAAATATAAAGCTACCCAGTGTCACTGGTGGCCATTCACTATGTTTTATAAAACACAGCACTTCCTAGAAATGAAAACATCTCTGTGGAAAATTTCCTCTCTTGCATCAGTGGCTTGAGCTTCAGAACCTCAAAGCAGAGCTCAGGCCTATCAGTCTGTATATAGAGGTTACTCAGTCTCAGCTTTAGGGCTGCAATTAGTAACTAAGATAAGCATTCCCTCTTTCATGTAGAAAGGAAAGTTATCTAGCTGACCAGCACCACTGCTTGCTTCTCTTTCCACCTGAAATTAAAGTTAACCATTTTGGAGCCCAAGTAGAATGAAATTGTGTAGGAAATTATGGTGCTGTTGGTTAAGCCTTGATCATTAAAAGTTAGTGAGAGCCAGCATGGTGTAATGGTTTGAATGTTGTGCTATGCCTCTTGGAGAGTAGGGTTCAAATCTTGGCTCAGCCATGGAAACCTCCTAGTGACCTTTGGCAGGTCACACTCTCTCAGAGGAAGGCAAGGCCAACCTCCCCCTGTACAAATTCTGCCAAGAAAACCACATGATAAGTTCACCTTAGGGTCACTATAAGTCAGAAATGACTAGAAGGCACACAACAACAAACAAAGAGAAGGATTTTTTAAAAAACAACAACACTGGCAGCCTTGCTCAGGCTATGTACTGTCTGTGGGACAAAGTTGCTGGACTCAGTTTTAGGTTATAGCACTGTGGGCTGCTTTAAAATAAAGAGAAATCACCCAGTATGCTACAATGATACAGTATCCTGTAATGTAGGCCCAGAGACTAGCCTTATTGCTCATCCTGTACTAACAGCTGTTTCTTTCCATTGCCCCATAGCACTTCATAGGAGAACACTTAATTCAGTTGTGATTTGAATGAAGCATGATCAGCTCCTTGATAGATTGTTCTCTGTTCTGCTGGTTTTTGGTTTTTGTGAAATTTTACGTCTCAGGTATATGAGACTTCTCACATACTTACGATGTAAAGTAGACAGCTTGCAGGCATTCAGAATTTTTCCCTTCTAAAATATGCATACTTTTTCAAAATTAAACCTGGCCTTTTGAAAAATGTGTATTGTATACTTCCATAAAACCTGATCAATAGCAAGGATGGAATTATAGAAACTTCTTTTGAACTGTAAAAACCAACTACAATCAATCTGCATGCTGTTGAATGTCCAAAAAGTTCATGGGTTTTATTCCTGTTTGCCGTACAAGGTAGGGATGGAAGAACCTGGAACACCAGTTCATTTAATCCTATGATCCTTCTCACTTCTGTAATTATAATCTGGAATTCTAGTATGTTAACAGGATTGTTTTGTTCATGTCTCTCCATCCCCCCCCCCACATCTAAAATTATTTAATAGATTTGAGTCATCTAGCCCATTACCCAGCAAAAGCACCTCTGAATCAGTTCACCTCCAGATTCTTATATTTATCTGTTTAAAAGAATCAGTATAATGGCTCATGGGAAATTACTATTCTAAGCCCCTAATGTTTACTAAATTGTTTGCCTGACCTCACTAAAACTTCTACCTTGCCCCCAGAATTACTTCTGGGGAAAAGATTGAAATAGTTTTTCTTCCCATTTATTGCCTGGTACAAGCCTAACGTTTTAATTAATTAATAATGGAAAGTCAGCAGTATAACAAAAGCAAGCATTTCTTCATAACAGGGTGGATGTAAATTTATTTGCCTACATACCAGAATCAGCCCAATTCGTGATTCCTTCTAATTGTAAGGTGCACATCAGTTGTTATGGTTGGAGTCTTGTTGGTACGCTGTGCCAGTGTAATCATACGAGCATGGACACTGGTGCAAGAGAAGGAAAATTCCTTGGGCATTAAAGCCATGAAGGCAGCAAGGCGTTGGAGAAATAGGCTGCTTACAGCCAGCAAATTTTTTCTGCCTTTCCTTGCTACCACTGGACAACCCTTGGAAAATTCCAGCCATTGTATGGTTAAAATATTTTCTGTTAGTAAGATTCAAAGTATAATGAAACACCATGGTATTAAAAATCTTAATTCATGATTGTCCATCCATGGTAGCTTTTTTTTTTTGCTGTAATTGCTGCACAGAGATACCAGTCAAATGTTCTCTTTAAGAAAGCTATAGTAATAAAGTACAAGCATACCTTAGTTAACAAATCCTCTCACCCAGTCCCAAGTTTTTCTCCTTGGCCTCTGCTTAGCTAAGGGTTGGAAGGAAGGTGGGGCAAGGATAGAAAAACCTAGACTCTGGGTGCCAGGTTGCACCAAGTGTCTGCAGTAAAGCAATGCACTCTAAAGCTTGAGCTGGGAAAGAGTAGGATTCTGCTTGCTTACAGCAGGCAAGATACACAGCAGCTGCCTCCAGAATCCGTCACTGAGCATGCATGAACAGCAAAACCTAGAGCAAAGGAGAAAACAGATCAGGTGCCTCATTGCCTGCCCCCACCATATTAAAAAAATAGATATATGTTTGGCCTTCAAAATGGAAATTATAAGAAAAGTGGAGGGTGGTGAAAGAAAAAGAAATATCCCTGTATGCATTTTGGAAAAAGCTTTTAAATGGCTTCTAGACTGTTCACAATGTTTTTCTTTACTTTTGTAAGAAAGTAAATCTCTACTGACCTGGTTGTTTCATTTTACGTGGACTGTTGTTAGTTTTAAATTAAAAAAGTGTGCTGAAACGTATTGGATTGCCCTGGGGGGGGGGGTTGTAGTGTAGGGCCATTCCTTATTCTTTCCAAGTTATTTCTGCTTCTGCTACCAAATTTTCTGCTAAAGAATTAATGCCCAGGAACATATCTGCTTTGCCAGCTGAGGTATACCTCAGTTCCTTAGTTCTGGTAAGAGACATATAGATCACTGGAATTATGAAAAAAGAATTTTATATATGTAGAAGTTAAGTGTTTCACAGTTGACTTCTTTCCACATAGGCAGGGTTTTCTGATTGTTTTGTATAGCACAAAGATATTACTTTTTCCTATTTGAATAGATGTAAAGTTCCAGTCTTGTTATGTCACAGCTTCTCCTTTTAAATCTGACCTTTCAACAGGTGTATGTCTGCATAGAGTTAAAGGAGGCAGGCTAAATAATAGCAGGCTTTTAATGCCAGTAAGCCTAGATGTCTAATAAATAATACTGCATGGAACACTTTCCTGTTCCTAACTCCACTTGCCACTTTTATGAAGCAGTACATTTTTCATGGCTTTGATTGGAGGGGCTATAGGTTGAACCTTGCTTTATATGCACTCAAAGAATGTATTTCACTGCTGGTGTACTGATCCTCCCTAGAGTATTGGTTCCTGTCACGTTCTTAAACTAAAATTCACTTACTTCACAGATATACCAGATCATATACTGGGTCCAGTTTACTGTAATCATTGTGTCTGTCACTAGAAATATTACTACAGAATCTAAAAAATCAGTAGCTATGATTTCACCGTAACAGTTTGATCATTCCCAGTCTTATCTACTCTCTTGTTCTGTTAAGTTTTTCAGTAAACAGTTTTTCCTCAAAGCAAACATTGGCTTGAACTCCAGCATTATATTTTCTGCAATCTAAATCTAAGACTTTAGAGATCAAGTCAGTTTGTATTCCTGTTTCAGAAGTGTTTGCATAGATGGGTTGTCCTAAATACACCTAGGTACATTGTATATTACATAGTACAAAATCAAATGGGAATGTTGCTAACTGGTCTGTTCAGTTTGGAGTTGGTTAGCATAGAAGCATAAAAAGCTGTTCAAGGCATAGCTTATGCAATTTGTTTAGTAGTCTCATGTAATCGTTTTTGATTTCTGAGCCTTTCTAACACATTTTCCTACCCAAAGTACAGAAATGTTTTGTTGTGCTTGCTATTTCAAAATGTTTGCAGATTAATTAAGCACAGCTTCATTATTATCTCTGGTTAGAAACTATCTGACTGCAGCAGTTAAATTCTTATTTTCTACACTGCTTCAAGGAAGTAATGCTACAGGGGTACCCTGTAGGGAAGGGCACAGTTCTGTATTGGTTTTTATGTTCAGCGTTGATTAAAACCAGGAAAGACCATCTGGGTTTTGGAGTGTGGTATCATCAGTGTGTAAATGGTGCCCACCCCCCCTTCCTCTGCTAGTGAGCAAAGAGGGGTAGATTTATACTACCCACAGGTAGATATCAGAAGATTTAAACTGAATCCAGACGAGACTTAAGCTGTTCAGGGACTATGTCATATAAAGGATTTGAGGGGCTCCTTTTCATAATGGAATTACTGTGGAAGTACCAGAATGTTTATGTCCTCAGTTTGCTTTTCAACACATAATATACTCCTGAGCTTTTAACAAGGGTTAGCTTATACAGGGCAAATTGCTAAAATAGTTGTATATACTAGTGACACGAATCTCTTTTTTTTTCTTCAAGTTTCTGTTTATTCTTGGATTCAACCTTGAACTTGGAGGCCCAGGTTTTGGTATTAGAGATGCATTTGCATGGATGGGGATGGTGGACTAAGTGCTCTTGTTCCTAGACATGTTGGACCTGACCCTCGTAACGTATGTTGTAGTTATATCACATTTGGACTACTCTGGCATACTTTCCATGGAGCTGCCTCTGGAAGGGGTGGTAGTTTCTGTGGCCCATATGCTGCCAGGGTATCTTGAAGGTCACATTGTCCCTGCACTAGTGAATGTATCTTTTTCTGCATATTGCCAATTCCTGTGGCAGTGAAAGAGTTTGAGGGTACAAGGTCAGATCAGGGGGATCTATATTCCACCCACTCATGAGGCACTTTTGCCGCCTCTGCTGTGGAAAATGGTGGAAACTTTAGCTTCTCTAGAATGCTGTGACCAATCTTAATCACAACTGATTACAGGGAGCACTTGACCATTTCCTGTTTATTTTCTTAGACTGCATAGTATAGAATAAACAGCATAATAAGCAAACAATCAGCTGTTAACTGTAAATGAAATAAAACTTTGAGAAAGCTAATCCAAGGCTAATTGTGTATGCCTTGCCATACAAATAAATATGTCAGTTATCCCAATATTTTGTTCTATAAGAAGACCATGAGGTTGTAGTAGGGAGAATGATCTCTTATGGTTTGTATGTTTACATATTTGATGTCTATGGTCACAGTTTGGTGATTGTTTTCTTTTTTTGGTAAGTTGATTTCTTCACCAGGACTGATGTCTTAAGTGTAGTTTTCCATTTGCTCCAAAACAGTTTGAGGAGATTTTTCCATTCAGATGATATGTATCTGTGCAGTGGACCAGATGAAAATTACCCATTTTCTATGATTTAGGGCATTGTTATTTCCTTTAAAGAGTGAAAGTAAACCCATTTCCTAGAGGCAGATTGACAGTATGATTTTTAACTCTCCTCTTCTGTAAAATATTTCCAGATAGGAGGGTAGTGCCATCATATATGAACGCCAAATTCCCTAATGTTGGCTTTAAATGTTCAGTTGGTAGTAATGGCAGGAATCTACCTGAAATCATATTGGAAGTTTTTTTCAGAATTCAGTGTGCAAATTAATCTTCCACAACCAGTAAATAAGCCTCTTATTTTCTAGAATGTGTTCCTTTAAAATGTTTTCTTTTACACAAATAGTTCATGAACCTTTATTTGAATGATATATTAGTAAAGGTGGGGAAAAAGTAGTTTGGGATCTCCTAAAAATCTTTGCATGATTTCCAGTGGCAAGGGTTTCCAATTCTCAGGTATGGATTGATATGATTTCCTTCTTAAATATAGCTCCAAATTGAAGAAAGTTTTTTAATGGTATTTGGGGAGAAGAATTGAGCAGTAGATTTTTGTGTGGAGAGACTGTTGACTCAGTTCAGTTCTGGTACACAAAATAAATGCCTGAGCTTATAATTTTTTAAATCTTAGTGCTAGCTGTTCATGCAAGGATCTGGTTGGTGAATCTGAAGAGAACAAATCAGTGCCAATAGCTTGAGCCTATTTAAGGTTGCAAGACCAAATGTCTTAGCATACAGTAAATTTAGCTTGTGCGTATTTGAGTGATAATATCTAGTGCTTCCTAGATGGTGTCTTATGAATGTTTGCCACTATATGATTATCTGGCTGCTGTTTCCCATTTCACTATGAACTGTCTGTGCGCTTCCTCTGTACTGTATTAATTGGCTGGACAGTTTTGTGTGGCTGGGCGCATGCATCTGACTAGTTTGTTAGTTCACTATTCCGTTTCATGTGTAGATCATGTATTGTAAAGAATTATTCCTTAGGTTACATTTCTGAGGAGTGAAAGGGGATGAAGTGTGCCTTGGAAAGATTAAGGTACCATGTTGGTTGCTTTCTTGGCAGATTGGGGAGGCCCTGAGCTGCCCTAATAGCAGCTTTTCTTTTTGCCAACAAATGAAGCAGTAGTAACCTCCCAAGGTAAGTTTTAAGGTGCCCCAAGATTCCCTAAATTTAGGCTTGGAGAAGTATATGTAGTATATGTTATCATTGGGGAAGCATGATGTCATCACTGTACCATGATCCAGATGAGGAAGTATGATCGGATTAATGGATGACAGAACATGTGGTTATACCACGTATACAGGAAGAATACAGGAAGAAAGAATGCCTGCTTGCCTGCCTTATAAATTGAGTAAATATGTATGTCCTTCCACATATAGGAACACTTTCAGTTTTAGACCAGAGGGGAAGAATCATGCCCTGCATTACATAAAGGTGGGTGGTCGCTTATTAATTCCCCAAAGCTATAAAAAAGCATAGGGCAGTAGTTGCATAACTAGGAGACTTTTTCTAGTTCAGGGATCAATATGGAGAGCCATTCCCAGGCCACCATAACTTTGCCTAAGCTTATGCATTGTTGTGTTGCTATTTGGTTGCTGTGAACTGATCCATGCCATATTGTCCACCTTGATACCTAGTGTATTTTGAAGAGCATGCTGTTTGAGAACCATTCTAGTTTTGTTGTTGTTTTGTTTTTTAAGGAAGCTTGTATACATTCCAATCTGGACATTTTGTAACAGACTTTAAAAATAAATTTGGTCTTGTGTAAATATTGACGTTAGAAGTTTCATAAGCAAAATGCAACCAGAGTTGATTGTAATGACCTTGTAAATAATGCCACAAAAGTTACTAACCTACTTTGTTCCAGCTGTTCTTAGCCCATACTTTCATGATGGGAACAGAGGTGATGACCTTCCTCTTCCATCCTAGGTGCACAGTGCTAGCAAGCTAATAAAATATACTTCTCCGAAGCCAACGGGTGGAAGAGGAATGAATCACCCTATCTCTCTTCAACCCATCCCCTTAGTATTTTCATTCTGGCCGGAGATGATGGAGCTTGACCTTTCTTCTCAGTTAGCATAAACAGAGTGTTTGTGGAGGAGAAATTGGGGACTGTATGCCTCTTCCCTTTCAGCTGCATGGAGTTATTTGCTGCTTATGGCTACTAGGTGACAGTTAAATACAAGGCTGGCGTAAGTGTAAAATGGGCTCATGCATACTCTGGCACTGAGGAGGTAAATGCCACTCCAGTCTAAAGTGGGATTTTCGCCATGGGTGTGGAATCTTAAGTGTTCCACACTTGAGATCTGTGCCAAAAAAGGACTGTGAAACCACATTGGTAAGTTTTCAGCTCACTAACCAGTTCTGATTAAGAAAATGTTTGTGGCCGGAATTGAGAGTCTCATAAAGATATTTGGTTAACTTGTACAAAACCTTTTATTCTAAAAGTGAATAATTTTAAAACTGAGAGATATACATGTTGTTAATATCTCAGTAATAACTTCATGAGATGGATGGAATTTATCCAAGCCTTGTTCTTCTCCTTTTCTGAAGAGTCAGTCATGTCTGAAAACCAGTGTATTGTTGATGCTAAAGCACCAAGAACTTTTTCATTTGGAAGGGAACTGAACGTGGCTGCAAGTACCTGAATTTTTGATGCCATATTCCTTATTCTGTTGAAACTTTCTGCATAGTATGATATGTTTTTTTCTCTGAACTTTCTACTTGTGGCACAGTGAACTGTGAGTGAACATAGACTATATATATTTCTATTATGATGGAGAACATATTAGGAATAAAGAGTACTTATCATTTAGTTCCACAGCATTATGGTATAGGTGAAAATTTAAGGGAGCACAACAGTTTAGGCCTGAAGTGAAACAAAACTTTGTTGTCTTTGTCACTTATATGAGTGCATCTTTACTATAATTAGTTGAATCATAGTTGCCTGACTGTGTGGCATTCATGCACATTTTACTCATTCTAAAAATGTGGTTTTTTCTCGAACGGGTAAATGGCTTCAAGTAATAAGATGGGAATTCCATATTTCAATATTGCATCTCTTGGATTTTGTATGTGAACATATGTGTAATTTATTTGTAAAAGATGCTATCCTTGAGCACGTGTGCCAGTGGTGGGAATCCCATGCTGCCAAACTGTTACGAGGGACCTAAAAACGCTTAACAGAGGAGTTTAAAACTCTCTAAGCACTATATACAAAATATAAAAATAAGACAGTCACAGTCCACAGAATCACATGATCTTGTAGACAAAGTATAAAAGGAAAAACAATGGAGAAGAAAGAGGAAGTCGAGCATTTGAAAGAGCTGATCGTTTTGGCCAGTGCTAACTTTATTCCAGAGTCTGTTTACAAAAAGATCTGTTTGTGTGGTTGAATGAATAGTCTAAGTCCCCCACTCCATTTTAGAGAACAAAATAGCCATGAGAAGTACAGATGCTAGCTGTTCCTGATCTAGACCTCTTACGAAGGCCTAACATACCTTGCATTTACTTAGAGTTTGTTTGTTTTCTGCAGCTGGGTAACTGCTGTAATGGCCTTGTAACCAGAGCGGATGGGAATGTTGCTGCATCTGCTGTTTATGTAGGCTTCCTGTTTGGCTGGTAATTGGCACTCATTCTGACAGTCTGACGATAATCCATAAACCAGCTTGCATGAGTTGAGAGAACAGTCAGATGTCCTAGTGAAAATATGGCTCTTTTGTGTAAGGACTCCTGGATACTTGAATGAAATATTGGCCTAAATCCATTTGTTAGTCCAAACTAGAGTTACGTAGATTGAATCAGGTTTGACTTACCAAATTCCGCTTGGTTCAGTTGATCTGATTTCACACAGGATAGAGTTAGCCAATTCCCCCATCTGTAAAGTGTAGAGTAGTGACTGATTTAATAGTGTTTTCTTTTAAGGTGCTGCATACCAATATTATAGCCCCATAACAGAGGCCTGGCCTAGTTCACATTTCTACCACTATGCTGCAGCAGAGAGACTACAAAGAATTCGGTAAAAACAAACTAGTTTATGGTAATTTGCAGGCTCACACACCTTTTGCCTAAAATGTGTGATTTTTTGATCCTAGACAAAACATGTTAATGGGGGATTGTCTTCTGATATTTTTCATTTAGCTAGTATGATAATTGTATGTGTCTTCAGCTATTTTAGATATCCTGATATTGTGAGCTCTAGTTATCAACCTGTAGCACCTGATTACTATCTGACCTAACTGAGGATTCAGAATCTTCTGAATATTTTAACAGCATCCAAATATCAGTTTCTTGAGCAGTGAATCTGAATCTTGATTAAGACGGTACAGATCTGCTATCAGTATGTTGGGTTACCTTTTCTCCTGGTAGTACTCCTTGTGTATTTAACCTGCAGGTGGCAGCACTATGCTGTCCAATAGCACTTCTCAAACTATCTGATGTGGGGGAACAGCAACTTTATTTTCCTGATATGCCAGAGACCAGCACCATATTTGAGCCCATTGACTGCGTCTGTTTCTATCCTGGACACTGTAGGGATCAGCAGCTGATGGTTAGTGGACTGGCACTAGTCTGTAGACCATCACTTTGAGTAGCATTGCTGTACAAGATGGAATTGGCATTTTTAAAAAATTGTTGAAAAATAGCAGACATCAGAACTTACTTGTATTGCACTCTTGAGCAGCTAGTGAGGTGGAATTGGGCTTTTGTGTGAACTGGCTGTAACTCAGTGTAGTTACTGAGACATTTCTGAATGTGACTTTCATGTACGAATCTTTACATTGAACTGCATGGATAAATTTGAAATCTTTGAGAAGCTAAGCGCATCTATGCATCCAGTCTTTTTTTTTTTTTTAACTGAGTATTGGCAGCTCAGAGAATGATTGAAACAACTTCTAGGGATATTCCCTGATGGGCCACAGTAATGCTTACACATATATACATATATAATGTGCAAAGGGATATTATGGCACCTTTGAGATTAACTGAGAAAAAGGAAGTTTGCAGCATAAGCTTATGTAGACTGAGTCTACATGCGTAGATTCAGTCACAAAAGCCTTATGTTATAAATTCTCTGTTAATCTCAAAAGTACACAATATCTCATTCCATACGGCTCCAGACTAATACAGCTATCTGTGAATTCTACACATGTATAATGTATTCTGTACATCTTCTGAACTGAAAAATATGTCATAGCACACCACAGTATAAATCCAATATTTAGTCAGTTGTAGCACTAGGGATCAATTATATGAATGAGCAATCATAGATGCTACCTAGTTCCAGTTTCTTTATGTACAGTTAGCTCTCAACATTCACTAAGGTTTAGGGGTACAGGAGCCCTGCAAAAGTGGAAGAATCACCGCTGTCAAAATGTATATGTCTGTGGGAAGGGGGCTGAGGCATGACATGGAGAACAGGCACCTTGGGTCCAAACCAGTTGAGGAAAGCAGAGGGAAATGGGTTGGGTTAGCATGGTGGCCTTATACTTCCTCTCTTTCCTGTCTCTTTCCTTGGTTGTGGGGGTACAGTGGGAGAGGGTTTGTGATAATGAGAAAGTGGGCTGCAAGCCATCCTTAGCTGGCCAAGCAGTAGCTGGTAGAGGACAAGGTGGACCAGAGGTGGGTTTTTAAAGGGCTGCACAGCCTGATGAGAGCCTCTGAGATGGAAGGCTCTTCTGAAAAAAGGAGCATACTGATGTGAGGTGGCAGTGGTTGTAAAAACTCGCAAATAATTAAATCCATGAAAGTCAAACCTGCAAATGTGGCGGACCAACTGTATATCTAAATTATATGCCTAGATATCATTAGAATCAGTTGCCAGTCTCACACTATTTAGATGCTTTGCAAAGTAGCAGGGCATTCAGCAAAGATTCCTGAAGGAAAAGTGCTAACGTGTAATGCTTCTTGGAGTATAGAATGAGAAGATATATCAGCTCTGCAAATAGGTTTGTGTAACAAAATGCTCCTTCATTTCTGTTTGCTTCCTTTCTTGTTCAGCTGTGCTGGAGCAGGCAATTTGTGGTCCTCCAGTTAGTAGACTGCAGCCCTCATCAGAGCTAGCTGGCATAACTAGTAGTGAGTGATGGGGGCTGCACTCATTTGAAAGGCCACAAGCTGCCCACCCTGAGCTATGCCATCCCATTATCTCTAGTGCTGGAGCATTACAGCTGCCACTCCTAACTGCTATTAACCAGGAGAGACAGCTACAGCCATATTGCAGTGATCATTCCTTGAAGCTCTGTTGTGCCAGAAACACTGCTACCTCTCCTGGCCTTGAATCTACAGGAAGCAATACTGTAGAAGAAGGGTAGAGAAAAACATTGGTAGTGGAGGTGGGGTGTTCTTGCATGTTTTTATGCAGTTGGAGGCTTTGTGTGCAGCTTTTGAACAAAAAATTGCCCCAGAATGGTTCTAGTTTTTTTATTTTTTTAAAAGAAAATATTTGGAGACTGGGAGCTGTGGAGGAGTGGCAGTGGGCTTTGGTGGTTGCAAAGGGGGGTCCAACGCCCCTACCCCTACCATAGAAGCACCTAGGTACTCCTTACCCTAAGAATGAAAAGAGTGATGCTGTTGTGCCCTTCGGAGCTTCCTTCCTGTGTCAGCAACTGCAGTGCTGCTGCGTGGGTTTTCCTTTGAGTTTGAAAGCACCACGGTGGTTTTCCCAGCTGCAGGAGGTACTGCTGCTATTGCTTAGGATCCGTTGTGTATCACAGCAGGCTGGCTAATTGCATCTGTGGAATAATGGAGGATGGCATTGGAAAGATTAATACAACAGACCGTTTAAGGGTCCTTTCCAGCTTGGGGAGACACAGAATTATAGGTGAAACTGCTGGTGAATTTCCATTAAGACATGTTTCCACAATGCTAGTCTTCTGCAATAGTTTCCAATAGAAAGGATTATGAGTAGAGCAGGGAAAATTGCTGATGTTTGGTCTCCTGGGCACTTTAAAACATAATGTTTGCACAAGGAATTTCAAACATTTTAAGCGTTGGTGAGTGTACAACTTGTTGCTTTCAGTAGCTGTAACAGAAACTGTAGAATGAATAACAAACTAAATGCAGGAGGGTTGTAGATGGTAGAATTTTATTACATAGTTGTCTTCATTCGTATATGTACAACCTTCATGCAACAAGTGAAAATCAACATCACAGGTTCTAGAGAAGCAAGACTTTCGTTTTCTCTGCCCTTGGTAACTTGTAATAAAAAGGGACATTTCAATTGCCTGTCTATGTGATACATTCTTTGTCAGAGAGGGAAACTACTGGGAATTGATATGTGATACCTTGCATTTTGCAAACACATGTTTTTAGCTGTCACTAGAAGTTTCAACTCCCCTGTATCAGGATTACTGATCCTTTTTGAAGTTCTGTGTGCGTTAGTAAGCTGATTAGTTGGTCCAGACAGGTGAGTGGGATGGAAGCTGATTTTGTTAATGGGTAAAACTACCTGGTGCCCTCCGCTCAGATGGAAAGCTTCAGTTAGAACAGTAAAGAGGGCAATTCATAGAACCTTAGAGTTGGAAAGGGGCTCATGGACTGTCGAATCTGACCCCAAACTCCAGTGCAGAATCTCAAACTAAAGCATCTCCAGCAGGTAGCTGTCCAGACTCTTTTTGAAGGCGTCCAAAGAAGGAAACCCCACCACCTCTAGGCAGTTGGTTCTGTTGCCAAACTGCTCTTACTGTTAAGAAGTTCCCTCTAATGTTCAATCAAAATCTGCTCTCCTGTAACTTCAAACCATTAGGCCTGGTCTTACCCTCTGGGGGCAAGCCTGCCCACTTCTCTCTGTTGAGCTGTTAAAAAGTACAATCTTGTCAGTCTTCTCTTTGCCAAACTGACCAAGCCCAGATCCTTTCCCAATAGTTTTGTTTTCCATACCTCCTATCATCTTTGTTGTCCTTATCTGAACTTGCTCCTAAAATGAAGTGCCCAGGACTGAATGTAGTACTCCCAGTGGGGCCTGACCAGCACATAATATTCCTAAACTCTCTGGAGAGGTTGCTGGGGCGAGGGGGTGGGGACACAGATGCAAAGTTTTGTTGCACAAAGGAGAGTCTGCTCCCACAGCATTAGATGGAGGAGAAGGATTCTAAAGAAAATTAGGATTATTAACATTATTTTGATAATGCAACTCACTTTTGCCATTGGCAGTGCTATTGTCAAGAAGGATCAGAAGGGAAATGGAGGGAAATGAAAAAGCTCTAAGCTTCACTAAGCCTCTATCCAGCTCAGTGGATCCTCTGAATAAGCATAACATTACTCTATTGATTTCATAAATGTGCTAGAGAGTACAGGTTTATATGATGGGTTACAAATGATAAATGTCATTAAAGCAGTGAAATAAAGTTAGGTTTGATAGAAAGGTCTTCCATATATTTCAATTGTTTCCTTCCCTTTCGTTTATTTCCAGGGGTTGGGGGAATATACACTTCTCCCTGTGGCTTCAGATATTTTATATCTCTAGCCATACTCACTGATGGAATGTAGACCACGGCAGTAATAAATCAAAGTGTTGCAAACTTCAACAAGATAAGAGGTCCTTTCCCCTGCGGGGAGGATGCCAGCATGGTTGTTCAGCAGATAGTCACTTACTTGCTGTTGCTTCTTCTTCCCACTTCTATTCATACACAGCATGAACTGTTTCTTCCTCCTCTCCCATAAGTAGCAAATGAACACCATGTGAGAGAATTAGAGAGTGTGTGTTTGAACTCCGTCCAATTCTGTTCTAAAAAATATTTCTAGATGGCTTAAGAATGGCCATTTAACTTAGAGTGAGTTCACATACTTGCCAAAGCAGTCTTTTTTTCTGTATGTGTGGAGTTTCTATATGTCTGTCCCACTAAGTCAGTTTCACTAAGTCAGGTTAATAGACACTGATATATTCCATTTCATGAGCTTTATGACGTTTGTGTGGGTTAAGTAGTATATAAATACAACATATACGTAGATCCACTAGTAAGTGTATGGCCCCAGTTGTATTTGTTGAAGACTGCATACCTACTGCCATGACTTCATAGGGAAAACAATCAGTTTAAGTGTGTAAATGACCTCTTAGTAGTTCTGTGGTTGGTAGTGGCAAGAGGTCTGCATGGAAGATCTTACTCTCAAGGAATGTTGCAAATGAGAGGAAGGGTATAACAGGTGTGGAGGGAATTCCTCAGCTTGTATAGCTAGTTTTGAAAATACCTTCTCTGTCCACAACTTTAAGCCATAGATTTGTGTTAATATGTTTGCCTAAACCTATTTGCTTTTCTTTCCCCCTTAGCAATGGCACCAGCATGATATCATTGATCATTCCCCCTAAAGACCAGATTTCACGAGTAGCAAAAATGTTAGCCGATGAATTTGGTACAGCATCAAACATTAAATCTCGAGTGAATCGCCTTTCAGTCCTTGGCGCCATTACATCTGTACAGCAAAGGCTAAAACTTTATAACAAAGGTAAAATGTTATCCTGGGTATTCTGTGAATATTTTGCTACATGCTTTGATATTTTCCTGAGGGTTGCACTTTTTTTTTTAACAGTACCTCCAAATGGTCTGGTTGTTTACTGTGGAACAATTGTGACAGAGGAAGGAAAAGAGAAGAAAGTGAACATTGATTTTGAACCTTTCAAACCAATAAATACATCATTGTATTTGTGTGATAATAAATTCCATACGGAGGTAAGTGATGTTTTGTGTTTCTATTCACATTATAATGATACTGTTAGTTTACTTTTTGCTTATGTTTTTGTGGTTGCGGTGGGATCTGGTAGTTATGCACACAGTACACAATATTTTATTTCAAAAAATGGATACCTGTCTGTTTGCATACTGTAATACTGTGCATACCAAATGATCAGAGCATTCCGGAAAACTGAAACTTTTTCCCATGAGATGTGATGCAAAAGTTCATTTTGTTTAGCACAGAGGTGGCAAATGTATTCTCCATAGACCATTTGTGGTCTTGTGGGAGAGGGTTTCTGGGTGACTGCCTATCCCCTCAAACCTCAGTTGCTTTCCAGTGCCCCCCACCTTTTCCAACAAGGAGAAAAAACTCCAGAGGGACTGTTTTGGCCCAAAAACACTCTTGAAGAGAACCAACAAGCTCTCAAAAATTCTGCCAGAAAGTGACTGAGAATGAGTTCTGGTGTCCTGCTGCGATACCAAGGGATCAGAGGGACCAAAAGTGGTCCTCCAGTCTTGGAGTGTGTGTGCCTTAGTTTAGAAGACTGATAATCTGAGAAATGAGCAAGTTTCAGACTTAGAGCAAGATCCTAATGTAAATACATGTCAGCATAAGGCCTCCAACTCGGCCATTCAACAACAGTCAGTTCTCCACTCACCAAATTGAAGTGTGCGTGAGCTCTGTGTGTGTGTGCTTGAAAAATTGTTGTCTGCATTAAGACTACACTTTCAAAAACGCATAGCCACTTGCATAACTATGCTACAAAATCGTTCCAGTCATTTTCAGCAGACTGCCCCAGTGAGATTCATGAATATGTATCTGGGATAATTTGTTAGCCCCCACCCCTCAGTTCAAATGTGTAATTATGGTTAAAAATACTTCAAACCATAATTGCATTTTTATCTGCTGAAGTCCAGAAATAATTTTGACTGTACTGAGTAATTTTCCCAGAGGATTAGTGGACATCAGAGTAATCATTCTACTTTAGGATGTCAGTGCAAACGGTGCAGCCGCCCTTTCTTGGCCTGATGGTAGGCTTGCATGATATGTTGTGCCAGTGACACCTCAATCAGTGAACATTCACATATCAGGCTGAGCTAGTGAAGGATCTCTTCCATCTTTGGAAGAAGTCCTAAATTAGCAGCTCTTTAGGGAAGATGTCACAGACCTGAAAATCCTTTCCCTCTCTTGCTGTGCATGTAGTTTTCAGTGTGTGCAACTAGTTACCCAAGTAGATCATGGATTAACTTTTTTCTTCATATCAATTCAGATTGAAAGTGAGGAACTTGCTTTCTCTATATTGATGGAATAATAGCTTTGCTTGTCTCTTGTTCTTTTCTTTTAGAGGCACATTTCTAACTTTGTAGATTTGGCATGAAAGTTACAATCTTTTTGTTTTATATAGTGTACTAGTCAGTAGATTTGTTAGAGGCTTTTACTTGCATAGATTGTTGCATACCTCAACCCATTTTGTAGCTTGTTATCCCATTTTGGCCCCCTGGCAGACAGTTTCAGCTGGGACAGTACATTCCAGGCTTTTAAGCTTTAGTGGTTTGCCATAATGCATAATGCACCTGCATAATGATTGGTGTTTACCTTAGTTAAATAGCTAATTAGAAGAATAGAACAAAATATAAGTTGCAGACATTATCTTTTTCTGTTAAGAAATTCTTCATTAGTTATTAGTATGAGTTTCATCTTTTTCGGTACAGCTCTTTTTCCGTGTTCATTGAACACATGGTTGAGCTGTTCTTTTAACAGAATGTCAAATAAGCTGGCTTCTCATTATTCGTTGTATCTAGCTTTTACAGCCTTATAATCAGAACCAGCTTGGCAGCGTTTCTCTGTAGCAAACTTAAAGGGGGTTGTACCTGTTAACAGGATATAACCATCCATTAAAAGATTATAGTAACATTAATTTTAAAAAATGCTGTAAATGAATCTGATTTTCTTTTTAATGAGTTAGGAGTGAGAAAAGATAGATTCTTAATGCTGAAAGTCTAAAACAAATGAATTATTTTTCCAGCTGGATTCATTGTATCAATTTCTCAGAAATGTGAATGTTGTGGGTTTGTTTAACATTTCCTTTTGCGGTTTTGATTTTCAGGCCCTACAGCATTACTGTCAGATGACAGCAAGTTTGGCTTTATTGTAATAGATGGTAGTGGTGCACTCTTTGGAACGCTTCAAGGAAACACCAGAGAGGTGCTACACAAGTTCACAGTGGATCTCCCAAAAAAACATGGTACAGTATAAAAATGGAATAAATGTGTGTGTCTCTTCAGAAAAGAGAAGGTGATGGGAAGTGTGGTTTGTGAACAGATCTGTCATTGGGTTGAGAATAGACCTAAATAGTCTTCTTAAATATGTTATGTAGTAGTTTCAGTCAAGTAATGTGGGGATTAAATTTATGTGATCCAACTTCCCAATGATTACATGAAGACTTTGTCTCCAAATATGAAGGTTTTTCAAGAAAGCAATTGAAAGTGCTTACCTTCCAGTGTACTTGCATGACTGTATAAAGGTCTGTAGTTTTGCACTGAGTTGCCCATTCTGTCACACGAGAAGCGGTAACACTTACAGCATTGGTTAGGACTTGAGTGGCCAGGTTTGATTATCCACTGAGTCATGAACTTACTGGATGTCCTTGTGCCAACCATTCTCCCTCAGCTTGACTTAACTGTTCTGAGCTGAAACTGGCTGTAATCCCAGGGCTTCTCAAGACTTTGTTTGGTTCTGAAAACTGTCACAGTTCACTATAATATGATAAGCTTTACTGGTGGTAAATGATACAGCAGGTGGGGTGTATCAGTGAAAGCATTTCAGTCTGTGATCCCCATTGCCTTGCAGCAAGTGGTAGAACTAGCAACTAATTCTGCCTGAACCCACGACCAACACTCAGTAGAGTCAGGTCAAGGAAAGATGGATTCCAAAGTGTTATGTAGTGCAGAAGCAAGCAAAAGGAATCAACATGAGTAGGCATGACTCATCTCCCATTCTAATAGTTATGAAAACTGTAGAAGTAGAATGAGGGTTTACTTCCCCATTCTGTTCCCAGCTGTGTATCTGGGAACAAAACAGGGGAGTAGATTGTCAAGGTAAAGCTATATTATCTAGTAGGATAATACTAAATACAAATTAACCTTTCTATACCACCTGCCCCACATAAATGTTGTGGTGATGAAGTGGGAAAGAAGATAAAGTGGCCAAGTGTGCTGTCTTATTGGAGCAAAGGAATAAATACAACAGATAAAATAGTGTGACTCAAACAATTTGGTAGGCCTCATTTTGAAAACTTTGGGGGGTGTGTAAAACATTCTGTCTACTTTTGCTGCAGTTGGCTTAAGTTGATGTAGCTGCATATGACAGCACATTTATAGTGTAGTTATTTTTCCTGAATCATTTCATTGTTCTGTAGAATACTTCCTTGTTCTTCAAGGGCTTGAAGCACAATCCAGTATAGGCATGCTTAGATCCATTGATGTCAGTAGTTAGCCATCCTCAATTCTGCTTTAGCATTTAGCTTTTCTCTGGTTGAAGTAGTATGACTCTGGACAGCCCTGCGATTTGCATCAGTAAAGCAGTGTTCTAGAATTGAATTGAGACATTACCATGATCATTTAATATCTTAGGAAGGTAGTAAGATGATCACTAGATAGGCTTTATTTTACATCATGAGTCTTGTTTGCGATTTCCTCACATAATACTACACTTACAGTAATTGTAGCTGGATCAAAAATTATATTCTGCCTCGAATGATACATGTGAAATTAAATATGCAAATTGGAGGAGTAAGATGGGGTGGGATAGTCAAGGATGAAAACCCATTTTCATGAGAAATGCTCTGTCAGTTTTGCTGCATTTCATTTTGTCTTTTAAAGGAAGAGGAGGTCAATCTGCCTTGCGTTTTGCTCGTTTGAGAATGGAGAAGCGGCACAACTATGTAAGAAAAGTAGCAGAAACAGCTGTACAGCTATTTGTTTCTGGTGACAAAGTAAACGTGGCTGGTCTTGTGTTAGCTGGATCAGCTGACTTCAAAACTGAACTAAGTCAGTCAGACATGTTTGATCAGGTAAATGAAAATGATTTTGCTGACTGTTCCAAAACCAAACTGCTTTATAAAGTGTGTGTTTTAAATTGTTTTAAAATATGGTTAATACAGTTGGCCCTCCACGTCTGTGGATTCTGTATGTACAGATTCAACCAGCCACAGCTTGAAAATATTTTTTAAAAATCTGAAAAGCAGACTTTTATTCTGCTGTTTTATATAAGAGACACCATTTTGCTATACCACTGTATGTAATGGGACTTGAACATCCACAAGTTTTGGTACCTATGCAGGGTTCTGGAACCAAACCCTCACAGATATCCAGGGGCCACTATAGTTTAATTCTGTTTTCATACTGACTTTTCGTATGTTTTTGATTATATTGTAATCATTTTAACTTGTAATCTGCCTCTAGTCCCAGTTTTACAAAAAGGATGAGATATAGATGATGTTGATGATGGTAGCTGTCTTTCCTGGATAATAAGAGTTTAGGTTTACAAGATTAGGCAATACTAACTCTCATAGAATGAAAGAGAAGGAACTGTGCTGGCATTCAAATCCCACCACTTGACCAACCCTTGGATGGCCTCTACTTATATTTTGGTCGTTCACCAATTGTTACGTATATATTTTGCATTATGTATATATTTTGTATTTGAACAGTAAGAGTTTGAAATTTCATATTGATATGACATAGTTACAACCCTCATTTATTCAAAAGTGAGATTTCACCTTTTTAAAAGAAAAAGCCAAGGTATGTTAGTCACCCAGGTACTGTTCATTTTGTTTGCTTATTTAAAGCATATTTTTTCAGTGTTCTTCATCAAAACTTTCTATAGGTTGTGTCATGAATTGTATCCTGACTTCATGCTTTCATTATTTGATCAACAGTGAGATGTATTTTTTGCAGGCTTCTAACCTGGTTTGATTATATAAGAGCTCTTTTAACCTCACATGTTTTTATTTCATAGCGGTTGCAATCCAAAGTACTAAAGCTAGTTGACATCTCCTATGGTGGTGAAAATGGATTCAACCAAGCAATTGAATTGTCCACTGAGGTCCTATCTAATGTGAAATTTATTCAAGAAAGAAACTAATAGGTATGAATAAAATACCTACCCTGACTTTCCATTTTTCTTGCATCATAAATACATCCTCCAGAATTTGTTGAAGTACAGTTCAGAAGGTGCAGACAGTATTCTTTTACATTATCACAGAACAAAATATTACCAGTAAGAACATAGTATTTGCATTATTGCCCACTGCTTACCTGAAATAGAGTTGTCATGTCTTAGGATATTAATTAGGCCTTGTTACTAATGGTGGTGATGGAATTTTATTTCTACTGTTGACATGGCCTTTTGAAATTACCTAGTTACTCACATATTCTTTTGGAAGCAGACTTTTAGCCACTTGGTGCTACGTAAGTTTGACTGAATGTTATTTCTGTTTGCTCAAGCTTCTACAAGTGTTAATGAATTTCCATGGGTTATTCTGTTTATCATCTCTTGGTCCTGCAGAGTACCTTTAACGTAACGACTGTTACCTGTATTTTGGCTGGTTACCATATCTGTTTAACAGAAAAGACAGTTACAGTCAGCCCTTAATTTTGCAGGGGTTAGGGGTTCACCATCCCCATAAAAGTGGAAAAACCACCAATATCTTTAGGCCCTGCAGGCTCTGCTTCCTAACTTGCCTCCTCTGATTTCCTTCTCCAGCATTGTTGGGGCAGCACCAGGTGGGGTGGAGTGGGGGGAATTCAACCACTTGAAGTTGTTACTCAAAAACTTCTCATGGTCTTTTTGCTGGACGGGAGAGTGTAGAGTGTAGAGGAGATGTGGGGAGATGAGAAAGCCTTAGGAAGCTTTTTGGTTGTGGATGCATGTGTAATGGATCCATCAGGAAGCAGCCCTTTGGACGGTGGGGTGCTGTTGAGGAGGAGGGTGAGGGACAAAGAGGGGGAGGATGGAGATGTAGTGGGGGTGTCAGAAAGAAAAGAGATGTCAGCAGTTGCTTTACGTGTCCCCATTGATTCAGAGCAGATGGGTTAATTTCTTCCTATTGCCTAGCTCACCCTCCAGCAGTTCAATGAGTTGTGGGCATGAGTGTGTGTGCGTGAGAGAGAGAGGGGATGCAACAAGAAAGTTATAGAAAAGGAGGAAGGGAGAACAAGCAAGCAAAAGGAAAATAACTTCCTTTTCACTTCTCTGCTGTTTGATCACAAGGGGAGCAAAAAGTGTTTGGAATGAGTGTGTGTGTGAGAGAGAGAGAGAGAAAGGAAGGAGGGAGGGATTACCCCCATGACACATCTCATCAAAGCTGTCCTAAGAGTTTCTTTCCCAAGTGCAGACCCTCTAGGCAGAAGGCCTCCCCCATCCCCAACACAAGCTTCTTCCTCCCTCCTTCACCTGCCTCCACATCCCCTATACCAATTGATGGGCATTTGTATTTCATGAACTGTCTCTTTAATGGGAGGGAGCAAACCACCATCTGTAGTAGAGAGGAGGACACAAAAAAGCTTGAAAGATAATCAGATTCATAGCAGTTAAGCCCACCAAAGTTGAGGGCTGACTAATTAGTCGTTTGGGTCTATAGCCAAGTAAATTGATCATAGATCAGGTTACAGGTAATTATGAAACTTAGGAAAATGTCCGTTCTACAGGTTTACGGAACAGTGTTTCTATATTTTCTATTTTTGACTACTTTAGCTATGTTCACTCAAGCCTGCTAGTGAGAATCATGATCCAATAAGCTTCACATTACTTGCAAAATGCACATTCATGGTAGCCTTATTCCTGAATCAGATGCCAGTAAAAAAGAGCCTGATTTGTTCCCAGGGAGCAGGCATATCAGAAATTTTGTTAGATAACTGGCCACCTGTCAGAGCCTTGCCTCTAATCTACAGTGTATAGATATGATAACTGTGAAACTGTCAGAACCAGTGAGTCAGTTCCTAGGGTGATTCATCTCAATTTTCCCAAGCCTAACCAAGAGTGACCTAAATCTGGGGGTGGGGGGCAGAGGATTGGCATTTACTGATGGAATACCTTTCATCAGCAGAATCAGGAAGAGGCAATATCTCCCCACTGCACCTCCCTGTACATCCAAAAAACCTAGAGCTAGAGATTGGGAAACCTGACATTTCAAGGGTTGCCACTGGGAGGGGAAGCAAAGAAAGTTCTGTCACACTGATGCTATAGCAATTGTGCAGTGGTGAATATAGGTCAGCTACTCTCTCATGTAACAGTAGTGTCATCTTGGCTAAGTTAAGTAGCATTTGTGTTGAAAATTGCATGCTTATTTCCTTCTCTGGTTTGCACTGATTATAGGCCGATACTTTGATGAAATCAGTCAGGACACAGGAAAGTACTGTTTTGGCGTTGAAGACACTTTAAAGGCCTTAGAGATGGGAGCAGTAGAGATTCTGATAGTTTATGAGAACCTGGATATAATGAGATACGTTCTCCATTGCCAAGGCACAGAAGGTAAGTTGATTCCTGCTGTGCAGATATTGGGAGTTGAGGTTTCATCTTTGTTTGCAGTGACATAAATTACTCTGCAAACTGGTTTGGGGAGCAATTACTGGTGGCATTTGTAGAAACCTATAAGGTCACAAAAGCCATAATTTGATATTAATTTTTACATAGAATTATGTAAAGATCAGTGTCTTAATAAAAATGAGTATCTAAAGAATTGAGTTTACATTTTCCTATGTGCTCTTTCAGTATATTTTTACTGTGAATAAAGTAGAAAGATAACAAATGTTTAATGGGCAAACATGTGTCACTTATGATTAAAGACTAATGATTAAAGAGTAATCATAAGTGATACTTGTGTATTTATTTAAATTTGCTTTCTGTCTACACATGTGAAGGCAGCCAGTGTGGTGTAGAGCATTGGACTGTGACTCGAGACCAGGGTTTAAATCCCCACTCAGTCATGGAAAACCCTCCAAGTGTCCTTGGGCAGATTATGCTCTCTCAGCGTCAGAGGAAAGCAAAGGCAGACTGAACAAATCTTGGCAAGAAAACCTGGTGGTGTGATCGCCTTAGGCTTGCCATCAGTCAGAAATGATTTCGAGGTACTCAAAGACAAAAACAAACACGTGTGAAATGTGATATACACAAATAGCCAGACTTTATAGTGACAGATATAGGGCAGTGCTTCTCAAATACTCCAGGTTTTTGGACTTCAGCTCCTAGAACTTCAAGCCAACTGAGCCAATGAATAGATTCAGGGAACTGAAGTTCAAACATCAGAAGGTCAGAGTCTGAGAACTACTGATGTACAGACTATGATCATAATGTGGTATGAGTACCTAACTTTTAATGCCCACTTGTTGTAGTGCTACATTCATGTACGTGTTAAATAGCCAGTCCTTGTGCATAGCCCGTGTTTCCGTTCTAAGTGAAGAATCACATGTATTAGTGTTGGCATTGGAATCTGGAAGGGGCCAAATTTTCTTGCTCTAACAGCCAGCTCACTTGGCGCTTAGAAGAGAAATCTTCAAGACACAGTTAAATCTAGTTTGATCCATCTATCTAGAAATAGAAGTGTCATTGCCACCCTTTCACAGTTGCTTTTCCATGAACAAGCTGTAAGAGAATGTGAAAAGAAGTTGGTATCAACATGAGTGATCCACCTTGAACAGTATGCTACATTAAAGAAAGTAAATAGATGATGTAGTACAGGCATTTCTAGTCTTCTTTACTGGTAACATTTGCATTTTCATGGGGTTGTCTGATTGCATTTGGGAAATTGTACTGTTGTGCCTCTCACACTTTGTGTTTTTATTTATCCTTCCCTTCCTGTAGAGGAGAAAATTCTCTATTTGACACCAGAACAAGAAAAAGATAAATCCCACTTCACAGATAAAGAGGTATTTATTACATATGGAGGAGTGTGCATTTTATTCATTAGTCCTGAAATATTCTTGGTGACCTGGAGCAGTTATCCACTTAGCCTGCTTCTCAAGTTCACTCTGAGAAAAGGTTTAAAAAACTGAGTATGTTACTGATTGCTTTGAAGACTGCAGGACACAAACACGACAAATTTGTTGGAAACCTCTTGGTCAGATCTCTGTAATACAGAGAATGCCAGTTTTGTCTGTAGTTGTTGGCATGCTAGTAAATTTACCTGGGCTTGTCTTGCTTGGCATTCATGCCAGATTCTATGCAAAATGGATCAAGCACAGCAGTTTTCCTGGTCAGTCCCTAAAACTGCATGAAATCCCAACTAATCAAGTCAAAAATCTGTTCATAAATATGCATTCTTTGGGGGCGGAAATCCAAAGTGCTGCATGAGAGGTACCTAAAGTAATTGACAGATTGGATCCAGAACTTTGATACATACTTTGTTTTTGGTCCCGTTAGATAACACATCAGGTTTGATGATTCTCTGATTTGTAGGGCATTAAAAGATTTGAATTATAGAATCAATACTAGCAAGGAGTATAGTGTAATTGGCTGCTTTGGTGAAATCTGTGATCAGTCTCTATGATACAGCAGCAGGTATGGTTCAGAAACAGGAGATAACAGTGGCATTTTTACTATGATTTACTAGATTCACCCCCACCATTCTTTCTGCATTTCATATGCTTATGTGGTCACATAGCCCTTTTGGCTGGCAGCAGTGCAGTTCAGAAGGAAAGCTTCTGTTCCTCATTCTTGCCCCAGTAGGCTGCAGCACAAAGAGAGCAATGTCCTTGGGTAAATTAATTTGGAGCATTGTTGCAGGCAGAAAGTGAACCAGTCTAATCATTCTACTGCTGCTTTCCTCTCCATTCTGTGTGCTCTTAGTCATCATGTTCCTGCTGCTGTCTCTTAAACATCAGATCTCCTGACTCAACTTAAGTGGCTAGTTAAATTGGACTGCATTACTTTAAATGTTTTCAGGGTGCCAGAGGAACAATGAGGGAGAACCTATTGTGGCCCATAGACCCTACATGGCTGTTAAATCATCAGAGAATTATACCAGAACTTTGGCAGTGTGTTATGCAGTTTGAGTGACCTTAAAGGAAAAGCGATGTTTTTGTGATTTGATTTTTATACTTAGCGAATACTGCAGCTTTGAATGTAAAGAAAAAAAGAGAAAAACAACACAATATATCAGAATGGGCTTCCCCAGATTGGTGCTGTTGAATATGGTTCATGGTCAGGAATTATGAGAGCTGGTTTTATTCATTAAATTTGTATCCCATCTTTCTCTGCGAGGTCCTGTGGGATGCATCCGACAGTGCTGTTGTGCTCCTTTCATCACCCAGGAGAGGCAAGGTCGTGTGATTATCCGTGAATAAGATGGCTGTGCTTTGACATCTCCTCATGTTCCTACCTTGCTTTGCCCAGGAGCTCTAGCTGTCTCAGCATCTGAGCCTTTATTCTCTCTGCAGCCTGTCATTTTGCTCTGTTTTTCTTTAATCTCACCTTTAAAAAAATATTATAAATACAAACAATCTGATTCACAATCAAAGTAATATACATTCAGAAAAAGAAGAAAAGAAAGACAAGGGGAAAAAAACCCGTAAAATTAAACTAGAACACAATACCAAAACACTAAACTAAAACACTGAACGCTGACTGAAACACTGATTGAAACACAAAAGGCTTCTGAACTCCCCACCAAACTGTAGTGCAGTGGTTCTCAACCTGTGGGTCCCCAGATGTTTGTGGACTTCAGCTCCCAGAAGCCCCAGCCACTATGGTCAATGCTCAGGGCTTCTGGGAGCTGAAGTCCACAAACATCTGGGGACCCACAGGTTGAGAACTACTGCTGTAGTGAAAGAAATAAGAAAACATATTATTCTACCATTACAGATTCAGCTAAATAATCCTACTAGAATTACTGGTAACCATGCCCACAGATTATTGCATCATTAGATTTCTTACTACTCAAAAAGTCCGTAAATGGTTTGCAACTTCAAAAATTCTTCAGTTGGCTTATCCTTTAAAACCCATGTTAATTTGGCTATTTGTGTTAACTCAGTGACCTTAGCAACCCATTCTTCCATCATCAGTAATTTAGTCTGCTTTCAGGTTTGAGCAAACAACATTTCTGCTGCTGTTACCATTTATCAAAGAAACAATCCATACTTCCTATCCAGTTCTTTATCCATGACACCCCAAAAAAACATTTCTGGTGACATTACAAAATCACCTCTAAAATTTTTTGGAGTAACATAGAAGTCTTACACCAATAACTTTTGCCTTTTACAAGTCCTTCACATAAGGGGAAGAAAGCCCTCCTTTATCTTGGTATCTCCAGCATTATTTTGAAATATTCTTAGATAATTTTGACAGTTTACTTGGGGTAAGATACATCTATACATCATCTTACACATGTTTTCTTTTAAATTACTATACAAAGTAGATTTATATCTCTAGGCCACATTTTTCCCATACATCTGTTTGAATACTGTACCTCTAATTTTGGGTCCACTTTATCATATACTCCTTTACAGGTTGAACTTCTGTCTCTAGTTTCAAAAGGCATTTGTATACTTTTTAAATGACATGATCATCATCTTTTCAGAACTCTAAATAAAATTCATTTTATCAATCTATGGCTAGATTTCTCTTACCTTAATTAAATCTATCCCCGTGTTGCATATAAGCAAATCAATTAAGATCTTTGCCCTCCTTGAGGAGCATCTCACGTGATTTAAACTCTCAGCTGTCTTGCTCGACATATGAGAGGTCATCATAAAACGACCATCTCTGACTTTGAACCCATTCTTTCCTGAAAAAGGCTTCCTGAAGTAAGTTGGCTAACTATTATTTTAGGAAACAGTCTCTACCTTTTCTTTCTTAGAAGAGTTTTGCTAATATACTGATTTTTAAATCTAATTTTACCATACCACCCAAATCTTAAATCATCACCTTTAAATTCCAAATCTCTTATCTCTAAGCAATATCCATTCTTTCAGCCATACAAAGCAGGCCTCATAATACAATTTAATATTAGGAATTTCCAAACCACCCCTTTCTTTAATATCATGCAATGTTTTAAGTTTTATTTCAAGTTTCATTGCCTGCCAAACAAATCTGATTTTTTTTCTGCCCTTGTACAAAGGGTATTCAGTTTCTTATGGTAGGGATTGGTTGGAAGTAAAATAAAAGTCTTGGGAAAACATTTGCCTTTATTGCTGCAGTTCTCTCCAAAAGGGATAAATGTAACCTTCCCTATTTTTCCAAATCTTTTAATTTCTTTCCAGACTTTTCATAGTTGTTTTGAAACAACAGATATTATTCTTCGTAATTGTAATTCCCCAATATTTAACCTCTTTCCCTCCACTTTGAAAGAGCAGTTCATTCTTTTTCCTCTTCTGAAGTCATCTTCAGAGTGGGATTTTTCCTCTTCTGAAGTCATCTTCGGAGTGGGATTCATTATGGTGGAAGAAGACCCAGCTTCTACTATTTAGGTTATTGTTCCCCTTTTGAATGGTAGCTGCTACTTCCCACCTTCTACTTTCTGAGCTTAGCAGTTTGGAATCCTGTCTAGGCAAGAAACCTGATGATGGACTTCGTATCACTAAGGCTGAGACCACATGTATATGGCATAGAGTAGTGTTGTATTTTCTCATTTGAGCAAGGCAGCACTAATTCATAAGCCCAGAAAACACCTGTGTTTCCTCATTGTGGAATATGTGGGAAGTTGACATTGAACTAATCCATCAGAGCAAGTGGGTCACCTGCATGCTGAGGTATTCAATTAGGTAACCAGGTGATGGGGATTCTGGATGTGGATCTAATGTGGAGATGGAAATTCTCAGTGTGGATCTGTTCACTACAATGGCCAATCATTATGATGTCTACTACACACTTTCTCCTTCTTTTTCTTCTTACCACAGTATTGAGGAATATGCAGACTCTGAGAGCAGATGTCATTGTGATTGTAACACAGTGTCCCTGGGAACTTTGGTCCTACAACCTTCAGGACCTCACAGTCTCTCTGCTGTGACAAATACTGTTGAGCCAAGGTTGGATCCAGGGTGACTGTGCCTCATGCCTAGACATTGAGTGGCAGCAAGTGTTAGATACTGATCTTTTGCCAAATTGTTCTGGCCTCCTGAAGGACGTCTACCACCCAGATTTATCAAGTGACTGGTCAGTCTTTTTGCCAGTAGTATAGGAGAAAGAAACCTCCTCACTTCGTTTGAAGCTACTGAAAAAGCTAGAATGGCTTTTAGACTGGCCTGGGGCAAAGTTTACCTCTCATCCTTAAACATAAGATAGTGGTACTGAGCACCATGCTGGGACCAATGACCTGTCATCCCCAGGTGAAATGCTTCCTGAGGACAGCATCCCTTCTAGCTTCACCAGTGGTGTGCTACTTTTCCTCTTGAGATCTTAACTCAGTGCTGTAACTGGTTGTACACCCTCCTCTTTAGGGTTGTATGTTTAATCCTGATCATGAGCTAGAATGTGGTGTTTTTGTTAGTGGTAACCTTGGCTGGGGTTGAGGGGTGAGCTCCAATCTCTGTCAATCAGGGAAGAATTGTACGTCTTTCATTCTGATAATGTCTGCCTTTGCACCGTCTCATGTTGTAATAAAATCCCTTATTTCATTTGAGTTGAGGCTTTTCCTCCTCAATTTGTGCCCAGACAGAAAGAGAAATTGTGGTTTAGGTTGGATGTGCCCAGGGCACTGTGGATTAATTGAAGCTTTGAGTGACTCCTGTAGATCACATAGCCTGTGTGTTTCCTACAAGGCCAGAGATAAAAGCCAGCTGGCCTATATGTCTCTTGTTGAGACTGCACTGATGGGCATAGTGATTGTTAGAAGCACAGCAGCTTCTGTAGCCATGAGTTCCTTGACACGCAGTGGAGGTCACCCTTCTACAGAATCTGTGGGACCCACAAGTACGTCTTAGTTGAAGTGTTCTTTGGGAACAGCATGCTGCAATGTGTCCTGTGAGTTACCTGCCCATTTTGTGGAGGATGCTGCTTTTGGACATCATTTTCTGTTGGGTCTTCTCTCCTACTGACTGAGAACAGAAAGTTGGACTTACAGGAAGTTCCTTATGGTCAGTGAAGATTGAGTCCAGCAGTCCTACCCATTGGCAACTTCTGCCTTATTCTCTTTTTATTCTGTGATAGGAGCAGGTTAATCATGCTTAGGTAGATGCCCACTTATTTAGAGCTTCCTTTGTTTCTTTGTGTCCCATTGGATTTTGCCTGTTCTTGTTCTTACCTTTTGTGGTAAGTTCAACTTTCCAATTAATATTGCCCAAAGAATATATTCATTCTCTTCTTAAGCTATGCAGGGCTTACAGTCACCCTGGTGGAGGCCCGCATAGAAGCTCTCTGTCCTGGGCCTTGGCTTCCAAGGAGGCTGACACTCTCTTAAAAGACCCAAAAGGAAAGAGATAATCAGATTTAGCACTTCTAAAAATCTAATTAAGCCTTGGGTCTTGCCATCCAAATTTTGTCAGCAGTTCCCCATCTTTGCTGGAGCCTTTATGCTCTGTGTGACAGATTTTATTAACGACTCTACATAGTTCCTGTGCAGCAGATTGCTTGAGCTACACATATCCTCAGAAATTGTTGCTGATCTCAGCAAGGATGCCGTCTTCTTTTCTGCCAGACTAGTAGCTGCAGCTTCTGTGACTGGGTGTTCCAGCTGGTTAAAACGCTGGAATGTAGATTCCAGAAAGTGCTACCTTGGCAGTGTTTCTTTTAAAAGACAAAACCAACTTAAGGATGAGGGCTCTTTGGACAAAATGTGCTTTGGTGAGCCAAAAGAGGAAAAGCAGGCTATGCTTTCCTGGAGGAAAAAAAATGGATGAACGAAAGGTCTTATCAGCAGAGACATTCTCAGAAGCCAGGATACAGGTCCTTCAGGCCTGCCTGGTCTGTATTCATTGTCAGTTCCAGAACCGTCCTCCACCCTCTGGCTGGCAAGCATATCTGCCACTGTGGTTCAAGGAGGGATTGGTTCTTTAAAACCTGGAAACAATCCATGAGAGCCTGCCGGTTATTCAAAAGCATTGAACCCATCAGTTCAACCACCATCCTCAGAATTTATCCTAGCCTTCCCAGTCTCAGAGTCTGAAAGCCAAAGAACCATAATTACCTCAGTAATCCATCCATTCCATTCAGCTTGGCTGAGGCCCTGAAGATGTTTCAAAGCTTATGATAGTGCTGGCAGCTCATCAAAGCTTATGATAGTGCTGGCACCTACAGAGCACCAGCTTTTTCCTATATTTGGGCATTATTATTTTGAAATCGCGATTCCTTCCAGAGGCCAGTTGGATCTGGGAATCGCCTTAGTCTCTCTGCAAGCTTATGGCTTTATAATCAATGAAAGAAAAGTTGTCTGATTCCCTCTGAGGCCAGTCTTCCATCTCCTGTATCCAAGTGATTCCATGGGCCTGGCTTCATTCTTCTCCACTTCAGTGATTGCTTCTTCCTTTCCAGGATGCTGTAGTACAAAAGCACCACTGGATAATCAAAATCCAAGTAGAAGTGAAGTTGTGCTTAGCCTGTTGAAGATCATCTTGCAGTTATTCCAAAGGGATTCTGTGAAAGGACTCTCACAGAGCATTGTCACTGCAGATGACAGGGATCTGTGGCATTAACCATCTCAAACATAATGTTGTCAGATTGTCACATGTACAGTTCAGAGCCACAGTGTCCTAATGGCCCTGGACATATTTGGACATACAGCACTTTGGCTCAAGATCCAGGTGTTCAGAGAGTGATTCCTCTCTCCAGCAGCCTACTATATCCAGGAGACGTCAAACATCACTAATTTTCTGGACAAGAAACATGTTGATGTGGAAAAATGGTTTCTCAACCTAAGTGTATTCAGCTGTCTCCAGCAGAGGTTCAGTCACCTGCAAGTGGATTAGTTTGCAGTTCACCTCAACACATGACTGACCACTTCTTTTTCAGAAACAAGTCATACCATGTAGAAGCTCAGAATGCATTCAGCTCCCCATGACCCTCACACCTCAATTTACAGGCCGTTTGGCAAGTTGAAAGAAACACTCTATAGGCCTTGAACGTAGTGAATTTCCAACAGCACCTCCCCGCTATTGGAGGCACTGTTGACCATTTTTGGGCCAACCCCCCCACCAACTTGAGGCACAAAAGTCCTGAGAAGATGTACTTTGTCCATACCTGCCCTATACATTTTTCTGTTCAATGGATCTTTGAGCTTACTGGAATCTCCTTCTCTGCTGTGGCAGATAAAATTGCTATGCTGAGAAGACATGGAACAGCTAATGGAGTAATTCTTCTTCTTTCAGTCAAACACGGATTTGGGCCTTAAGATTAACATTATAAGGAGACAGGAAACTCTCAGCAGTGCTGTCCAAGTCAGACAAGGGCCTCTCACTCCACCCAGCATTTTCTATGATTGTGTCCTACATAGAGTTTCCGTGAGATACTTAAAGCCATAACTGGACCTGCCTTTGAATCACTTTGGAAGGTTTTCTTTTTCCCCCAAAATGGCCCTCCTGGTCACTGTGGCCAGCAAAGAAGAGTGTAAAAGCTCAGAGCCATGTTGGTCTAGGACCACCTCTGTATATTGACTAAGAACACAGTCACACACATCTTGGATCCCCCCTCACAACCTTCCTTTTCCATCAGTTCCAGAAAGTTGTCTTTCTCTCCCTTTATACAGTCCTTCCCATCCCTCTGAGAGGTTATGACAGACAAGACATTCACAGGGCACTCAACATTTATATTAAAAGGGCAAAACAATTTAGATATTCAAGTTCCTTCTTTATATCTTCCGCCCAACCTCTTTAGGAGGATGGTGTCTAAGTCCATGTTAAGATTAAGTGCCTGCATTGCTTAGGCTCAGATCTGTAGATTTCAAAGGATAACAGCACATTCCACTAGGTTAGTAGCAATATCACCTTTTTACATTTTATTTTGCTTAGTTTTACTAACATTCCAATCTTAGAGATCTGTAGAGCCACTTCATGGGCTACAGCCAGTACATCTACAAGCCATTATTGGATGGACTTTATGCCTCAGCAGTGGGTGACCTTTGGCACCTAGGATCTGCAAGGTGTTGTAGAACAAAATTGGGCATATTAGCATGGACTCTGAATAGGGGAAAGCTGCTTTGCCCTTAAGGTGGATGATGAGTACCTGGGTCCTTCATTTTAAGTTTACGAAAAGCTTAGCTAACCTCTCAGAGGGGGTTCCTTGTTACCTTACTTCCCCACCTATCCCTGCCTGCTGACGCTATCCTTCAGCCGGTTCTTCAAGCTTGGCTACCATCCGAACTGGAGGAGGAAACAGTCAGGACTCTTACTTATCGATATCACATGACATTGCCTGTCCTGGGCAGTGAAAGGAGCACAACCTATACTGCTGGATGCTTCCCTCAGGCCTCCTGAGAAAGTACTTTTATGGTGAGTACCACTGTAATCTTTCACCAAGATGGCACTTCAGCTGGGTAAAAATAATAACAATGAAATAGAAACATAAATACAATTAATACCCCCCTGGCAAAAAAACAAAACAAAAAACCCTTAGACATCTCTCCCAATAATATTAGCATGCAGGAGAAGATAATGTGGAGGAAGATGACTTTTGAAATACTGTGGTCTCCAGCCGTTAAGCCTGGAGAACCTGCAGCAGATTGGATTGCAACATCTGTCATCTCTGAGTATTGGCCATGCTAGGAGGGGGGAGTGAATGCATTGTGGAGTCCAAAAGCATCAGGAGAAGGGCCAGAGGTGTCTCAAAATAGCTCTAATTCTAAAATAGGATTCTGAAACACATTGTCAAGGTCCATGTGCACAGTATATTTGCTAAAACTTAATTTTGATCATATAGTCCTAGCTTCATGCTGTACAGGTGCAGAGCTTAATCGTGTTGACTACTTGTCAAATGAAAAATCTGCAGAGCCTTTTTTTATTACTAGTAGAGTAAAAAATAAAATCTAGGATGTTAAGCTGTGATTTGACTATAAAACATAGAATTGCTTATGTTTTTTTCCTCCCAATTTTCATCTTTTTTTAGACTGGACAGGAACACGAACTTATAGAAAGCATGCCCCTGCTTGAGTGGTTTGCTAACAACTACAAGAAGTTTGGAGCCACGTTGGAAATTGTGACAGACAAGTCACAGGAAGGATCCCAATTTGTGAAAGGATTTGGAGGAATTGGAGGTAAATGGAAAAGAAAATGGAAGTGTGTTATGGTCATATTATGCTCGTAATTGGTGTGGTGGGGAAAAAAACGGAAAACTAAGTCCTGAAGGGCAGGAAGCATGTGGTAATGGAAACTAGGTGAAGAGCATGATCACAGTTGTGCAGCGGTACTTGTTTGTGCCCTTTCTTCCTTTCATGCCCCCCCCCAAATAAAAGCTCTATGAAGCACTACAATGTACAGTTCTCTTAAAAGTTGTATCTTTAATGTACTGGGCCTGCTGACAGCATGGAAATTTCACCCTCATGAAAAGAGTTTTATAACATGGTCCACGTTAGGTGATGTTACAAAGAGAAGTATTTTACTGGAACTTGTGACTCTTTTTGTGTCATATACAGAATAACTGTTATGATAGAACTTGTGTTTTAATTTGATTCCTATGTTTAACTGATTGCATTTCATTTTCTGAAATGTTTTTCACTCATCTCCCTTTTTCATTCTACATCTCAAAAGTTAATTTAGCATGGATAAAAAAATTCTTCTTTAATTACTTCATGTATTCCTACCAATGCAAAAACCCATCCACTTTTGGATATTTATTTATTTATGGCTTTCTGGATGCCCCCTCCAGGGGTTCTGAGGCAAAAAAAATGCTCCTGTACCATTGCTGAAAATTATCAACCTCTGTGTAGAGGAATGAGTATAGAAAACAATGAGTTGGGGCAGGGGAAATTGGAAATAGGCATTTCATCATGCACAACAAGTGATCCAGAAGTGGGAGAAATCTTTCCTCAAATGCATCCATGGACATTTGCGGTACTACTGTCTGTCTGATTAACGGAGGTTTCACTTCAGTAACTTCACAACACACCGGCCGGCAACTAGTCTAGATGAGAAGAGGTGAATTATTTTAAGTAGGGGCAGTCATATACTGGTTTCTTCATACTGCTTCCTCTTGCCCCACATGAGGGGGCTTGACCCTCTTTAGAACATAACCCAGAATCACTGCTACAGTTACATCGGACTGTGACCATTTGCTTGTCTGTTCAGATTGGATAAATTCCTCACCATTTCTGATTTAGATGGCCTGGTCAGCTAAATACCTCAGCTCCTTAAAGGATTTAGTTACTAATTTGTATATGTCTATGTGCCTGTTCCTACCTTGTAGCTTTGAACAGAATTTTTCTAAAGCAGAAATTGAAGTTCACTGAAGTTCTTATCAATTTTAAGTATCTGTAGGGAGGAAATGGATATACATGGGGGCAGTGAGGAAATGGCTTCAGGTGTAAGCTGTTTTCCTATTAATGCCCAGTGTTTGTAATGTCTTCCTTTCAACATTTATTTCCAAAGGTATCTTGCGGTACCGAGTGGACTTCCAGGGAATGGAATATCAAGGAGGAGATGATGAATTTTTTGACCTTGATGACTACTAGGTAGTCGACCTGGGTCTGGCAAAACGTGCCTCACCCCTCCAGCATCCAACCCAAGGAGAAAACTCACGATGGAAAACAAAACAGATCCCTGCCTTAGAATTGGAGTATTTCCAGAACTTTGTCCAGAACACCAGGTTTAAAAAAAAAGAAAAGAGAGAAAGAGAAGCAAACCCTGCTGATTTGTCATAGTGTCAGTACAGCAGCAATCTACTGAGTTTCTATAATGCCATTTTGGACTAATTTAAAAAAAAAATCCCAGTTTTTACTTTTACTCAATGGTAAAATTGGTTGCTCTTGTATTTTATGAAAATGATTTTTTAACCTTCATGCTACTTTAACTGCTGTCAACCTTCATTTGGAAAAAATTAATAGAAAGATTATACTGGTTTGTTTCTTATTTTGATTGGAGGCAATTAATTGCTGCGTTTTGCAGTGACATGACCCATTTACATGGCGTTCTTGGCTTAGACTGCAGAAGAAGAACCTTAGGGAGATATTGTTCCCATTGTTCACAGTCTACAATGGTGGAAGTAAAAGGAATTGAACTTTATGGCATGCCAGCTTGAAAGGTGTGACTTGCAAATTCAGACAGTCTGGGAAGTCCACCATTTCACTCTTAGACTGAAAAAGCACTGCTTGTATCAATCAGGAAGTATGTATCATTAATGGCAATCAAAATGCCAGAGTCTCAGCAAGCTTGATTGGGATAATGAGTTGTGTGGCCTTCACTCTTCCCTCTTGTCAGTCAATAAACAGTTTCCACAAGCAAGCTAATACTACGTATGCTTGGTTCTATTATTTACTAGTGTTTGGGTTTTTTGTTTTTGTTTTTTAGTTTTGCTTTGGGACTGTATAAGCTGCCTTGGTGGATCAACATCAGAAGTTTTGCAAACTGCTTTAAATGCAAGTAGTGAGCAAAATGCAATTGATGGAAACCTTGGCATTGACAGATGTGAAGCTTCGGTAGAAATTAGCAAGGTTTTTTTAGAAGCTTGGTGCCAAAGGTTCACATTCAACACTGTGGCATAATTTCTGCAAGGCAGATAGCTCCCTTTTCTGCATTCCCCTGAAACTGGCTGATTTTTTCCTAAAGGATACTCTGATATTTTAGTGCCTAGCTCTGTTCACATTTTCCTCTCCTCTTCCTTGTATTGGTCAGAAGCTCCCCAACTTGCAAGATTTGCATATCGTTCCAGTTATCCTGTCTCACTTGAATTGAAGGGAGTTTGTCTTAATTAAGCCTTCTCATCGCAGTGTGTACTTTAAAAAGGTCCAAAATGACTTTCTGTCAATGTGAGCAATAGAATTTGTATCTTTTTATAACTCAGCAAACAGACAGTGTGCGTGATTGTCCACAGTGTTCACAATGGGTAAAATTCCTTATAGAAGCCCTTTGTCTGTCTTGGGATGCAACCTGATTTATAGAACGCCTGATCACAAGCATCCTTGTGCTCTTCGAAGCAGTACACTTTGATTTTGCCATTGTAAATGGGTCTGCTGTGACATGACAAGAGCAGAAGAAAATTGGGTGTAAATTTACATTTTTGAATATACTGCTTGTTTCACATTTAGGGTATGCGGCTCCTTTTTTTGTAGTTTATTTTTACTATTTAAGTTTGGAAATGATGCCAAATTTTTGTATCTCTTTAATCAATGTGTTATCTCTGGTGATATATATTGCATTATATATTGATGTGTATATCAATATATACTGATATGTATTACACTTACACAAACACATTAAAAGGGTGAGAATCCTAGCCTTTTTGCATACTACTTAGCCTCTTCAGAGAGCTCCCAAGCAGTGATATCTCGGTGTTGTGATGTACAGAAAATGGAGAAGAGTATTAAACCATATTTAAGAATATATGCTGGATTCCTGATTTTATTTACCGAAATGGCTACTGCTGCTCATCATATAACTGAACTTTTTCTTTGTAAGTTGTTTGGCACCTGATCCTTTTTTTTATTAGTTATGTCTGCTTTTCATCCAGCCAGCTCAATGTGGTGTGCTTTGTTCTCCTCTCCACTTTATCCTCACAACAACCCTGTGAAGTAGTCAAACAGAGAGAGGCAGAGTGACCCACAGTCACTTAGTAAGTTTTCATGTCCCCAGTCCCAGAGTCAAACCACTACACCACCCTGGCTTTCAGCTGTGTTAACACATGTCCTTGCTGCTTGTATTAGTATGTGGCTTGGTATAAAGTCTAGCACTGCCAAAGGTTTGGTTAAATCTCGAGTTTCCTAAAATCGTAATTCAGTTGCTCATTCCTCCCAATTAAATAACCTTTTTTAAATACGCATCAGAAAAATGTGCTCTGAACCATGAAAGCATATACCACAGAAGCTACTCTTCCTGAAATCAGTGTCAAGTATGAGACCTACAGCCTTTACTGCACTGCTTCCCATTAGCTTCTCTAGTCATCACTGTCTTGTTTTCTAGGTCATGTTGACACACAATTTTCAGATGCTCTGCTTGATAGTAGTTTCGTAGAGAACAGTTGCAGTATTAGTCCACAGCCGAGTTAACATAGATCATTAGACTCGAAGCATACATAATCCATCTGAAAATAACCATGGTCAGCAGTCTCCTGAACACAAAAATCTGTACCAGACACATTTACTGGATGTACAGTTTGAGCTCCCAACTCAATCATATGGAAAGATATTTCCATGCAATGGTTGAGCTTCCTTTTAACATAGCTAGGGATCTGCAATTACAGATGTGCAAATAGTTCAGCCTTGTTTGGCCTCTCTTTCCATTGGATTCCCGAGGTAGGAGTCACTGTGCCATTGGTAGTAAAGAGCAGGGGACAGAATACTAAGTCAGGACTTGTGCCATAAGGTAAAAAATGTGAGTGGAAGATGACCCTGGAGATAAGAGGCTAACCAACAGTCCCTTTCATGTGGGAGCCTGAGGTGGATGAGTCAAAAAGACCTGCAGAGAAGAGGTGAGTCAGAACAGAGAATGTATCTGTGTTCAAGATACCTTTCAGAGATCCCAGGTGCAATTGGTGGCATGGTTACAGAATTACTCAGGCTCCTCTCTGCTGACATCAGGGCATGTGGAGGCAGGATCTTGCACCACCAGTGACCCCCTTTTCTTCTTGCCAGTCATCTTTACTCCTCAGAGACTGAAATTCCTGCTGAAATCTCTTACTTCCATCCTTGATTCCATTTGTGTAAGGCTTTGGTAGGAATTTGTGTCATTAATTTGGACAACATGCCCCGTGCAATTTTAGGTACTGTTGTTACATGTAAAAATTGAATCTCCCCATCCTTAATGTATGAACATGCATTTATCCATAATAGCTTCATAAATCCATTGAAATAAAACAGACTGGGAGGGAGGTGGAAGTGTGTGGCCAAAAAATGTCAAAATTGTTCCCCATGCTCCTTCAAAGCTGTTGAGAGATGGGGGGAGGGATTGTTAAACAGAGAGATGGTTGGGTGTGACCCCTGAAAGTTCTCTGTTGGGGCTACAGTGTAATCCACTACCCGACTGTAACCCACCCTGGAATTAGGCTGGAGAACAATGTTTATTAACCTGAGAACCCTGAACAGAGACAGAACAGAGGTCATTTCCAGAAGGGAAACGTGGGGAGAAACAAGATGCTGATGGTTTCCTGCATAGCAAACTGACCCTCACAGACTCCTCTCTCTGCAGAAGGTAGTGCATAGATTTGTCAATAGAAACTTAAAAATAAATTCTATTGGTGATGTGATATATGTAAGCCAAACCACTTAGTACAGTTGGAAAATACTGGCCTTAGGTGCTGACTTACGCTTGTGTGAAAAGAATTATCCACATTTGCAGAAGGGATTTCCTGGCTCTCCTGTCCCTCCCTGCCCTTCCCTATGCCAAACCTGGAGGGTTGTGGATACTGAGGAACTGTGGGATAACAGGATGTCAACAGGAGTTGGTGCAGATCACATGTGCTTTTCTGTAAATGAAAGACCCACATAGGATCCAAGCCACAGTGTACAATCATAATAATGGGTAGCCTCTGGAAACGGCTGTCCTCAACTTCTGTTTTTAATTAATCTTTCTCGTATGGTCTCTTTTGTGGATTGTTGGAAATCCACCGCATTATCCTGCAATCATTGCCCTTTGCTCATCTAATGAGGATCAAATAAGGCAGCTCAGTTTTCTATATCAAATAGTCTTTTGCTTAAATTTCTGTAAACAAATGTGCAAGCTTTTGGATTTCACAGAGTGAAACTTCAGGTAACATGGGAAGGAAGCAAAACCTGAGGTGCAAAAAAAAAAATAATTCAACTGATGGGACTGAATTGTGTTTAAGTGATAATGGCCAATTTATTTTAACAATGTTGATAGGTATGATAATCCAGTACATCCAGAGGCCACCAGTGGGTGGCACCAAGGTCCAGGTTGAAGAATTTTCACTTGCACGTCTGCAGCTTTACAAACGATAGGTTGGGTAAGAATGAGCTCTGTGCTGCTTTGATGCATCTATTTATATTCATTTGTGGCCAGGTATTTAATCCCTGAAGATCCACATGAAAGAGAGAAGGAAATGAGACAGCTGTAGCGAGTTGGGCCTCTGCCCACTGAGTCCATGATAGTGTCATAACCAAATGTTGACAGCTAACCAGTGATATGAAAGGGTTAACTTTCATTAGCGGCCTTGTTAGATACTTCTTGCATTTCCTTTACAGTTGGAGGCTAGGAAAAGATACAAATTCTGGGAATGGAGGGGGGGATTTAATTTTCTCTGTGGCTAACTGGCTTGCACAGTTCTCATTGCTGTTAGTTTGGAGATGGGTCATGCTTCTGACTTCTGATTTTACTTGCTTCTATACTTTTTAACCCTTGGGAACTCATCTTCCATTGTCCTGGCCTTGGGTGGGGATGGGGGATGCAGTCCTGCCCAAGGGCGCTCCATATATCCAACAGAGGGGAATTTAATTACTGACTGAGGTCTGGGTAGAATTTGTTTGTGGCTCCAATGCTAGCATTGGCTGTGAGGAGATGCTGAACTCCATTAGCCAAAGGGCTGGAGTGCTTCCCTGCTGTGTACCATCTGTTGGATCATTTACTACATCCAGTTCTGGACAACAGCCTTCATGTGTTCCAAGTACAGTGAATAAAGAAATCTATCACCATGAACAGCAGTGCATCGCCCTGATGACCCTGGGCTGTGCATTTCACCAGCCCTGACCAGTGTAGCCAGTGGTGAGGACTGCAGAAAGTTGAAGTTGCAACATCTGGACACTCTCATGGTTGCCATGCCTGCCTTACAGTTAGCAAGGAGGCTACTTACTTCTCCAGAAAGAGCAGGAAAAAAGGCACTACTGGCAGGCAACTCAATCATTCAATCAACAAACCACTTTATTTACATCCTGCCTTTTTCTCAAGATTAGCACTCAAGGTGGCTCACAGAAATACAAGTAAAACCACAAATAATCAAACACATACGAAAAGAAGAATAAAACTAAAATTGAAACCATACAAAACATAGATTTAAAAGCAACGTCAGAGTCCAACTCCCTGTCTATGCCTCGTTGCCAGCAAGGGGGAGGAGATGAGAATACTTGCTCCGAGGAGGAGGAGGAGGAGGAGGCAGTGAGGAATGTCCAATACAACAACTATTAAAGAAACCACAGAGCTGAGCAGGTTGAAGTCCAGTCCAACAGTCTAAAAAGCAGAGGTCCTTTGAAATTAGAAAAGGAACGAGACAAGGATGCCCTCTATCACTGTTATTATTCATAACAACTTTGGAAGTACTATTAAATGCAATAAGGAATGACTCCGACATAAGGGGATGCAAGATAAAAGGATATGAGTACAAAGTAAGAGCACATGCGGATGATCTGATGGTTATATTGGAGAACCTGGAAATCAGTATCGATTTACTGATTCAGAGGATGGAACAATATGGAGAAGTTGCTGGGTTTTAAGTAAATAAAGACAAAATGAAAATACTAACTAAGAATATGAGAAAAGTAGAGGAGGAAAGTTTGACTCAAAGAACAGGTTTCCACGCAGAGAATAAGGTAAAATATCTTGGAATATGGATCTCCAAGAGAAATAATCAACTATTGGAGAACAATTATGGAATAGTATGGAAGGAGATAAAAAAACCCGATGGAAACCTGGAAATCCTTAAAGCTGTCTTTATTGGGAAGAATCTCCGCTATAAAAATGAACGTGCTACCCAGATTAATTTTCTTTTTTCAGAATTTACCGATCACTGTAAACGACAAACTATTTAAAGACTGGAAGAGGGACTTAATTAAATTTATACGGGAGCAAAAGAAACCAAGAATAAAATGGAAGTTGCTAACAGAAAGAAAAGAAAAAGGGGGCTTTGGCCTACCTAATCTGAAATTATACCATCAAGCCTGTGGATTACTGTGGATTAAAGAATGGATAAAGTTACAGGATGAAAAGCTATTAAGTTTAGAAGGAGCGGGGAAGCGAATGGGATGGCATTCGTATATGTGGTATAAGAAATACAAGATAGATAAAGCATTTCAAAATCACTACCTAAGAAGGGCGCTTCTGACAAATTGGCTGAAGTTTAAGAAAAAATATTACTTAAGAATACCACAATGGCTATCCCCACATGAGGCACTTTTTGGCAGATGGAGAGATCCTCAAAAGAGATGGATAAGATACAATAACATAATAAGTGAAAGCTGCAATGAATTAATGCTGAAATCCAGAGAAGAACTAGAATCAATGGGATTTAGATGTCATTGGTACTTATACAGGCAAATAAAAGAGAGATATATCATGGATAAAAATACAGAAGGTAATGAATCAGAATTGAAAGAGGACTTATTCCGGAAGACAGTGTTTGATTCACAGAAACAAACAATTTCGAAGCTGTACAAATTGTTATTGGAGAGAGAACTAGAAACAGAGCAAATAAAAGAGGCTATGGTGAAATGGTCTAAAAATTTCGGTTATGAGATTCAAATGGAGCATTGGGAGAGTACTTGGAGAGAAGTGAACAAATTCACAGTTGCACAGAATCTGAAAGAAAACTACCTCAAAATGCTCTATAGATGGCATTTGGATCCTGTTAAATTAAGCAAAATTTATAAGACAGAAGATAACAAACGCTGGAAGTGCAATAAAGACAATGGTACTTATTTTCACCTGTGGTGGACCTGTGATAAAGCGCAAAACTTTTGGAAAAGAATTCACAGGGAAATGACAATCATTTTAAAGATTAATTTACCATTTATACCGGAATTGTTTCTATTGAACATGACATATAAGATAGAGAAAGAAGTTAGAAGAAAACACTGGCAAATCATTCTCTATATGATTACTGCAGCAAGACTGCTTTTTGCACAGAGATGGAAGAATAACGACACACCCCAAACAGTCGAATGGTTAATAAAAGTTGTTGAGATGAAAAATATGGACAAACTAACTGGGATGATTCAGGGAAAAATGCATGGAAAGTTCGAAGAAAAATGGAGAAAGTTCGAGGAGCATTTAGAAGTAGTAAAGGACATAGAAGAATGAGGGAAGGGAAAGGATTTCTCGAATCTCAAGAATATAGACAAAGACAGATTAAGTTTTTTAAAAACAAAGGTTAAAATATGGAGTGATAGGAGATTAAAGCGAAACAGACTAGGCATAAGCACTAGCTAAGAGTTAAAATATCAGGATATAAAACAAAAATGTAAAGTAATGGAAATGTATATTGGGTGTATCCAATATAGGGAAGTAAAGAAGAGAAACGGTTTAAGATCTAATCGAGAAGAATTGGGGACAGGTGAACCTAGGAAGTTAAATTAAGAAAAGAAGATAAGGGGCTGGAGGAGTTCTTGTAGAGGTAGTGATAGTTTGAATGTATGTAGAGTGATGAATGTATGGTTTGTAGGGATGTAAACATTTCTAAAGCTGAATAATATGATGAACAACTTCTGGTGGTGGGAATGAAAGGGGGGTGACTGTTATGTATTTTACGTTTTGATTGATGTGTTGATTGATTAATAAAAATAATAATCATAAAAAGCAGAGGTCCATCCAGAAGGGTCAAGGAAGCCAGAACACAAGGGTCATGAGGCTTGCAAGTAATTTGCTACAAGCAAAGGGCAAGCCATGCTGACAGACCTAAATAGCCACAGAGACAGGTGTTACTTGTCATTGCTTCCTTAATCTAGCCAACAGCTTCCCCCTGAGCTGCCTGTTTCAGTGCCTTTCGTGATTGGAGGCTGAGGGGCACAGGTGACTGTAATTCCTCCAAATCACTGCTGATTCCTTCGCCCTCTGGAGCTAGTTGGGGCAACTCTCCCTCTGCTTGTCTTTCAACTGCTGGGAATGTTTGCAAGTTGGTCAATCACTGGCTCTGTTCATGGCACAATCTGTTGCTCATCGACCTCAGAGCCATCATCTGTCACAAGCACAGATTAAAAACACAACAGCTCTAAAAGAGAAAACCCGCTATATAAAACAAGGAATTCTCAAATGCCTACTGGAATAGGAAGCTCTTCAGCAGACCATGAAAGGACAGCTAGGAGGGAGCCAGCCCAACCTCCCAAGGGAGAGAGTTCCAGAATCTCAGAGCAGCCATGGAGAAGGCCCTCTCGGTGTTCCCACCAAACTTGCCTGTCAAAGTGGCGGGACTGACTGAAGCACAGCCTCTGCAGAACTTGGACTTTGGGCCTGGACCTGACCTGAGGCAATTCTGTATTCACTAAGCCTCGTATCCATCCCCTCCAAAATCTGCCTAGGGCACAGCTAAAGGACATGCAGCCCTTGGTGACAATGGACAAAACTCTGCAGCAGCCCTCAGTCAGTATAGTAATTTCATGTGAATCGCAGTCCCGCAACATCCAAACCACTGCATCTTCCCCCAGCTCTGAGCTGGGGAAGGGGACATTCAGTGGCTTCCTGACTCTCTTCTCCCCCCTCACCTGCCAAAGACTTGCCAAGAAAACCAAGTACTATGATGTCATAATGGCAGCCTTATGATGGAAAGTATCCTCCCTCTTGCTCAGTGGCCTTCAGTCTTTTCTGAAGAAAGGGACCAGGTGATTACTGTAAACCCAGGTAGGTGTTTTTGGAAGAAGGGCACTATAGTTGAAGTCTGGATGTGGTTTCCAAAAGGTCTTGCCACTTTCCCGCATGGGTAGCCAATGAAGAAATTGTTTCCCAAGCTCTGGTGAAGAAGGCTGGAAAAACTTACTGAACCTGTTAGAAAAGAAGATGGTAACAAATGTGTCAGACTGAGGCTGCAAGTCCTTAGTAGACCAGAAGGGTTAGTGGAATTCTCTCATTGACTGGACACTGGCACAGGCTCTGTTTTTTCCACTCATGACTAGTTGAAGTCTCATTCATTTCAGTGCATCTCCTGTAGGAAATGCCTCAGTCTGGATCCAGACTCTTAACATCAGGCTTAGTGGCAGGCATGTGTCTTTTCCACAAAATGCCAGCAGCCTGGTTCTTTGAATATACTATATAATCCACAACAGCAACACTTTTCTAACTTTTCAGCCTGCAAGCATTTTCTTCCTAGGGTCATTTCAGAACTGGGTGAGCCGGTTTTGCCATTTTTGTAAGCAAGAGAGAACTATGCACTATGGAAAGCACTATGAAAAAGGGGGATTTCTCAAGGCATGTAATTATGAAGGAAATATGGGGTGTGTGAAAGAGAATTGAGTCACTGCTACTGCCACACCTCTCCTGCCTCAGCAGCTCATATTGATGCTTTTATGTTAGGACATCCTAGATGACCTGGATTTCCATTCCCACATTCCCTTACTATGGGCAATTAAGCAGGGTTGAAGAGAATTGTAGGCCAAAATATCTGGAGGGTCAAAGGTTTCTTGCCCCAATTTTAGAGAGATACCTGTATTTTCCAGGGGGATGGATCTTTTGGAGCTCTGCATGATATGTCTTATTGAAGCTGGCCAAGAGAAGGGAACCAGAAATTTAGGTGGCGGGGGGAGGCTCTCCACCTCTCCCTTTCCATAAATCTGTCTTTGTCTGGAAAAAACGGAAATAACGAATTACAGAATTTTTTTTTTAGGCTGATGCTTAAGAGAAGGTGTTCATAGACTACTTCCCCCAAATTAAAACTATGTAACAGGAAGACATTTATGTAAGACTATGTACAATATCTCACATCATTAAAATTCCTCGTCTTGGTTTCCTTTTCCCAGTTCCTTTTATGGGGATGAGTTCTTTATATCCTCTTAACACTTTGAAAGGCCAGAAAAGACAAAATGATGTGCTTATTTTATTTTATTTTTTGGTCTGCTATTCACAAAATTGGCAAAACCAAAGATTCCTTGCTGTTCAGGATCATGCAGCAACCGCAGCAAAAAGAAACATGTTAAAAAAGTAAATTCCAGTTGTAATTATTATCTGAATATATTGAACTCAATATTCGAAACATGGTAATTTTATGACAAGCCAAATTAGGTGTAACAGATTTTATGGTCCTACAGTAACACATAGGGCCTAAATACCCTAAAGCTCTTGATCTTGTCTGATCTTGGAAGCCAAGCACGGCCAGCCTTGGTTAGTAGTAATAATAATGTTTATTTATAATGCCCTTTACATCAAAGGGTGGAACACTGACATACACAATCAGGGACAAAGACAATAAAACATAACACCACAACAATACATGGCACAGAATCCCCAACATCGCACCAGTGGCTACCCATCTCAGCACCTAAAACACAACTCAGTGGCTTAAGATGGTGAGTCAAAGAGGAATGTCTTCAACCATTTACGAAAATGAGTGAGATCCTCCTCCAGCCAGAGATCCAAAGGAAGACTGTTTCACAAATATGGAGCCAGATCTTGAAAGGCTTGCAGCCTTGACAGAGCTGTATGTGTTGGTGGAACAGACAATAATCCTTTGCCTGCAGATCTCAAATTCCTGGATGGAATGTACCAAACAAGCCGAGCTGCGAGGTACTGAGGGAAGTTGGAACGCAAAGCTTTAAATACTAGGACCAAAAGTTTGAAACAGGCCCTGGCCCAAACTGGTAGCCAGGGATCTATGGGGAGAGATCTACATGGAGAAGAAACAAGTGAATATTTTGGCAGATTTAAAACAACTCAGACCGCATTGTTCTGAATTAAAACTAGAGGAAGAAGGGAGCAGGAAGGCAAGCCTGCCAGTAAGCTGTTATAATAATCCAGGTGTGAGATAGCCAAGACCTGGACAAGCAGATGGGCAGTCTCTACAGTCAGGAACTCCAGATCCTGCAGATGTTCAAAAGATGGAAGTTGCATGCCTTTGTTGTAGCCCCGATAAAGGGACATAGAGATACGGTGGTCATCCAGCAGGACTCCAAGGTTCCTGGCAACTGAGATGGGAGCCACTGTGCAACCCAATAAATCCAGTGGGGGACATGAGAGAGGGGCTGCTGGATGATCAGGCTGAAACACCAAGATATCTGGTTTATCCATGTTCAGCTTAAGACGGTGAGCAGCCATCCATGAAGAAACACACGAGAAACAGTCTATCACTGACTTCCACACAGTGTAAGCTATATTTCAAGGAAAGAACTGGCAAAACCACCTCTGAGTATTCCTTGTCTAAGAAAACCCTATGAAATTCATTCATAAGTCAACAGGTAACTTGAAGGTACATACACAGTGTAACAAATTATGTTTCAGTCTCTCAAGGATATTAATGCTGCTTTTGGGGAAAAAAATTCTGAAAATGTCTGCTTTTTTCTGGGGGAAAAAACAGGAACATTGTTGTTTCCTACCTAACTTCAAAACTGCCAGAAATTTTACATATCTAAGCCAGCCTAAAACTGTGGATCAAAAGCTGCACTAGGCAGTGCAGGGCTGCAGTGTCCCACTGTGTCACTCCTGGTGGGCTTTTGGGCTATTTGGGGTAAGTTTTGTTGCGGTTCTGGGTACCCTTTCCTCCCAAAGCAGCATATTATTGAAAACAGAATTCATTTTTGCTGTTTTTTGGCTGAAAACTTGGAGGGACTGGAGGAAGGTCAATCGGAGTCCCGGCATTACATGATTCACATCATACAGACAGTGGACACAGTTATTAATGTTAGTGTGTGTGCTGACACCTTGTAAGGTAGGTGAAGGTGCAAGAGTAACTTGTCCCAAAGACCTCCAGCAAGCTTCTCAGCTGAAGATTATATGAACCTAGGCCTCCTTGATCTTGGTCAGACAATTTATATTTTCAATATATTTTTACTGAACACTTGTGTGTGACAGGAGCATCCCAAAATAGGAAACTTATATTATTTCATCCTTATAGATTTATTTACTTACTTACTTACTTACGTACAACATTTTCTTCAAGGAGCCAGTGGCTACAAATGGATTCTATATCAGGTGAGGCCATGAACCTGCTGTTAATTTGAGACCAAGGGCCTTTCTGCACTACTCTGTTATAGTGCTATGATTCCACTTTCAACATAATCCTGGGGTTTGCCGTTTAGGGAGAGGCCTTTAGAATTCTCAGCCAAAGAGATCTTTTGCTTCAGTAAGGTACAAACCCCAGGCTTCCAGAGGAGGTTGAAAGTGGAATCACAGCACTATAACAGCGTGGGGCAGAAAGGCCGTAAATGTTAAAGAAGCTATCCACTATGCTGAACCACAGACAGCTTTTTTACAGTTTGGACTAAAATCCAGAACAAATCCACCCTTCCAATACAGAAGCAACCAGCCTCCACTGCAAGCAGCTCATGGGGGCTTCATCCAATGATAGATTTTATCCTAACAGCCATGCTCTGAGGTAGGCCAGCTAGAGAGAGAGAGAGTGGCCTGTTTGAAAGTCTAGGGTGGCCACTTATTAGTTGCCCAATAAAAGAGGTAATGCATCCCTGGAAACGAGGACAAACCATCATGCCTGACAGAACATCATATTGGACAGCCTTTTCAGTAGAGGAGTGCAGTGTGACAGCCCTGCAGCATACTTTCTTTCCACAGATAGGCGAAGTCCCTTCTGTTTTGACTGGCCTTTAAGGACAGATGGTACATGCCCTGTCCCACCTGAACAATGCGCTGGATTTTCTATTTGTTATTGTTGTTCTTACATTTTTAATTGCTTATGTTTTTAATTGGTTTTAATTTTTTTTGATAGTTTAATAACCTTTAACTGAATTTATTTTCTGAATTTTTAACTATGCTTTTTTTTCTTACTTGGTTGAGCCCCAAACTAGGAAAAGACAGGATGATGCTGATGCTGTCTTCCATACAACAGAACATATGGCCATCCTGCCAAAGTCACCCTGAGAGCTTCATGACTGAGCAGAAATCTGATCCTGGCTCTCCCCAGTCTGTTCCAGTACTCTGACCTCTCCAGAACTGGCTAAGAAAAATATTGATGCCTGTTTCCCTTTATTGCCAGGTGCATAGTAGCTACAATGGAGTGCTGTTCATAGCAATATCTGCCAAGAATCCCCAGCCGTTCCCAAGGCACTCCAGTCCGCTTTGGCTGCATAATTCCTTTCCATCCTAAATGACCTTGACCATTTGTAGTAGCACAGCAAGGTGCCTTGCTGTTGATTCCCATTCCTTAGTTTCATGAGCTTCTCTCTCTCCCAGGGTTTGCAGAAGGGCCCATGGAATCCATCAACCCGCATCGCATGATGAAATGGATCAAGGACCACGACCAGGAATCTGGGAGTAGGTGCTGGCAGCTACGCAAGCTGATGGCTGTTTGAGTAAACAGCACTCCCTAACTGTGCACTTGGCAGCCATTGAAACGCATAGTGTCCACTGGCCTCCTGGCAATCTGTGCGCCAAAATTTCTAGGTGAGTCAGTCTTTGTTCCCTGGATTTCTTCCTCTTTCTCTAGATGAGGCATTTCTACCTACACTTAACCTAGGTCATTTCCACACTAGACTGTTATAGCGCTATTATTCCACTTTCAACAGCCTCTGGAATCCTGGGGTTTGCAGTTTTGGGAGGGGCCTTTATGGGTCCCTCCCGAAACTGCAAACCCCAGGATTCCATAGGATGTTGAAAGTGGAATAATAGCGCTATAACACTCTACTGTGGAAATGGCCCTAAAGCTCAGCCTGAAAATTGCTTTTAAAAAAAAGTATCTTATTACAGAGATAGTTCTAAGCCCTCCATTAATTAGTTGCCTTTCATAGAGTGTGCCAAGATCCTGTTGACAACTGGCATGACATAATGCTACATCATTGTAACTGTGGGACTGCAAAGGAACAAAGGTGCACAGACTGATACAAAAAAGAAAAAGGTAGAGCTGTGCCTGCTGCAAACTGTTGGGTGACCCAGGGGAGCACTTGTGTGCAAAGGTCTGTGTAAAGACCTCCTTATGAAAGACATTAAAAAATCCAGCCTCTCCCATCACTTGTTGGTAACGGAAGCACGGATTACTGATAGGGTTTCTGCCACAGTTCTTTTTAAAAAGTAACTTTTAACCCCTTTTTTCAAACTATTTTAATACATTTTATTTCTTTAATAATTCTCTACTTATCTCCTTAAACCAGAGCTTTCCAGACTTTTCATGTTGGTGACACACTTTTTAGACATGCATCATTTCATGACACAGTAATTCAGTTTTACTAGCAAACCAGAGGTTAAACTAACCCCTTATAAGAGACACAGACATAAACTGTAATAAAAAAATGTATGGGGACACAACCTATCTCATGAAAACCTTTCATATATTTTTAACAATATATGATTTATAAATAATAACATACCTTTCCAAGATTGTAGACGACACACCTGCACACGTCAAGCGACACAGTAATGTGCCATGCCACACTGTTTGGAAAGCCTTGCCTTAAACAAAACAAACAAAACACAATCCTGAGTGCTTGAAGTCACTGGTTTGTGCTACAAAACCCACCTCAGAGTCCATCTCAAAATGCACAACTGGGAACAGCATGAGCCCATTCTTGAACGATACAAAATGCCTCCGTCACCACTGAGTGAGACCACATCCCTGTGACTCTAAAAGTAATGACAGTGCTAGAGCTGCACTGCAAAAGGAGTCAAATTGTCCCCTGTTAAATTACAACTGCAGTGTAACTTGCCATTGGCTACTGTGTGAGTAGAAATGGTGATCAAATGCACTTGTGGCTCCTCTCCTCCTCCTCAATGGAAGAGAGGGTCTGTTGATGGGCTGCTATTTGCTTCAAACTCCAGCAGTGAGGGAGTTTGGGCCACCCTTACTGTCACATATATGAAAGAACGGGCATATCTTGGGAATTTCTTATTTCTAAAAGAGTCAAACATGGTTTTTCACCTATCCCTACTTAACAGGCACAGAGAAAAATGAAGTGGCAAAACATGTTGAGGAAAAAAAGACTTCTCCATTTAAAACTGTGGAGGGTGCAAATTCATATTTTTGAAGGCAAGCAGGAACAACGATAACAACACCTATAACTCACTGCCCTTCCTTTTCTGAGCACTAAAATATTCAAAGTCCATACCCAGTAAAAGAAATGGTGAATTAATTGCCAACAGGGACAACTGACATGACTACTCCTACGCATGGAAATATGTATGTGAAGGGATAGAACAGGAAACAGAATCAAAGATATTGAAAATAAATTGCAAGTTATTAAATACAATTATGGAAGTAAGTCCTACTAAATTGAACGGAGGTTACTCCCTGATACACAGGTACAGGATTGCAGCTTAAGCTGCTTTCATAAAAAAACTACTATCATACAGTTAAGCAAGATTTAGCTGTTCTCCAACAGAAGCAAGGCTGAGGTTCCCTACTGCAATTCTTCAAATCCAGTTTTGTAGTTTCTGGGATAAGCGGCACTTCATTCTAGTCAAAGCTAAATCAGAAAAAGAAGATTAAAGGGAAAGTAAGGAGAAACAAGAAAGGCAGGCTGATCAAAGTAAGGGACTAGAAATGTTATCTTAAACTAATTGCCTAATTTTAAACTAATAGCCAGCCTCTATTAGCAGTGTAACTTGGGTATCTGGCCAGTAAAAGATGCAGACTAATTTCTTATGCGACCAAGAGTATTGTGGCATTTTGTATATGAACACATTTATTGTGGTATTAATTAAGGTTTTGTATGGTGCATCTGAAGGGGCTTGTGCCCCATGAAAGCCTGTGCCAATTTGTTAGTCTTTTAAGGTCCCACGAGACTCTTTATTGTTTCTTCTGTAGCCGGCTAAGATGGCTACCACTCTGAAAGTAATTTCCTGAAGGAACTTCATAGGTAATAGGATTACCTCTCTAACAAAGAAGTAAACAGGAACTCTCTGGGTGGCAGGTTGAGATCAGAAGGCATACACAAAGGAAGGGCTCTGAATTTTATGGGCCATTGATCTGGGCAAAGGAGGCATTGTAATATCCAGGAAGAATTTTTTCCACTTGGTAAAAATCATAGAAAGGCTGCTAATTAAATTCTAACCTGCATTTTTTGCCTATAGCAAGCTCCCTGCCACCTTCCCGCCTCCACTGGTCTGAACCAGACAGGCAGCTCATGGCTGCTGCAATGCTCATGGCTTATCAGACCGCTCTGTTTGTACAACTCTTTAATTCTATACTGAAGAACATGTAGAATTTCTGCATAACATGATACAATTTTTTGACTTGGAGATCAGCTTCATCTTTTGGACTGGCAATTTACGACAATCCAGCTAGTTCCACTACCAGAGGAAAATGCATACAGCATCTTAAGATAATTGTAACAAAGAGTAGCCTTAATGTCTAAAAGTATATAATAACAGAATCTAGTAATAACAGTATCAATAAGAATTTATTTTTATTCTTAAACACAGTCATAAAAAGTTGCTAATTTCTAAATAAAATTAAAAGCCCATTAGGTGATATTTAAATTTACAGAGCAGAGGTGACAGTTTAGGTATTCTGATTCTACAGAATCGTGTATTCTTTTGGGCTATCCCTCTTTCCCTGTTTTTAAAGCTTATTTGCAGCTGCTCTTTGTTGCCTGAATAAATCTTTTTTCCACCCCTTTCCAAATGAATGAAAAGAGAATTGATTTTTGTTCAGTCACATAATCCGCCTTAAACACACACACAAAAAAAACCTGAGCTCCATCCATGTATGATTTCTGCTTCTGATGAGCAGACGTACCAAAGTATGAATAGTCCATGCTAGCAACAAACAAGTATCAACTTTATTATGTTATTATGTAATTATAAGGAGTGCTGCAAATCTCTTCAATGTATTTAAAAGAAAGAACTGTAGATCCCGAGAGAAGAGAGAGAGAAAAAAGATTTGATCTTTTAAACCCATTTTAACTTGTTAATTGTATTTAATATGGTTTTAAGTCTGTTTAAATTATGTTTATTTCAACTTGTATACACTGATTTCAATTGTACATCACACTGAGATCTTTTAATATGGGGAGGAATAGAAATATTTTAATAAAATAATAATAAATAGGTGGGCTGGGAAATCTTAGGCAAATTTCTCTTCTTCACTGTCTCTTTCACATTCCAATCCAATCTTTGTGACTCTGGCCTAATTCCTACTGTTAGTCAGCAGGAGTGAAAGCCACTTAATCAAGGGTGACTTGGAATATAAACACTTATGTGAGCTTCATTTGGTGTACCCTGCTTGGGGAGTACCAGTAGGATTGAGGCCTCTGTCTCCAGCTCTTTTATATTTGTATGCAACAAGACACAGCCATGGGATCCTCCTCCCCATTTATTCTGAGACCACTCCCTGAAATAAACAACAAAGCAAAACCTCTTATTTTTTGCACTGTAGGAACAGTTGGTGTTGCTATTTAAGACTTGCTGTGTGAAAGGGGAAACATTTACACATACTTGGTTAAATCTAGCTAGATAACTCCATGTTCTGATAGAGTCTTGCTAGCCAACCCATTAATTTGTTATGCCTTTTAAGACACATAAAGTAGCTAGTGAGAACATAGCTAGTTATTCTTAAATTTGGGGAACAGTGGGAGGATAAGGATATGGCACTGGTGGTTGGCTACTTCCATGCCCTTGGAGTAGTGAATCCAACTTAGTTCCAACTTTAATGGAGCTATCCAAAATTGATTCAACACTTTGGATAGATCCTTTAAGAGGTCTGACTAAAACCCAGAGATGATTTGCCATCTCATTGCCGGGGGGTGGGGAACCCACCAGCCACCCCTGATGGGGCATTATCAGACATGAAACATAAACGCTCTCACAATATTGCAGTACTGTGACAAAACGTATCTCAATGTCACTATCTGGAATCAAATGCCAACTCAGTTAGGGACTGACAGTACTCATTACTATCTCTAACCTTGTTCCTCACTTTATAGTGTTCTGATGTTTCTGCTAAGGTTGAAGAAATACATCATGAGTTGTTCTTAAACATTTCTGTCTGCCAATAGAATGCATGCCACTGGCAGAACAAAACCCCCATTGCTTTGCATCCTCTGAAATAAAATTTGTATGTAGGAAAGGGGAAGAGGAGGGGCAACCCTGTTCCAGAAGCAAAACATCCCTGTTCTGAAAAGCCACTGCCAATTGGTGTAAAAACGTTATGGAAAGGGACCATTGATTGAATTTGGTTATGATTCAGCTTCTTCAGTACATCAGAACTACCACTGATTTTCTCTCAAATGTTCATTTCAATTAATCTGATTTTGAGGATAGGACAAACATTTTGGTTCTTCCTGATTTTAAGACAACTGGGGGCCAGAAACCCTTGCTAGCCTATTTCATTTTTCCCAGAACTGTATCAGTAGGTCCATATCTACCTTCTGCCCACCATTTCCTTTGGTGACTCTAGTTCTTTTGAACTGACTGTCCTTACCAGAAAGGGGAATGAGGCACTTGCTTATTGCCAAAATATATTTCTGAGCAGGTAGAGATCAACACACTTACTTTGTACAGTGCATTTAGAACACTCTTGTGATTGGTTTAGCAAATTCCATGGTGCAGCTCAACACAGCCTCAAAAATCTGAGCAAAATTAGATGAAAGAGGACATGTTCAACGTAAATGATGACCAATTTCCTGTTTTTCTCAACATCTCTGGAAAGATAGATTTCTAAAAAAAAAAGCTCTTCAATTTCTTTGCCATCTCATCCTTTTCTGTCTTTTAGTAGTATGTTCCTTTCAACTTCCCTCTCCACCATTTAGTAGTAATACTTAAATTTAGGCTGCACTTTATAAAGTGTTCAGTTTACGCATCTCTGTAATGTTTACAACAATCCTGTAACGTAGGTCAGAAACATTGTATTTGTGGATCAAGACTGGAGGAAGAACAGATTGTGTGAGGCCACTTAGTGAGCTCATGACAAAGGCAGTATTTACAGACTTCCTGTTAACAGCACACAGAACCATCCCACGTGTCTCCTCAAAAAAAGACCAATGCAGCTGACTCCCTAGCATTATTTATTTAAACCACTGTCAATTGGCGCAAAGGACAACTGTAAGGTCCAGAGAAGGTCAGTGTGCTTCTTGGGGGCCCTGCAATTCCCCAGTCGTACTCCTCTGCCCCCCCCAAATTTCAGCCCCTCCTCAAACATTTCTCAGATGAAAAACTATGTAAAATGGATACTCTTCCCATTGCAGGGGAGAGTACAATGCTATGGGGGGAGGAACTCCCTACCTCCAATTTACTAGTTCCCCTCAGCAGCCCAAAAGGGCTCTGAAGGGATGGACCATCCTTTCTAGTCAACCAAGGTGGGGGCCGTGACAATGTGGCGAGGCTCTGTACAACTTGTGGCAGCAGAGTAATTGCCCAGGGCGGCTTGGGAAGGTTAACAGTGTCTGCCCCTTAGCTTTATAGTCTAAAAAGCAGTGCTACCTGAAGTGGTGGTCTCTGGACTGGTTCTGGTCCCTCAGCCTTTAGCTGCTCGTCTCTGGTTAGCTACCAGGATAGAAAGAAAGAATTGTACTTAATGGGGCAAATATAGTATCAGTCCCTGGTACACTGAAAAAAAAAATGGCCCCACATCTGATAGCCTGCGAAGCACTGGTTTAAGGGACATGAGAAGGGAAATGGGATGAAGAAGAAAAAGTTACACTCAAGCACATATTTGTATTACGGCCTTGATGTAGCTTGATGAAAAGGCAACATAACCATTAAAGGTAAGTGGTGTTTCAGCAGAGATGATGGAACCGCCTTGCTTTTCCTACATGCGGTTAAGACTGTAATTCCTTTTGCCCTACTGCACTGCATTAGTTCCCTGCAAACAGAAGGTACATTTTTTAAAAGCTCATTTCAATTCAGTGATTGCCAAGCTTATTGTTGCCATGGGAAGTGAGGTTGTTCGAGCATTAAAGGAACGTGATATATATCTCTTTTGATTATTGAGAGCGTAGTTCTTCCTTTCTCAGAACTCCCTTTCAGTGCTGCTGAAGGCGGCGCCTGCCCTCTTTTGAGGTTCAGGCCCTAAAACGCAGGTCTGGAAGAACCTGTTGGGGGCAGTGGAGTGCCATCCAGCGGGACATTTCAGGAATGGGTGGATGCAGGACAAAACGTTTGATCAAGTAGAAAATAAGTTCTTTTAGACGAGTGACGAAGGACCTGGAAAAGGAGGCTAAAGCCTGAAATTTCAGGCCGAACTAAAAGACCTGGCTGTCTTATCTGTGTTCTGCTGAGTAACTTTTCTCTTAAAGGTAGGGCTAGCCGCGTCGATCGTAATTCCCAAGTCCCTATTCTGACAACAGCTTTGTTATGGCAATAAACACGTAACGCAGAGAACTCCGCCCGCAAGCTCTGCGCGCGTGCGAGGCGGCGCTGCTTCTTCCCCCCCCCCGGCGGCGGGGCAGGATCTGCGGTTCAACGGGCAGGCACCTGCCTGCCTGCCTGCCTGCAATCCCGCTGCCAGTCATTCTACGGCAGGTTGGAGAGCTCCAAGCAACCTAGAAACGCTGTAGCCAGCAGGGCCCGCGGTCAGGAACGGGCCGGGAAATCGGACGGCCACGCGTTTCCACCGCTCACCGAAGACTGAGGATCTGCCCCGACCTGGGTGCCAGGTTACCCTCCTATCCCGACAGCCCCGGCTCAGCCTTCCCTTCTCTCGCCAAAAGCCCTCTGCCCGCACGGCACAAGTCCTCCGGGGAAAGAATGAGGCCGCACGCACGCTTGGCAGCGGCTCCTTCCTTCTTCCAGCAAGTTCTACACCAGGCGGCTGGGGGAAGGCGCGGCAGCCCTCGGCATGCTGGGAAATGCAGTTCCTTCACAGCCGTTGCCGCGACACACGCCGTCTAGTCTACTTCCTTCCTGAGGAGGCCGCGCTAAGCATGCTGGCCGTTGTAGTCGTTGTGCGCCGGTTCCCGCAAAGCCTTTTGGGAGCGACGTTTCTCCCTTTCTCCTGGGGCGGTTGAGGGTTGCTGTTCCGCTGCGGCTCTGCCAGGAGGGGGGGGGAAGGAACGACGACATTCCCGCTGTTGCAACGGCCGCCGCGCCTGGCCAGCTACCTCACTTCCTCTTCCGGGCGCGCGGCCGAGGCGGCGGCGGCGGCGGCGGCGGGTCAGTCGGTCGAGCTGTCGGAGCCGGCGGCGGCCTCTTTCTCGTCGTCCTCCTCCCGCTCCTCCTCGCGCTGCTCCTCTGTGGCCGAAGGGAGGGGGTCACTACGGGGTTTCTCCTTCCCTCCCCCGCGGGCCGCCAAGGAGGAGCCGCCCCGCCTGTCGTCGCCCCCGCCGCTCTTCCCGCCGCTATGGAACCGGAGTCGGTGATCGAGGACAAGACCATCGAGCTGATGGTGAGTGAGGGAGGGAGGGAGGGAGTGCTCGGAGGGGGAGCCGGCCCGAGGAGAAGGCGCCGCGCATCCCGCCTGCTTCCCCTCAGGCCGCGCGGAGAGGAGGGCGGAGGGGAAGCGGCCCACGGGGAGGCCTCCGCGCAACGGGGGTGGTGGTCGTGGAGGCGGCGGCAAGCGGGGGGAGGCTTGAAAAAAGGAAGGGGAGGTGCCGGCGCGGTGACAGATGGTCCGTGTAGTCCTCGGAGTCGGCCGAGCGGCCTCTCTGTGGGTCCCTCCCCGCCCCCCATTATGGCAGCGGCGAGGAGGGGAGGGGTCTGGCCGTTGGGGCCGTTCTCTCGCTCGCCTCTCCCGCCCGCCCGCCCGCCCGCCCGCCCGCCTTTCTGGCACACACTCCCTCCCCTTCTTAAGGGGACCGCATCGCCAGTGCCTCCTTTTCCTTGCGGCGCCCCAGGTTGTCCGGCGCCCCTTGACGCTTGGAAGAGCGGGGCGGAGGGGGAAGAGGAGGGCCTGCCGCTTGCTCGTCCCCCGCCCAGCCTGGCCGGATCCCGAGCCGCCAGGACAAAGCAAGGCAGGTGTGGGAGGCCTGGGCAGGTGCAGGGGCTCCGTGCCTTTCTCTCTCCCTCCTCCTTTTTCACCGCTCCCCCCCCAAGAACTGAAGGTGACATTCACCTGGTGTTCTGAACTTGCCTTGGGGGTGCTCCGATCGCTCAGAGTTATCTCCTAATATAAGATCTTGGTGTCACAAAAGGGGCGGTGGGGCGGGGACAGGGGTGATGGTGGCGAAGGCTGTTGTCTGAAACGAGTTTCTTTCTTTCTCCGGGAGCTCCGAGCTTGGATCGATCAATCAGGGGTGATTAAATCACTGCAGCTTTGATAAAGTGTTAGGTTCACCTCTCCCTGGGGTCTGATTTCTGGGGTGGGTAGCAAGCAGAGACCTTGGGCCTCGGGATTGGTGGCATGAATGACCTACTTGCCATACGCAGGCTTGCACAGATGCGCTGGTGACAAGACGGCGTTTCCTCCTTTGCAGTGTGGTAATTTAAGATTTCATAATCGCAAGTGACCATTGTTCAAGAGAAGCAGCCTCCTTCCTTCAGACCATCTTTACTGAATGTCGCAATATTTTACACATTCAGAAACAATTGATTAGTTAAAGCAGGGAATCATCTAAATACAGAGATGCTGAGGTTTGATTAGTTTTAAAAATACTGTTGTCTCTTAATAGCATTAGTTCTTTTTTAAAATGTAGTCTTTGACCACTGAACCAGGTACGGCATATGTGGAAATGTAGCAAGCTATTTTTTTTTTCATATTTTCAAAACTAAGGTGTGTTTTTAAATACACTTCTAGTTGTAGTAGGTAGCTGTCTTTTCTGGCATGTATGTGTGAGCTGTGATATACAGTCCTCTAGATACATAATGGTTTGAAATGGGGTGTGTGTGTTTAACATAGCTATTTACTGTAGAATGAGATGCTCCTAGTTCTCACATAAAAGTCCTGTGTCTAGTGGAGAACTGGTTAATTTCATTTTCATAATCCTAAATATGACACTTAGTCTTAGCTGTACAATATCTGAACATAAGTGAGAGACTGGAATTAAAGTCTTTAATTTTTGAAGGACTACTAAATGGGTCTGTTTTGATCTGAATTGTTTGTATACAAAGGAATGAAATGTGCTATTTAAATCAAACTGGGTTTTTTGCTCATGTATATTCTCTTGAAATTGTTTTAACTTTCAAAATAACACATGTGGGTTACTTTAAAAGCAAGTACAGTACAGTAGATCTTGGTGGGGAATGTGTGAATGATTTTACTTCCCATTTTTCTTAATGGAGGGGAATAGCACTGAAAGTATCAAGTGGGAATAAGGTCTGAGTGTTCTATTTTCAGTCATGATCATGTTGTCAAGTATATAAGGACTAATGTGAGGAATGTGAAGCATAGTTATTTTTATAATTTCCTTTTGTACTTGAGTATTTGAATACCATTTATAACTTAGGAACTTTCTTGTACTTCAGAAAGCACGTAAAACTAGGATTGTATGTTAAATGAACTTTTTAAAACTCATCTGAAATATACTGCTTTTTAAGGAATTGCTTTCTGAATGGTTGATGCTAAACATTGCTTTTTGCTATAAATGACAGAAGTAGAATATGTCACCTTTGGAAGCATGCAGTGTCTCTTTTCAGAACTATTCTTTTCATCATCCAGTGATACAATAACGTGGTGGTGGTATGGCGGTTTTGAAGCCACAGAGAAAGCTGGATTTTTATTTTCATTTAATTGTGGAAAAAAATGAAAATTGTTGGAAAAGTTGAAAATGTATCATTATAGCACCAATTACAAGTTTAAAGTCACTTTGTTATGTTAGAGACAGAAAATGCATTACATATGACTCGGTTTGGCATAAAAGTATAATGTTTGCTATGTTACAAGTTCAGTTTATTGAGAGTATAATTACAAATCAAACTTCCTTTTTTAAAATTTAAAAATAAAAGGTCCTGAACTGTAATGAACACTTCAACTATAAGAAAACGCTTTGCCTATTTAATTTCCAGTTAAAGCATTACTAGTAGCAAGACTAGAAAGAACTTCTGACTCATATTCTGGGTTGTTGTTGTGGTAGTGATGTTGGTGTGCCTTCAAGTCATTTCCAACTTGGGTTCACTGTAGGATTGCTATATCACAGGGTTTTCTGGGACTGAGAGCGTGATGTTCCCAAGGCTACCTGGTAGGTTTCCATGGCTGAGCAGGGTATTGAACTCTGGTCTCCAGGATCATAGTCCAATACTCCAACCATGACAGGATGCTGGCTTTGGGTTGACTTCTGCTAATTCTCAAGTGATGAACGTTTGGCCATTTTGAACATCAGCTCCCAGAAGCCCCAGCTGGTTTGTCAAGTGGAAAGAGATTGTAGAAGTTGTAGTCCTAACCTTCAGGAGTCCCAAAAGTTTCCTATTCCTATGTTAATTAGTCTCTTTAGTCCAGACATGGAGATAGTCCTATGGAAGGCTCTGTCATCTTCTGTCTTCAGGCCATGGAAGGATGGAAGGGAGGGGTGGACTTTATCAGATACTGACTGCTGCCCAAGGCATAGATGTCAGAGGCATAATTAGGTTGACCCAATTCTTTTCTTTTTTAGTTGCCTTGAGAAAGGTTTTGTTTTGGTGTTTTCTGTCCTTCAGGATTTGTACACTAGTAGAGCAACTCCAGTGAAGGACAAATCACAGTGGCACTCTGATATGATTTTTGTGTAGGCACAGGACACTCCCAAACCAGTACATTATTAACAGTCTAAGAAACTCCCAGGGAATAATTAATGTCTATGATAAAGTGCAGGCAGCTTGTAGGACTGTCCTGCTCTCTTGATAGTCTTTCCTACATGTTGTGTCCGTGGAAGCATGGCCCTTTGAGAAATACACCAATAAGTAAGCCTGTATAAATAAGCCCTCACAGATGGTACTGTAAGTTCAAAGTGAATTAATTGAATTTCAGGTAGTTGTATATGCCTCCTAAACCCTTTGTTTTAAGTCAGATGTGTGCGTGCATGTGTGCGTGCACCGTTAAGTCACTTGTGGGTTTATGAATTTCATAGAGTTTTCTTATGCAAGGAGTACTCAGAGGTGATTTTGCCAGTTTCTTCATTTGAAATACATCCCCCAGCCCTGGTATTCAATTGTCCTGCATAAATGTTCCCTAGAATAATGCAAGAATGCAGTGATCTTTGGAGAAACCTCTATCAGCTCCTTCATTTTGGTGAGATGGCTGTTAGTATATATCGAATATTTCATATTAGAGCTCAAATCAAAGGCAAATATTGATACTAGGGTTGTGTTAAGTACTATTTGGTGCTTCTCTTCTTATTGTCTTATGAAATATGATATGAGGGGACATAATAGTGAGATGAAGGCATTCTCCTCTCCCCAATTCTCAGTTAATATCTCAACTAACTGGAGCATTTGCTTTCAGTAATAGAATGGTCAATATGAAAAGATAACTTATGGAAGCATTTGAAATATGTTATGTCAGCATAAAGCTACAAATGCTAGGTGTGATGATCTGTAATGCTAGTTGTATGAATGCTTTTTTTAAAAGTCAGACTTCACAGTGCTCTGTGGAAACATTTACTGTGAAATAAGAACAGACAGGTATGATGAATCAGGCAGACAGTTTCAGCCTGCATACTTTTGCCATTGCTAATTTTCAGTACTGGTGTCAAGATGTTAAATATGGAGGTAAATGTAAGCTTTGTTTCACTCTCTTTGCAATTTTTTAAGCAATTAACTTGCACGTGAAAAAGGTGAAAACATAAAATGTCTTGATTTTGAACCCAAGAATAAAGTATGATGAGCTGCTGTATACTAGTTTTTTATACTTTAGTATCTCTTCGGAGTTTAAGGAAAACATTTTCTAAAAGTCCATTGCTTGATTAATGAACTGAATTTACATATGAATAAATGTTACATTCATGGTAAAAAAAAAAAGCCATGCATTTTTCCTTAGGCTTATATTCTCAGAAGTAAAGTAAATAGACACATGGAACTCCACAAAAAAAGGAGGTAAAACACAGGAAAAGCATGCATTTAGGTTGTCATTCATTCCCAGTTACTTGAAAGTAATTATCGAGTTCTTTCAAGGCTAAAAACAGAAATCAAAGATTTGTTTCTGTACAGAGAGGTTCCATGCATTCAACAAAAAACAGCTGAACTGCCTAGTACTCTACTGGAGCACAATAACTGTGTATGTTTCCAACTGTATAAAGAACAGAAGAACTGTTCACTCATCTCCATTCAGTAGTACCCTGTGCCAGATCCGGCTGGCCAGATGTAGCTGCCCCCCGTCTTCACCCTTTGTGCCTCTAGAACTGGCTTGCTGTTCAGGGGTGAGCAACTATGGTGTGTCTGGCAGACAATTCTCTGTTGCTGGGACTCTGGAGGGAACTACATAGATTGCCAGAAATGACACAATACACCAAAAAGCATGACTGGATTCCACTTCTGTTTTTGAACTACAAGTATTTCTTGCATGATAAACAGTGCAGGGGGGCCCTGCCACCTATTGAAAGATGAACTGCTGCTTCTGAAGACTTATAGAAGGGTCAACTCACTATTTTATTTATATATGTAGTTATTATCCTAGAAAAGGGAGGTCTGTGGTACTTGGAGGAGTCAAGGGCCACCAAAACAGCCTTGTGGACTGCATTTAACCCTGGGCTGCTCTTTGCCCACTCCCGTGATAGTTCGTATCCAGACAAATCCCATCTACTGACTGGAACTTCTCCATTTAAATAGTGATAACAGGGCAATATTGGGAATGAACTGCAGTGCCCTTAACATAGGTGAATGGCTTGTGTCCTTAGCTGTCAAGTAGGGCGTGTGGGGTGGTTGCCCCGTTGTTGCAGGGATCTTGGAAGTAAAGTTCCATTTCCTGGTAGGACGGCATCTGAAGAGGACAAGGTATATCTGTGTAGCTTTCTGTTTAGTACTAGCAGTGGTAGGCTTCTGATCTAACTGCCAGCAGACTACCAGTAAATAAAAGTTCTTGGTCACCAAGCCTTGAATGCCTGTTCTGGGTGCCCCACTGCAAGGAGTGAGAGATGTACAAAGTTGGCTCAGCTGTTGGAGCTTGCTGGATTAATTGGGACACCCTTATGTTGATTGAGTCTAAATTCTAAATTGTTTTAATGATGAAGCTTAACTTTTACATGCCTTTTCAGAGCTCAGCTAACACTGATGTACGTAGTTGTGTCTGCACTAGCATCACTGAGACAGAGAGCTTAACAACCAACAGTCCCAAGTACTACCATATTATAATGTGTGCAGGAGAGAGACAAAATAAAAAAGACAATTGTACATAATATTGTGTGTGTGCGTGTGTGCATACGCGAGCATGTGCATATTTGGAAAAAAAATGAATGGCTTCAAACTGAGAACTGTTTGGCTGCCTATGGTTAGCAGTGATGATGGTGGTGGTGGTGATGATGATGATGATGATGATGATGATGATGATGATGATGACGATGATGATCAGTTAGAGGAGAAACTGGATTCATGTCTTTCTCTCCAAGTAGGTGCTTGCTCTAACCAAACTGACAGTGTGGCCACAGGAGGAAGTAATAATAGAATGAAGTGAACCAGAACTCAGTGGAAAACTGACTAGATGGGACGAATGAATTTATTCACATGTTTTAGAAAATGTGTAACTTCTGACTTTATAAAGTTGATCTTAATTTCTGTATTAGCTGTGCAATATTTTTCCTTCTGTTCAATTTTTTAATTCTAGATTTTGAATTACACATCCTTACATTGTGTTCAGCTTTTGTTGTTGTCCAGCAAAATAACAAATTTTACTATTTGCTAAATTTTGTGTTTGTTGTGGTTTGCAACAATTTGTGTCTTTTCTTCATTTTTTTTTCATTTTTTCCTTTGTTCTGCTAGTTTGTAGCTTTCTGTGGTAGAAGAATACAGCAGCAGTTTTATAAATTGCAATAAAATTTATTTAAGCGAATAGGAGAAACCAACTGAACATAATAGATTACATTTTAATCCCAGGATTTGGAAACCATGTTTCCATTTTGTCAGGCCGGAGGTTCAGCATAATGCAGAGAAGGTACTGTATTCATTCTTCTGGTTGGTTTAATTGTCCATTGCTCTGAACATCTTGCTATTTGTACAACACAGCAGGGGAGAATGAGGCTTTCATAGGATATACAAAACAGTATTTTTATTTGCTTGGCTGTGTGTCAGGTTGCTCTCATCACATATGTCCTAAAACAGCATAGAGTTGTTGTACCAGAAAAACAGAGTTTGCTGCAATGTTCAAAGGTGTAGTGTAACCACATGAAGAACAATAATGCAGTGTCTTCATGCCTATACCTGCTACTATTCTCATTTTGTATCTTACTGTTTAACTTCTGTGAGGAAATTATTTTGCCATGTGTAATAAACATATCCCACAATTGGAAAGGTGACCAAATTTCAAAGATAATCATCTAAGAGATGTATTACTTTGGTATCTTATGTTCCAGGGCCTAGCACCTGCCAAATTAAAAACAGTTTTTCCCTCAGTGTTTCTTACTTAATTCTATAAGTTTATTGTGAAGGGGAAAAAAAAATCCCTATTTTGTGTTTAGACCTAGTGCCAATCAGCTTCATGATATTTATATTTTTTAACAGAGAAGCATCCTCAGAAATGGGCAGATTTTATCAGTATCATTAAGCAACATGGCTGTGTGTCACACTGCACATTATAAATACTGTAGTGCTGTGCGTCACTGTAGGCTGCTTGACTTTGGAATTTTCTTCCTGCAAATGGCTAGTATCAATGTGGAGCACAGGTGGCTTCAATATGATATCAACCAAATCTAAAATGAGAGTTATAATTCTCCTTTTTTCCAGATGACTATCCATAGGAAGTAGAACTTTTATGCACACAGCCCTTTAAGCCTGCTTATTCCAATATGAAAAGATTTCAGTGCCTTCTTCTCTGTCTTTAAAAAGCTCAGCAATACAGATATAAAGAGTATTTGTATTAGTAGTAGTCATGTCATGAAATATTTGCAAGTATTAAAAATAATTATTTGCAAGTAAACCTTGGAATTTGGTTGAATGTAACATTGAATCCACACTGTGTGAATTACTTCATGTACCCCCACATATGCTTCAATTTAACTAAATTTGATTGTTCAGAAAAAAAGCCTGTCAGATATTTATACACCACATAAAATTGATATGGTATGGTTTCCTTTTTTAAAAGTGTTGTTTATAAGTCAACCATGCTATTGCTAAGACAGTGAAAGGCCAGCTGAGAATTTTTCCAATTTAAATTTTTTGGAAAAATGGTACCATTCATAATAAGCAAGATGGCACATTCTTTCCTTTCAGTTTTTGGATTCATGCTGTGACTGAGGAATACATGTAATAGGAGTTCACAAATTGTGATTGACTTGGTAACTATTGGTACGTTTATCTTACTATAAGACTGTACATTTCAGTCTTACCTAAGCAGTGCAAAAGGTAAGATTGTAATTTACAGTCTTCTTGTAAAAGTAAAAATGACATTTCATGTTTTCAGTAACTTACATAAAAGTTGTTTATCAGACCAGATACTATATGATATGAATTGGGTGAACTTATATAACAGCTTTTCTATAAATTAATGAAAGCATGAAATGTCATTTTTACTTTTAATCCATGATTTGTTCGTTTGATGCTTCTTTTTACTTTCAATTCTTAAACACTATTCCCCACTTCCATACATTTCCCCCAATATGTTGTGTAAGCTCAAATGTTAAACAATAATAATAATAATAATAAAATTTATTTCTATCCCGCCTCTCCCAAATGGATCGAGGCGGCATTACAAAACATATAAATATTAAAATATCAAAATGTAGCCCACCCTCCCCACTCACCAACCCTACCATCCCCCCAACACACCAACTATTAAAACAGATTAAAATAAACACACCAACTATTAAAACAGATTAAAATAAAATTAAAACTAAAAGTTAAAAACAAAACAATTAAAAACAATTAAAAACAAAGGGACAATTGATGAGAGGCAGTGGAACACTAGTCTGGGAAGGCCTGTCGGAAGAGAACAGTCTTGACTGCTTTTTTAAAGCAGTCAAGGCTGGTAATGTACCGGGTCTCCTCCGGCAGGCCATTCCATAACCTGGGAGCGACTGAAGAAAAGGTCCTCTGGGTAACCGCAGCCAACCTAGTTCTGATTGGCTGCAGTAGATTCCTCCCAGAGGACCTTAATGTGCGGGGCAGATTATATGGGAGCATTTACAATACAACATTTGTATTGTAGATTTTCTGGAAGATGTGGACTTGGAGACTTTTAATTTTTGGTTTACAGAAATTTTGTTACAAAAATAATGGAAAGCCAATTTTTTAGGGAGCAATTCAGTGGTACCTTAAAGACTAAACATTTATTGTAGCACGAGTGCATTATTCAACCGTTCAAATTCAGCATTGTTACTTCTGAATGTGTAGAACTTGTACATAAAAAAATGTGAGTGTCATATAGGGTAATATAAATGAACCCCTGCTCCCCTAAACCTGACTGTCCCAGCTGGAAGGCAGAATTCACTGAATAGGCAGGCTGACAGGAGTTTCACTAACTGGAGTTTCACTAACTGAAGTTTCAGTCAACAGAAATCCAACCTTTCATTTTTAGTTGGATTGCAAATAACCTTACAAAGAAGGACTACCATTTAAATGGCTAGTCTGAAGTGGGAGAGTGTGGAAAACTTCCTGCTTTTCCTTGATTCTTTTTCACACTCTTTCTTTTGTTTCTTTTTCAGTATTTATCTCTTTGCTGCTAGGAAAAACACTTCCAGTTCCCTTGGTGCCTGTATTCAGATGGAATGCTAAACCATGATTCAGCATGATGATAGGCAACTTCCCCAACTTCCTGCCAGTCCTGAAAGGATCACATCTACCCCCGACTCCAGTTTAAAATATATATTCCTCAGGTTATTTTATGTGACATACTGCCTGTTTTTCCTCCACCGTGTCAGAGATCAGTACCATATTTATGCCCCTTGGTTTGTTTTATGCCCAGGACAGCATTTTCACCAAGGGGAAAATTATTGCAAGTCACTTCTGGCTTTGGGGGGGAAACACCTCTCCTCACTCTAAAACAAGCTAGGAGGGAGAATCGCTCCCACATACCTGCAGGGTGCCTGTTCAGCAGTAGTACTAGTAGTAGTTATTTTGGGGTGGGAACTTAACTGTGGTTTCTTAACGTGTCAGCTTTATGAACTAAAGTTGGCTTGTTTAAAGAAACCCTAAAGATTAACCACAATTCATTTGGGTTTGGCAGTCGTGACAAGCTTCAGTTAATCTAAAATGGAAACTTCTGAGTGTCTTGTTTACTCAAAAAGGAACAAAATGTGGGCAATCCAACAGGTCACGGTGGCTTGTTATCATGATGCATAAAGCTTGGTTCAGTATTGTTTTTAAGTGAGCAGAGTGACTCTGAAGGTTGGAGATTAAAAAAGAAACTCAAGCCCAGTGGTTTTACCTGGGAAGGCTGAGTAAGGGGAGTCATGATTGTGCTTTATAAAATTATGCATGTTATGGAGAAAATGGATAGAGATATATGTTTTCCCTGAAGAATACAACACTGGTTCCCAAACTTGGGGCTTCAAGTGTTGTTGGATCAATTCCCTGTAGTCGCTTGTCGTTGGTGATGCTGGCTGGACCTTCACAGGTTGAAATGCAACAAGATTTGTGGGTAAGAACTTAGGCACAGCCAGTTACTAGTAGTAGATTCAAGAAAGGCAAAAGGAATTCTTTCATGCTGTGCCTAATTAGCTTATGCAATTCACTGTTAAAAAATGTGGTGAAAGGCCCAAGCTTAGTGGCTAGGAAAGGAGATCAGACAAATTCCTAGAGGAGTTGTTTCTTAAGAGTTCTTAGACTTTGTAACAAGACGAATGTTTAGAGGCATCAAGAGGAGATTAGGCCTTACTGGTGGGCCTCATAGAAGCATCTGGTTGGCCACTGTTCACAGAAGCCAAATTAGATGGGCCTTTGGTCCATTTCTGCATTAATGAGATTTGTGGAGAGCCCACAGTTACTCGGATACACATTTTGTTTTCTTAGTTATTGCTATTCACTGTGTCATGAGGCATTTCTGTAGTATAGGCTACTTGCAGGAAGAGAGCTGTAAATCTTGATTCCATAGTCACTCTGAAGTTAGTTATGTGTCTGTCTAGATCAGTGGTTCTCAACCTGTGGGTCCCCAGATGTTTGTGGACTTCAGCTCCCAGAAGCCCCAGCCACTATGGTCAATGCTCAGGGCTTCTGGGAGCTGAAGTCCAAAAACGTCTGGGGACCCACAGGTTGAGAACCACTGGTCTAGATGCACACATAGTAAGAGTACACACTGCTGACAAAGAAAGAAAGAGTATTAGTGTTTTTTATTTTGTGTACTCGTTGTGAAGCTCACTCTTTTCCACACATTTTGTATTTCTGTAGGCCCTTTTCTATTTGAATGTTTTCCCCCTGGCCTATTGTAATTTGAAGAACGGTGGGCAGGAAGGAGAAAAGAGATAAAACATATTTCTCAACTTCAGAGTTATTCATGATGATGAATGTACCATTTGTTGAAATGGTCCTGCGGATGTCCACCCATGTTGTCTTGTGAGCTAGTTGAACCTTTTATGCCTTACTTTTTCTTATAACTTAAAATGACCTGTCTACGTTGGTTAATTGTGATGGAAATCTGCAGTAGAGCTTCTGTTTAAATATTAAAAGAACTAGCTAGGAGTGGAGGTGGAAACTGGCAGTCTGGTTGTGCTTATGTTGTAACCTTTTGTTAAGGAACCTTCAACATGTCAGAAAAGGCATTTGTCCTAGTGTCACTATTATGTGATTGTTGTTGTGAGCCTTCAAGTCATTTTTGACTTATGGTGACCCTGTCATGGGGTTTTCTTGGCAAATTTAGTTTGGGAGAGGTTTGCTATTGCTTTCCTCTGAGGCTGACAGAGTGTGACTTGCTCAAAGTTACCCATTCACTTTCCATGTCCAAGCAGGGATTCAAACCGTATCCCAAAGTCCTCGTCCAATACTGAAACTGCTACGTAATGCTATTTCCACTAGTATACCTGTGGAGCCTTAAATAATGAGAATTCTTTCATGCTGAGTAAGCGAGTTTAATTCTCTTAATTGAGAAACATTCTCACACTGAAAATACTTAATTTCCCAGCAGATAGAGTGTCTCACATCCAAAACTATTCGGTATGGCTCCTCCCACTGCTCCTAGTAGGCAGAAAAAACAAGACCTTCCAGTGCCACCATGTGTGGAGAGCAGTCTTTATCCTGCTCCCAGCTCCTAAAGGACACGTTTATCTGAGCTTCAACAACAATAACTCCATTGGTACCTTAAACATTTCACAGATTAAGTAAAGCGTGCGTTTTCAGAAGCTACAGTCCACAGTATCAGAAGCATGGATTATTACCTGGTATTTCATGTATGCATACAGTATGTATCGTTGGTGGGTGGAGTTGTGGATAGTGGGACCAATTAATTCATTCATTTTCCCTCTGTTCTCATTGATCTCAATCTCAGTCATGAACACTTGGTTATTTTGCTACAACAGATTGACGTGGCTACTCCTCTGGAAAATGTTGACGTTCAGCAGCCATTATCCTTTAAATTAGGGGTGGAAATTTGTGGTACTCCAATGGTGATTGTACTGCAACTTGTAGCATTCCTCACAATTGATTATGTTGTCTAGGGCTGCAAGGAATTGCTGTTCAGCAACTTCTGAAGGATCACACCATTTACACTCATGCCTTAATGCTGGCGTTCTGTAATCATGATATAATGTGGAAGTGTTAAAGAGGGAAAGATCTTTCTTGCTGCTAACTATGTGCAGTGTCTGAAATGGTTGATTTATACATACACACATGCACAGACACGTGGCAGTAAGTGGCATTCCCTGCTATTCTCAGTGTTTTCCCTACATTCTTAAGGTTGATGTATCTTGAATAAGGAGTGTCATTGAGATTTATTTTCAGACCATGTGATGACTGTCACCTTCAACTCATTCAGCATTGTGATAACAAGCATTGAGTGAACTTTAAACTGTGTAGTCTGGTCAGTATCTGTAAGGAGAGCTACTTGTGATAGATCAAGAATTTGATGTTCAATTAGGTATCTATAGTGTAAGGAAAGAGTAGCTTGCATAGGGTTATACAGGCATACCTTGGTTAATAACGTTTTTGACAGAAACTTCTTTCTGCAGAGTTTTTTTGTGCCCATTCACCTCCTTTTCCTCCTTGTCATTTGTCTGGGTGACATTTTTTTAGTAGCATCAGCATTGGGAGGATGGCGAAGGAAGGCTGGAGGAACAGACTTTTTGTTGCTAGGTTGCAGCAATGTGTCTGCAGTATACAATGCAATAAAGCTTGAGCTAGGAACGAATGGCATTTTTCTTCAACTGATCGTACCATAGTTGTGTGTGCCTGCTTGCAACAAGGAAGGTAAATAGGAGCTGTCTCCAGAATCCCTTACTGAGCATGCATGAACAGAAAATCAGAGAGACAAGGGGAAAGCAGATTAACATCCCTTACTAACTATCTCTGCTGTGTTAAGAAAAGCATAGATCTATAGACAAATGGAAATGTAAGAAAATTGGAGACTCATGAAAGGGAGAAAAAAATCCCTGGATGCCTTTCAGGTGGTCTCTAGAAAGTTCAAAATGTTTATGTTTATTTATGCAAGGCTTACCTGACCCAATTGCTTCATTACACATGTGTACATTATTACTTTTGAATAAACAGTGTTTACTGAAATTCATTGAACTATTTTGTTTTGTGGCATAGGAACCTGTCCCTTCCATGCTATTTCTGCCCAAATTTTCTGTTAAAAGAAGTAATGCTCTGGAACATATCATTTCTGTTCACTGCAGTAAACCTGTACCTGATTGTAGACATACCTATATGAATAGATTAAGTCATAATTATATCCATTTCAGATTATGTTTTTAGGACACTGATATTTGAATATAACTTGATGATGATGTGCATTTTTCTTCACAGGCCAGAGGCTAGTTTGTAGTTGTAGTACAACTATAAATAAAAAGAATCAAATTTTGAAATTTCATCCAGATGCTGACTTAATTATTTCTGTACAAGACAAAGATATAATTTTCCCTCTTAGAAACATAGCATCATTCACTCATTTTACTATTTGCACATCATCTATCTACTAACTAAAGTTCTTGATGTCCTGGCTGCTTTTAGGATTTGAGAGAGCAGTAGCTTTGCTTCTTTTATTACCTTAGTTACTTACTGGGACAGGGTTTATACAGATGGCATATTTTCTTTCTTTGTGGAAGTTCCATTAGTCATTTTACCAAGCAGATGATTACTTCATTTTGAATTTTTGAGAAAGATAATGGTAATAATATTTACCACTTTGGCATTCAGCTACAGTATAGACATTATGCCTGAATGCGGCTGTAAACTTCGTTGGTCAAAACAAGCCTATGACAGTTGCAGTTTACTCTGTGATCAGTAAGATGGATCAAATTATACATAGGATGTGATCTGAAGTACAAAGCGGCTAGTTCTCTGAGCCCAATGGAGTTCTAGACTGGAGCATCTTGAATAATATTCTCCTGCCTTCCACAATACTTTATCAAATGTTTTTCAAAACTTGGAGGTGTTTCAGAAGAAGTTTTTGATTTGGATGTACTTATCTCTTTGATTGACCATAGTCTGCAGTCACTTAGCCATTTGTACTTTGTATTTTGAGGCAAAACTTCTATGCTTGTAATCTTGAAATGGCCCTTAATGACTTTTCCTAGACTAGAACTGATGTTTGAGATCTAGCTGCTTGTTTCAGTGTTTGTGAATGGCAAATCGTTGTGATCACTTGCTCAGGATTGGTTGACTCAGCTATGAAGAACTGCAATTTCTTCTCTTTAATTTAGCTTCTTGTCTTAGATCCACCAATCCGGTGAACCATCTGATTTAATGCCTACTGGAAACCTCCAGACGTACAGGTTTCCTTGTCTTTCTAACAGCATTAGGAGTGCATATTGGGATTTCGTTCAAGAAAAGAAGTAGATACACCAAGCTGAAGATGATTGGCTGCTCTCTTTTGACAGACAAGTGTGAAAAGGAAACCCCATTCGAATTCCCATTCATTCTGGATTGGTGGATCTGAAGCACAGAAACAGAGTTTCAGGTAAGAAATTCCATGTACTAAATAGTGTTACATATGCATAGTTGGGTAAATAGAAGATCCTTTGCAACACAAAGTTTAGAAAATATTAAACCTTAAATTATTATAGGTATATTCCTAATAGATATATAAGTATTTAGTGGATTTTTTTTACTGAGCCTTCCTCCTCAAGGATAGAGTTTCTAAATTATCTCCTGATAAAATGGGGTGGAGACTCAGTTGTACATTCTGAGTAATGATTAGATCTCTTCTGAAATGAAAAATGCAAATATCTGCAAGTATCTCTTAATATATACATTTTATTCATTCCATATGTGTATTGAAATATTTCAACCGAGGTCTAGGTTTTTCTGCAGTTTTAAACTTCCATAGGTGCAAGGAATGGTTATCCACATTTCACAAGCCAACTGTGGAGGTTCTTGGCTTTCACAAGTAACTCATGCATGTGTGTATGTGCCTTCAAATTGCCTGTTGATTTATGGCAAGCCCATAATCTTTCATAGGGTTTTCTTAAGCAAGGAATACCCAGAGGTGATTTGCCAGTCCCTTAACCAGCATAAAACAAGTTGATTTTGAAGAACAGTGGAATGACATGTTCTGACTGAACCCGGGAGACTGAGAACATCTTAGAATGTCAAACAACCAGAAGAAAAAGTCCCACTATTTTTAGTGCAGCTTATTTCCTAGGATTTAAGTGTGTTTAGGGGCTTGCTTCCTAGGGAGTAAATGTCCTGAAAAACTATTTACAGTTCTAAAAAACTATTTACAAAGTGTTGAATATATGAAATGCTAGTTTATAATTCTTTGCATTCTGATAGCAAAAGTCAGTGACCGTTGGCATGATTCTTTAGCCTAGTAGATGCTAAAGAAGGGGGATAAAATGCTTCTTTTTAAACAAAAATCACTGAAACTGATCCTTTGTAAACATATATATTTGCTTTATTATAAATCAAAGCCTCATTATTGTCCTCATTATTAACAAGCCTGCTACTTTTAAGCATTTTTTCAGCAGTTATTAGTTTCCATGTGGAGTTATGTTATCTAGCTTTTGTTTTCTCTACACTTAGCTACCAATTTGGAAGTTACTACACAGTCTCTTGCACCGCTTGTACTCAAAGCGTTTTACAAGAAGCAGTTCTGAATCACCTCTAAAAAATAAAAAGATAATTTCTTCTAGTTTCCATAACATTTCCTCCTCTTGGTTTCTGTACAGTTTGATAGATTCTGTACTGGTCTCTATGTGAGACTTCAGAATACTGATACATCAAAAGTGCAAGCAATTCTTCACAACAAAAAGGAAGATGGAGCAAACAAGCCTTGCTAATCTGGCAGACTTTGGAAGACTATTCAGTTTGACACCCGAATCCTGTTGGTTGCCACAGTTAGAGTAAACCTACTGAATCAGTGGGATTAACATTTGTTCTGACTTGCCACTGTCAAAACCACTTCTGAGTATTCCTTGCTTAAGAAAACTGTACAAAAGTCATGGGGTTGCCATAAGTCTACAGCAGTGGTTCTCAGATGTTTTTGGACTTCAGCTCCCAGAAGCCCTGAGCATTGACCATAGTGGCTGGGGCTTCTGGGAGCTGAAGTCCACAAACATCTGGGGACCCACAGGTTGAGAACCACTGGTCTACAGGCAACTTGAAGACATCGACACACACAAGCAACATTGAACAGTTTATTCATCAGGTCTGCTTTAGTTGGGGCTGTCAGTGGGGTTCAGGCCTAAACCTCTGAGGATAGTATGTAAGGATTTTAGAAATACTTTTGCAACATGCCAGTAGTAAATGTTATGCTGAAGCCCCAGGGGTCTCCTCTGCAGAAAAAAATGGTAAATTCTGAATGAAATTATAGATTTCAGTTTAATGTAAAATGCTTTTAAAGGAGGAAAAAAAGGAGTTGCCTTGGGATTTTCATTCTTAGGCATGAAGAAATAGTTCCCTACTCGCACTATGACAACCATGCGACTAGGGTCTTTCCCTCTCTGGGGTTCTTCCAGTTTAGGTATTGGTGTTCAGAGATAAGCATTCTGATAACAGCTAAATGAATCACTGTACAAAAGTCCTGATTCAATGATTTTCTACTTCTATACAGTGAATGAGGCTGCCTAAAAGTTGTTGCTTGCTGACTGTGTTTTTGTAAGCTTTGACTTGTAGTTGTGACATTTCTTCATGCCACATCTTGTGTGGGTGCCTCCTGAAAGTTGCTGGGCTACTTCCATCCAGCTACTGTGATTGAAGAAATCTTCAGTGTAAGATCAGTGTTGTGTAATGCAAAATTCACTGTTAGCCTTGAACTTGTTCATGGTTGTTACTTATTTGGTGCATTCCTGGGCATGTCAGCCATCAGGTGGTTTTCAGGGTGGCTGCTCAGCTAGCCTTTAGGTAGAATCTGTAAATAAATTGTGCTCAGTGATTTTCACATCCGCCTCTCAGTCTAAACTGACATCATAATATTAAACGCAACAGAGTCCTATGGCACTTTACAGGCTATGAAGTTCATTGTTGAATGAATATCTGTGGACTGTAGTCTGCTTCATCAAGTTAATGCTACAATAAATTTATTACTATATAAAATGCCTCGGGAGTAAATTTATTAGTATATCAGGTGCCTCGGGAGTAAATTTATTACTATGTAAGGTGCCTCGGGAGTGTTTGCTATGAAAAACTAACATGGCTGCCTCTTTGGAAATTACAATATCAGAACAACAAAAGGTTGTGACTTTTTACCCACAATGCAGCTATGACTATCTGCGTACCTCAAATATTGTAGATAGTTGCATTGCCTAGAGTTGGGATTTGATGTGGTCCAGTCACATCAGAAGCTATACAGAAATGGGGAAACTCCCACTTTTGAGTAAGATTTCTAATGTTCTTTTAATAGTTAAGTAAGGTTTGCTTGAGTGTCTGTAGCTTTTCGTAGTGTGTCCAGCTGTCTGTAAACCCAAATTCTTTTTCTACAGCAGTGGTAGCACTGGCTAGGGCTTCTGGGCCTTGCCACCAATGACATCTGGAGACCCAGAAGATTCCCATCCCTCCTTTACAGGCTCAGGATCTAGGAGTGGGTCTACAGTACATAAAACTTTGCATTTCATTTGTGGAGGGAGCCTTCCACCAGGTATTTTAGGCATTGCCCAACCCTATGGAGGAGATTTGGGTACAGACTGTAGGGAAGAAAAAAATAGCAAAAATTGTTTGCCTTCCTACCCTCTGAAGAATTATCTGTTTTCTGGAATTTTACTCACTTCTGATCCGTGCCTGGTAGCTTTACACACTTTCTGTTAGCTATTTTTGAAAAACATCTTCAGATAGTGGGGGAAACAACATTATTTATATTTTTTATAAATAACAGGGATCAGCACATGCTGAAGACTGTGCATCTCGTAGTTGTTTTAGACTTACTTAGCAAACAGTGGCGAAGATCTACTTTTCTAGATTGAACTTGTGTTTTTTTCAAAAAAGGTATTTCAGTGCAGACATACTGATCCCACTTTCAGAAAAAAAAACCACATTGCTGAGATGGCGTGTGCAATTGATTTCTTTGCTCCTTCAGAGGCCATGTACTAGATTTTTTCATAATATATCAAGCTGTGTTCCTGTTTTTTAGTATTGTCGCATACTATGAACTCATTAAGTTGCCTTAGCCACCCAGCTTTCTTACCTCTCCCTCCCATCTGCAGTGAGGGGTAATAGTAGCTCATCTCCCATTATTGTTATGATTATAACAATATAATGTGTAATGTACTATATTATAAATTCCAGTGATCAGGATTGTTAAAGCCAGCAGCTAATACCTTTAAGTTAGTTTCTGCTTAACTGTATGGTGCAGCTGTTTGCATGCCCGGTTTAGATTTTATAATGTATTGAATAAGCCTGTTAAAGTCTGCTAATGTATACATGCCAAGGGTATAGAACAGTGAACAGATTAATTTTTCAAAGAATTACAATCATGGATAAATTCTTCAGTTTTGAAAAGATACTTTAGTACTCACAGTGAAGTTGCTGCAATAATATAACTTTCCTGATAATTTTAAACTAACAGCAGCCAAGAATCTATCCTCAATTGCACAAGCTGAATAATTTCTGATTTCTCTGCCCTGAAGTTAGTTACCATGACCTGAATTTCATTGTGAGCCCCAGCTAGACCTGTTGAATTAATTGTTGAATATTGAGTCAACACTTACATAAATCCTATTGATTCAATGCATCTGTTTTAGTTGGGATTACCGGTAGAATTCAGGCTGATGTGGTCTAAGATGGGTCAAATATCTGTTGTGCCCTTGACAGACAGCTGCCAGCTGTGGGCTTAGATTGTTTCACCATCTCTCTTTCCTTCTGCTTTTCTGTTTAATGACATCAGGAGACATATTTGTGAAAACATGTTGAGTCTGGGTTTGAGTCAAAGCCAGATGTGATGGTGGAAAACCCATTTTATTTAAGCTGTGATCTGGCTCATTCATGTATATTGAATGCAGGTGCCTGACAAGGGAGACCTGGCTTTATTGGCTTCTTGGGGGAGTCCAGACCTGCCCATAACTTATCTCTTAGCAGTCAGTAGGTTTGGGGCACTTTTCTGTTTGGCTAAGGTCTGATTCTAAAAGTGAGTTCAACTGGGAAGAAGGCATGTAAGGGAAGCAGAGCATGAGGAACGCAAGAAGCAAGTGCAAATAGACTTTCTGTCCCCTGTCCACATGCCCTGTTTGCTTTTAGAATCAGGTCTGCAGATCAGAGCTACAAAGTTGTACACTTGCACACTAAGTGTAAGGTCACAATTCTTCATTTATCAGTATAGTCTGGCCTTGCCATGATACAGAGCACTGGGCTACATCAGGGAGAGAAAGTTCCCCTCCATGCTAGGACTCTTCTTATATCATCCTTTGCTAAAATATTTCTAGCTTATCTTTTTGCAAGGAACAGACTAAAAGTGACTGCTGCCCTTGAAATACTGCTGAATCCAGTTGTAGCTATATTGGGTAGTTGAAGATTTAATGTACTGACTTTATCAACTGGAATAATTTGTCTTGTTTCGCTTCTTCTTGAGGTATGGTTCATAAAAGAAAGGCTTTGTTTTATGGTGACCATGAATCTCAAGTATATTTTGAAGTTGCAGAAATACTGATTCTGAAACCAATTGCTGATGCTGTCATGTCTAAAGACAAATTTTGAAAAGCTCTCCTCAAGACAGTTGGGTTGAATATATTGTCTAGAGCAGTGTTAGGCAGTCTTATGTTTTTCTGATATTTTGAAATCTAGTAATCCCTTATCACTGGAAGAGCTGACTGGGGTTGATGGAACTGTCTACAGCATTGGAAGGTCACTAGGTCCATATCCTTTCATTGTAGAGGCCACTTCAGTATCTAGACCTGTTCCTTGTCTAGAACTGTCCATTATAAACTACTTGTGTGTTGCATCAGCAAATGTGAATGGATTCCTTGTTGATGGATAAATTAGGATGTAATGCCAAATTGTGTTTTAGCATTAGAAGAACGAGCTATTTATCTCTTGGGCTTTCATATTCTGCACTTCCTGCCACAGCAGCAAGAGAATAGTCTGGAGGTTTCTGCTATGCATTAACCACAGTTTACTGTGTTGCCTGACTGTAAATGTAGTTAATCTTAATTATACTTAGTGAAAACAAGTCACTTTCATAGACTATGTTTTATGCGACTTGTTTCTACTGACCATAGATCAACTACAGTCTGTCTTTATTCAGATTATATGATTAGCTTTGATTAAATGTAAGAGAAAGTTTCCAAACTTCTTTTGTGCTAGAGGGGTAGGTGAGCATGTGAGCCTTGGAAGAGGTTAGGCTTGAAGTGGAGATATACATACAGTGTGTTGTTAGATACAGCAAAGGTATTAAGATGGTTTTCATTTAACAGAACTAAGGTGTAATTTTATGTAGAAGTTGATATGCCATATTGACAATTTTGAGTATTATCAAATTGCAAAACTATTGATTTAACAAATAAATGTTTGCAACCATATTACTAGACTGTGTCTGTATCTTATGTTCTCACTTGAAGTAAATACAGAAATTATTTTATGAATACAAATGTTCATAAAGATAGCAGCTTGCCTTCACACACAGAATCAGCTCAGAATAGTTACTGTTTTGAACTACATCTCATAGAAATTTTCAACAATGTGGAATTGTTGGACTTGAATTCCCAAAGCAGTTTTTTGAAGCACTGTACAGGATTCTGCTAAGGTTGAATAGAGTTTGCCCCCCCTCGCTGCCACTCCATTTGCATGCAGCAAGACATTGGAGACATAGGAGCCTTGTAATGCCTTTCTTACATGCATTTAGATCCTTATCTTTTGTATTTTGCACATTGCCTATGCTCAGAGGATGGGCAGTGTGCAAAATTGAGGGAGGAATTTCTGGATGGAAGTGTGGGAGGGACACACAGTCTTTCACACTGCTGTACATATATATGTGAGAAGGAAAGAAGGGCTCTGTAATATCAATCCTTAGTATACATGAAGGAGTGAATCAAAGACCACACTTCAACATGGAATTGCTTGTGATACTTTTTTGCAGGGGTGTAGGGATGTTCTAGCACAGTAATACAGGCTCAAAAATTCAGCCAAAAATTATTGTTGAACAAACAGGTAGCACAGAACAGAACCAAATAAATTCTGGATCTGCTGATCAATGAAGAAGTAGGGCATGCTATTGAAACCCAAATAAATAAAGTGAAAAGTATGTAATACTGTTCTCTCCCCTCCTGCCTCCCAAATTGTGCTTCTGCAAACAGGCATAGAAAGCCTGGGTAAATTGACATTTGCTGGTATGAGATGAGGTGTGAAGCCACGTCTCAATATATTGAAGTTGAAATGGGTATCAATTTAGTAGTAAATTATTGCCCTAGAAACTCTCTTGTAATGTGCATTGATTGTAGATGGCTATAAAACATAGAAGAAAATGAGGAAAACTGAGGTAGTTCTGTATCACATTTTATTTGCAGTAGTTTTCTGCCAATTGATCGCTAAACACCCTTGTGTATGATGAATAAAAAGACAGTCAGCTTCCAAGAACAAAACTATCCAGTGTGCTTGAGCACTGTGATACCTTTCGTATTCTTGTGAGAGTTCAGCAGATAAAAAAAATTTAAAATTGGTACAGTATGTGAGAAATTACACACACACACACACACACACACACGTATAGTGTATATATAGCTTGATAGTTCCCTCCCACCTGTCACATGATGCTTGATTTCTGGTGTGGTATATCCTGCCTTCTAGTTAGGGAGGAGGGAGGAAATACTCAGATATGGGGTCTTGTGATATATCTTCTTACACAAATCAAATCAATTAAAATATGATTTTGTATATTTTTGTGTGCTCAGTATTCTTACTGCTGTTATTCTATGAATTTTTTATACTGTTTTTTAATTCCTGTGAGCAACCTCGAGTTTAAGAAGTAGAAATGATGAATTTGCAAATGATCTGCTCCATTGCAGAGTCAGCTCATAATAAAGTTGGCATTGTTTAGTAGCCAAAATTTATACCTACATCTTGAATGGAGTAGGTATGTTCAGGCATAGCATTGCTTACAGATGCATTCACAATACTACATAGTGCATATAAAATCCAGAAGGGAGATGCATTAAGGTAAAACATTACCTTGTTTCTTACTGTTTCTCCCCCTTAAAGGTGACATAGGGGATAATTATTTATTATTTGTATGGAATATAATTAACATTTAATAAAGTTTAATAAAGTTATCAGGGCTTATATAAAACCTTAAGAGTCAACATCTGACCCATGATCATCTGTGCCATTTAAGATGCCTAATGACTAGACATTCAGTACAAACAAAGTGTAGAAAGGTCAAAGGGAGTCCAGGTGTTCTCTCCAGTCTCCTGTTTCATATGAGACTCTGCCTCTGTCGCTTGCTGCAGGGTTTTGCACAAGGGAGGCTGCTTCTCTTTGCCATATCAGCAGTCTTGCAGCTGAAAGAAGCCTACAGGAAGTAAAAGGGGCACCAGAGCCAGGAACTAGATCTCAGTAAGCCTAAGGGGCTATGAGATTTTTTTTTTCCAGTAGCAGCGTGGCATATGGCACGGCAAGCCATGTTCTTGAAACTGAAAGGAATTTCCAAAGCACTGTTTCCAAAGTGATGATATTACAATTATTATGATTATTTACTAGTATATAGCACACAGTTTGTATGTGTGCATGCATGTACACATACACCAATGAACACACAGCATTTTTCATTATCAGAATTCCAGGGCAAAGTACTGAATTTATGAAAGCATCAATTAAATTACAATACAAAAATCTAGAGAAGAGAATCAAAAGGCCTCAGCAAGCTAAGTATTAAAATCAACAAATGCACGCCCAAATAATTTTTGAAAATTGTATTTTAACAAGTACTGCAACACTGTCAGAGTTCCATCCGGTTGCACCTGGTGTGCTAAAGAATATTTTTAAGAAGGGAAGGGGTAAAACTTCAGGGCAATGCCACCTGTGTTCCTCAGCATGTGTGAAAATGTCATCCGATGCCTCTGTCTCCTCCAGGATTCCTGTTAGATGCAAAGGCATTGGTGGTGGTGGACTAGCCAAGCTGTGCAATGAATTGCAACCCTTTCCTTTTTTATTCACAGCTATGCTTTCTTATTAAATTATGAAAAAAGCATGAGTATATATTTATCACTCATGAATGGAGTAGCAGGTCTGGCTACTGCCTAAGTCCTTGTGGGCATCCTCTTGAGAAACAGTTTGATAGGGTTTTAGTCACACCTGCTAATGCCCTGCCTTTTAGACCAAAGTTTCAGCTGCACTTTCCTTCTCTGACAGTTTCATTCAGCATTTTATACAAAGCACCTTGATAAACATAACAGGTTAGAGATGGGGACAAACAACTTTTGAATTACTGGTAACCAGTATTTCAAAGGGAAATAATTTCCCCCTCTGCCATGAAATAATGCATACTGTCCAGGTATATTGTCTGTAATGATGAGATCAAAGTGTCACAGACATTATCTATATATTTTGTCAGATTTTCAAGACAGTTTTCTTTAGAGATGCTAGGCTAGAGAGCAAGAAATTGTCTTTACGTTATCAAACTGCAGTCATTTCCCTGGAACTCTGTGTATAGAAAATCATGACAATATACACATATGAAATTTGATGTACTTACTCAGAATTTCCACACTCTGTTCTCCTTACATGTTTTTGCTCTTTGTTTTGGGTGAGTTCTTGCCTCAAATACCAGTTTTAACCAACATCATCTGTGTATTTCATCAGCCCACAACTGCCAACTGTTTGAGAGTTTTGACTGAGAGGTTGCAATGAAATGTTTTCCCTCTGAGCTTTAATAATATTCTGAGATGTTCTGGATTTGTTAGATGTTGCTGTCATTTTCTTCCCTTCTCTCCCAGAAGAGATTAGTAGCAGTCTTCAGTCATTGGCCAGGGAGAAGTGAATGCTGAAGCCAGGAGATAACTCCATTAATTTGAGTGAAGCATCTTCTCTTATCAAAATAGAACCTTTTTATCATTCAGAGAGTTAATATCTAAGCAAGTTCTTATTTAGCTTCATGAAGCTACCTTTATTTTTATGAAACTAACCTTGCTGTCTTGATTTTTAGATAAGCAAGCACCTAATGTAGGATGAAAATGTCTAAAAAAATGTTCAGTGATAGACATTCTTAGATGGCAGCTAGCTTAAAGGCATTTATTTCATCCACTGTTATTTTTCCTGCTGACAGTTTATGTACATCTGAGAGTTGTGGTTCAAAAAACCCAACTCTTCCATGTTCTGAGAAGGCCAAACATAGAATCATAGAGCTGGAAGAGACCACAGGGGCTAACAAGTTTGACTCCCTGCCGTGTGGTTGCTTGAGAGAAAGCTGCTTCTATAACAGCTGTAGAAAATCTCAGTTTTAGTCAAGGTTGACAGAAATAGGTGTTGTGGTGCTTTTTAAAGGATTTAAAAAAAAATTAAAATGAGATTTCAAGATTTTCTTGGAACAATTAATAAAAGAGGCAAAGAGTAGTCTACATATAAAGGCAAAGAATCCCACTTTTGATGTGCTGAAAATTAAATCAATTTAGATTAATTGTTTAACATAAACCTATCTTTTACTGAAATCTACACCCTATTCAGGTTATTTTAAACTATAATGTACTTACTAAAAGACTGTGGATAAATAAAATATTCCTCACCAGTGATTGAAATAATTAAAATTGAATCTTTCAGAAAACTGATTTAAAAGAGTGTAATTTCATTCAGATCATCACTGGTTTCAGAATTGAGACAGTTTGCCTCAGAGGCAGCAGCGCTAGGTAGATGTAAGTAAGTGTAAGACAGTTTCTGGGGCATTACTGACTTTTAAAGAGCCTGCTGAGCTCAAAGACTAAGCAAAACTTGAGAGAATACAGAGTTTTTCACAACTGCTTACAAGTAGACTACCCACACTGCAGTGAAATAACCAATCTTTAATACAAAAATCAGCCTTGAAAGATGCAGAAGGGAATAGCTTAAAATACAAGATGGCATAGAGTTGTCCAGTTTTTTTATAGATAACTTTCACTCTTCAGTTGATAATTGATTGGAAAGCAAAGCTGTACATAAAGCCACTTCTTTTTATTATTTTTGTTTTGTTGTTCATTTCAGGAACTCTGTATTTGCAGAAAAGTCTAAACCAGGATGGCTGTACCTCGCTGATAACACAGGTGTTCTTGTATACCTTTTGCTACTTCAGGCAGGTCCAGTTTATTGAAGAAATTAATTCCCTCACAGAACAAATTCTTGTAACCATACTTCATGTCATTGTTTGGACAGGCCACATGTTTCTTAATTGTGGCATGAAATTGTAGTGTTTAGTGTTTTAGAGCTAAAATAAATTTAGTTTGCCTTCTTCAGTGTTTTTGATTCCTTCTGTTCAGTCAAAGGCAAGTTAACTCAGAAGCAAGCAGACTTCATCCTGGTGGGATTTACTATTCTCAAGACCTACCAGCCAGACCTGGTATAAAAAGCATAGAGTTATACTGAAAGAACTGAGTCCAGCAGTTTGTTTTGCATATCAAAATGATTCAACCTTATAGTATTTCCACATAAAAATCCATCCCAGGTTCCTCCATGCTTTCTTCATTTCATAAGTACAATTTAGGGAAGGAATGGGGAATCATTTTGTTGCTGCAGTAGTCTTAACAGTTGGAAGTCAGAAATTCTTGTTCATCTATTGCACTTGATCCAGATATGTACCAGTACATCCACATCAAACTTCTATCCGTTGCTGAATTAGTGTGTTTTTCCATCTACAGTAAAAGGAATACATTTCTTATTTTGGTTTTTTGGTCATTCTTACCAGAAGCACCACACATAGGCACCACTGACCTATATTCTACAAAATGGTGAAATCCATACTAATAGAAACTCAAATAAATAAATTCACATGTTCAGCTGCCTCCCATATTTTAGTCTGTGATGACATTTTTGTCCAGATCAGGTTGACTAATAATGGCAGTAGGAATGGCTTGAGGTCCTTTTTGCCTTCTCTTGAAAGCGTTGATTTAACTTTCCTTGCCTTGACATCTGTGCAAGCACTACCTTTGTCTCATGGCCCATTGTGATCTAGACTAATTCATACAAATCTGTTAGTAGAATTATAGACTTATAGACTTGGAGGTGTCTCCAAAACATGTCCAGTCCAACTCCCTATCTGTGCAGGACATCTGCAACTAAAGCATGCCCAGCAAATAACCATCTGACCTCTGTTTAGGGGGAGGGAGTGGCAGATGAATGGTTCATTCTGCTTTGAATAGCTTTTGAATCCTTCCAAAGTTAACTTTAAAAAGAAGGGACTGTGGAAAAAGTTTTACTAATCTAATGTTCTTGCAGGAATTAAATTCCTCTATTTCATTTATATCAGCCTTCCCCAATCTGATAATTCCCATCATGACCATGCTGGGTGGAGATTATAAGAGTTGTATTTCAGAACATATAGTCGGAGGGTATTAGGCTAGAGAAGGCCAAGTTACAACATTTAAAAAAGCAAAACAACAAGAAAAAGAACCTAGGAAGAAATTTCTTGATTTCTTGTTTGGAGGACAGGCCCAGAGTTGTACAGGTGGTTTAAAACTAGGCTTTGTTCCTGAAACTGCTTCTCTCTGGTCAGTTTGGGGTGTAGGTATTCAAAGTGTTCTATAAGATATTTATTACTTTACTTAAATACCTGATATTTTGAAATTTAAAGTAGTGGTAGCAACCAAACGACCAGATGACAATGCAATTTATCAGTGTGATCTTACATTGAAATCCAAGCTGGGATCACTTACTGTAGTATATACTCATATATGTAAGTCTGAAAAAATTTTAGACAAAAAGTTGACCTAAAAAAACTGGGTCGACTTACCCACGGGTCAGTATAAGTACTGTAAATTTAACTCTTATATTAAAAAAAGAACCATCTTCTTCTCTGAGTATAGTGGCGAAAGGCAAGAATGTAGACTGTTCTAGGAGAACCTAAAATAATTACTAGCAAGCTCTACTGTCTCTGCTGTGGTGGCACTTCTGGGCTTTTTGAATGCCTTGGTGGGAAAATGGCTCTCCTTCTCAAAGGAGTATCAAGCAAGAGGGGGTGGTGCTTTTTTTAGGTTCTTTCAGAATGGACTAAGTTCTTGCCTTTCACCACTAAGAGAACGGGGTACTACATCTTAACATTTATTTAAAAAGGAGCTGTCCTCTTCTCTTGAATAGAGTGATGAAAGACCTTTTTGAATGCGGGGGGGAGTGGGGGGGAAATGGCAGTAGTGACACCAGGGCAGCTGGCTTCCTGAGGTGATGTTGGTATTTCCCCTCTCCATGGAATGACCCTTGGCTTATCCATGGGTCATATCAAAGTCCATAATTTTGGCCCCCAAACCTTCCCTCAACTTATACGTGAGTATATATGGTAGTACTTTATAAACACTATTTGTATGTTTGATGTGCTAGCATTCCTGTACAGATTATTCCCAACACTGCACTAAATGTGCTTGTTTCACTATCAGTGTAAATATTCTTTGAGGGGCATCCCCCTGTAGGAAGAGCAGGGTGATTTTCATCAATTATCCTTTCTCCCAACTGGCCATTGTGGCTTCCCAGAGCTTTAGAGTCAACTCCTTTCCCATTGAAGCATGTCAATCCTTTTACAGCTCACACACACAAAAGCTGAATTATACTTACTTGGTTGTTGGTTCAGGTCACACTTCTGTCTAGTTTTGGCAGTGTGTTACACACACAGAGAGAGAGAGACCTTTCTAGCTTTTCTAACTGAAATCCTTTTTAACTGGAGATACCAGGGCTTGAGCATGGAATCTTCTACACAGAAAGGAAGTACTGTACTTGTGAGTTATGCATGTTAAAATGAATCCTGTCACTGCTGGCCTGCATAAATATTGTTGGAAAATAAGTCGTACATCTAGGAGACGTTCTCAAACATATTAGAAGCCAAAATGATCAGGTATCTAAAATCTTTGAGCCTTGTCTGCCAGTTAAGCTGTAGGGAATTTGGGAAATTCTGATATAATGGTCATCCTCCGCTCCTGACATGCTTCATCACATAAATTTTAAGAGAATCAGAGTCTTAAGTTCAACAGTTGTATTAGGTCCTTTGCTTTTGTTTCAGTGCTGATATAAATTTACGGAATCTTTGATGTGCTCTCTGTAGAGACAGCTTTCCCTATATAGACACTAGCCTTTTCTTTGTCAGTGCCCTTCCCTGCAACCCCAGTCCTAACTAGCCTGCTGTTTAAATTTAAAACTTTTTAAGGGTTCTCTTGGGGAGGATGCAGCTCAACAGGAAATAATGGGGGGGGGAATGTTGAGATCAGGCATCTAATGCTTATGTCCTGAGGACCACAGCTTTGCCATCTTTGGCTGTAGACTCAGAGGCCTGCTTGGCTAGTTATTTTCACCCAGTGCTCATTTTGATTTCTCTTGTTTAGGCTGCAATCCCCTCCCCAACTGATAGCACAATGAACAGCTTTTGAAATTCCTCTGAGTTTAAAAATCAGCAGCGGTCCAACTTTTTGGGTGTTTTCTTGGAATATGGTAGTGCCTGTCTAGAAAAAGTAAATGAAACTTCAATAAGGCACTCAGTACTTCCCTTTCTATGTCACACGTGCCATTTTTTTTCGTTTTTAACTGAAATGTTGAAGCTGTAAGGCTAGTGAAGGATTACTAGGTAATTTGAAGCACAAACCATGGAGAACTGCTACACAGCCATTGCTGTTTCATCGGGGTTTGTAGCAAACTCTTGTGGTTTGGGTACTGCCTGAGATAGTTGCACTTCATCCCACTGAAAGTATGAGACAAGCAAGTCACCACAAACTGAAGGTTCATTTATCTCAGTTGGAGTTTACTGGAACTGCAACTTTATTTTCATCCATTCCAAGGTATGGTTCCAAATGTGTAGGTTATATATGCAGTTGTTAGTCTTCTGTGGATTAAGGCCTTAATGACTTAGCTAAGCGGTTAAGAATGAGATGTGACAATGTTGGTTACTTACCACTCGTTAATTGCATTTCCACTTTAACGTACTAATAAGTTACCTGCGTTTAGTAACTTGTGGCATCTAACTGCTTCTTCTCTTCCTTCCTTTTTGTCATCCTGCAGTGTTCTGTGCCAAGGTCTTTGTGGCTAGGCTGCTCCAACCTGGTAGAGAGCATGTGCGCACTGAGATGCCTGCAGAGCATGCCCAGTGTCAGATGTCTCCAGGTGCCTTTCTTCTTTCTTGTTGTAAATGTGTTATGCGTATGCTGTGGTCACTGTTAAAATCTCTCTGGATTCAATTTAAATTGTTTAGTCTCATGAATGTTTTCTGTATGATCCTCCATCAGTTCACGTGGGAGTCTTCCTTAAGAGGACTCTGTATACTAGTCATTCTAATCTGAAAACGGCAAGCATTTTGCTCGTCCTTTTATTTTTCTTTGTTTTTAAAAAAATTCAAGTTGTCATGTAAATGAGGGTTGCATGCTGCTTGTTTTTGAGTTTATGCACTGACATTATAAGAAAATGGATGATTGAGTGAGGGTTGGGGTATCAACATTCTTAATAGGTAAGCAAATAAGGAAATTATAAATCAGTTTAATTCTGTTCTCAGCAACCTGGCTGCTTAGTGTACACACCACATGCTTTGAGGAGGTTTCTGTAGTGAAAAGAGATAATTGGCATTTTTTTGGCCAGTGTTAAATTGTAACAGCATTATTAGCATAAAGTTCTGTTGATCAGCTTTCTTTAGACGGACAGATCTTTTTCTATTTAATAGAGAAGACTCAAAATATTTGCAAAGAACAAGATAATTAGCTTAGTTTTTATTAACAGTTGTTAATTTTAACTTTGTATAAACAGCATGTGACAGCAACTGTAGTTCTTAATTTCCGATGAAGTTATTTGACAAAATAGTTGAACCATGTGTGGCAAGTTCTTGGTATAAGCATTTTGCAGTATAGTTGTAGTTTGGAAGATAACTACTGACAGACTGTAATACTTCTACAGCATATTACTAACGTTTTCTGTGATACTACATTGGCAAATCTTTGAGGGTTTAAACATTATGCAGCTATTTATTATAAGTTATTTCAAGTTTGTTTCTGGCTGCATTCAAAATATGGAATTAATTTTACAAATGGAACTAATGGCAACTTATAGCATATTCTAAATAAACAAGATTGTTCATTGGAGCATTTATAGTATCTTTAGTGCCAAGATAAACTTTTGTGTAGTTCTCACACAATTATAGGAATGTCACCACATTGATTGTTTTTTTCCCCCATGGTGTGAAAAAGACCAGCCACAGGTTTAAGCCCTTTGCAGTGCAGTTTGTAAACCTGACCATGGGTAAATGACTGGCACTTATGCTCCTAAATATGGAGTTGATACAGTACCGCAGCTCACTTCTCACCCCAGGATAGTAAAGCTTCTGTTCAGATGTTTTATATTGGCTCTAATCCACAAGTCCTCTGAAATATAAATCAGTGTTTTTTTTTCAGAGAGCTGTAGAATATGGTTTGCATAATTCTTTGTATTGGCAGCAAGTGGTATGCAGTGTTTGATCTGACAAGGTCATTGGTGATGTTGTATGAGTAGGATGGTAAGCTCATTTTGTTCTTCCTTGTCTCCTTCAGTGTAGCAAATTAAAAGATCTAATAAGTTGTCAGTCTAGGATACTATTGTAGTGTCACAAAATAAGAAGTAAGAGTTGTAATGGTCATTCTTTTTCTCTTTGACTTATTTGCATATAGATCATTGACATCTTTGTTTCCTGAAAACAACAACAGCCAACAATTGCTCTCTTTTCCTATACTGTTATAGACATCGCCACTATGGCCTTGTAGAATCATTTCTTGGTGTCCATGCTTGAAAGACTGCATGTTACTTGCCTTCCCTGCATGTTGGCAGAAGTAAAACTTACAAAGCATGATGACTGGCTTCTGACACTTCATTACATTATTTCATATTATCTGCAAATGCAGTGTTTCCCTTATATAGGATTTCTGTTTCAAATTAATCTCTCTTTTTTACAGTAAGTTTTATACAAATGTTAAAACAAGTAGTTTCAGTACCAAAGAACAGTCCTATTCTGGTGCTTTACTCTCTATAGCATGTCAATGCAGTTCATGAAATGATGTATTACTGAAAAGTCTTATCTTTTGTATATTGTTACCACGATATTGTACTTACATTGCATGTAGAGAAACACGTGGGATAAATGTAATGTAACACAATTATTTCATATTCTATCAGTACTAAAGCTACATAATTCCTTGTGTTAACTTCAGTACTTCAGTTCTAAATGGCTATATAAAATTATAATAAATGTAGATCCAAGTGACACAAGATTCAAGAACTGATGGTAGGCAAAAAATGACAGCCCTTTTTATTCAGTTGGGCTTTTGGTATTTGACTAGCTACTGGTAAAGTGTCTTTGGAGGCTGTATTTTTTTTCTTGTTAGTATGCCTTTAAACTTCTTTTAGTTTAGTTGTCTTTTAATATCATAACTCCTGTATTTGCACCTTTTTAAAAATGCTGTGAACTGTTTTGAGCCCTACGTTTGGGACAAAGGCAGGATATAAATCAAATAAATAAATGGTATGTTGTTGTTAGGTATCTGGAGTCAGAATGTACCGTGTTTTGTAATAATTACAGAGTAAATAGCAAACTTAAGGATGACTTCTAGGGTTCCTTCCACAATGAAATAACTGCTTTTCATTCTTCTCAGTGGCTAGATCTTTGAAGATTTCTTCTGTGTATAGGGGTTCCCATGTACATAATTTTTCCTAACCAGATTTTGAGGCTTACTGAATATTACAGTAATTATTATTGAATACAAGGCAGCTGAGAAAGGTAGTGCGATTGTTTCATATAAGTTTGTCTTGAAATGTGCACAGATAGGGTTCATCAGAGAGATTTTTAAGTGCACATCAAAAAGTATGAAGCATGTCATGGCTGACATAAAATTTATACTGTAAAAATGCGAGATTTTAGAAAGAATAAATGTGAGATTATATTCATAAAAAAAAAAGCCTTCTGTTTTCAGACCACTTCTCTGTCAGGTATTTTCTCCTCATTCTGATTAGGTTTGCATCTAGTTCTGATCAGCATTTTTAACTGTGTATGGCAGGAATGATCTTTGTATACAAGACCTGTGAAGAAATGGTAGTTTTGTTGTAATTTTGTGATAGACAGAGTTGGAAAGTGTAATTTGAGTGAGAGAAATCTACCCAATCAGTGTTTCTATGGCGAGCTTCCTCAACACAGCACACTCTAGAAAAGTTAGACTGCAGTTCTCATTTCCCTGGTGGATGATGGGAATTGTAGTAAAACATATGTTAAGGATATGGGGTTAGGGATGGCTCTCTAGTGCCATTCTTTGATGCAGCACAAAAGAATTGTAAGCGCGCATGTGTGTGTATGTGTGTTTGCAAACATAGCCTGCTAGGTGGAAGAAGTTGGCAAACTGTCATCATTTTGAAATGATACCAAATGATTCAAGCAAACACTGCAGGAGAGTCTTTGCAAATTCTGTGAATGGATAAAAGAATGCTAGGTAAGATCCATTGCTGAGAAGAAATAAGGTTTATTTTATTTTTGTTCACTTATTATTCAACACATTTCTTACCTGCCTTTCAAGGCTGCAATTTCCCCATAGCCCTTTACAGTATGAAAACACAGATCACCATCAATATAAAAAAATCCTGAATTTATGGATCATTTTAAAACAATCATAATGAAAGTTTCTGTAAAATGAAGTTTAAAACAAGCTAAAGCTATTTGGGATCATTATTCCTAATCCTCTCCATTGACTTTTAATAATAATGAAAGAGAGCTTGGAGTCATAACTGAAAACTCACTGAAAGTGTCTGCTTTGTATTTTGTAGCAATGAAACAGCCATCACTTATATGCCTATTGTTAGACAAAAACATACTTAGAATATTAGGTACAATTAATACTGCACAAGTCTCAAAAACGTAATATTGGTAGGAGGAAGCTATTTTAAAAAGTAAATAAAACACATCATGTGTCTTACGATAAAGCTTAAGTGACTGAGGTTTTGCTTTTGAGAAAATGAGAAACGCTTATATAATTCTCATGGTGGAAGTGGAGAATGGGAACTGTTATTGCAAACACTCAGGGTCATCCACAAGAATTACTAACTGACAGCAGATTGAATAATAAAACAAAGTGCTTTACTGTTTGAATGTTGTAGTAGAAGCTGGTATGAACAACCATTAACAAGATTGCATGAAAATATGGAAGGTAATAGTGAAAAATTAATCACGAGACAAACATGTCCTCCACTTCCTGCTCTGCCTTCCCATTTTGTCTTGCGTTTCTTTGTTGCCAGCTACATGGTGCAAGGGCAGGCAGTCGCAATAGCTGTGTGTTGTATTTCTGTTAAACAGCATAAATGCAGCTGCTTCTGTGTTAGTTTATTCCATCATTTTAGTTTAATGTTAAAAGAAAGGAGGTGAACTCTGCTGGTACAATAGTTTGCCCAACTGTGTATTCATTTTTAAAAATAAGTACAGCATTAAGGAAACTGCCAATGCTGGCTTTCATGGACTGGGAAAACTGCAAACATGTTTGGCACAGAGGGTTAGTTGCACTCATTTCATAAGCTTCTGCCCATGTGGCCTGGCTGCAGTGCCACTTTTCCCCACATTGACAGTCAGCAGATGGCCAGAGCTTAATCTCTGCTTTCTACAGAACTTAATCTCTGTGTTCTGCAGGGAACCTGAAATGGGAAAGGCATGTGTCAGAGGTTCTACAGAGTGGCTTCTGTTTTGGAATATACAGGCTTGGGCTAGTGGAACTAACATACTTTCATTTATGGCAATCTTATATTGCAGGCGTCTATGCGGTGACAGTCGTGAATACTTAAGTAGTTAATCAGAGATAGTCTTTGGTTTTTGACATGCAACTGTGATTGTGGTGTTGCTGCTTTTGCTATATGCATGTCGACATCTATACTATCCTGCCTTTCCTTCAGTGAACTCAAAGCATGGGTCTACTCCTTCCCATTTGATCCTCACAAGCAAGCCTATGAGGTAAGTTAGGCTGAGGGAGATGGTGACTAGCTCAAGGTCACTCAGTGAGTTTCCTGGCTCAGTCAGCGTTAGAACATGGAGTTTCTCAACCCGCATTTAAAACTCTTAATGACAGTGTGACGTGGTGTTTGTAGGGGACATGGATGTCCAGTAATTTGTCTTTGGAGTTTCTGACTGTAGTAGTCAAAAAGTATCAGTGTCCATGTTCAGTAGATTGTTGCCTGGGATTTAGTATAAAAATATTTATGTATTCAAAAATCTAGTTCATTCTACACCCACAGATGTGGCTTGCAAGTCGGTGGACAAAGACAAAATAAAACTGAAACACAATGAAACTCAGTAAAATTCAGCTATAAGATTGGGTGGGATGAGGCACATAAACCAACTAAAAATTTGACAAACATTAGTAAGCAAATGAAAATAAAAATTCTTCCCCCTGGGTAAATCAAATTGTTAAGAGTGGTGTTGACCCCAAGTCATATCTCCTTCAGGAGGACTTTGCTGAGTCAGGAGGCTGGTGTAGGAAGGGGCTTCTCTTTTTCTACCTTCATAATGCTCCTGTCTCACTAAAGGCATTTTCAGAGGGCCTCATCCAGTGATCTTAATGCATGGGGAGGCTGATGTGGGAGGAAACATTCCTTAAGGTATTTGGGTCCTAAGCTGTTATAAATCTAATTTAAAGCCCTAAGCATCCTCTAATCCTGTCTCCAGTTCTGTCACTGATCTTGTCTTCAGCCCACTAATCCAGGAGCAGACAACTCTGAGAAGCCTGGGGGCCAGAACTCTGCCTCTGGAATCCTTTTGTGGGGGATACATTGACTGCCAAAAATGCTATTTCCTCAACAACAACAACAACTGGAAGTGGTCAGATGTACCGCTCTGCTTTGGAATAATTGGCCTTTTATGTCATACTGGACGGTACAAGGGTGCCCTGTGATCTATTTAAAAAGTGAATCACCACCCTTGGAATCTTCCAGCTTTTTCCTGGAGGCTTTCAGAAGTTCACTGTCTTCTTTTTCTTCTTCTTTTTGTCCCAGAAAAAACCAGGGGAGTAGGGGAAACGTTCTGGAACTGTAGAAGTCAATCTTTGCACTCAGTATGTTACTAGTTTTGCGTTACCTCCCAACCTCTGAGCCCTTAAATAAAGGGCAGCTTTAAGTACCTCTTGCATATTTGGTCTGTTCTTGTCCTAGTGGTCATGATGTGAGTTAGCGGCTATTTCAGGGAAGGAGTTGTGTGTTTGTGCATTGCACTGAATAAAGATATTTCTTGGAAGCACATGTGTCATTCAACACCACCGTTGTGTCATGCAGTTTTGCATATACTGTCATACTATTTTGCACATTCTGTCATACAATTTTACATATTTTTGAAATGTGGTTGAAAAACCTAAGTTGCCTTAGTGCTAATTTCATTCAGATGTTGAATTTGGTTATTCAATGTAGTTGTCAGACTTTGGGAAAATTATTAGCAATTTTGCTGGTGTCATAGCAGCTTCTCCCCCCACTTTTTCTGCTCCCAGTAGAGATACCCTGCAGTAGAGAGATATTCAGTGTAGCCGTAATGGCCGTGCAGCAAAATACATCAAAATACAAAATTCACAAAGCAGCAATATATTTATTGGACTGGCTCCAAAGCATAAAATACATTATGCAGCCTTTCAAAGCTTCACTGGTTTCTTCTTTCCCTGGTGAAGAAACTAATGAAGTTTCAAATGCTGGCATGATGTATTTGATGCTTTGGAGTTTGCACTATAAAGATATTGCTACTTTGTGGATTTTGGATTTTGCAGTGGAAGGACTTCTTTTCCTCTTTAAAAGGGCAGGTGTAGAGACTTGACTGACAGGGTGGTCGGCAACAATGAGAAGATATTGATGAAACAGAGAAAACACAGAGGTTCCTCCATCTGGAACCTGGAAGTGAATTGTTAAAAATTATTTTGTCAACTCTATTTTTTTTTTAGTTACACAAATATTTTAAGTCATGATTTTACTCAGTAAAGGGTGATGCTAGCAGGTTGAGTGATGATCCACATTTATGGTCAGCTCTCCACCTTTTTGGGGGCTAGGGCACAAGACTCCCACAAAAGTGAAAAACCCATAAATAAAAATAAAAATTGTGAACGCTGTTTTTTGTTTTGTTTTTTGTTTTTTTACTTGTGAACACTTCTATAGGAATCTCTAAGTCCTCCAGTACAGTTCTGTGGACAAATTCCAGTGGAAATGGACTGCAGAATTGCACTGAAGGACCTAGAGATTCTTAGAGGGAACATATTTTTCCATGGCAGGTGCAAGTAAGATTAAGAAGTAAATGAAGTAAGTAAATAAGCCATGAATAATCAAATCTGTAAATGCTGTTTGTTGGGGATAATTTGGTGGTGACAGTGGCCAGTTCTGGGGCTAGAACGATAACTATAGGCTGATATCTGCATGTGATTCCAGGGCTTTGGGGAGCATGACACTTAAATTGGGAAAGAGAGCTAGCAAACCTAGAGACTAGAAATATGGCAAGATCCCCAACTGGTGATGAATACATTGAAATGCAAAGTGATTTCAGCAATAGTGAACCTGTATCTTGCCTTAAATATTTTTCAAGACTGCTGTAGTGTTCCTTTTCTTCCCCCCAATCCTCTCAGCCTTGTCTCATTGGAGTATATCTGTTTGCTCTTCTGTGAAATTTCAAATTTAGACTGTAAGCCATGTGGACAGGAATTGTGCTAGTCTTGTGTATTGCTTAGCCACCTTGGTGTTAAACAAGTGCTTTAAAATAGTAAAGTGTATCTAACAGTCAATCATTGCTGGACTTGCATCCAAAGTAGAGAATTGCTTTTGTTGTTGGTTTGGAAATGTAAGCGGAGCCCAGAGGTGAGGAATGAGAACCTGCTGTTTTACCTTGCAGTTTACTTGGTGCCCCACTGACCTACATTTGCTGGAGCAATTGTGCAACAAAACTAGGTCACTTCTGTTTCAGTTCTTACTTCATTGTCCCATTTGGATTGTGTGAGCTTTCCTGCATTTATGTTGGGGTTATTTTTGTTTTGTTTTTAGTATGTATATAACCTCCAGTGATATTTGCTATCCAGATGTTTGCTCTCTTTGGAAAGCAGAAGACATTCTTTTGCAGATGCTAGGGTATCAGAAGACACTGAAGCATGATATTTAATCTTCATTGAATTTAGAATACATTGAACCTTGGTAGGTGGTGTATTAATTGGAGATAAATATGTTTTGTAAAGTCCTCTCCACAACCTAGTGGTAAGGAAGAGATCTCGCAAAGTAAAGTCGTCTTTCAGGCTCCATACGGCTTATTGTATTGTACTTAACCACTTTGGCAGGCTTCTCTAACTTAGTCCCTTCCAACTGACAGTAGTCAAGAATGTTTGGAATATCTAAAACATCTTCAGTGTATCAGGTCAGAGGGAGGCTGCAATATGGGTAAACCAACCCTTGGAAAAGTTAACTTCTTTGAAATATAATTTCCAGAATCCCCCATCTACCATGTCCAAAAAGTTAACTTTTCCAAGACACAGATAGCATTGGAGTGGGGAAAGATGGGGTGAAATTGCCAGTGAGCCATGAAGACCATTCATCCTGAAGATCAAAAAAAAAATTCATTGAATTTCTCAAGCTGGGGGATGTAATTCAGATATAATGAACTGTTTAGAGATACTGTAGTTGAAAAGAAAGCTTATTGTGCGGTTTTAAGAGGCTTTTAGGTATTTTTCTCATCTGCCTTTCTCAGATACAAAGATGACTTCTACTTTAGTGATAGTTTGCAAGCTATGTTGTATTCAGGGAGCTTGAGCACCCAAGTCTTTGTTAATCTGTCTTAGAAATCTGATGTCTCAACAATATATGGACTTGTCCTGTGCTTCAGAGGCTTGTTGGATGTTGATACTTATAAACCAAATCTGTTTAGGTGGCTGAAGTTGTGCCTTCTTTGGGGAAGTTCCGTTGCTTTCAAGAGGCAGTCAACACAGTTCCCATGAGATGTTTCCTTTTCATTTTCTAGGGAAGGCTTACAATTGGAACGCTACAGAGTAAGAATGAAGTCTCTTTCACACTACACAGTTAATAGCGCTGTTGTTTCACTTTAACTGCCATGGCCCCATCCTGTGAAGTCCCAGGATTTTCAGTTTAGGGAGTGGCCTTTCAAACTCTCAGCCAGAGAGCTCTGGTGCCTCACTGAACTATAAATTCTAGTATTCCGTAGAATGCAGCTGTGGCAGTTAGAAGTGGAATCAAAGCACTATATTTGTGTAGAATGAAAGAGGCCTGAAATATGCAGAGTAAGGAATTCCTATGTCATTCTTTCCCTTAATAATCATACACCTATAATTAAAGATGGATTAGCATTTATATCACCTGTTTTTACACCAAGGAATCTGATTGGAAAAGGTCATGACACCCTATATTTTTTGTTCCATTTAAGGAAAAATTAGGTTCAATTTTCTAAAGAGATCCCATGCTTCTTGGAATTTTCCCCCTTTAAATCAGAGTATTGATATCCTTTTTGATTTCAGTATACAGTCATCCCTCCACATTTGCTAGGGTTAGCAGCACAGGACCCCTGTGAAGGTGGAAAAACTGTAAATAACTCTAGGCTCTCCCAAACAATATTTAGCACTCACAAAAAAATGCGATCACCATATTCAACCCACCATGGATTTCTTTGAGGCATCAGGGTTCCTTTGCAAGGCAGAGGCTGGTGGGACTTATTACCACCTCCACTGCTGCCCTGCACCATTTTTAATAGGGACTTACCAGCCTCATTTGCAGTTTCTCAGTCTCATGAGGCTTGCAGTCCCTATTAAAAATGGCATAGGGAGGCAGCAGAGGTGACAGCAAATAATCCGTGAATAATCAAATCCACAAAAGTGAAACCTGCAAATGTGGAGGGTTGACTGTAGTGATAGTGTAAAACAGGATGCTACTTTATAAATGCAGGGGCTGTATTGGTGATCGGACTTCTTGCAAAATGTGATTGATTGTCATTTTGGCGTTTAGAATTTGGTTTTGGTGACCATACAGATTATTGAGTTTAGGGTGCCCATTTCCTAATGCCGGTCCAGACTTGTAGTCCAGAATTCAGTCCTCCTTTCCACCCCACTCTTAAACCACCTTTTTTTTTCAAAGCCTTCATGTTGTTCCACGAGGTTTTATAGGTTGCAAGTATGTTAATATGTAACTTGCATATGCAGAACTTGTTACTGCTGAATAAACATTGCATAAATAAAACAACCCTTGTTTAACATTAGTTATATATATTGGAAATATGATTTATTAAAGTAATTAATTTAATTTATTAATAATTTATTATTAAATTAATTTTGAGTTACTGGTTTTGTTAAGTATTAAAAACACAATTAAAGAAATAGACATTAGTCAAATAAGTTGGTAAATGAAATAAGCCAATAGGTACCAGATCCGCTCTGCAAGCTAAACAAGGTCAGTCCTGGTTAGTAATCGGATAGGAGACTTCCAGTGAATACCAGATGCTGTAGGCTATATTCCAAAGGAAGGAACTGGCAAAACCATTTCTGAGTAGTCATTGCCTAAGAAAACGCTATGAAATTCATGGAGATGCCGTAAGTTGACAGGTGACTTCAAAGCAGACACACACACACAAGCCTCATGAATCATTTTGCATTGCTATAAAATGATCTTGAGAAATGTTCAACAGAACAGAATTCTTTCCCTTTTCAGCAGGAGCCAGCAATTTTGTGCACATCTGACAGGAAGTGTACCTGGCTCCAATGCAAAGTTGCCCCCCCCATTGAATTTAGATGAAGCTGCCAAAAGAGGTCTAAGCATGTTAGCTGTATTAGTAGATGTTGTTGGATGATTGTTGAAAAGTTTTCCAGCATTGTGTTAAATTGCACTTTGCAAATGTAGTGTAAATCATGTGAACATTATTTTCCTAGTATTGGATGTTGGTTTTTGAAAGCAGAAGATGCTTGTATTGGTTTCAGGTGTTTGGAAGGCTGCCATGTGCAGTAAGTGTGAGTAGGAGTTAAATGAAAGTACAGTACTTCACTTGGAGAAGTGTCACATGAATTTCTGATTCCTGGGTGGCAGGTGAGATAAAAGCAGCTTAACTTACTAATTAAATTTATTTATTCTGGAACTTTATCTCCTTTATCTTCCTTAATGGGATTTGTCAGAAATTAGAATTTTAAGATCAGGGTGTATGCCAGCAAGGAACAGATAGGGATCAAACAATATGGGATGAAGGAACAGAAGCACACCCAAGGTTACCTACCCTTTAGCAGAGTTTTTAATGTTTGAACTTAGAAGTAATGTAGTGGAAGTAAAAGCCAAGTAAAGCAATCCTCTGATGTTCCCTCCAAGCTTTGGATGTGTCTGTAGGTAGAGTGCAGATTCTAATTCTTAGTGCAGCTTTCAAGTATCTTTAAAAGCCCCCACTAAAACTAGCTCTTCACAGCCCATCTTCCTATACAAATTTGTGTTAATACATTGTGTCTTAAAAGGGCCAGAAGAAAAATATTGCAGTGCTTTCCTGCTTGGAGCTCAAAATTGGGAAGCTTTCCTCTTTTCCTGCTTGGTAAGCAAATATTACTAAATATTCGGAATGGAAGCCTCTGGTCTGAAACGAAAGGAAGGAGAGGGCATCTGTGCAAGCACTCAGTGCGCTGGTGGAGAGTATGTTGGGCTTTGTTTCTCTCCTGTTGGGTAGGACTCAGAAGCACTCGGTGTCTTTGAGAGCGGGGTGCTACATGCATGTGTGCTGAATGTTGTGCGCAGCAACAGCATTGACTGAAATCATGTGGGCTGGGAATATGGAATTTGGGGACAGGGAAAGATTGGGGGAACTGGGAGGTAAGGTAGAAGAATGATTGATGGAGGAGAGGTGGTGAGCAGGGCGTAGGTGTCTCCCCCTCTGAGTAACTATTTGCAGAACTGGCAATTGTGTATTCTAAGATTCCACACTTAGGAGAGCACGTTTGATATGCCTGCTGATAATGGCATAAAGGTAAGTAGTTCTTCACTACCTTAAGACAGTGCCTTCTTCTACTCGAGCAGTAATATTTTCATTTGTAATCTGTTGTCAGTGAGGTTATTATTTCTTGCACACTCTAGATGTCATATGTTTGATGCTTTTCTTCTTTTGTGTGTTCACTGCAAGATACTATTGCTTTTGGATGGCTCTTGATTTTAATGATTACTTTCAGATCTAATATAGTGAAAATGGCACATAGCTGAATCTCCCTAAAATGTTTGCTTCTGCCTTTTCTCTCTTTTCCTGACTAGCTTTTGCATTCACACATGACAACAGGGGTTCCTAGTTTTTGAAAATAACAGACAAGATGTATAGTTGAGGAAGTGTCAATCTTTAGATAAATGAAATGGAAAATTGTATAATTTTAACTCCATTAACAGTAGATTGGATTCCATTAAGTGCTCTGAAACAGTGGATTTGATCGCAGACAAATTTTGAGCAGAGGCAACCTCTGCTAGTAGAACTCTCATAAGAGTTCATGGATTTCTCCTTCTCCTCTCTGTCTCTTCTGCCACAGTCTATACTGTTCAGAAAGATTTTCTGATGCTTGCAGGGATCTATCTGGCCTAGCTGAGATGGGCCCAGGGCTGTCATGTCATTATCTCTGGATTCTTTATGCACACTTTTATCTGGACCTAACCCAGTATGTAAACAGTAGGATTCTGAAGAAGCAAGAGCAGCTCAAATTTCTAGAGGGGGAGAAAATACAACCCTAGGAACTGAAGAACATTTAATGAACAGATCAGTTTATAAAGAGCTAGCAGTAAATCAATGTATTACAGTAAATGCAGCTATTCAAATAGTATGTCACAGAGATCATATAAAGCAGCAGTGGGGAATCATTGCAAGTCCCAATATTCCTCACTATGACCCCTGGGAGTTGCAGTTCAACATCTGGAGACACAGATGATTCCTATCCTGATACAAAGTAAGGCGTAAGTCTGCAGGACCTTCTGGAGTTGGAATTATTAATTACCTAAAATTGTAGCTATTCATTAATATTAATGTGTATGATGTATGTTGTTTCTTGTGTTAAGATGTCTTACTATATAGTTACTATAAAGCCTTTTATTTATATTGCTTTTCTTATTTAAAAAAAATAAGCCACCTTTAAAAAAAATTTTAAAAAGTAAATGTTGGACATTAAGTCTGAAGATAAATAAGTAGAAATATTAAGAACTAAGAGCCAGACATTAATAATATTACTTGAAAATATTTTTAGAAGTATTTCACAGATTTGTTTTGAAAGAGCAAATACTTCATTAGAGGATTTCACAGTTATTTTCCTGTGTCATCCTCTGAAGAGAAAATATTTCCCTATGAAGTTTGTATGTGGGAAAAAATTACCAATTTCCCCCTACCACGTACAACTTCCTAAAAGAATTCTTGCTAATCCCCTGATTGTCTGGAACCAGTGGAAGAAGCTCTAAGTAGATGTGGGGCAGGGGCAGAGAATATCCCCTCTCTTCTTCACCTCTCCTCTCCCCTCCTCCCCTGCCCACCTCTCCCTGCAATATACAGGAAGCATCTTGCTCGTCTGGTGAGAATTGAGAATTAGAAGCATAGTTCTCCTGCGGCTGAGAATAAGAGAGGATTGTTGTTTTGCATGGCATTTTGCTAATAAGGGTTTGTTTATACTAGCACGGCTCCAGAGTTTTAAAGCCCCTGTTTTTATTTAAGGAAGAATGCAGGAAGCTTTCAGGCACAACAGCCTCGCTTTAATCACTTAGGTTTGTTCACTGATGTGTTTTTCAAAGAGGTTACAAATGCCCTACTGCAATTTACATACTCTAAACAAAGAAAAGTTGGGAATTCTCTGCTCTCTCAGTTTCTTTTTCACCTTGCAAACGTATAAGGATTTATAGTTCCTGGATGATCGAACATATAAATCCATGCTTCTCAACCAAAGCTAAGGAATTTAACAGAAAAGCCTATCCTTTCAGTGGATTTATGTGGACACCTTTGTATTTAATCAGGAAACATAATATTCAACTGTGCCTATCTGCTGGCACCATGGATTTCCCTCCATCCCTCAATCTGCCATGGAGAGTTGGAGAATGCTTCACAGCAGATTTGGGAATGGGAGAAGGGGTGAGTTCCAGTTTATAAGTGGGAGTTCATTCACTGGATGCTTGAAGGTTCCCAGTTTTAGGTATTATTATATCTAAACTCGGCTTCAGCCTATCTAAAAAGATTTGATCATTGTCTTGGGAACTGGAATCATAGAATCACAGTGCTGAAGGAGACCACAAGAGTTGTTGAGCTCAACCCACTGCCATGCAGGAGTACATAGTCAAAGCACTCTGGATGGATGGGCATCAAGCCTCTGTTTAAAAATCTCCAAAGGAGACTCCACCATGCTCCAAGGCAGCATATTCCACTATCAGGAGGTTCTTCCTGATGTCCAAGTGGAATCTCTTTTCCTGTAGTATGAATGCATTGCTCTGTGTCCTAGTCTCTGGAAAAGCAGAAAATAAGCTTGCGCTATCCGCCACCTGACATCCTTTTAGATATTTAAACATGGCCACCATGTCACCTCTTAAACTTCTTCTCCAGGCTAAACATGCTCTAAGCCACTCCTCATAGGGCATGGTTACCATTCCCTTTACCTTTTATCAAGCTCGACACATTCCAGCTTGTCAATATCTTTCCTGAATGGTCGTGCCCAGAATTGGACACAGTATTCCAGGTGAGACCTGACCAAAGCAGAACAGAATGCTACTTCCCTTGACCCAGAACTATACTCCTATTGATGTAACCTAGAATCGCATTAACTTTTTTAGCTGCTGCATCAGGTTGTTGTCTGACATTCAGCTTGTGATCTAATCATTAAACAGTCTGTAAGCACCTAGAAAAGAATGTCACCCATCCTGTATCTGCATTTCTTTTCTTTTTTTCCCTCTGCCTAAGTTTGGTACTTTACATTTCTCCCTGCTGAAGTTCATTTTGTTAGTTTTGGCCCAACTGTCTAATCTGATAAAGTAATTTTGAATTCTGATCCTGTCCTCTGGGATATTGGCTACCTCTCCCAGTTTGGTGTCATCTACACATTTGATAAACATGCCCTCTATTTCATCATCCAAGTCATTGATAAAGATGTTGAATAGCACTGGGCCCAGGACAGAACTCTGTTGCATCTTAGTAGTCACTTTTCACCAGGGTGAAGAGGAGCCATTGGTGAACACCCTTTGGGCTGAGTTGGGCAACTAATTACAAATCCACCTAATAGTAGTATTGTCTAGCTTTTTACTAAGTTTGTTTGCAAGAATGTCATGGGGGACCTTTTCACAGCCCTTACTGAAATCAAGGTAAGCTACATTCACAGCATTCCTTTCATCTACTAAGCTTGTAACTCTAAAGATCATTAACCTGGCATCACTTGTTTTTTTGAGAAACCCTTGTTGAATTGTAGTTATCACAGCATTCCTATGTAAGTGCTTACAGACTTGTCTGTTTAATGATCTGCTCTAGAATCTTTCCTAGTATTGATGTCAGGCTGACTTGGTGATAATTGTTTGAGGCCTCCTTTTTCCCCCTTTTGGAACATGGGAACAAGATTTGCCCTCCTGCAGTCTGCAGAGACTTCTATTCTCAAAGCCAGGGATTCTGAGAATTTCTGCCAGTTCTTTTAATGCCTTTGGATATCACTCATCTGATCCTGAAGACTTGAATTCAGTTAGAATAGCTGAGTATTCCTGTACTACCTCTTTACCTATACTGTTCTGCATTTCCTCTACCCTATCATATGTTCCATTTTCCCCAGGTCAAGCACTGTTTTCCTTTTGGGAGAAGACCACTGCAAAGAAAGTATTGAATAGTTCTCCCTTTTCCCTGTCTGCTTTTAGCATTTTACCTTTTCTCCATGCAGTGGCCCTACCGTTTCCTTCTTCCTTTTGCTATGGACATAACCAAAAGAGTCCTTTTTATTGTTTTTAATCTCTCTAGCAAACCTGAGTGCATTCTGCACTTTAGTTTTTCTGACTTTCTCCCCAAATGTGCTGGCTATTTGTTTGAATTTTTGGTGATTTCCCCCTTTTCCCATTTCTTGTACATGTCTCTTTTAAATCTTAGCTCAGTTGAAAGTGCATCCTGGATTCTTTAGATGCCTTACATTTTTCCTTCTCATTGGAATTGTTAAAAATTGTGCCTTCAATATCTCACTTTAAGAAATTTCTATCCGTTATGAACTCCCTTCTATTTTAGTGTGAATAATTACACTGATGATAAAGAGCTTTCTGCATCTCCAGTACCCACTCCCAAGTGTTCACAAATGATCTGAAATTTATTTACTCTGTTAAAATATTAAAGAAAGAACATAGAATTTGTGTGAGTGTGCTGAGAAAGTGCTTCAAACATATCTATACCTTGATACAGATACATCTCTTTGCTTGAAACTGAATAAGTAGATGGTACAGAGGTACTTCTTTTCTAAATTGTATTAAGATCCTTGTATCTGAGCAGTTTCCCTCCCAATAGCAGTTACAGTGGGCCCTCCTTACCCATGGTCTCTGTACATAAGAGTTCGACTGTGTCATATCCTATAGCTAAAATCGCAGCAATGTGTGCATGGATTCCCTGAAGTGTCTGCAGGTGCATCACCACCATTTAGCATTTTGTGATACAAGTATTTGAATTTTTTCTTTTACACAGGGGTTCTGGAATGGAATGCCCACAGATGCGAAGGATCCACTGTACATTCTCTTCAGAAAGAGGGCTGCTTGTGAATAAACAGGCACAACTGATTTTGTAATCCATCAGAACTACTGAAAATTGAAAAACAGATCATTTTCATAGTAACAGGTGTTTTTTTTGTTGTCCCTAAAAGCTTAATCTGTTTAGGCAATGATGGCTTCAAATAAAACAGAATACTGATGGATATCTTAGTAGCACAAAACTTGGCATTAGACTGCTTCATTAATGACTTTCAATATAATGAGAACACCAAGGACAGAGGGGTGGTTTGTTGACTGACAGCTCTGACTCTTGCAAGAAGGTGTTTTTTCCATGTGCACACTTGCCTCCTCCACTTCATTTATCTTTATGGGACATGGAGTATAATTGGGAAGACTTCAGCTGGCTTGGTCCTTTGTGGGAAGGGGTAATCATTCTAGTTTCCAAAACCTAGTCATCCTAGCCCAAATACATACGTAGCCCAACTAGGAGCTTTGGAGGTTACTTTTCTCTTCGCTGTACCATAATCTCTTTTGAAAGCTAGTCCCTGGAGCCTGAAAATAGGCAGCTGGCTTTCAAAGGGACTGACTGCACAGTTATCCAAAATTTTCATTCTGCCAAAGTGACCTCACAGCCATCCCAGCCTCACATGAAAGTTCTTAGTGGGAAGAAAACATTCTCTCTGATTAAGACATAACAGTGACTGGAAAAGACTGTGAGGGCTGTATGTACCATATTTGGAGACCTATGTTTCTTTGTTGGACTGTGAATCATATACATCAAAAGCAAGTGGACCATCTGGAAAATGCTTGTGGGGTAAAAGTGGCAAGATCTGACAAGAGTTTTCATCACATGCTTACTTGTCATCTCCCCTCAAGGCAAAGGTGTGAGATCCACAAGCCATTTCTTTCTCTCATCTTCCAGAGAATCTTGGGTAGTATAGAGGGTTTATAGCTTTCACACATCCACACCAACTGACCACTGTAAAGATCTGAAAGACTTGTGTACAGCTTGCCCAGACCTGTGAAAATTTAGGGCAAGTGACATGTTTTGCATCTTTCTGGATTCTGTTACATTCTGTCCCACTCCCATAACTGTATAAATATACTTTTTAACCTGATGTTTTGATATCACTCTGTACTGTATGTGAAGAAGTGGATTTATATCCATGAAAGCTAATGCTAAAATAAAATCCAATTAGTCTTAAAGCTGCTGCCACATTTCTTTCTCTCCCCTCCCTTATGCTGCAAGAGATGAACACAGCTACATCTTTGGGCAGTATAGGTTTCTATTCTAACTAGGGTTGAATAAATAATTTTTTAAGCAAACAAATAGATTTTTAAAATGCACATTGGATTTTTCAAAATTTTAAACAGATTACATTTTTTTCTTAAAACCATTAGAAGGAAAGAACCAAGGTAAAAGGTTTTATTAGAAATACTCATTAAACAGTTTAATTATGTTCTGTGAATATGTAAGGAGTTTATGGAGATGGATCTGCAAGTGGCATACATGATGTGTAGGTTCTCTTTCTAGGCTTCACCCCCTCTAAGTATAATGATACAGAAGCCAGCAAATAAAAAATTTGAGGAGATAAGAGTAAATTTGAACAAGGAAGAAGAATTCAGAATTGAAGGGAATTACATTTTAATTAGTTAAAATTAATCTAAAAACTATTCAGTTTAATTACTTAGTGTATATGCTCTTTCTAGTGAAACTTGATTTCTAAATATACATCAAGATTGCATTTAATGTACTTTACTTAAAAAACAATTAAGTAGAGTCTTCTTCACTATGGATATAAACTGTAGTTATTGTGGAGTCCTTCAGAAAAGGGGTTTAAATGGTGATTTAAATAAAATGAACTCAGCCTTTAAAATGGAGAATGAGGAATGAAGATCATTCTCATATTGAAGGGGAGAAAAGAATGAAAAGTATTTTAAGAATTAAGAACAGGAGCCATGAGGAACAAAGATGTTAGTGGTACAACCCAGCATGAAGGTTGATGGTGTTTTTTAGGGCAAGAATAGGCACCAGTGGAAGATAGGAGGCCGCATTAGCCCTCCAGGAGACTGCTCCTTTAAAAAAAAATGCTCCCAAACATTTTGATGCATTTTTCCTTAAAAAAAATCATTTTGATCCCTGTGGAGTCCAGGAGGGCTCCAAGCATGTGGAAATGTCCTCTGTACCCCTAGATATCATTTTGGGCATTGTAGAGAAAAAAAATTGTTGCCTGGCGAGGCCTTGGTTGCAAAACTGGTCCTGGGGGGTGCATGCAGGCTATGGACCACACTTTGCCCACCCCTTTTCTAGGGGATGACAGAAGAGATTGATGGTTTTCATCTTCTGAACAGAGGATAGATACCAGATTAAGTGTATTGCTGCTTGCTGGAAGGCTACACAAGAACTCAAGGTTCTCAGTAGTCAAATAAATGAGCATCAAGCTGGCTAGATTGCATTAGGTTTTGGGGGAACTTTGGCTTTTGCCCATATCCAAGATCTCTTTGACTCAAGGCTCAGAAGCTTAAGAGTCTCTCTCATCTCTGTCAGTAGAGGATGTTAGCAGGTCCTTCAGATCCACCCTGTTTGATTAGCCACCACTTACCATCTAGTTATGATGACATGGAGATGGAAAGACAAGATAGGAAGAGTGGGGACAAATTGGATGGAGGATGGTGCTCTTTGGCAACTCTTTCCTAATACTTGGAGGTTTGGTGGAAAGCAAAGAAAACCATAAATTTCCCATGAAAAGAACAGTTTTGGTCCATCAGTAGGAGCTGTTGATCCTACCAGTCTTTCATCTACTCTTAATATTGCAGCATAAGCTGTAATGAAGACTGATGCACATAATTCCTTCATTTTCTCAGTTTCTTGAAGGTTATCTGCTCTGCATTCTTGACTTAACATACGTGCAGTAGTTTAGCCCTCCATTTCTGCCACTATCATGTTGAACAGTGGTCATATGAGAGGGTCTTATGGCAATGTGGTATGGGAGAAAGTGGAGCCAATAGTAATGCATGTGACTTTGGAACAATATCTGTCCTATAGGATGGAGTTTCTTGCTCTGCCAAACAAATAACTACTTTTTGTTTTGGTCTCTAGCTTTAATAACAAATTGAAGTATTAATATAGTCTCATTTTTAGGAAGTTTAACCTGACACATATGTGGATCTTAAAGCTGATGATTGCAAGTTAGAATTAGTTACAAGCTTGTTTGTTTGTTTGAAGTCTTTCATTTCATACGTTCATGGAGTACCAAGCTGTATGAAAACTCTGCACGAAAAAGCTAGCTGATGAAAAGCCAGAGAAATTCGATTTCTGTTCTTTCTTTTCTGTTTGATTTAGTGTTGAGCAATATCAATTTCTGATGAATCTATATAGCTGTGTGTCAGCAAACAACAACTCAACTGTTATATATATCCTATCACATAAAGACTGTATTGCTTGTTTTTTTAAAAAAAATGGGGTAGAATTTTGAATCCATGCAGAGAGAAATGATGCTTGTATTTCTACTCTTCTCCTAGAACACTTCAGTAATGGAGGATCAGAATGAAGATGAGTCTCCTAAGAAGAGCACATTGTGGCAGGTAGCCTCAATTATCTTCCCCTTCCATTTTCCTTGAAGTCCCCAATAGGGGACATTACTGTTTTGTTTTTAAATGCATCCAATTCAGAGATCTTTTATTCTCCCTTTTAAAAATCATTCTTTAGGATTGACTTTGGAATTTTTCCAATATTTATGTATTCAGATGCTGTTGGGGTGTTTGGACGCTGGGGAGAAGTAAGACAATTTTAGGATGATTTCTCCAATTGAGCAGCACATCTTTTAATGCTTGGACTTCGCATGGACACAGTTCAACCTTTTGGGGAGTTCTTGGTGGCCCATGGTGTGGGAGGTTATGGAAGTATAAATGGATGAAATAATTGCTTATATGTAAGAAAAATTCACTTTCATTTTATGTCTTAAAGAGTTTGGTACTTCTGCTGGTGGTATCTACGTTGTTGTTGTTGTTTTGGCCAGCAACATTTGTTGCTTCTGACTCTCAGATTTCAAACAACACTTTGGTCAGGTACAAATCCAACACCTACAGAAAGATTGAATTGATAGCATTTAACATTTCTCAATGAGTAGTAGAAGCTGAGTAGTATGCACGTAACACCCTTCTTGTTCTTGATGGAAGGATGGGGCAACACATAGCATATAACTGTGTAGTGCTTACACTTTAATACTTCACAGTAACTTTTTCAGACAAAAAAGATGAAGCTATAAGTAGATGGTCTGTATTTCATTCAATAAATTCAATAATAAATTAAATGATAATAATAAATTCACAGATAATAATAAATAATAATGATAATAGTAATAATAAAATCAATAAATAAATTCATTCAGTAAATGTAACTAATTGTTGTTATACTAGGAAAGTGGGTGGGTACATTTTGCCAGTTAGTGGTGAATGTAGGGTGGCAAGAATTGCTACTTATCTCACATTAGTGTTCATTGCATGGCTGCTGCATCAGAATTTACCATGACATTGGCTTTGCTTAGTATATCATTGAATGAGGAAGCAGCTATAGGATCGTATGTTCTGGAAAGCTTTTCTTGAAATTTTTAACGTGGACAGAATTAGTAAACCTTGCTTGCTCTCCTGAGGTCCTTGTACACTAATCTTAAATTAACTGTATGGGTGTTTAACAATAATTGCCCTGTCCAGGGTCTTCATAGATAGGAATGCAGATTACCTTTTTTCCCCTTTTTTCTGTAGATCTTCACTGTCAGTCACATCTGTCAGGTTCACTTGCCGTTCAAAGGTTTACTGAGTATCTATCTCTCAGGCCTTTTTGAGCTGTTTTTGTAATTCTCAGCTGGCACTAGGTGGTGCTGTGAGTACAGTGATGGAAATTTTCATCAGAGATTACAAATATAACTAACACATTACTTCTTGCCCTGGAAGAGTAATGAATAGCTATGGAAGTCAGCCTAACCAGCTCTCTCATCTCTGTTGTGTGATAGATAGATAGATAGATAGATAGATAGATAGATAGATAGATAGATAGATAGATAGATAGATAGATTTTACACATCTTGTAAAGATGAGAACAGTTTGCACAGATAAAAGATATTCAAGTTAGGATAAACAGTTAGTGCTTCACTTGATACAATTTCTATATGCACTTAGCTGTTTGATTTGGTGTTTGAATTAATCTGTTTAGGTTAGCTTTACACAAGGCAGTGTTCAATCTGTAGCTGCTACAGCAATTTGATTGTAGGAAACTAAGTTGCTTGTGTGGTAATTATTATAAGCAGCAAGTTTATCTAGCTGCTTTTTGTATAAAAATGGTGATAGTTCTTCTAATTGTCATCAAAAAGTTCCGAATTTAAATTGTTGAAATATACCAATGTGTTCAATAATGAGGAAAATATATTAAATCAAATGACAGTACTTGGAATGCTGAGATTTCTTGAAAGCATCCAAATGGAAATAGAAGGCTGGAAGAATGTTCCAAGTGGTTTACAAACTAGTGTTGGATAAGAAAACTCTTCCCATGAATGAGTTGAAAAGTGTATCCATCTCTTACTTAGCAGCAACTTAGAAGAGAATTTTGCTCTTCAGGTTGATTTTGTCGTATGAAAAATTTGAATACCCAGTCTAAGCCAAAAGTTTGACGTCTACCTAATGCTTTAATAGTGAAACCTGAACAGCTGATAATTAAATCTGTATTTTGTCTTCCTAAAAAAAAAAAAAACAGATAAGCAATGGAACTTCATCTGTGATAGTCTCAAGGAAACGACCATCTGAAGGAAACTACGAAAAGGAAAAGGACTTGTGCATTAAATACTTTGACCAGTGGTCTGAATCAGATCAGGTCGAATTCGTGGAACACCTTATTTCACGAATGTGTCACTATCAGCATGGACATATTAATTCTTACTTAAAGCCTATGTTGCAAAGGGATTTCATCACTGCATTGCCAGGTAAGATCCATCACATCAAGCAAAAAGAAATATAAAAATAGATTGTGTACTTTGCTGTGACCAGATGTCATTACTTATTAGTGGGGTTGATAGTTTGTACATTCTAGTGTGCTTTCCCCACTTTTCTCTGAATAATTTCAGTGGCCACTGGATGCCAGTATTGTTCCATTTAAATATAGTCTGTGAAATGTGTAGAGGAAGTGGGGTGGAGCAGAGTGGGCTGTGATTTTAAAATGAGGTTGTATTTGAAGTGCATATTATTCTTTTAAATTTCTTTGTATCTTTAAACTTGCATACAAGATTTGGCTAGTGCTGCACTTTGCTGCACTTTGCATTTTAGTCATTTACTGGATTTTCAACCTGCTGATACAGGCTGCATCAGGGATCATTGTTGCTGCTGCTGCTGTTCCAGCTAATTTGATATTTTACTATTCACTCTCTTCATCTGTGATTTTAAAACTAGTTCCTTTAGCTTTGTTTTCCCAGACTGAATGGTCATATATATTCTATGTGTTTATAAAGTTGCAGAATTCGATGCCATTGTTCTAGTTATTCCTAATTGACAAACAGTTAAATTCATCAGAATTCATTTCAGCAGAAATGTCAGAAATTGAGCTTTCTGGTTGGTTAACTTCAGTGAATTTGCAGAAATTCTGTCTGGGAACTTGAACAAGTTGCTTTGCTTTGTCTGCTGTAAACATCTGCTTGTCATCCTCAATAACATCAGTACTCTTCTAGACTTCTGGAAATGTCCTAAACAGAAATACAACAGAAAAGGTTTGTTCACACATTGTGGTATCATCAAGGCATGCTCTGAGGGAGATAATTTGTAATGTCATGTTTCTCAAATGGTTAGCCAGGAATTGTTGTATGAAAAGCAATACAAGAATGACTTGAAAAAATGCATTTGGACTGAGCAGTCCTAGGGATCCACACGATGATGCACAGACTGTTAGTTATGGTCTACTTTACAGTTTTGTCATTGTTCTGCCTCTTACTGCAGAATCTCCATTATTTTATCACCTTTCCTCACTTGTCTTTGCTTAGTTTCTTCACTGCATACAAACTCATCTGCTGTCAACCTCCCTTGTTGCCCCCAAATGTGCCTGTCTTATGGGGGAGATGAGGTTTCCCCATTTCTGTTTCTTTTCACGTAGGGCAAAAACCCTCCTCCAGTGAAACTGATTTCTTCTAACTGTTTAAGACTCTCCTCAATATTCAGTTCCTCTTTATTAATTTTTTTTGAAAGCTTCTATTGCTGCTTCACTTTTCTTGCTTTATCCCAATATTTAAAATATTTTTAAGAGGCTTTTCAGGGTGCACTGAAAGGATGGCTTACAAGGTCACAAAACAGGTGACAATACAGTTACGATTCAAACATGCACACGGTAGTAGCCAAAGGCTTTTTAATGCACAAAATTCATTATAATAATTATGTCTTTATTGTGTTTTGGAAAGGCAGCAGTGATAACAGCCATACATATATCTCCTTGGAGGGAGAGTTGTAAAGATATGAGGCCCACAACTGAAATATCCCTAGTACCCACCAGCTTAATGGCTCTCACTGTAAAAAGGTTGAATGTGTTTAAAATAAGATGGAACTGAAAAATTAAGCACACAGCCGAAAGCCTCCTCAGCCTGGCATGTTCCAGGGAAATGATAAGAGGATATATCTGGAGAAGGCAGGCTTTAAAAGAGCATGTGCTCCAGAAGAGCTGAGAGTCCTCCCCTCTGAGAAGCTGTCAAAAGCCTTTCCCTAGCTTGGTATACACCACTCACTGGCCATGAACTTTGCCCGCTCCTGGAGTAGGGTCTCTGAAGCTAATTTTAATGTTCCCTTGGATAAAGTAGCCCCTAAATGTCTGTAGACTATTGTTGATCTTGTGTGCTTCTGACTTTGTGTGCTTTCTGACATTGCTTTTGACTTATGGCACCTCTAAGGCAAACCTATCGTGGGGTTTTCTTGGCAAGACCCATTCAAAAGAGATTTGTTGTTGTTGATTCTCTCAGAGGCTGAGAGAGTGTGACTTGCCCAGGATCACCCAGTGGGTTTCCATATCTGAGCAGGGTTCAAATCCTGATGTCCAGAGTCATGGTTGTGTACCTTCAAGTCATTTCTGACTTACGTCAACCCTAAGGTGAACCTTTCATGGGATTTTATGGGGCTGAAAATGTGTCATCCACCCAAGGTCACCCAGTGGCTTTCCATGGCTAAGTGGGAAATTGATTTCTGGTCTCCAGGGTCATGCTCCAACATTCAAACCACTACACCATGTTGGCTCTCCCTCCAGAGTCATACCTATTTGTTAATCTCTGACCTTTCTATCTGCTCTGGTTTTCTTCAACTTATATAAAATGTCTGTAAAATGTCTAGGTAGAAGGATATACTTTCTTTTTAAATAATGGTGAGTTCTGAGAAATCTTCAAAAGAATCAAATTTGATTTTCTTTTCTAAAACCATTACAACTGCAACGATCCCTCATGAATGTGCAAATTGGTTTGGCTATACTGAGAGCTAGAGATGCTAGAAACATTCTTTCATCCATTTATCTAATTAGAACAGTGATAAAAAAAATGTTTCACCCAAAAGACCATTCCCTTTCTTTTTCACTCTTGTAAGGAAATCTACTGAAGAACTTATTCAGACATTATGATGTTTTATTGTTTTTCCCAAAGTTCATCTCAACTTGTCTTCAGGTGTCGTCTTGCTGTGATTTGGTTACTGCTTGGGAGCAGCTTCTGTAAACAGTGTGATATCAACTCAAGAACCCTCTGCTCTGTTTGTATGTACGGGTGACTTTGGATGTGTCGCACACTCTCGGCCCCAGAAAACCTCATGATCGAGTTGTCCTAGAGAAAGTCCTCCCCTGCAGACCATAAGACTCAGCCAGGCGTATATAGGAAGATAACAGCCTTTCAGATTTTCTAGGCCTAAGCTATATAGGGCTTTAAATTGCGCCCTGAAACTTTGACTTGTGCCATGAAACAGACTGGCTGCCAGTTAAGTTGTGCAAGGGAGATATAAGCCGGAATCCTACATTTGCTTGTTCACATGACTTGTGTTATATTACTATAATTATTTTTGTGTTTACAGTAATTATTTGTATTATGCCCCCCCCATTTGTATTCTTAGCACATGGGCATTACATGGATGAGATGCACCAGTTCAGTAATCTTCAATCCTCACCTCTTTCTTAAACTGACAAAGTTAAGTTTTATGCTATATCCCTCTCCACATGCTTCTGAATGGAACTGTTTAAACAATCAAGATCTAAAGGCTATTTTGGCTTCTTGAACTCAGATTATCTCACTCTGTGTTTTTTTTAAGCTCATGTATTTTTAATCTCATGCTTAAATCTTACTTGCTTTTATAAAATATTGAATGCTTTAACCGCTATTAAAATATTTCCAATTGTTGATACATTGAAAATTGCAGCTTTACATTAATGGTTCATGTTTTTTAGTTCTGGAAAATGGGTAAAATACCAGAATTTCAGGCTCTTGAGACTTGTCTCACTGGATTTTCAACGGACTATCCTCTATAAAGATTTTGTTTAGTTTATCTTCACTAACCAGCTAAAGCTCTATGATTCCTTTGGGATGTATGAGACTCAGTGTTTAAGACAAACTTTGTGCACTATGTATGAAGAGCTGTTTCCATCTTTTGTGACAGGTTTTGTGAGTTTTCCAATCTTAAGGCTGGTATTGTATTTACTTGTGCTGTAAGTACTAAATGGCACAGACAGATTCGTGTTCTGCGTCAGTCTTAAAAATCTTACAAATGCTGAAAAAGTACTGATATGTTTGCATAGGCCTGATTATGACACACAAGTGGCCTTGGCAGCTTTCTCTGTCAGCCACTCCAAATTAATTCCGTAATTGACTACTGCTACATAGAAATACAATGTTCTGAAAAAGATAGTTCGTATAAACTTAAAAGAATGTACAAGTAGCTCCCACTTGTTACCATCCATTCTAAATTTTGCACCTGTCCACATACACATGAAATGGAAAATATTTGTGGTCTCTGGCTTCCTTTTAGTGGAAAAAGTGATAATTATGATATGAGCTCTCCAAAGAAAAAAAAAGGTGGTAGAATGTTTAGTCTGCATAGTCTGTTCTTGTCAAGTTACTTTGTGGTTAGCATGTAGTAATGAAGGCGTGTGCTTCAGACTCTGCAAGATGGTGTGTCACATACTTAACTAGAGGTTGCTAAAGTGGAGCCTTGTAATTGGACCTGCAGGTATTGGGTTGAAATGGCCTCAAATCCTCTTTGGGCTGGGTTCATTCTTGGATGTTTGAATGAAGTATAATTTTTCATGGAACATGAGAAAAGAGATCTGTATTAGGAAGAAAAGGGATGCCGGAGCTGCAAAACCAGGCCCTTTCTGTGCTATGCCTAGAGTGCTTTGTGAGGGTGCTTCACAATAGTGAGGGCTTTGTTTGAAGCAAGCAGGCTTGGATTGACGATCTGGAGAGCGCATGCACATTATGTGCTTTTGCGTCTGGTATTTTGCTTTCCAAGAGCCCACTATATTATAAAACATAATCCTTAAATATGTATTATAGTATAGTAACAGTTTGAGCCACCTGCCTTTGACAATCCTATGTAGCTAGAAGGACAGAAATTTCTTATGTTTGGAGTCAACATTTTTGACAGAGCCTGGAGGTGTGGCTAGTATAGCAGCTCTAGTAACAGGTGGTCATATAACCAGATTGGATCTGTCTGAGCAAAACCCAACTCTAATAAGAGGGAGAGGCTGTGAGTGAGACAGCGGAAGGCATATGTATACAGGGAGCATGAATTGGATTCTAGCTTCCTTCAGTGAGATTCTTAGAGAGAAGTCAGAGCCTTCAGCCATCCAAAGGGGGCTGCTTGGAAAGAGGGTTGTCTTCTCAGTGGTCTAATGTGAAGCAGGGAAGAAACCAAACCACTTCTGAATGGGTCAGAAAGTGGGACCCTGAGTGGGGAATTACACCTTCGTGCTAAGGGGAACCAAAGGGGTGTGTGTGTGTGTGTGTTTGTGTGAAAGCTATATTGTTGAGTACTGTGGTGATTTGAAGAAATTAGTTAAAACATCTTTGGGGAAGTGTTATTTTGTTTGAATGTTCTTGGAAAACCCCAATACCTTACACAAGCCCTCCACAACATTACATTTACATTTGGGCTTCCTTTTTATCTAAGTAGTTTAGCTTTTGGTTGTTTTGTACTAAATATCATATTTTAATAATTGTAGGCTTTGATGAAGTTAGGTAAGAGTCCTTGAGCGTTGAAGGTAGGAGTGCAGTGGATGTGGGATCACTCACCCCTACTGAGTTGCTGCACCCCCAGCCAACTGGAGGCTGTGTCCTACTGTGCTGCTGAACTTGATTAAATAGAACAGCAGCAAAGGAAAACAACAACAGCAAAAACTTGAAAACAAGCTTGGAAACAAGAGGCCTGCCGTGTGCATGTCCTGTTTTCAGGCAGTTAGCTTCAGAGCAAGATGCGTAGGCCTGTGTGCCTTTTTTCAAAGCAGATGTTCCTGCTGAGGGTTCTGGTGTTGCTGCTGGTCGACTGAAACTTGTGAGCAATAATAACATGCTAAAGCTATACAAAGGGGTTCATTACAACCCCAAATTATACTGTAGAAAATATTGTATATTACACATGAAAACCAGAGGGGAAAAACAAAAGAGGAGGAAAACAATTAAAGGAAATAACTGCTCCAAGGAAGACTGACAGCTTCTTCACAGAGAAATAAAAGGAAAGAGGTCATCAGCATTCAGGCCTAAAAGGACTGACATTCTGAAACACTGCTTGAGGACTTCCTACTAAACAAACAATCACTTCCACTTTCTTCCCTCCCTGTTCCACTCATTTTTTTCCCATCACTCTGTTACTTCATTTGCTTCACAGTTCTTCTCCTGCTACTTCAGTTGTTTCACAACTCTTCTTCTGCTCCTTGACAACATACATGTCTCTTTTCCATCTTCCAGAGAAAGCCATGATGCATCATGCCTGTCAGCTCACAAAACATGACAGAACAAACAGCATATGTTGCATTTGCTTCTGTTCTTATCCTCCTCCCCTGAGGTCTTCCTGTTTTACTAATATGGCAGAGGGAGAGCAATTCCTAACATATTTTAATGACCCCAAATAATTAATTTGTTAAAGTTCAGGATTTACAGTGTTAATAGATCTGTGGAATTCAGCTGTGTTACGAGAAAGTTTAACAAAGTAGTAATTTAACAAGTTAAATTGTTATTTTTGTAATGATATTTGCGCAAACAAATAGCATTATAAATACATTATATCTAATTTGGTTGATTCATAAAACAGCCATGTGTCTAAGTACACGAAATCTAAAAGCATAGTTTATTCAGACCATTACTCACTTACCAGTTTATGAGAAGAAATCAAAGGTTAAATTTGAAAATGGAACAAAATTTCAGTATTATAGTAAAATAAAGCAAGTTATTTTGCATTCTGAACTTCATCTCCTTCTCACAATCAAGCAGGTGCAGAAAGGACATATTCAACAATAACAACAAAAAGGACACCCCCCCAGTGAGGTTTTAATGAGTGCTAATCTTGCTTCATGAAACTTGATCATGTTTTTTTGTCTGAGCTACTTCTGTCAGTGTCACTGCTTTGTCAGAGCATTTTTACCATCTTTATATGTTGCAGACATAGTCAGTGTCTAAAAACTTGACAGTTTGTTTAGATGGAGAGAAGCTGTTTTTTTATTTGTATTTTATTTATTTTATTTTATATATTTTGCTTTGGTGTGTTTCCAAAGATAGTATACTTTCATTCATATGCTGCAGAAGAAGTTGGACTCTGAAGCAGGCAAGAAGGGCCTGTGTCATGCAAAGGCATTCACTCTGTGCTTTGGGGATTGTGGAGGCAGGAATATACTTAGGAGAGTGCCAAACTGCATTGCTGGACCAAATAATGTAAATGTGTCTTATATTCTGCCACATTTGAAAATTCCATTCCTATATTAATTAGAAATCATTTTGAGGGAGTATAACCCAGATAGTAATATATGAACACTTTGTCTTTAGATTTTTATTCCTCATTCTAAAACAAAATATTTCAGGTTCCCATTTAAAGAAAAAAAAGAAGACTCGGGAGATCCTAGGAAGAGTCCTTGGGAGGAAAACTGGGGAAAAACCAAGGGAATGTTTTTCTCCCAAAGGTTTCTAATGTATTTTCATGCCCATTGAGCTGCAAAAGCTAGTGTTTAGGTAGCATAACTGTAGAAACTAAAGCATTTGGGGTTTTTAATTTGGGATCTGATTACTTGTAAGTAGCAATCTCAGCCTATATAAGCAACCAAGTGTCCGTATTGCTAATGTTGGTATTGGAAAGTGAGCTGCTGCTAGCTTCCATTGTAAAGTCTTAGTTTCATCCATTAACTTTGGATTATAGAATTGTTTTGACCTGTTCAGTGCCAATTTTGCTTTACCACAAGAGAAAAGATGCTTGTGAAGTCTGAAGGAAATTAAAGTGTTTTTGAAATGCACAAGCTGTTAACATTTCTAAAATTTTTCTGTCATCTCTCAAAAGCTTATTGCCACTTCCGTCTTTCCATCTAATAAAGTCACCATGGAAACTTGTACTGGTTACATGCCTCTGGCACACTAAAATACAAATAGTTTAGTGGTTGGTACGTTTGCTTTTTTTTTCTTCCATTAAATGTTGAGCGGGCCTTTGATTTCAACTGCTGTACAGCTATATGTTGGCCAAGAAAAAAATGCTCAGGATGTCAAGCTTGGAAAACATAAGGCCTTACTGCTGGTAGCAGTAATGATTTATTCCCTGTTACTGTTTCCTTTACAAAATCGCTCACCTAAATCACCATAGGATCAGAAAATGTAGCATAGAAGTGTAGTTTACCTAATTCTGAGAGAAGCCAAACTCATAGCCAGTTTCAACAGTGGCATATAACTGGCACTCTAATGACTTCAGGTGCCTTTCTTGCATGTTTGTTGGGAAGTGAGACTTGAGTTCTTCTTTGCTGTAGAAGAGGTCCCGTAAATACAGAAGCCTCTTGATTAAGGTTGCCGCTGGAAAAAAATGGGTAGTATTGTGTAAGCTAGAGTAGTGTATGGGGTTTAAGTCTTGAACTAGGACTCTGGAAGATCAAGGTTCAAATCCCCACTCAGCTGTGGGGAACACAGTGAGTGATCTTGGGGGAAGTCACGTTCTCTCAGCCTCAGAAGAAACCAGTAGCAAACCACCTTTGAAGAAATCTTTCCGAGAAAACCCTGTGATGGGTTTATTTGAAAGCATTTAGCAATGACAGATTGTGTGGGTTAGTTCTTCATTGCTTATACTTCTTACTGTTCACTAATCTATCCCTGTCTTACCCCAGTGCCTAAATATCTTGCCCAGCTGAAGGAGTTATTGGTTTATATTCTAATGCAGTGCTGTTCACAGTGCTGGTCTGTGGACCAGTGCCTGACCCTGAGCCATCTAATGCTGGTCCCTGGAGAGGTTCAAGGAAAGATCAGTACAGTTGTGTCCGATAGGATCAAATATGGTACTAATCCCTGGCCTGCTGGGGAAAAATTACTGGTTCTCCATATCAGATAGCTTAAGAAGCATTGTTCTAATGCAACTTTCTCAAATTGGTGCCCTCCAGATTTTTTGGACTATAGCTACTTTCAACCCAATTCAACATGGCTGACAGAAGTGGTAGGAATTCTAGGCCAAAATGTCTGGAGAGATCCAAGTTAGGGGAAGCTTTTTAAAGGGGAAAAAAAAACATTAAAATTGGGACACTTTCTGAAATTTTCTGTTCAGGTGTCTGAATTATATTGACCGAGTTGTGAGTATGCTGTGTATCACACCCTGTTGAAAAAACTTATGTACATATTATACACACTAAGCAAAAACGCTGATTGTTGGTTGTTAAGCTTGTGCTTATTGATTTTTTTAAAAAGACAAAGTAGTCTGGTTCAAAATAATACTTAGCTACTGTATTCATGCTGCAATGGTGATACATTCTAGTGCTAGAATCAGTTGTCAAGCAAGCAGGAGCCATGAAGTATTTTTTTTTAAAAAAAAAGTATGAAGTTCTCTGAATCTCTTTGCAGAGTAGTTTTCCTAAATACCACCCCCATCTTTCTCAGAAGGTGTAAAGGAACAGAGTCAACTGTATTTATTCCCTGTTTTTATTTTGTTTTATTCTATTGTTCTGCATATTTGTTTCACATATTTCAGTTCACAGCAGTGTATGACACAAATATTCACATGAGTATATTTTGGAAGGGAAACATTTATCACTATCAGGCTTTGGACTATTAATTCATTTACATACTTGAGAAGTTGAGAGAGAGGAACAATTGATTTGGTTGAAGACACCTTAAATGCAGCTTTATAACTCCTAAATGAGATTCATTAGCTGTTCTCACAAGAAACAGAACAAAAAGAGAATGCTGAATTCTGAACTTGTCCATGCTAATAAAAGAGAGTTTGCAGGCTATTTTATCAAAGACATTGCAAAGTGTTCTGTCAAATAATACTAATGGTTGGAACTACCCTCCCTCTGTAGCCCGTTTTCAGTTCATAGTGTTGCATCCTAAAGCATGATAAAGCACCAGGGCCTCTTGTTCAGACAAGTATTGGAGATTGCCCTCCAGATTACTTAAATGTATGAAGTTTCTGTTTCAGACTTATATTTTAGCTTCTACAATTGGGATAAGATTTCATTTTGCCGACCAGTTTAAGAATACAAAACTGCTTTTTGAAACAAGTGCCAATGGAGCCTGTAAAGTTAAGAAAATCATAGACTTGCTTTTTGTCCATAACTGGCTAGGTTCCCAAGATGGGGTGGCCGGGTTAAAATGGTTTTAAATCCTGTTATCCCAATCTTTTCAGGCAGTTTGTTAGACAAGTTATCATATACTAAACATTTTGACTCAAGGTTAGACATATAAGAAAAGACCAATAAAAATATGGGTTATATGTAGTTGTTCTGCTGCTTTACTTTGTATCTTCAGGGGTGGGGATGGCCTTAGTCTTCCAGTTAAACATGGATGCTTTTCTGATCCAGAATCTTCTTAAAGGGATGTGTCTTTGATTTTAAAAAAAGTCTTGTTTGGAGACCAGATAACCAACACTTGTAAAGAATGAAAGCTGAGATCTAAAGATCTGCAGTGGGTTCTGCACACTGAGTGGAGGAGATGACAAGAGCCATTTTGCAGAGCAGTTTTTGACAAGAGTAAAAAGCTGAGGGAAGAGTCTGTCCCCCCATGGAAAACCTCACTGGGTAACAGACAGGCCTTTGGATGTGTGTAAAGTTATTGCCCAGGATTTCTTTGAAGTGGCATCATTTGGATCTCTAAGCACTTTTTCATCTAGAGGCCTAAGTTCTTCTCTCACTAGGTTATCTTTAATTCTCTACAGTGAACCACAATGCTATGTAGTCAGCTTTGTGTACAGTTTTCATGGTCCTTTCTCACCATGGTGTAAAACCAGCCTGAACATAAATGCTTGGAAAAGAAAAATGCTTTCTCTTTCTCGGTTCTCAGACTTTGCCAGACAATCTAACATAATAGTGTAAACCAGTACCCTAGCAGTTCAGGAAGTAGTTTGCTGTGAAATGACTGACAGTTTTGTTATTTCTTGTTAACTTTCTCTCCCCCTCCCTCCGTCTATGTAGAACAAGGCTTAGATCACATAGCAGAAAATATCCTCTCCTACCTTGATGCCAGGTCACTCTGTGCAGCAGAACTGGTTTGTAAAGAATGGCAACGAGTTATTTCTGAAGGAATGCTGTGGAAGAAGCTTATTGAGAGAATGGTACGAACTGATCCACTTTGGAAGGGACTATCAGAAAGAAGAGGCTGGTAGGTATATGTGCGAAAAGTGCGCATTCTTTTTTTAGAACAGAAATATTTCCCAAATACACTGGCCGGATCAATGGCGGGTAACTGTAATTTCCAAAAAAAAAAAAAAAAGACTATAAAATGTTTAATGTTACTTAAATATTATTTAAATGCTCTGACTGTAGTTGCAAGTTATGCAAGGGACTGTTCAGGCTGTAGGTCCACTAGGCCAGGAGTGAAGAAATGGCAGCATTCCAGATATTCATCTGCTGTTCCTATTATACTTTAGAATTGGCCCTGCTGACCAATGCTGATGGGAATGGAGTTCAGCAATATCCGGAGGATCACAGGAGCCTCTGTTCCACTCTAGGCGCTGTTTCCCTTTCTTTCTGTCTTCCTGTTGGGTGTGGAAGAAGATGGAACCAACTTCTGCATAGGAGAAGGAAAATGGGAGGGGAGCAAACGCTTCCACCTCTGTGGTTCCGTTCCTCTGTAGTTCTGCCCGCAATCACACATGTTCTCACCATGGAGGCATAGTCTCTGAGGAGCAGTCTCTGACTCTCCTTACAGTTTGTGAGCAAGTGCAAGGTGGACTTAGGGAAAGGAGGCACAGCTGACTAAGCATGTTCCATCCATTCTTGATATGTTCCTACCTTAGTGGCAGTTGGTGGTCTCAATCAGCCAGTGTATGAACTGCTGCTTAGACCATCTTGGAAACGATTTTTGTTTTCATACTCAAAATTTCACCTCTCTCTCTCTCGTTCTCTCTCTCTCTCTCTCTCTAATTATAGGGATCAGTACCTGTTTAAAAACAGACCCACAGATGGCCCTCCTAATTCATTTTACAGGTCACTGTACCCAAAGATAATACAAGATATAGAGGTATGTTTTTGAAAACCTTGTTTTAAACTGTGTTGAGTTTGAAACTGTGTTTTCATGAAATTTTCTTCTCTCTCTTTTTTTTTAAATGTGTTTTAGTAGTAGAAGGACCTTGCCTTGAATAAATTTGGGAATCCTACCTGTTCTGTGAGGCCATTGTTATGGTAGATTAATTTAAACGACTTTAAGAACCAACAGTCAGGGACTCAGTTCAGATTTTGACCAATATTGTCTAAATCTCATTGTTAGTCCCAACAAGAATAGACCTATTGAAGCAATGGCAACTTGACATGCCAACACTTATGTAAGTTCCATTGGTTCACTTGGTCTGCTCTAGCTAGGACAAACAACAGGATTTAGGCCTATGTAAAATACAGAAGTGAGAAATAGGAAAGTGTTAAAGCATAGTTAAGTATATATAGTACATGCACAATAACATACTGAATCACAGGAGAAGTAGTTATTTGCTGTAATCTCCCAGTGTCTTGGCTCTTAGCTCTTCTAGTGGACGATGCTTCACTCATTTCAGTGAAGGCATAAGATCTGTGTCTTCATTCCTTTGGGCTTCAGTATTTTTTTTCTGTCTTGGAAGAGAGAAGATTTAAATTTTACCCCATTCCTCTTTCCCTAGACTTTGCCAAAATTAGATTTTGGAAGCGTTTCTTTAGCAGTTCAGCACATGCATTTGTACGTATGTCTAATATTGATGATCTGTCATCTGTTTCCTTGAGAGACATTTTTAGATCCTCCTCCTTTTAAAAAAGCCTTGGAGATTTTAGTGGAATCACGGTTTTTAAAGATGTGTATTTGACAGTAATTCTAGGCAAATGGTACATAATACAGTGAAACAGGCGTTCAAGGTTGATATCTCAGACCTGTAATAACCTTTGATATTTCCTGTGTAATGTTCATTTATGTTCTAAGTACAGGGATTCAAGGTGGCTTACAACTTTAAAAAATTATAGCTTAGGAATTATACAGCAGTATTAGTTTTGAAATATAAACATAAATGTTATTTTAAAAAAAGAAAGCTTCAGGCAGATCATTTAAAAAAAATAAACAGTGTTGGAAAATAAGATGGATTCAAGCGTCTCCTGTTTTTCAACTTTTTGATGGTCTTCTCTTTCAACCCCTTTCAATTACAACTAGAACCCGTATATTCAACATGTAGTCTGCTTGTTTGACCATGTGTACTAACTGAAAAGGATTGAAAGAGTGGGTTACCAAAAAGCAAGCCTGCACTGCTTTTTCTGCCTTCCCAGTGCTGCTGTCTATTCCAGCAGCTCCAGCTCCCCAGCAGGTCAGAAAAGGAGACACCCAGGTGGGCAGAGAGAAGGATGAGCAGTGAGCAAAATACTGGTGTGCCTGACAAACTTCTATCTTCCTCCTCTCCCTGTGTCTGTGGGTGCATTTGTGTGTATGTATGTGAATGTGTGTGTTTAAGGTGTGCTAACCCCTAGTGGTGGCAGCATGACAGAAAGAGCAAGAGAAAGAAGATCTCTAGCGGTGTCTTTCAGCGAACTAAGGGACAGCCATGACTCTTATACACACACACACACACACACACACACCCGATGTCCGTGTTTCTTGTCTTTTTGGCTGCTGAGGAGATCCAAGCCTAGCCGCAGTGTAAAAGCAGATGTCAGGCTGCAAATCAATCTCTTTTTTTCCCTCTCCACACCTCTCTCTCAGCTGACTTGGTGCTATCTTTTCGTTCATTCTGTGTGCACTGCACACAACTTCTAAGAGAATCTTTGTGACCACGTGCTGCTTTTCCTTTCAGTCAACTAGATGACATGTTTTTGTTTCATCTGTTTGCAGGTTAAAGCAAAAGGGGGGGCACGAGTCGATTCACTTCCAAATTTCAATGATTTCTGTTTTGTGAGAGTGTTCTGGTCCCTTACTTGACAAATAAGTTGAGGGGACACCTGAACTTTTTAAAGGCTAAAAAGAAATTTCTTATAGCCTCATTCTCACATTTACCACTATAAATTAACAGAAACAAATAGAAGTTTTCCCCCTAAATGTGCTCAAGCTTGACTTGGCCAGTCCTCAAGGATCAAAAATTATAAAATTGGGGAGGAGCTGTTCCTGGCAGAGCACAGTGAAGGAGGTGATCTGAGGCCTGCCACTACTCATATCAGCTGAAATTAGCTATCTCATTATTCACTAACACCCTCCAGATGTTTTGGAGTGCAGCTTCCATCAGCACAGTCCACAGCGCAGGGATTATGGTGGTTACAGTCCAAAATATCTGGAGGGCTACCAGATTGGAGGAGTTTGAATGAGCTCATACCATATGAGTTCATTCATACCATTTCAAAAAGCAGTTATTAGATACAGTGGCAAAGATAAATTATTCATAGTAAAGAAGAAATCTTACTCAGCCTTTTGATTGTCATTTAAATATGAACCCAAAGATCCATGCTTCTAAACTGATGGTTGTTTTGAGGTCATATGAATTGGCTAATTGCCTCATAGACTTTACATAACAGCATGTTCACTCCCCAGCAAGCATCTTCGTTCCTAAAATATCTCAAAAGAAAATAAGAAAGGCAATAACGCTGTGGGAGTGGATGTGTAGGTGAAGTTTTTGGAAATAGGTGAGCTGTTCTTCTCACAGTGGCAAGCAGTGGCAGGCAGTTGCTTAACAAGTGGCTTTATTGCATTCAGGGTGGTCCAGAAACTTCTGATACTGCCTGGATCCATTGTGCTGACCTGCCAGATTTAACTGTTTTAGGAACTCTCTTAAAGGGAAGACTAGTTTTGGGTTCTTCCCAGGAAATTTTATTTAGGTATGCAAAAGTTGTTTTTGTGGAAATCTGACTTGGTTCAGTTAATCATGTGCTTGGACACCATCCCAAAATATTGTAGTACAATTTGACTCTTATTAGCAGACTGTGTTAATAGGCAGGTTGCCAGGTGTACTGTTGATCCCCCCCCCCAACTCCAAATCCCTGGGCCGTTTCCACATTATCCATGTGGCTGGGCCAACTGCTTAGTTATGCCTTTAGAATTAGTATAGATATAATTTATTCCTCATGAGCTGCTAGGCTATTTTTTGCTCTCATATTTTGTAACATGTGGAAGCTCACTCCATCTCTATACTCTCTCAACCCCACTGGAGTTACTTTTCTACTTATATTTTGCTATTCTTTTCCTCAGAGGTTCTGGGAACCAGTGGGGGTGGGGAAGAAAGAGATCAGACCCTCAGATGGACTCTCTGTATTTGATCCTAGGTGTGGATTTTGATTTTGTTTAAAAGAAAACACAATGAAGGAATGGATCCTTGCCTTTCAGATAGAATTGAATCAGAATGGCCAGAGAAATAGAAGCATAGGCACTTCATAGACTTCTGGGAAAATCTGTCCTTTCATTTTCTGAAGAGGTGGTTCTTTTCAACTGGATTAGAAGGAAAACACTATCAGCACTCTGCTGTAGAATTGCAGCCTTGTGAATACTGGATTGGATGGCTGCTCTGCTTCTTGTTATGCTTTCCCTAGGGTCTCCTCCAGTGTGAGGGTCATAGCTCTTGCAGTTGCTGTGGAAGTGGTGCTTGTCTAGAACTGGATTGGAACTGGGCCACACATGAGGACAGTGCTATGCACAGGCGGTCTCCATAATGCTGCCTCGTGTTGCATAAACAGCAACATTATGGGGCTGCTATAGATGTCCTCTCCTTTTAGCCAAAGTAACAGTAGCTGTGAGGTTAGAAGAAGAGGAAGAATCACACATGCAGCCCTTACCGTCCTGTCTTTTTTCCCCTAAAGAGTAATACTGTGAATCTTTCAAAAGTCTTTGAAAAGAGTCATTCTCTCTCAAGCTTATTTGTTGTCTGTCACTTTGAGGCCTAGTTCTCACTAAGACAGTCAATCTTTTATCTGGCCTACCTCACTTCAGTGCGCAGGTGAAGGCTGATATGACTGAATGTTTTTCAATGCAGTAGCAGCAACCTTTTCTTCCATGCAGTAACAGCAACCTTTTCTTCACCTCTCATAGTTTAGTCTACATCACTTCTCTCTCATATGCTTATTTGCTCAATCAGTGGACTTTTAAAAAAGGAATTTGGAAGAGCCTTCTGTCATGTCACTTGCTATGAATAGGTATCCCATAGATATAGGCTTTCTGGGTTAGTCAGAACTAGAGCTAGAATCTTGAAGAAAGTGCAGATGGTTTAACTGTCCAGCAAATCCCAACCTAAAGCAGAAGGGTATGCTTAGCCACTTGAAGGCCCGTGATCCAACAGATTGCTGTTTATAAGCTGGCGTATACTTTATCTGATAAATCATTTGGGCTTTTGGAAAGGGCTTACAAGTAAAAACTTCCAATAGCTAAACGTAGGGCTTGAAGTATTTCTCACTGAAATAAAATCTGCACTTAAAATCAGTCCAAAGCAAACTGACTTGCTAGAACCTGTGCAAAGTGTGCAAGGCTGCTTTTTTTAGTACAATTTTGTCATTATACTGTCTGTCAGTAGAAATAGATAGATAACACTGATTTTCATCACAAATGAATTAGTATAGTAAGGAAGCATGCAGGCTGGAGGTATGTTGGGTACTGAAGGTCTTTCTGCCGATCTTATTGAGAGGGGGAAGGCTGGAAGGTGGAAAGCTGTAACATAAAGCCAAAGCTATTGAAGTATGTGCAGGCCATAATCAGCACCTTGAAATGAACTAGAACTTTGTTGTCCAGTAGCCAGTTCTGCATACTCAGTAAGAGTTGAGAGAATATGTTACCTGTGGGAAACCCTAGCCAAAGAACAGGAGTAGCTGACATTTCTGAGTAGTCTTCAAGGTCAGTACCACTGAGAGCATCCTGAAGAAATCAGAGTTAACAGTGAGAGTTAACAAGGCATATGTGACCAGCGTGGCAAGGGCCTTGACCTCCAGCAAGGGCCACAGTCACATGTAACTGAACTAAAGCTGGAGCCAAAATGACCATGGGCAGGGAGTGGTGTGCAGGCTATAGTTAGCAGAAATGTCATTGCAGACATGGCACAGCACTAACTGCAGAAGTAGCTGAAATAGAAAAGCGTGATGGAATGGAGGTGTCCTCATGAAAGGAAGATACGTCTTAAGGACAGGGTGCCTCGCTTACTGAATCATTAGTTGTTGATTAGACTGTGTTATGTCTGTCTGCATGAGGGAGAACTTTCACAGCAACAAACAAGCGGCTGCAGCAATTGCATTCAATAGGCCACTTTGCAGATGGTCCTCCAGAGTACCCACCCCCTCAGCTACATTTAGTGCTCTTCAGACTTTTTTCTTCTTTGTACTCCTTGTATGTTTTTACTCCTGCTGGTTTCTGTGCAGCTGTATACTTTTTGTGTATTGTGGCTACTTTCCCAGTATACTGGCAACTGACACAGTAAAAGGGATTTTACAAATTCTCAAAAATATGAAATATTTTCCCACAGTAGCAACACCACATTAATGTGTCTGTGAAATCACACCTACTCATAGAATTAAACAGGTGCACCTGCATGGGTCTTACTGATTCACAGCACTCTGGCCTAGGGATGAATAACACGCCTGAGTTCCTTTGAATTGCAGCCTACATTTACTTCTGGTAATTTTAGAAAGGAGCTTTCAAAGATATTTGAGAATTGCACCAAATGGAGAGTGTGGTTCTTTCTAAACCCTTAGATAGAATTGTTTTGACTAGGGTTTTATTTGGTGAACAGGCCTTGAAATGCAGTACCATAAGAATGAGTGATATTTCAAAATATTTGGACCTACTTAAGTGACGCTTACTTGGTTAGTGGAGGGAGTGTAAACAGCTAAAAATGTGCCTTGAAAACTAAGGGCCAATTAAATAAATCTTAAAATAATTCATTTTATTTACTACTGCCTTATAAGTTGAGGACTTTACCTCATCCAGTGCAGGACAGAAATTGCTTTAAATCAAAGAAAATCCAATCCACAATTCAGATTGTTGGAGAGCAAAGATATCAGTTTAAAGTTTCTCATTTTGTCATTAATGCATTTCCTACAAGCTTTTATATTACCTCAGAGCATAATCCAAAATGTGCAGTCATGTCATGTACATTCCTTTTATTTGACACAATTATAATCTGCATGGGAAACAAGGACAGCTGTAAAATGGATTTTTCGTTGGTTCTCTGCTCTCTTGCAAGTATTAAGTGAGAACACTTGCTTGCAGTGAGGAGGCAAAATCTCCAATGCAGAGTTACATTTGCTCAATCTAGATTCATGCATAATAGATAGAGGGTAAAATAGTGTTTCTTAGTGATGTAGAAAGTAACTGCCCATACTGTTTGGGTTAGCAATAATAACAGGGAAACTAAATTTGCCACAAAAGTAAATATACGGTCTCTTGGTAGCTGATGGCTTCCGTGTCAGAAGTTCAGTAAATGTGCTCTGCATTGTATTCCAGACCTTAAAGGGATTATGTGAGGTGTTGAACCCCACACATCAAATAAGATACTCAACTAGGAGTAACCAAAAACACTGCCATCTATGTGCAAGATGGAATGTATCAGCAGACTTTGCGGAGCCCTAAGTTTTCAAAAATGCAAAACCCTTAAAGGTTTACTGAAAGGATAGAGTAGTTAGTAGCCACAGAATGTTGAATCAGGTGGTAAGGGAAACTGGAGTTAGGGAGAAATAGAATCATTTGGTAGAATGGAAGTGGCTGGGAAAGAGGAAGGCTGTTGATCAGGTGCTAGGCAAGCAGGAGAGGCTACTGAAGAACAGTGAGAGCAGAAGAGAGTAAGAAAGGGAAGTAGAAGGTATACAGTTCAATATATTTCCTCCTGTTGTGTCCTTTGCTTCGTTTCTCTCCTCCTCTTTCTTCCTGTGAGAGAAACAAGCAAAAGAGGGAGGAGGAAACATGTCCTGGGAGAGGAATAACCAACCAGCGGCAATGATATCTCATGGCCTGACTCCTGGTTTCTTTCTGTACTGCAACCCGTTTTATTGGCTGCTGCCAGGCGACAGTTGATGGAGCTGCTCTACTTCTAGTCTTGTGTTCTGCACAAAAGGAAATGTTCTTTTGAGTGGGGGGCTAAAATATTTGCAACTTAAATATTAGTATAACTTAAATCTTTTTTGGTCTCTTGTAGACTATAGAGTCTAACTGGCGATGTGGAAGACACAACTTGCAAAGAATTCAGTGTCGTTCTGAAAATAGTAAAGGTGTTTACTGTTTACAGTATGATGATGAGAAGATTATTAGTGGCCTAAGGGACAACTCCATTAAGGTAAAAATATTTCTTGACATGTTTATATTGGATCTTGAAGCAGCGAGTCTGACTTTGGTCTGTATTTTGTTTTATTTTGGTTTTGCGGAATTTCTCCTTTGTCTGGTTCTACTGGGATTACATGTCTGGTTTCAGCTGAACAAAATTCAGGCCTTTGCTAACAGTCTGGAAGAGTGGTTCTGAAACCTGGATCCTTCCTTTGTTGTGGAGTTTAGCTCCCAGAATCCCTTACTATTTGCCTTATTGGCTAGGACTTCTGGGAGCTGAAATCTAAAACATCTGGACAACCAGAAGCTGAGAATCACTGGTTTTCTTCTTTCCAAATAAAAAGGAAATGATATGAAAAACCGGACACAGTTTTAAATGGTGTTGATCTGTGTCAGAGATGTTTGTTGTTGTTGCTGTTGATAAAGCATGGATATCATGCCTTTCAGTTTAGAAGAAATTGTTATAAAGATAGTATTGAAACATTACAGAACGTAATGCCAATAAATGCAATATATGCCAGTACAATTGAAAAAAGACAAAAGGTCCTGTGTTTACAAGCTATCTGTGTTGCTTAAAAACTGGGAGATAAAAGAGAATTTGAGACCTGTCCGTTAAAGGACAGTAAAACACAATGGATAGGAAAAGGAAGTGACTGATTTTTCTCACCTCATCCAGATCTAGTTTTTAATGCTTTTGCAGAAACTGAACATCATAAGAGCTTTCAGAAACTAAAACCAAACCTTGCTCAGATGGTGAAATGATTTGATCCTGTGGAATCTAGACGTTCTTTCCCCCACCCAGTTATAATACTCTCTTGCTTCTGTGAGTTTTAAATCCCCCCCCCCCGTGGTCTCTGCTCAGGTGCTCAGTTTGCATTATGAGTGCGTTCTCTTCTCAAAAGACAAATCACCTGGAGAAACAAATGAAATAACCTGTTTCCTTTTCTGGCCAAATGCATTTGCAGACTCAGTTTGCTCTAGCTTTATAGCTGGAGATTAAAACTGATGTTGCATTTAATGAACTTGGGTTTCTCTTTGGCAGATCTGGGATAAAACCGGATTGGAATGTTTGAAAGTATTAACAGGACATACTGGCTCTGTCCTCTGTCTGCAGTATGATGAAAGAGTCATTGTAACTGGATCATCAGACTCCACTGTGAGGTAAGCATTTTTATAGTTAAAAGTTGGTGAGAAAAGAGCTGAGGGAAAAGAAAGACAGGGTTGTCTACTTGAATCTGGAATAACATACTCCTCAGCATTTCTCTCACTAGCCTGTTTTGGACTTATTAACTCATCAGTATATAATTAAATAACTATTGTAAATTATGAGTTCTCTCATTGTGATTGGAGACACAAATAAGAGGACCTTCATCCAGCACCTAAATGGTACTTTGGTGCTGGGGAACTTACTGCGAAGAAGTGGCTGGTTAGAGGAAGTACTTCATTCTCCTCTTCTGTCCTCTTGCATATTCCCCCATAATATGGCAGTCACTTCTGAGATTTGGGCATGCTTAAATAGATGCAGGAGGGTAACTGCAGCAGGAATATGGTAGTAAGGGGAAATGGGCATCCTCTCCCTTCCATGCCTTTTCCATTGGAGTGCTTCCCTCATTCTGCCACCTTGTAGATTTTGAGAGCAACAGCACTTCCCGAATGTGCTTCCACCAAGTATGTTGTTCTGCCTTTGAATAGCTCTTGGTATAATTTGATGTGGAATCTGCTCCCGTACCTTCTTCTCTCTTTCAGAGTTTGGGATGTGAACACAGGTGAAGTCCTGAACACACTGATTCATCACAATGAGGCAGTGCTTCACTTGCGTTTCAGTAACGGCTTAATGGTGACCTGCTCAAAGGATAGATCCATTGCAGTCTGGGATATGGCCTCCCCGACTGACATCACTTTGCGCCGCGTATTAGTTGGCCATCGGGCTGCTGTTAATGTTGTTGATTTTGATGACAAGTATATTGTATCTGCTTCTGGTGATAGGACCATTAAAGTAAGTAATCAGTTTCTTAAAATTGTCATTACATAGAGGAGCACAGTTTAGCATGTGTGAAATGATGATGAAAATCTCCTTTGGAGTAATTTCCAAGGATTTTTGTTGGTTTGCCTGTTTAGCAGTTGACTAGGAATTTCTACTCCTTTTAACTGTTGACCTGTAGACCTGTAGAGTGAACTTTTTTGTACATTTGCCTAATGGTTCCTGCCACACTGTTATACACTTAAAAGTCCCAAGTAAATCCATTTAAAATGTGTTGTCTTCGAGTCCCATCTTCAGGAGTCCCATCTTTTGGGGAATTGGTTATGAATGAAGGTTGTATTTGTGACAGACCATTTTATTTTCCAAAGGTGCATCCTTCTGGAAGAGTGCTACACAGAGCATGCCAAAAAATATGGCTGCCTAAAATGCCCTGTTAGATACTTTCTGATTTCAGTTTTAACAAAACAACAATAGGCAGGTATGGAAGTTATGTGAGGAGAAGCCCACTCATACAGCAGACATTCCCAGTCTAGGTATAGTCTAGGTCTGACTTTTCCGTAAGGGAAATTCTTTGCCTTCTGCCTCCCGACTGAAAAGTTTGAGGGGAGACAGAAATACTGGGCCTGTGGCATTGAGGAGCTGTAGCAAGAAGGGTGGTAAGTGAAAATGAGACAGTGGCAGCTTGCGTTAGCAGCTGCCCACTCGTTTGAGCTCTTGCACCCTCCCATTCATCGATTTTACCCTCCTACTGTAGCTTCCCTGTCCCACATATCTGACACTCAGAAGAGGTTTTTCAGAGAGCACAGGCAACTGTACTGGAGAAGAGGAACAGAGAGAGTCTTCCTAAAGACTTCTCTTTATGTAATCTTCAGTACAACCTAATAGGTAGCACTGATCTCTCCCAGCACGGTAACTGTGGGTCACACTTGAAAAATGTTCCGTGCATTGACAACTAGACTTCAAGAGTGAAAAGTCCTTTTGGTTTCCTGTAGCACTTGTATCTCATAATTCTGCTAAACTTTGTTTTAAAAAAATTAGGATTGTAAAAGTGTTCCTATTGCCCCAATATATTTTGTAGCTAAGTCTATATTTTTCCCTATAGGTCTGGAGCACAAGCACGTGTGAATTTGTTCGCACTCTTAATGGGCACAAGCGAGGGATAGCCTGCCTCCAATACAGAGATAGACTCGTTGTCAGTGGATCATCAGACAATACCATTAGGTAAAGAGTAGGTTTGCTTGTAGTAGGAAAAACTATTGCTACAAAGAGAAGTGGTATGTTTCTCTTTCAGCCTGTTTCTTCCCTCCTTATCCATATTCCCTGTTTCCATTTTTTTTTTATTGTGCTCTTGCTGAATTTTATTTATTTTGATTATGTAGTTGTTTCATTGTATTGTTTAGGCTCAAGGAAGCATCCTCTGATCTGACAATCCCACCCTCCAGGTTCATTTCTTTTCCCACCTTGTTCTCCAGGCAGTATGTGTGTACTTTACTTTTTTCCACTTGCCTGTTTTGCTGGGAGAAAGACAGATTGATCCTGCCAGAGGTTTGAACTCACCACTAGTGAAGAGTTTTTGAAATTGGACTGATGAAATTAGGATGAGAGCTGCCTGTGACGCTAGAGTGAAATGTTAGCCATATATGTAATATATAAAAGTCAAAGTTTGTTTGTCTGTGTCAGGCAAAGACCTCATATGATTGGCTATGTCAGGTGAAGACCTCATATGATTGGCTGCCTAAGAAGATTCTATCAACCCTGGAGTTTACAGTCTAGGGAGGGACCTTTAGAATTCTCAGCCAGAGAGCTCTTGGGCCTTAGTCAATTGAGTCCATCTTGAATAGGCTGGTTGCTATGGAGATGAGGCCTAGCAGCAAGGAAGAGGACAGTGTATTCCCTCAGGAACCCAACCTCTATATTAATAAGTCTGAATACAGATTGGATTGGGGAATATGTGGAAAAGTTACAGGTCCTGGACAAGACAGTTTGGGGAATTAGAGACACAGGATCTCAAATCTTTATAACAAGTGTTACCTATGAGAAAATAAAATCCTGGGCAACACTGGGTATATATGCTAGTGTTTTATAATTAGAACTCTTCCCACTTAAACATATCTTAATGCACCCCTCAAGTTTTCAGTCAGTATTGAAATGTGTCCTCCCATTTTTCTGTAGGTAACTATTTTTAAGCAGTTTAACTCCTCCTGAGTTGAGTTGTCCTTCTGTTCCACCATCCACAGTCATGACTGCATGTACCATGATAGTCTTGGTCTGTAGGGAAGGAAAGCATGGTGAAACAAACTGCCAAGAGCAACCAAACTTCACTCTGCACCTAAATATATTTATAAAATCAGCAAGTAGCTTTGAATCTTATAATCTAAAGATCTGGGTATCATTCAGATTGTCCAGTAAATCATTGATGACTATGGAATTGGATCAGTGGTTTTAAAAGAACTTGAGAAGCACAGGAAAGATTCAAAGTTGTCCCTGTTTCTTGTGCAGGCTCCCAATATATGTGGCTTTTTCAGGCATTGTACAGTCAGTTTGCAATTTCTGTTAAGCTTAATTGCTTGGACCAAACAGTCTTTGGCTTCAGTGAGTGCTTGCATACCAGATTAAAGTCTTCTTCTGTTCCTCTCACAGAAGAGAAGAAAGGCGTTGCATATGTGTTTCCTGCACAAACCCTTCTGGCTTTTTACAGCTGGAAGAGAAATGGGGCCCCTGTGGTAAATTGCCCAGCTAAGTGTGTGCTGCATCAGCTAGGACAGAAGAGGCAAAAGGGGGCAAAAGTGATCAGAGCAAAGAAAGAGAGATGTTCCTTCAGTAACTGCTTGCAAGGCTACGAAGACATTTCTCTACTAGTGCTGAAAAATGATCTTTCTAATGCAAAGTCTGTTTAATTCATTAAATTATTTTGAGCTAGGTAATCAAATTAACTATTCATGCAGGCCAGTTCCGAATCTCTTGAGGAGGAGGTGATTGTTCTTCCAAGGGAACTACACAGGATGGCCCTTGGAGAATCTACAGACAACTTTGTGTTGAGTGCAGACTTTCTTGAAAACATCCATTCATGCTGAAGTGGAAATAGGAGCATTTATAAGAGAAGATTATGTTGTTGATTTTTTTTTTAAGCTGTACATGTTATTTCTTTCAGGCTTTGGGATATCGAATGTGGAGCCTGTTTAAGGGTCCTAGAAGGCCATGAAGAACTGGTTAGATGCATTAGATTTGATAACAAGAGGATTGTAAGTGGAGCCTATGATGGGTATGTTCTATTCCGTTCCCATTTCTTAGGTTAGTTTTCTGTGATGTTTAGCACTTGTAAGTATCTTACAGTTTTCTCATCAATATTTTCTCTGTTCACATCATAGCAAAATCAAAGTTTGGGACTTGCAAGCTGCTCTTGACCCTCGTGCCCCAGCAAGTACACTATGTTTACGTACATTGGTGGTATGTATACACTAAAAACATATGTAGTTGCAAAACGTTTCTTTTAGTTCCTGTTTAGTTTTTCTTATATAATCCGTTGAGTATTTTGTAATAAATAAGCAATTCTGCTTTGAAAACGAATACAGCGCAAGCTAAAAACAAAGGTCTGTATGCATTTTCTTTGCATGAGAAACTCATGTCTTTGTGATTCATACCAAAATGACTTGTGATGTCCCTAGTTATTCCAGTTGTTCTGTCTTCCAAATAGCAGTCCGTATGTTGCCCTTCCTGGCTTTAAAGAGATGGTCTGTATTTCCTTATTTTAACATTCTGCCAACCCCAGAAGTGAAAATTGCAAAAAAATTAGGGTTGGCAGTTCTGAAACTAATCTTTTTTTTTTTTTGCTATGAGCATGGTGCCTGCTGTGTTTTGAAGTAGATGAGTGCTTCTGGGTGGTTTTTGGAAATCTAAATCTCTGTCTAAACAATATGTGCCTTATTTGAAGCAAACAAGTTGGAGATGCTTGTAGTTTGAACTTGAGAATGCATACTAGAGTACAAAATATAAAGTGAATGTGTGCTTCTGTCTGTGCTTCCTGTTTGGTCGGCTTTGATCTATGGTTGTATGCTTCATTGTTGCAGTATCAGCCCACTGACACTCTCCCCATTTCACCAGATTTTCTCAGACAGACAGGTGCATTTGAAATATCACTATCCTTCTTAGGGAAAACTGCATGGTCTGGGGGGAGCCTGGCATTCTTCAGGAAGATAAAACAGTGGTCATTATGAAAATTGCCCTGGCTTCCCTGACCCAAGTTAATCTGAGCTGCTAGTCAGCATTGTTGCTCAGCAGCAATTCTTTTGTATGCAGATGTTCTTCATCCTGGAATTTCAGAGACAAGGCAGAGAAGCAGAGGTAGCGCCTTGTCCCACTTTGGAAGCCTTTAGTGGTGGAAGTGGGAAGTTAAAAGGGAAAAGCAAGAGTACATGCAGCCTGTTATTTTCCTATTCCAGCAATATGGAAAGAAAGGTTGAAAAGACTGAATTCTGTTGGCAACTTTTCTTTTAATCTGACACATTTTAAGATGGCCATCACTTCATTTATTTTTTCTTCATGGTCTCTGTGAATCACACAATGGGGTATTTTTATGCCTGCACGATACAGCATTTGGAACCTTCTTGAAGCCTAATACCAGGCGTTTTGTCCCATCACCCACAACCCTAGAGTATATAAGGCCCCTCCCCAAGTAATGATCAGTTCCTTTTCTTCCACCATGGTAGCAGCAAGCAAGGAGCCTGTCTAAGCCTAATGGATAGTTTAACAGTTTTTGGACTCGGGTTGTTATTGGACTTGTATTTTCTCTTGGCGTTTTGGTGGTTGGTCAAACAAGTCGGACTGTTTCTTGGGCAAAGAGTACGGATAACGATTAAAAATTAGAGTTTTGTATGGCAATCACGTCATTCAAATGTTACCTATCTTGTGGAGGAAAGATCCCGGATAAAGACGGCCATTCTGAGTGACTTCTTGGTCTGATAGAGGGCCTTAATGTGGCAAATTGTGAACATTGCCAGTTATTTACCTCACAAACGAGGAGGAATAGAGCAGCTCACTTAAAAGTGCTTTTGTGGGAACAGGTTCTGTCGGCTTCAGAACCAACAAAGTCTGCTCAGTTGACAAAAATGGCCCAGACATCGTCTACTTCCTCCATAGTTCGACACTGCACAACAGAATCATCTTGAGACTGGGAGCATCTGGTGCAACCATCGGTGTCGACAAAGAAAAAGACTGATGAGAGAAAGCAATCTTCCATCTCACTGTCAAAGAAGGTGGCCCGGGGTGAGAAAGACAAAAGAAAAGGAAGTTGAAGGACTCTTTTTGTGAAGAGCCAACAAAAAGACCAAAAGGTCTGAGCAACCAAGTCTCCCAGCTGCAGTTCGATCTCCATCTCCAATGGTACCGAGCACCTCTCTTGAGAAGAATGCAGAGAAAACACATCATCTGATTGTACAGGATGTGTATAAGGACACGGTACCATCTAGCAAGATTGAGGAGGTGTGTATTGCCTCTGACGGAGAAATTATGGATTTGTCACCAATCCTCTCTGTAGGATCAGTCTCACAATGCCAAGAACGAAGATCTCCTGATGTCAGACAATTGAGACTGTTGCAACATGAAATTGGCGAAGACTACAGTTCACCACGACATCGGTGAAGAACACCTCCTTCACCTCCAAGATCTATGAGTAGACACTCAGGTTCACGCACAAGGTCTCCGGGTCGATACCAATATGTGAGAGAAACACTTCCATACTGTTATCGGTATGGTATTGGTATGGTATAGATCGGTATCATTCATGTTGCTATTTTGAAGATGAAATTTCGATTGACTTCAGGGATTTCTCTCCCTGTACGGATGACATGTACTGGATGCATAGACAATCTCAATACCGAAGAGAGGATCCAGTAAGCCACCGTCGGTATCGAGATGAAACAGAGAAATGCTCTTGTGTTCCAAGGTCGAAGTCTAGGTCTCCAACACCTATGTGCTGCAGGGTGCTGCTGGCAACATCTAGAGGGCCTACACATGACAGGGATATGGAGAGGATTCACCAACATTCCGATTGCAGTGTGCTTTCTCCTGGAGGAGTAAAAAGCCTTCGGTATCAGTCTCCTAGATACAGAACCACAAGATCTCCCTCCGTCTCTGAATCGGATGAATCTCACGCATCATTTGTAGCTGAGCATTCGAAGGCTAATTTTGTGTCGACAGCAGAACACATATCACCAACTGATGATGTTCAGTCCTTCTCAGACTTGGTTCTGAGAATGTCTAGATTGCTGAACCTCCAGGGTCAGATAGACAAAGAAGATCTTCAGGATCCTATACTCCAAGAATTGCAGAACAGAGCACCTGTGCCATCCATCATTGCACCACTGCCTTACCTGTTGAAAACAGTTAAGAAATCTTGGGATACACTGTCTTCCATTCCTTCCACATCTAAGAAGGTAGAGACACTGTACCGTTTGGTTGAGAATGATCAAGAATAGCTAACCCAACATCCAAAACTAAATTCAGTAATTGTTGATGCAGCTCAATCCAGGCAATCTCAAAAGCTGCATGTGTCACCAACTGATAGAGATGGCAAAAAGCTGGATAATTTAGGAAAGAAATCATATTTGAATGCTGCTTTGTTATTCAAGATATAAAATTATGCAGCATGTATGGGTGCCTATCAACAATTTCTGTGGACAAGAATGAAAAGATTTATAGATATACCTTCAGAGGAAGGAAGAAAGATGGCTACTCCTTTGTATGGTGAGGCATACCGTCTATCTTCACAACAAATCACCACATTGAAACACATTACAGATTGCAGTGGGAAAGCGATTGCTGGAGCAGTGGCTTTAAGACACCATACATGGCTGAGATTGTCTGGATTGTCTCAAAAAGCAAAGAGCGTATTGAAGATATTCCCTTTGACTCTTCAGGTTTGTTCAATGGAAGCACAGACGATAATTTGGAACACACACAAAAGATGTGTACTACTGCTAGAAAATAATGGATCCTGGTAACAACATATTCCTCAAGGTATTGATGTCGCCGTTTCCAACCATATGGTAGAAGGACAAGAAGTCCAGCTCCCACTCAGCAACAGTGGCAAGCAACAGCGCAGCAGCAATCAACAAGGAAATTTCCAGCTTCTAAATTTAAACAACCACGATACAGAAAGAGACAGCAAGATCAATGACGAGTTTGACCACCAAGTGGACGATACCTCTGCCATACACTGTTACCATCGATCTACTGTTACCACTGCTGAAAATCTAAACTATTCTGTGCAAATCTCCACCATCGGTACCAAGATCAATTCCAATTGCAACTATGGTACTGACATCGAAGCAGCACAAATTACCAACACCTCTATCGACAGTGGTGTCAACACCAATATCGACAAAACTATTGGAAGTTATGGGAAAGAAAGAAAGCCCTTTGGAGACAGACTGAAATGCTTCATTCACACATGGTGTTCAATAACAACAGACTTATAGGTGCTGGATGTAGTAAGACTGGGCTATATGATAGAGTATTGCCATCTCCCTTTGGTAGAACGAGTCTGTATCATACCTTCATCTCCAGAGTTAGAAGAAGAAACAACAATATTGTTGCAGAAGGGAGCAATAGAAAAGATATCATACGCTCAGCTCAGAAGGAGCTTTTCTTCCAAATACTTCCTGGTACTGAAGAAAGACGGTGGGCTTCAACCCATCCTAGATCTCAGAGGTGTCAACCATTGTGTAAAAACAAAACGGTTTCAAATGGTAACGTTAGCATCGATTATGCCACTACAGAAAGAAGGGGACTAGTTCGTAACATTAGACTTAAAAGATGCATATTTGCATATATCGATAAGAAACGAACACAGAGGGTACCTAGCCTTTGTACTGGGGAAACAAGCCTATCGCTTCAGAGTCCTCCCTTTCAGCGTAAGTACAGTGCCAAGAGTATTCACAAAATGTATGTCAGTGGTGGTGGCATGTCTGCATCAGAAAGGTATCGTCCTATTCCCATATATAGACGATTGGTTGATAGCTGCTTCATCCCAAGAGAAAGCAGTAAAACATCTCAAGACTACAATAAATCTACTGAATTCATTAGGATTGATGATAAATTACAAAAGATCACATTTGATACCACAAAGGAAAATAAAATTCATTGGAGCCATACTAGACTCAGACAAACAAATGGCCTTTCTACCAGACAACAGATGGTGAAGGATGCAGAATACTTTATGGAAATTGGTAAAATCTCAAAGAGTAAGAGCCAGAACCATACAAGTGGCTCTAGGACAAATGGCATCAACTATTATGGTGACTCCAAATGCAAGGCTAAGAATGAGAACTCTACAACATTAGTTTATACAGAACTTCAGTCTGCTTCTGCATCATCAGAAAAAGTTTCTGTCAGTTCCAAAAATGATTTTGTCAATCCCTAAATTGGTGGGTAAAACAAGAAAATGTTTTAAAGAGTATGCCGTTCTGCCAGACCCACCTGTACTATCAGTGACAACAGATGCTTCCGTGGAAGGTTGGGGAGCTCACATGGGAAGTTTAACAATAAAAGGACATTGGACAGTACCAGAGAGAAAGCAACATATAAATATTCTGGAGTTCCTAGCTGTCATCAAGGCATCCAGAGCTTTTCAGTCACATCTACAGGGTTTCGCAGTGCAAGTGAAAACAGCCAATACAACTGTAATGTAATATATCAACAAGCAAGGCAGGACTCATTCTGGTGCGCTTCTGGAACTAACAATCAGGTTTTGGAACTGGTGCCTCTCCAGAGAGATAACCTTATCAGCAATTCACTTGACAGGAACAGACAACCTTCTGGTAGATGCCCTGAGTTGAACTCCAATGTCCTGCCACAAATGGAAACTGGACAACTTTGTGGCGGGCAATTTGTTCAGTCGGTGGACAGTACCATCAGTAGACTTGTTTGCATCCAAGGACAACAAGAAATGCAAAATGTACTGCTTTTGACAAAAATGAGACAAAAAGAAGTCTGGGAGATGCTTTTCTGTACAGTTGAACAGGATCATTTCCGTATGCATTCCCTCCATTTCCTCTAATAACAAAGGTTATATCGAAGATAAGACAGGACCAGGCCAGGGTTATACTGATAACACCATGGTGGCCAAGACAGGCATGGTTCTCGCCACTTATGGAAATGTTGAGACATCAGTACTGGAGATTACCGTTGATACCAAACTTGTTAATGATACACAACGGTACCGTGTTTCAGCTGGATGTAGAAAAACTTCAATTGACTGCATGGAAAATACAGCAGATTCTGCTTACCTGGAGGATGCTGAGCTCATACTACAAGCGGTTCACAGACCATCTACTGTGAAATCATGTGCTTACAAATGGGACAAGTTTTGTCGGTATCTACAAAATGCTGGTACCCAACCATGGAACTGCAGTACCACCGATATACTTTCTTTCTTAGCACATCTCGGTACAGAGGAACTGTTGTTGTCTTCAGTCAAATGTTGTCTATCAGCAATTTCATGGTATCTACAGAGAAAGGGAAGGCCTTCTTGTTTCTTGGACTCTACAGTTAAAAGATTTCTACGGGGCTATAAACATGTATACCCTCCTGTTCAGTCTCTGGTACCAAGGGGGGATTTGAGTTTTGTGTTGTTGCAACTCACGCGTAAGCCATTTGAACTGATAGCTATGTGTGACGTGAGGTTATTATCTTGGAAAACAGTTTTTCTAGTAGCTTTAACTTCTGCAAGAAGAGCAAGTGAACTGGCAGCTCTAAGAGTGGATGCTCCTTATTTGTGATTCCATAAGGGAAAAGTGATGCTAAGACCAGATATTACCTTCCTACCAAAGGTAGTATCACTTTTCCATTTGAATCAAGACATTATTTTGACAGCTTACATGCAGAATCCAGAAACTGACATGGAAAAAACCTTACATTGCCTAGATGTTAGAAGGGCACTGGCTTTTTATGTCCAACATACTGCTACTGTAAGGAAAACCAAACAGTTATTCATTTGTTATTCAAGTCAGAAACTGGGTGAACCTATACCATCACAAAGAATTTCTGAATGAGTGGTATCTGCAATAAAACTGTCTTATGAAATTGCTAAGAAAAAATTACCAGAAAATGTAAGAGCATACTCCACTAGGTCTATGTCAGCCTCAGCTGCTTTCATGCATGGTGTACAATTAGAGGAAATACGTAGGGCGGCTACATGGTCGCAACCACTAACATTTATTTCACACTACAGAATAGATTCAAGAGAAAGGAGTGATGCAGCCTTTGGGAGAGATGTTCTGTTTTCTTCTGTTGTGTAATGAAAAAAAAAATTAGAGGAAAAACTGGTTAAAGAAACACGACATGAATGTTCCATGAATTTATTGTTCATGAATTTATTGTTCCATGAATTTATTGTTTATTGTTTGGAATATGAAAAACAGAATTCAGTATTTCTCTGGAAAAAAAAGAGAGAGTATAAGATAATATCAAAACAATAGTAGTAATGCTTATGGTAGTAATAAGTCTCTTAATTTTCATGTATACTTATATATTTGGATATTTGCGATTTAACATCCCCTTCTCCATCATTGACAGCTTGCTAATCTCCCCATTGTGTGATTCACAGAGACCACCAAGAAGAAGAACAGGTTGCTTACCTGTAATTGGTTCTTCAAGTGGTCTTCTGTGAAGTCACACAAACCCACCCATCCTCCCCATATTATCTTCTGTGTTTGGTTGGTTCTGCAACTGCTACCATAGTGGCGAAGGAACTGACTGTTACTCGGGGAGGGGCCTTGTATGCTCTAGGGTTGTGGGCGATGGGCCAACTGCCAAAATGCCTGATCTTGGGCTTTGAGAAGGTTCCAAATGCTATATCATGCAGATGCGAAATACCCCATTGTGTGACTTTACAGAAGACCACTTGAAGAACCACAGTTACAGGTAAGCAACCTGTTCTTATGCTTTGCTCTGGTTTGATTAGTCTTTGGGAAAGTCTCATTATGTAGGGTTTTCCCTCTGATATGGTACTGAAAATCCCTCTCCTTCCCTAGAAATTGTTCTTCCTTAGGTGTGTATCCAAGAAACCACCTGTTGGGGGTTCAGATTTGTTTTGTTGGTGCTATAAACAAAATACGTAAGGGGCCTAGTTAGGATCAGTATACACAGGCACAGTCTTATTTATTTGGTTAGCTTGTATCCCACTTTTCTTCCAGCATGGGTTCAAGGTGGTGTACAATGTTTTAAAAACACAATTAGGAAAGCTCTTAGTGCAAATGCTAAAACACAATTAACTAAACTTTGATTTTAAAACTCTTAGTACAAAGGTTAAAAACAGCATTAAAGAGCTGTTTAAAAATAATAAAATAAAAACACTACACCTACACCTTAAATAAAAAGGTCTTTATCTGCTGGTAGAAAGACAGCAGGAAGGAGGCAAACCAGACTTCTGGAGAAAAGGAGTGCCACAACTTGGGAGCAGCCACTGTGGAGGCTTTCTCCCATGTCCTCATCAGATATGTCTGGGATGGTGGTTGGGATCAAGAGAATTGATTCAGAGGAACTTTGCACACTTGTCAGCTAAACCTTTGCTGTGAGGAAAATTGGGGTGCCAACAACAAACAGTTGCTGTATGAAGCTTGGAATCCCCTTTAAAGTTGTGGCTTCCCACTTCCTGTAGAAATATTTAAGTACTGTGAAACTGGTGAAAGGAATCTTCTGTCTCATTAACTAATAACTCTTTGGAATTTTCAGGAGCACTCAGGACGTGTGTTTAGACTCCAGTTTGATGAATTTCAGATCATTAGTAGTTCCCATGATGATACCATTTTGATTTGGGATTTTTTAAATGTGCCCCCCAATGCACAAAATGAGACTCGCTCTCCCTCCCGAACATACACTTACATCTCCAGATAACAGTCTGCAATTCAATGCTTTCTGAGGTAGGTCTTTATTATCTTAAGGATGTGCTTTCATACCTGCTGCTATAGCTATACCTCATAGTGGCTCTAACAATAAGAATAGTCTATAATGCCTTTAATTTGATTTTTCCAAAAGAGTAGACAATATGTGAACCGTTCTGATAATGTAACCATTTAATTAGCTTATCTTAACACTTCTTGGAATAAGATGTTTTGTGTTGTAATTTTCCAGGTTGTTATGGTAACTCTCACAACAGTGAAACGTTAATATTTCTCAAGTGGGTTCATCCTGAGTTCCCACTGATGCTCAGGTTCACATGTCTTCCAGCTGCTGTAATTACACACACAAGGATACTTTGTACTAGCTGAATATAAGAGACTTATAGTGCTTCTGCTTGTTCTTTACCTACCAACCTACTTCTGTGGGCTTGCTTTTCAAGATGTCCCAGCTTATAGCCCTTGACTTCTTCACTCAGGTAGTAGAGCTTGTTCAGCCTAAATACTCTAAGGGCACCAGATCCTGTCTGATCTTGGAAGCTAAGCAGAGTGAACCTTGGTTAGTGCTTGAATGAGAGGCAGTCAACAAATACCAGATGCTGTTAGCTATGTTTCAGAGGAAGAAACTGACAAAACCACTCTGTGTATTCCATGCCTAAAAAAATCCTATGAAATTCATGGGATCACCATAAATCAACAGGCAACTTGAGGGTCCACATACACACACAGTAGGGGTTGGCTGGACGACTACTACCAGGCCAAATAGGGACTGTGTTGGGCTAGATCAGAGTTTTCCAGACTGTGTGTTGCGACATGTTAGTGTGTCAGCTGCAATGTGTAGGTGTGTCACGCAAACGTGACTGGTGGAGGGGCTTACTCTCCCTCTGCTGCTTCAAGCCAGGCCCTGGTGAAGGGGTGCCTCTGCCACTGCCCCAGGCCAAGGAAGACCCCGGTGAGGGCAGTGGCAGCAGGCCAAGTCTGAGTGGAGGGGCTGCCTCTCCTGCTACCACCACTGCTGCCCTGGGCTGAGGAAGATCCTAGTGAGGGCAGCGGGCCAGGCTTAGGTAAAGGGGCTGCCTCGACTTACTGAATTACTGTGTTGCGAAATTATGCAAGTTTAAAAAGTGTGTCACCAATATGAAAAGTTTGGAAAGCTCTGGGCTAGATGGACCACTGGTGCTAAAATGTTGATAAGTTAAGTCTGTGTGTTCTAAAACATTTTCCAAATCACAGGGCAGAAACATTGCTTTGTTTCTTAAAGTTATAAGAGGGACAGTTTTAGACAACATACCCAAATAACTTAGATCTTCTAATTTTTTGTACCAAACGCTGGACCTTTTTTTTACAGTGTCCCTTATGAACACGTTTTTTAAAATCTATAACTTCTGACAACCCTACTGCTCTTGGCTATTACAAAAAAACTTTATTGCCTTCTGTTGAATTCCTTTTTTATTGTAACAAGATCAAAATTGTTACCATATGATAATCTAATATAATCCTTTATTTAAACATTTAAGCAAAAACTAAAAATGCTTAACCTCTTAGCAGTGAAACTCCCATGGCTATAATTGAATACCAAAGCCCCCCTCCCCCTTTGGAAAGAAAGCTGTATAAAATTAGATTTAATTATTTGGTTCAACATTCCAAGAAGTTGCATTAGTTATCAGACAACTCACCAAGTGCTGTACCTATGCGACTGTGTACTGTAAGGGTTCCTTCAAAGGAGTTCAGAACGTAAAAGGGGTTATTAGGGGCAATTTGCCAGTTGTAACCTTATGGTGAAAAATCCATTTTAGTTGTTCTCCATCACATCCAGCTGTGGACGTTGTCACAACTGTGATTTTGTGTGTTTTGTGAAGTAATGGGAAAGACGGTGAGTGCATGAGGGAATGCTACCTTGTAAATAATTTGGCAAAGTCCCTTCCTTGTAATTTTGTTTTTACTAGCCTTCTAAGGAGCTGGTACTCTCTGCTTCCATGCTAGTAATGGAAGACGCAAAACAAATACAGGAACCTAAACACTTAGAAGTTGCTGTAAACAAAAGCCTTCTTCCAATCAGGCTTGCAGAGGTTAGGCTTTCTTCTCCACCAGCCTGGTTATTTGCCTTGCTGCCTCTGGCTACTAGGTAAGTTGTTAAATGCATGGCTGATATGGTGACAGTATCACAGACAATGTCAGTTAAAATCGGAGAGAACAACCAGTAAAATACCACAACTAGTAAGTCAGGTAGATTTAAAAGACACTTTCTGCAATTAGTACATTGTTGAAAGGCAGTGAATCTGGTGTCACTGAAGGGAACACCAGACAGATCTCTTGGGGTGAGCTCCGCAACCTGGATGCATCCCCAGAGGAATCCTTCCATCAGATCCTTGCTCTTTGTAGATGTGGCCACCATGGTCTATTATCTGACAGTATTAGGCAAATGTCAAAATTAATTCAGCTTTTTCCTTTCCTTTTTTAGGATTCCACAGTCTTTGAACTACTGGACATTTGGCTGTTAACACACCTGAAGACATTAGCCACAGCTAAAGTCAGAAGTGGTTCTAGGTGCTGTGTAGATGCAAAACGGCACAAGTCTATATCTAAACCTACCTTTTCCAGTCATCCTTTGCTCAGTGGTCTCTAAGGAATTGACTAGGAATTCACTGAGTCCAGGTAGAAGAAACTCAGTTTATCCTTCACTGCAATGCAAGATCCAAAGCTTCATGAGTCAATTGCCCATATACACTGAACTGATGGCTTGTTTTTCCAGGAGTAAATTGGATGTCAAGGAAGGACTTGACCTAATTTATATTTGCTTTGCACTTTTATCTGACTCTGAAGAAGAAAAACATTCTCAGTGAAATGTGGGTGCCAAACACATGCCCAGAATGTACGGGGCTTTGCTTTCAAAGTCATTGTTGTCATCATCCTCATCCTCCCGTAGACTTTTTATTTCATGACTGGTGATGACTGATCCTGTTCAGATTGCTCATTGGACTGGTAGGAATATTTCTGAATGGATCAGTAATATTTTGGATGATAGTTTACTTATGTCTGCACCAGTAATTTGCTTTAATTTAAAGATTGTAAATTGAGCTAGATGATCTGAAGTAGGTGTACAGCACTGTCTTTTCTTTTAATTGTACTCTGTACTACAGCCGTCCTCCTAACATTTGGTATAGTTGGATCCTTCACGTGTGCTTGCCTCATTATTTCCACTACCGTAACATATAAGCATGTAGATAAATGTACATAAACACTGTAACCTCCAAGTGCTGGGAGTCAGGGTCTCCTGATACTGTATACAGATGCCAAGGCGGAAGTTTCTAAGCATCCAGGCATTCTTACTACTGGCACCATATAGGGTTGGGATGTATTTAGAAATATTTCTCTGTGGAAAGGAGGATTCTGGTATTCCTTAAGATGTTTCCTTTAAAAAAAAAAAATGAGATGTCTTAATATCTTACTTTCTAAAACTTCTTGACAAAATTAAAAGTCAAAATTGTCCCCCTGCCCCCAACAGGCTGCAATATTTGGAAGAACATCTAAGCCACTGACTGGCCAAAGTTGCATATACAGTAACATTGTTTGAAATCCATTCAAATAAACCTTGATTACCATGCTCAGATGAGGAATTAGAGATGATTATTCCATTGTGCCCTTGTAGGAGATGATTGATGTTCTTTATCGTTTATTTTGAGAAACCTTGCAATTAATGGCACACATGTCATTGGAATTCCTTCTCTCTTTTAAAACTATGACTGGTCTTGGCAGCTGGTCATACATTTCCCTATATGCAAGCAAACTCTCTTGAAATGCTTTCTCTGTATCTTTAAGTTATTGCTTGGCAACGTCGTTTAGTGGCTTATTCTAACACTTATTTTTTTAAAAAAATATTAACTAATAAAATATAATAACTGGTTGGTCTAGGAGTTGTAGTGGGCATGGATATGGACACTGTCATTCCTTAGTCATGATTTTGTATTTGTTTTTTATTTTTCTTTTGCTCCCACTGCTGATTTTCTTTCTCTTTCTTCTGTCCTCTCTTCTCCTTCTTTTGGTTGAGGGGTCAAGGAATGTTGATAACCAATTTTAAATGACCAATGAATGAATATTGCTTTTTTTAGTGGAACAGTTATGGTTGGATATTACCCTTGCGCACCTGCCAGCTTGTCAGTCGATTTCAAAATGAGAGCACACATCAGATGTGAAAAAGTTGCACCCGGAGCTTTCTCTAGCTATTCCACCGTTTGCCTTCCTCCATGTTATTAAGTCAACTACTATGAGCTCATGAACTCCCCTTTTGAAGATGGCAAAGCAGGACTTAGCACACGGATATGATTAAATCTTACCAAATACATGAAGAGGACACATTCCCATGTTCTCAGTTTTTAAAATGGATGAGAGTTATGGAAGTGGTTTTAACCCCCCTCCCCCGCAATGTCATCAGACACTGTAATATGGAAGGTTTCCTATTGCATTTCTGAAGACAAAGGTATTTATGGAGAGCGATCCTTTAAACAAATGCATGTGTAAGATGAAATTAATGTTTTTCCATGGGAAATAATGGTATTTGAAGATGCAGCCTAAACTACTTTTGATTGTGCTTGGTGTAACATAGCCGTGGAATTTGTGACTGGCACCCAAGGAATTTGGCTCCTGGGATTAATGATAGTACTGGCTGTACTCTGGACTTTGTTTCGCTAATCATTACTGAGCAGCTGTATGTTACTGCTAGATTAATGTTTCGAAGCACTGGGATAGTCTTATTCTAACTTGTAATTATGTTTGCCAGTTACCTGTTTGAAAAGTTTGTGTATGAACAGCTTATTGGACAACTGTTGAACTGTACAGATATTGTTCCTGATATAAGGCTTTGTACTGTGGAATGTGCTTAATAAAAAAAACTCCTCTGAACTTTCTTTGCTCATATTTTTAATTTATTCTGAGTTGTTCATATTTTTATTTTAGCCTGAGTGGTTCAAACAAGATGTTCCTTATATTTCCTTTATGCACTAGGACAGGTATCTGCATCCTCATCCCAAATGTGATTCTTGTAGAAAGTAACAAGTTAAGGTTTTAAAATTAAATAAATCTGTAATGAAGTTACAGTGCAAAAGTAACATGAATGGTAACAAACTATTTTATTGGTGTTTTCCAGTCAGGGCATTTTTAGAAGCACTGTGACAGGAGTTTTTCCGTTTTTATGCCATTCTCTTATTGGTTCTAAAGATTTTTCCCAAAATAAAGAGAAGAAACAAGAAGCACATCTCAAGATGCTCAAAACATGATTGTTCATTGTAGAAAAGCCCAGTGTATTTCTGGACTCCCATAAATGATTCAGGAGTTCCTGGTTCAGAAATTTCTGAAGTCTGATTATAAGTAGGACCCTGAAGAAAGCCTTGAGGGTACACGTAGGGCAAAACACCAATAAACAGCCATCTTTTTCAGCTTTCTGAGACATCTCTCTGGGTTCTTCTGTGAATTTCACTGGATGCTCCCCAGTTGCTGCTTTTCCTGTAATAAAAAGTACAATGTGCATCAAAATGATTTACTTTTTAAACATTCTAACAAGTATTGGCAGTTACTTGAAAAACTAACTCTCCAAGTTCTAGCCATGATAAATTGTTAAATGTCTACCCCTTTTCATTTCTCATTCTCAATTGCTGTCTGAACAAAATGTTTGCATGGAACTGTCTGAAAAATGACTATGTTCACTATTGAATATGTTGTTGGGAACGATATCCATCCATGTGTGGTAGCTCTTTTGAGTTGCTTTGTTGAGTTGAGCTGTTTGAAATAGGCAAATCTAGGAAAAGAAAAGTTGATGTGAAAGAAGGACAAACAAAGAGAACCTACAAGAGAGGGAAGCTGGAAGAAATGAGGCAGAAGTTCCTTCAAGGAAACCTGAGAAGATATGGCAATAAAGGCATTCTATAAGAGCTATAATAACCACACATGTTTAGATGCATACAGTGCTTTACAGAAGTATCCTTGCCCCACCCCAACTTTCCAGTTTTTGTTTACTTAACATTTGTGGCACAATAAATATATTTTGCATCTTCACAGTTTTGAGTATCTTGTGGATATCACATGGTAATAATGTGAGTTGAAGTTCGTTTCCAGATTATAACACAACAAAATGTGCAGAAAGTTAAACAGAGTCAATACTTCTGCAAGGTGCTTAAGTTAGACTACATCAGGAGTTGGGGATTGGTGGGCTTCCAGAAGTTAGACTGCAACTCACATTGCTACCTGCACAGTGAATTGTGAGGGTTTGTGGGAATTGCAGTTCATCTGGAAAGTGCATTAGACAGTATTCAAAATAACTGAAAAATGGGTGGGCTACCAATATCTTCACTTGGGGCATTTAGTTGCCCATAAACTGGTGCGACGAAACTGAAAAGTGAACTCAAAAGACCTTAGACCAAATCTTGCCTCTGTCATGAGCTCAGTAGGTCATCTATGTAGGCCACAACATTTCAGTCTCAAATGAGACAGTAGAACAGATGAAGCTGAGTTCTGTGATACGGGGCTAATAATATTAACTCAACTATCAAAGGAACACTTGTATGAATGAGAAAACCTATGTGAAGCTGTCCAGAAATTCTCAATGTGAACATCTGAGAGCAGAACTTTGTATTATATAGATTGGTTTATTCTCCCTGCTCCTGGCATCTTGAATAACATAGTCTCCAACTACTTCTAGTTCCAGTCAAAAAAAAGAACAAAGTGTTGCCACTTGTGAATCTTGGACTGTGTGTTTTCTATCACAGTTGTGTCCTGCTATTCCTTCAGGGAGATTTGATCAATGTGCATAGCGTATTTGCATAGCAGGCCATTATGATCATACCCATCTCTTGTGACAACTCTGGGATATTGTGTGTGCATGCCAGAACCTGGAAAAGTTAGTCCTTTTCTCTGGGCTCTGTGACTCACACCTATGGATTGTTCTGTGACTACACAGTTCCAGTCAGAGTTAATCAAAGCATTCTGGGATGGGAGTAGTGGCACTCCTTAAACCAGATCTCCAAGTGGCTCCCAACAGTTCCTTTTCATCTGTCACAGCTGCAGCAGCACATTGGGAGCTTCCTCCCTGCTTGGCTTCATTTCTTGTCAGATTGCTGAGTAGTCTGAGACTGTCTTCTGTAATTTTTTATCATCATTTTTTTTCAGTTGTGACCATGTTGGCTGATGGGATCTTGAAGTCAAAAAGTAGTTGTCCCAAGCTCTGGTAGATGCATGCATGGAGGTGCACACAGCTGCATGTGAGATAATAGATGATAAATTCCATCCAAAACAGAGACAGTATAATTTGGTTTGTGTGTTGGACTATGATTGGTTGAAATCTCCAGTGAGGCATGAAACTTATGGGTAGATCTTGGTCCAGCCACTCTGTTAGCCTAATGTAAAGAGCATAGGAAGAACCCTGTCGGGGCAGAACAAAGACCTCTCCAGCATTCTATTCCTGCATTTGTCAGTCAGATGCTTCTGGGGGAATCCACAGCCAGGAGATGAGGGCCTTCTGCATCCGTTCATGTTCCCCAGAGACTGTGGGAACCAGTAGCCATGCTCTTTATCCTTCAGGATATTAATCTCTTTTTTAAAGCCATCCAAGTTGGTGGCCACAGCTGCATTTTGTGGAAATGAACTGCGTTTCACTAGATGTTATGTCACAAAGTACTTTCTTTGGTCTATGCTGGTATTATGGTAGGATAATTACTACTAATGATGACTTCTTCCTATCCCTTTTCTTCACATGGCACATAATTTTATACACCCCTGTCACTTCTGCCCTTGCTCACCCTTTTTCTATGCTCCCGAATCCCAAATGTTACGATCTTTCCTCAGAATGGAGTTGTTCAAGCTCCTTGAACATTTTGGTTGCCCTTTCCCCAGCTGTAGTCATGCCATAGATTTGTTTAAAAGCATTTGTGATACTTGCCTTTTTTTCCCCATTTCTTTCCCAATATTCTTCGACATGTTATTTACCTTTTCACAGCAACCAGATACTAAGCTGAGCTACCTTGCGGACTTGTGATGAAGATGAAGAAGCAAGAAAGAAGAGGATGCACCATCTAGAATTCCTTGGTAGAAAGCCAGAATAGAGTGTTGGACTCAGACTTGAAACATCCAGGTTCAAGTCTCTACTGAGTCATGAACTCACTGGTGACACTGGGCGTGTTACACACTGTGATCTTGATTTCTTGTTGTGAGGGTCAAGTGTGGAGGACAGGGACCTCATATATTGCTTTGAGCTCAGTGGAGGAAAGATGAGATACAAATATGACTAATCAATAAATAAACATTAAAAATACATTATACTATTTGTGCTTCACAGCCCTCTGGATTATACAATTTGTTCCCATACTTCCACTGCATCTTACTGGATTCCCCACTCCTCTCTTTCTTTCTCCTCATCACTCCCCCCAGTGAAATGATTCCTGCTTCAGCGACAAATAGGCAGTCCTGAAAACAACTTCACATTTGTTTCTCTCCTGCCAAGAATCTTGCCTTTGGCTCTTCCTTGGGGTGTTTCTCCTCCATCTGCATAAACAGAAATGGGCTGGCTTTGCACCTCAGGAATGAGAAGATTTTAAAAAGAGGAGATTATTTATTTTTCCACCAAAGTTAGAAATATTTTATAGAGTTTGCGAAAAGTTTTTTGTTTCAGGAAATTTCATCATGTCTCCAGGAAAAAGAACCCCTAATTGGCCTCAGATTTACTAATAACCTTTTCATTTTTGTAATCTGAGGAGTTGTAGGTCATCGCGAGGTGACTGTAGTTAGGGTTGGTTTAGTTCCTCTGTGAATACCTCGTCTCTGCAGCCATTCCTCCCTTTTAAAAAAGCCACTCTGGACTGCTGCTCCTAATAGCCAGGTTTCTTGGCAAACACTCACATACCTTTAGCATATGGAAATATTTTTAAGAACACATACCAGGCTTTTAGTCTTAAAAGTGAAATGCTCCAACAAATTAACAAATGTGTGTATAGCATTTTTTTAAACATTCAGAGTGTCCCCCCCCTTTTTCTAAAATCTCCAATGACTTTAAGTCTTTTATAAGAAAAGGCGGCAAATTTTGATGTATTAATATGCAGTAAAAATTAGTAAACTAAGGAACTTTGAACTCAAGAACATAAGCAGGGCCCTGCTTGATCCAGATTTAAGTATTCATCTAGTCCAGTATCCTGTTTCCAATGGCGGACAGTCAAATGCTTCCAGGAATTCCACAGCCAAGTTCAGAGCTTGGAAAAGTTACTTTATTGGATATCAGTTCCCAGAATCTCTCAGACAGCAAGTAGCTTTTCCATATATAGCAGTGGTTCTCAACCTGTGGGTCCCCAGATGTTCGTGGATTTCAGCTGCCAGAAGCCCCAGCCACTATGGTCAATGCTCAGGGCTTCGGGAGCTGAAATCCACAAACATCTGGGGACCCACAGGTTGAGAACCACTGATATATAGGAAAACAACATCAGCAGCTTTCTTCTCTCTGAGATTCAGAGGTATACGGCTAACTAAGGCAGGATGAGTCTCATTACTGGTTGCTGAGAATCTTGAATGGGAGTGTGCTGACATGTTATACTGTCATAGGCATCTGACTGGCCACTGTGAGATGAGAATGCTGGACCACTTAGACTTTTGGTTAGTTCCAACACAGCTCTTCCTAAATCTAAAATTAGCACCCAGAGAGAAGGCCTAACATAACTTTCATAACTGAGCAAGAGCTCAGATATCAAAGTGTCAATGGAATTTGGCAGGAAGAAAAGACTTTGTAGTTTCCCAGGAGAAGAATTTTGCAGTGGTAGAAAAAAAAAAATTCCCTTCCAGCCCCACAGAACTGTTGGCCATGCTGACTGGGAGATTATGTGTCATGTAGCTCATAAAAGCAATGTTTGTTGTCTCTGTGTCTACTGGAAGCGGGATAGCTACTTCTTCCACTACTACATGGTTCTGAAGAGGGATGAGGGCCTCTGCCCACTCCTTGATCTTTGTGGAGTGAACAGGTACATCAAACCAAGCAAATTAAAAATGGTAATACTCCAATCCATCCCCCTTTCCTTCACAAGGGGAACTGGTTTGCATTGGCTGGACCTTCACGGCACTTACTTCCACACTGTGATTTGACCACAACACCCCAAGTTCCTTAGGTTTGCATAGGGACATCTCTGTACCAGCACAAAATGCTCCCATTTGGCCTCTCCACAGCCCCCAGAATCTTCAGAAAGTGTATGGTGGTGTGGGTCTCATTTCTCTGAACTGTCCAGGTCTTACCATACCTGAACAATTGGCTTCTGGTGTTGTCTTCCCAGTCCTCACTGTTCCAGGACATCCAAGAAGGTCCTCCTCAAACTGACAAGACTGGTCGATTTAATTGTCACCTCTCTGGATTGTCTTACAGGTGCCGCCTACCTACCACTGCAGAGAGTGGTAGGCTGCACCTGTGTGGTAATCCAGAGCAGGAGGGTAAAAGACCTTCTCAGTCACCCACAATGCACTGCACAGACCACACAAGGAGTCCTCAGTCTCATGGCAACTACAAACATAGTCACCTACCTAGCCCACCTCCAACTAATTCAGCATGCTGCAGCTAGACATTTGTCTGGGAGTCAGGACGATGAACTGTATGACACCACTTTTGTACTGATTTAGGCCATTTCCGCATTACACTGTTACAGTGCTATTATTCCACTTTCAACATCCTATGGAATCCTGAGGTTTGCAGTTTAGGGAGGGGCATTTAGAATTCTCTGCCAGAGAGCTCTTTGGCCTCAGTAAACTACAAACCCACAAGAGGTTGAAAGTGGAATAATAGCACTGTAACAGTGTCGGGCACAAATGGCCTTAATTGGCTTCCTGTTTGTCTAATTTAAAGGGCTAGCTTCAAGTTTAAAGTCTTAAATGTACTGGGGCCACATTATTTCAGGAACTTTCATCACTTGTGTCAGAGACGGAGAACCTGTGGCCATCTGGATGTTGCTGCAGAAGAACTAGTATACTTGCTCACTGGGTTCGTTAGTTAAGGCTCCCAGAAGATGATATGAAACAGCATAGCATTCCCCACCCCTAACCTATATGAACCTACTTGATATTGTGGCTGGGTTTCAGATGCCCTATGAATTAAATTATTGTGACCTCAGTAGAAATTATACATTTGCCAACTAGTAGGTGGAGACCAGTAGAAGGCCTTTTCAAATCTTGGTACCTACCTTGAAGGCACCAGATCCCGTCTTGATCTTGATATATAAGTAGAATCTGGTTAGTACTTGGATGGGGGAGTGCCAATGATTCCTAGATGCTGTAGGCTTTATTTCAAAGGAAGGAACTGGCAAAACCACCTCTGAATGTTCCCTACCAAAGGAAAAAAAAATATGAAACTCATGGGGTCACCATAAGTCAACGGGTGACTTGAAGACACATGCACAAACACCTAATGAAATACTTTAAGGGAACGATATTAGATGCTATGCAATAGTATTCTAAAGGAGAGTCAACTGGCCCTGTATCTGTGATTTTTAAATGGGATCTTTAGACAGTTCTATTGCAGTCAACACTCCTTTGCTTCCACCATTGGAAACAGGTTTTAGCACTGCTGTTCGCTGATGTGTACAGCATGAATTTACTGATGGTGTCAAATTGCTGAGAATGTTAAGGCTTCATTTTAACTTTAGTCTGTGATTATATATATATATGTATGTATGTATGTATATATTTTATTGCATTTCACATGTTATGTTGCATTTCACATACAATAAACCAACAGATAAGTTTAAGTCCATACACACGAAGAAAAATCACCTCAATATCCCAACATAAATATAAAAAAAAACTTATGATACATATTACACCTACCATATAAAAAGTGAAAAATATAAAAAGAAAAGGAAAAGAAAAAAAATGGAGGTAGAAAAAAGATAGGAATTCTGTCCAGACAAATAAGGAAGATTATAGCACAAGACAAGAGAGCAGAACAAGAAAAAAGAAACAGACCAGTCGTAAGACAAAATCACACAAACTCTTAAATCTACTTACCCACTTCTTACCCCACCTCTGCCTTCCCACATAACCTGATATCGGTTATATTATCTGATCAATACATATCCCCTCACTTTAAAGAAAAGAATTTTCCTTTATATATAAATATTTAACTCTGTTTCCTAAAGTTCTAAATCATCTAAATATCAAAATCCAATTGAAAATTGTCACCCATTCTACTCTTCATATAAAGTATATATGGTTCCCAGATTTTCCAATATGATTGCATATTATATAGATTTATTTCTCATGCAACTCGAACATTCTGCAAGCTTCCTTATACAAAAAGTGGGCTATAGATATTACAACAAACAAAACAAATGAATAAATAGGATATTTTGTTGGCATCCAAACAAAACATATATAATTTAATATGTAGTTTATGTATTTGTCCATTGTTACGTTACTTCCTTATCCATAGCAATAAATATCCATCACACAAAAGAATCAAAGCATTTTAAAAATGGGGAGATAACTTCTCTGGGAACAAAGATACAGAAATGGCAAATCTGATTATTTCTTTGGCTGAGCCTGTTTGAGATTGCATACACATTCTCCTCAGAAGAGAAAGAATGAGATTTCTTTTAAAGGCTTTGCTTTGTGTAAACCTCATCATCCTTTTAAGCAGGAAGTACTGTCTGTTCTTCTTCAGGCTGAACCAATTTTCATCTGCAGGGTGTCGTTCAAAATGTCTCTTTGTTTTTCCATGGGCTGCTCATGGGCAACATGGCTTGGAATCAAAGGCTTGTCCAACTGCCCTAATCTGTAAACTGTATAGTCCCATTGAGAGTGTTAACTCTTCCCCCCACCACCCGCCATGACATCAGCTTAATTGATTTAATGGCAGCTTGGCCAAGGACACTGAGGCATACAATGACTGTGCTGCTGGGGATTTATGGGAATTGTAGTCCAATACCACACAATAAAAAAGTAAAAACAAACACATGAGGATGGCACCAAGTTGGGGAGGGTTATCCTGTATAAGGATGTAAAGAATAGTCACAATTTTTCTCATTCTTACTGATACATTGAGACATGGTTCACTGGTACAAGATTTCTCGCAATTCAGGAAAAAATAATTTGCAAGGGGAACCCCCCCTTTTTTTTTTTTTGCACAGGAGACACTGTCTGCATTCTGTTTGGGATTTTGGAAACAGCCTTATGGAAGCTGGAGTGTTGTGGTTTGAGAGGTGGATTATAACTTTGAAGATCAAGCTATGGGAGCCCACCTTGGGAAAGTCACACTTTCTCAGCCTCAGAGGAAGACAAATTCCCTCTGAACAATTTCTGCGAAGAAAACCTTGTGATAGGTTCACCTTATGGTCGCCATGAGTCAGATAATGACTTGAAGGCACATAACAACAAATTCCCTCATGTGTGAACAAAGTTAAATCGAGTAGTTTCACAATATCCTTATTCTCCTAGGGGCTGTGGTTGTCATGTCTCCGTCCCAGCGCTCAGGTGCAAACTAAGACAAGATCCGCAACAATACAGAGACACGAATAGGACAATACTATCGCAGCCCAGCACAGATGAGAAAGGGAGAGCCCACAAGTCTCATAGCATTTATATAGAGAAGATGCATTAATTACACAAACAACTGGGGGATGCTGTTGGCTAATAAATACAAGGGATAGGGTGGGGAGAAATCCACTGCAGACAGCTGGTATTACTGGTAGAAGCAAAACGTTCCTTATTTGGATCCTTTGTCATGTTCCTGGAAAACCATGACCCTTGCTTTGTGTGCTGACTACGCTGCTGGATACCCCTTTGAACTGACACTCTCAATTTATTACTGAGTTGGACTGCTGAAACAAAGAAACAGTAACTGACTGGCAAGTTTTTGTAAACCTTGTTTGTGGATGCTACTATAGACTGTAGTGGAGGATTGTGAACTGTGGCTGGCTATCTGGACAGGACAGCAGTTATGTTACAATGCACAAGTATCCATTGCACCAGGGCAGCCAGTGCAGTGGCTGATATCCCACAGCTTGATGCGCAGGGGACACTGATGACATTAGGGCACTCCTTGATGCACACCAGGACACTGACTAGGAAGTACCAGAGTACAACAGGAGTGCCCAGTGCGTATCAGAAGTGTCTGTTGTGCATCAGATGTTCCCAATGCACATTTTCGCAATTCACTACCAGGGCTTCATCGCAACTTTTTTTGGCAATTTAATTACGGATTCATAATAAGTTACAACATGTAGACTGTGGTATAGGGTCTTGGCCACCCTTTCTTGTACAAATGGTTCTTCTTTTTTGGCAGAGTTCTGAAGAACAGGACAGAGAGAAGATTAGCAAAGGAAACCTGAAGGGTGAGATGTCAGAACAAAACAGAGCATGCTGGAAGGGGGTATGTCCTGCCTCACAAACTGCAGGAATCCATATTGTGGCAGAGTTTAGCAGTTCTCACTTGTGAGAATGGATTAGTCACTAAATGTTGAATAACACAGTCAACATATGTGCCCCCAAAGCTGTGCGTGTAAGAAAACAACTGCTAGAGACTATCATGCTACAAGGTATTTACCAAGACTCCTATGAGCACAAAGCTGAATACTCACAAGTGACTGGTATGTTGCATTCCCTTGTTTTTTCCCATACTGATTATGATTAAATGATGTAACCCTGCAGCAGGTCAGGAGAGCTTATTTATACAACGTCAAAACACCTTGCAAAAGGAACATTGCCTGTTTACTTCAAAGAATAATGCTACACACAGGTTCATAACTCATGACTCCTTGGCTCTGCTAGGTAGACCATAGAGGTCTTACTCCATTAACCAAACACATCCTTGTAATGCCTAGAAGCAGGTATTAGGGGGGCCTAACTCACTGTTGGTCCAGCTTCTATATGAGGACTATGCTATTTTTTTCTCAGAGTAAACAATATTTCACTCATTTATCAATAAGTAGAGAGGCGTAGTGATTCGAGTCTTGATTGAGACCCTGGGAGTCCCAGGGTGGCATCCATGTTGAACCACAAAAGCCCACTGATTGACCTTGGGCAAGTCCCACTCTCTCAGCTTCAAAGGAAGGCAATGACAAAACCCGTCTAGACAAATCCTGCCAAGAAAACCCTGTGATAGTGTCATCATGAGCTGAAGTTGGCTTGAAGATATGTAACAACCACCACATAATAGATAGCAAAATTAAATACAAGTGTTCCTCTGGCAAGGAAGCTCCCTTTTACAAAGTTTGTTTCCTGCCCATTCAGCTCCGCCCCCTTTTCCTTGTCAATCTTTGGCTAGCTGGACTTCTTTTTAGCAGAATCGGCATCGGAAAGATGGTGAAGAAAAGCCAGAGAAACAGAAACTTCTTGTGTTGGTTTGCAGCAGTGTGTCTGCAGTAAACAATGCAAAAAAGCTTGTGTTAGGAGAAAATGTCATTCTAATTTTGCATTTCTACCATAGACATGTGTGCCTACCCACCACAGACAAGGTAAATAGCAGCTACCCAAGAATCCCTTACTAAACATTCATGGTCAGGAAAACAGAGAGAAAATGAGAAATGAGATAAGTCTGCCCCACCAACTATGTTTTAAAAAATCTGTAACTCTGGACACTAAAATGGAAATCATAGGAAAGGGGGAGCCTGTTGAAAGAAAAAAAAATCCCTGGATACATTTTGGAAGAAACTTTCAAGTGGTCTCCAGAAGGTTCTCAATTTTTTGTTTAGTTATGCAAGGCTTACCAGACCTGGTTGTTTCATTTCATATGTGCATATTGTTAGTTTTGGAGGAAACCTTTACTGAAATACATTGAACTGCTTTCTCTTCTTATGGTATAGGAACCTAACCGTATTCTTTCCATGTTATTTCTACATCTGGCACCACATTTTCTGTTAAAAGAGTAATGGCCAGGAATATATCTATTTCATTAACTGAGGTATACCTCTACTTAATAGCCTAAATTCCACAGAGTGGGAATGTACAATCAGTGACCTAAGGCATCTCTAACCATCTGTTGGATTAAGGCAATGCATTTTATTTAAGTGGAAGTCATCACATCTTGCATAGGTTGCATGACACCCCTCTATTCTAAACAATATCAGAACAGGTCAGAATTATTTCTGTGTACACTATAAACCAGTATTTTTTTAAAAAATGTTTTTATTAATACCGTTTAAGTAATATAAGACTACATATAAGGAAAAATACAGTAACATGCAAGACAAAGCTAAGCTAAACTAAACTAAACTAACTAAACTAAACTAATACACAAACAACTATCTAAACTAGCAAACAATTACTAAACCATAACTAAGAGGGGAATACAATAAATACACATTTCACTTCCAACTTCTCAGAGAATGGTTATGGTTTATTCTTTGTAAACTTTCTCTACATTCCTTGTCTGTATTTATAATAATTAAAAAAGTCACTATTAAGAATGTAACATAGTTTGTTCTCTACCAAATAAAATATCTCAATATCTTAATCCTAATAATGTTCTACCACAATATATCTAACCATGTCAATTAGACAAAACCTCTTACTGCTTTTCTCCCCTCTGCTGACATGCTATAAACCAGTTTTGAAGTAGAGGAGTTATTTTACATCTATGTTTTGTGCATTATTGGCACTGACTTCATCTCTATATTTCCATTAGTATTACAAGCAAAGTCATCATAAATTCTGGTTTTAATCACTGGTTAAAAAAACCCCACCTCTGGTAAAAAACAGTTGGTTTTAACTTAATAAAGCCTTAAACATCTTAGGTTTGGAGTATCTGTTGGACTGGGCCTAAATATCCTAGATGCACCAGATCCTGTTTGATCTTGGAAGCTAAGCAGGGTCTGTTTCCCCATAAGATGGGGATCCCTTGAGGTCCTCCAGCAGTACCCTCATTTATGTGTAAACATTGGGAAGTAAATTCTAAATAGGAAGTCAGCAAGAGGCGGGTGATCTTTCCACCAATGTTTACAGGGTCCTTGCAGGAAAAAACTGGCTGAGATTCAAAAGTAAACTAAGTTGTGTTTTATTGAGAGGAATTAAATCACACACTCGCACAAGATTTAAACAGTCACACACTCACACAAGAGCTAACTGAAGGAAAGGAAAGAAAGATAAGTAGCAAGACTTAGGAAGCAGGTTATAATTACCAACCCAGAAGAGAAGTGAAGAAACAGCTATGTGTCTTAGACCTGTGTCTAAGGGCAGTACAAATTGGGGTTCAAAGTGACATAGTGGTGTTCGGCATCTGATGTACTACAACCAACTGGTTGAAATGGAGGATTTTTATACCCAAAATCTGCCTGGAGGGCATGGGTGTAAATGGTTCTCTGGTAGAGCAAACAAAGGAGTTTGCAATGCAGACAATGGGACTCAGAATGAGTTGATGGTCTTAGCATGAAGGTGATAAAGAATTAATAGTTGATTTGATAGCCTTATACCATTTGGCCAGGAAGGGGTATAAAGGAATAGGTGTAGAGGGAAGGAGGTGATAGAAATATGCTGATCAACATTTCTGAGTAAACACTGAAAACTCTTTGTCTCAGTGATAGCTAACTGGAAGTTCAGTAGCACTGGAAAGCTGCTGATAACTATTGTGCTTGTAATCTTGCCGAGCTTGGGAGGGGTTTCTTGACCTGTTCATTTGGCCAGTTTTGCCTCTTAGCCAGCATGGCTTTCAGCCACAGCAGTGTATCAAGTCATATCAAAATGTGGGAGTGTTCGGCTATGGACAGGTCAGAACTGGTTGAGAGACCGCCAACAAATACCAGGAGCAGTAGGTTGTATTTCAGAGGAAGGAACCTCCTCTGAATATTCCTTGACTAAGAAAACCCTATGAAATTCATGGGGTCCCCATATGTTGACAGGCAACTTGAAGGCACATATACACACACATCTGTTGGACTTCATGCCTCACTATGAATTTGTACAGTCATTAATATAAATAGCTGGATTCATCTGTGCTGCTTCTCCCACTCACTACCAACACAGAAATGGCTTTCTTCTGTAGTGGTGGGGCTTTAGCAGAGGAAAGTGAGGTGTGGGGGGTTGTATCAGGAGACATAACTGTATGCCACCGATATACTCCCTGATCTCAGCTGTAGTGTTATTACACTATTCTAAAATTCTAAATTTTTCATTTATACTGCCTTGGTTGTTATTATTTTTAATACACAAACAGTACATAGATGCAGATAAATGAATAAATAAATGTATAATAAATGTGAAAGTTTGACCTGTGGAGAAAAACACTCTCTATGATGTCGTCTAAAAAAGTTCAAGAAAGAGACAATTTCACATTAATCCAAACATGTGCAAACATACAGGAGTATGGATCTGCTCATGAAGACATGTGTCTTCCATTTTGGTCATTGCTGGTTGAGATCACAGGAGGCTGCCTTGTCATTTGTTCAGTACAGTAGTGTAACCATAAAAGATGGATATAAACTTCTAGCTTAATCCAAGGCCCTAATCTATAGATTACATAGCTTACTTTATAGCATAAATCCAGTATAGGGAAGATGTAACCATGATGAGCTCCTTAAGGTGGGATCACAGTCCAGTTGCGGAGGACATTTTATATGCAGAAGCATCCCTTTGGGATAAGTTCCTGGAAACTACAGTTAAAAGAGTTAGGCTGTAGATAGTGTGAAAGAGCTTTGCCTGGAACACTGAAGAGCCGCTCTCAATCAGAATATGCAGCACTGACTAAGATGGACCAACAGCCTGACTTGGTATAAAGCCATTTCCTATCTGTCTGTGCCTGGGCATCTAGGGGCAGAGGAGCAGTGTGTCTTTTGTGGATGGTGCCTCTCTCTCCTCTTCTGTGTTTGCTAGGTCATGCCAAAGAGAAGAAGCCAATACTAGCACCTTCATATTGTGTCAGTGGAAGGAAGTGAAGCAGATTATTAAATGACATTGCTAAGTTATTGGCTGTTGCTCTGCAGCCATGTGTTCTGAATGTGTGCCCCATTCCAGCTGATGTGAGCACCAGACAGGGAAGAAGGGAGGGGCAAAAATAACTCAGTCCCTTGAGCTCAGGTTACAGGCGAAAGCATGGAAGCCTCACCCCATAATGTATAAATTACGATCTATCAAGTAGACTGAAGCCATAATGAGGAGGGGGGGTCAAGTGAGTAAGACGGAGAAGGAGGAAACACAAACATGGTGAGTAATGCCCAGACACAAGTCCATGTCTGACCACATTAGATAGCACAGCTTTAGTGCCTTTGTCTGGGCGTGGAGTCTAGACGATAAATCAAATAGGTTTTTGTTGTTGTTGATAAAACACAATTTCTCCACAGAAGTTGGATTTAATATTTCCTGGATCCATAGCAGCCTCTCAGCTTAAAGTGGCAAATGATATTCCGGGACTGTGCTAACGATAGCTAAGAAACTGTAAGATTGACATAGATTTTTTTCTGAGCATATTACAAGAGGTGGAACTCCCTTCCTTCCTTCCTTCCTTCCTTCCTTCCTTCCTTCCTTCCTTCCTTCCTTCCTTCCTTCCTTCTTGTGTCCACTTCACAATTGGAAGGCGGACTATGAACCACAACTCCCATTATCCCTGGCCATTGGTGATGGGAGTTAAAATCCAACACAGTTTGGTTGATAACCATTTCTTTTGATAAACTGCTTTTCTGTTTTTTCAGTGGTTCCTATACTTGTTGCAACTAAGATGCTTTGGCTTTTGAGGGTAGTTTTCTCAACCTAGGCCACTGGGGTGTGGGGCTCACGCAAGAAGCCTGGGCAGGAAGGCTCTCACAAGCCTCCTGCTTCAGCTCCGCAGCTCCTTCCTGCTTGCGTGAGCGTCCCGCCCGAGCCCCGCCCCGCTCCGTCCCTTCCTTCCACAGTGCAGCCTGGGAGTTGGAGGCTGCACTGAGGAGTGGATGCACGACCGGCCCAGCTCCAGAGGCTTCGCACAGCAGGTAAGTACATGTGGGGCCCCTGACCGGTGCGCAAGCATGGGTCATATTCGGCTAAAAGCCAAAAATAAAAAAATGCGTGTGCGCTGCGTGTGAGGCCCTTGAGCGTTACATAAATGGGAGTGCGTCATGCAGGCTGCTCCTCACATTTACGCAATGCCCAAGGGGCCCTTTCGTTTGCAAACTGCCGTGTGAAAAGGGCCCCAGTGGGGGGAAAATGGCTCTTTAATGCTATAAAAGAGAACAGCCACATCTAGGACTACATCTTGTCATACGTTGCCAGCAAATTTGAGTGTGGTTGGGCTTTCACATAGCTGCCCACCAAAGGCCATTCCAAAAGAAGGTGATTACATGACAAATTTATTACAAACAAACAAATAAATAAATAATTCTAAAATTCCAAAAAGGCAAATTTATTGGCACTTTTAATATCCCAGTCTTTGGTAATCTTAATTTCACTTTGCTGAAAGCTCTCCTCCCAGTGGATTGCTAAATCATCTTGTGCTGTGTTATGTTGTGATGCATATATGACAATGCAGCTATAAGGCAGCTGCTGAATTCCACAGTTATCTTTGTCGCTTGGCTTTGGTAGATAACTTTTTCTGGTGCAAACAAGAGAACCTGGAACAGGTAGACACTGCTGGGACTGGGGAGATGTCATTTCCATTTGTAGCTCTGTGATCTGCGTTATGACCTAGGAACTCAATCTTCTCCTCAGGAACATGTTTCTGATTTGACAGATTAGGAAGAGGACTTTGTTACAAAAGGCACTGTGAGATTTTTGCCTCCATAGATCCTCAATACTACAAAAAGGCACAGCACATTCAGCCCCTCTGTATCCAGATGAAGTAGCATTGCCGTCCTTGAATTCTGAAGACTCCAGGCTGCAAAGAGACCAGCCTCAGTCCTAGGGTAGACCTACACAATCAATCACTGAGGTTTAGGCAAATCCCAGTGATTCAGTGGGTCTGTTCTAGCTGGGACAAATAATAGAATAGAAATGGCTGCAGCCATGTTTTTACTCACAGTTATCGAAGGACTGCTGAAATGGATCAAACTTCTTTAAGGGATTGACATTGCTCACTATGGAGAGAGGTCTAAAGTCTAACAGTAGTCAAAACCATACTTTAGGATCAGTTCCAATCTGTTGCTAGTTGGAGCAACATACAAGCACCTTATCTTACTTCCAGTGCCAGTATCACTTCATGGTGTTATTTCTGTTTGTCTTTCTGGGACATATGACTCCCATTTAATCATAATTCACCTGGACCTGCACTCTAAGATCCATGGTGAACATTCTGTACTGGACTTTGCACTGACCAATGATCCTAGGACTTCAGTGTGACAGAGCTCACTGATTGAAACAGTATATAACCAAACTGAAGGGCTTTTCAGTTTGAACTGAAGCAACCTTTGTCTTGAAGTAGCAACCTTTGCCTTGGAGTAGCAATCAGTGCTTCCATGGGCCCTTTCACACTATCCAGTTATAGAGTTATGAGTCCACTTTAATTGCCATGGTTGTATCTTAGTTTGATGAGGCAACAGAGATCTGTGGCAGAGAGTTCTAAATATCCCTCCCTGAACTCCAGTGTGGTGTAGTGGTTAGAGTGTTAGGCTACAATCCTGGAGATCTGAGTTTGATTCCCTGCTTGGCCATGGCAACCCACTGGCTGATCCTGGGCACATCACACACTCTTAGTCCCAGAAAGCCTTGTGATCGGTTTACCTTAGGGTCGCCATGTCAGAAATGACTTGAAGTCACACAACTGTTACTGCAGTTCCTAAGCCACATTTGGTGTGACATTAGATATCACTTTGATATCAATAATTTGGCCTTCCTCACCTATTCCTTCCCATGTGCTTGCGAAGCCTCTGGACAAGCATGCAAACAGGCTCGGTCACTAATCGCTGGAATATTCAAAACAAATACAGGCTGGGCAGAAATAGCCAAACTGCCGCTTCAGGAGACCTCACGGCAAGTACCCTCATCAAGTATGCACGCTACTTACAAAGAACTCTCTGCCCTGAGCGGGCAGCTTGATTAGAAGAATCCTCATCTGTCAAGCACTCTGCGTTTGCATACTGTCTAATCTATTGTCAACTCAGACCTAACCCAATCATGCTAAATTCTGACCTTTCGGAGGCTTTGTCTCCAGTCCAAAACTCATTGTTTTCCCCAAGTATGGACTAGCCTATGGCTACATTTTCCCCTATAAAAACCCCTGACTTTGTGAGCTTCCTTGGATCGCTCCTGACTTCCATCCAGCCTTTCTGCCACTTTGCTTGGCAAGCCTTCCCCTCAATCCCACGTACTGAGACTCCATATCTCCGAACTTCTGCTGCAGACTACTCGGGCTTCAGGACAGGGGTAGTATTACCCAAACCAACAATTCCTCTAAAAATCCCTCTATCCCACTCCAACCTTTATTTCTTTAGTTCTCTGCGTGAGTGTGTTGCATACACTGTTTGATTGTATTTTAATAAAAACCACAATTATTATTTAACTTCTGTTTGCTCCTTGACTCAGCCTGACCCTGTAGATGCTGGGTAAAAGATCTTGCTCCATTGCCCTGCCTCTTGTATTGCTAGCTTGTGCTCTTGGCTAATTTCCCCAACTTGTGTAATTGAGAGCACATTTAGGTGTCCCTCCTGGGACCCCCAGAAATCAGGGTAACACAACTACAACAACAACTCCCAATCCCAGGATTCCATAAGATGTTGCCATCTATGTGTTTCCATGACAGCTAAAGTGGAATCACAGTACTATGTCTATATAGCGTTAAATGCCCCCTTGTGTTGTCAGTTTATTTGATTTTCTAAAAACCTTTCATGTGTTTTTACTTCATATAAGAGAGCCACAAACCTTCTGACTTGGAAAAAGGCCCAGCATGCCTCTTCTTGAAAGTGGTTAACAGAAGTTCAAGAAAAATGGTTGTGTAAATCCTCCTTGAGATTCTTCCAAAAAGAAGCAATTGAAAAACTACCCAGCTAGAACTACAAACTCACTTTTCTTTTTCTCCATGTCAGAAATGCAAAAGTTCAATCTGAGATTTGTAGAATTCCAAATGCCTATTTGTCTTGCCTCTGAGACAAAATGAAACAAACATTACCCAGATTAGCTGTCTTCCAACTTGACCTTGGCTTTACCTGAAGAATGGGAGGTGGCCCAGACACAAGCAATCACATTTATTCACTAGCATGTAGTACTTGGGCAGTAGTGCCAAGTCTTGACCCCAGAAGTTTTCTGTTCTCTGATTTCCTTACAGTCCATCTTCTGAAGCAGACAGAAAATGCCAAGAAGCCATAAATCCTCACGAGCTTCAGAAGGATGTGGGATGCCAGCACAGATTCCTCACATATTAACACCACCACCAGTTATTGGCCATTGCCCGTCCACTCAGGCCAGGCCAAACAGAAAAGTTCCTCTCAGAAGTTAAAATTAGAAACCAGATATTGTTCTGCTGGACTTCCTGATTTTTTTTTAAACACTCATAGACTTAGTGTTGCTTAACAGCTTCAGAAAGCATTTTGTGTTGAGATGCAAGTAGGACAGGTCTCTCATTTCAAAATGTTCCCCACTACTGGGAGAGCTACAAGATAAGGTAGCCCCTGTACCAAGAATCTTAAGGACATGTAATAGACAACACTGCTATCAGCAAGAAGTACACAAGGCTGTAAGTAAGGCAGGACTGAGCCCTCTAGTTGTTGCTGACCTGTCAGTCTCCAGTTCCTGCTACCACTACCAGTGTGTGATGGCAGCAATAGCTTATCAGCATCTAAAAGGGCTGGAGGATCCCCACATCTGCTGCAAGGGTTATAGGAAGACAATGTGTGTGCCATATCTTGAACAGTCAAAAATACTGCACGGGTATCATTGGTCCAGCAAACTATCAAGGCACATCTAATACTGGAGATGGCACACAGTAAAAACAAAATGTGTCAAATTGTACACTTTACTAATACAGGGAAAACACATTTTAAATGTGTTTTGTTAAATCAGCATGCATTGGTAAGTGCAATAAATCTCACTCTTCAAACTGAGAATATACCACGGCAAGGAAACTGTCAGTGAATCAGGACTCAATGAATCAAGACTGGTGCATAGTGTATTTCAGTTTGCCCCATGTCAGCCATTGGAAGATGGGATAACTGTTTCGGATCTGTATAGCATAATAATTATAATCATTGTCAGAAATACTGGTTTGAAGAATGTGAAAAGCTAGCATGAGCAAGATGACAGATGAGTAAAAAAGTGGTAGAAAATAGGACCAAGGTTGGATGTCCAACAAATTCCAGCATATTATAGCAAGCGTTCTGACTTTGCCACTGAAACTCTAAAAGTTGTCACAACTGATCTTGTCCCCCATGCTTATAAATCTGTGTTAAAACTCCATTTGTCACATTCAAGATTTTTGCAGCAGGTGATGCAACTGCCCAGCACTGGAAAATTATCTGAACTCCCTGCAACCCACATACCTTTTTATAACACTCTAATATTTTGAGTGTTATAAAAAGGTATGTGGGTTGCAGGGAGTTCAGATAATTTTCCAGTGCTGGGCAGTTGCATCACCTGCTGCAAAAATTTGGCTGCTACTAAGTTGGCACTACTGCCACACTTGCTACCAAAACGAGAAAGCTTTGCTTGTCCAGGATTCTGAGCTGGCGCTGGAATCATCCAGACATCTCCAAGAGATTCGTATAATATCAAGACAAGCACAAGCTATTAGTGTAAATGAAGATTGTGTTGATTCTTAGTAGATGCATCAGATGTTTAAAACAGAGAAAGCTCAGTGTCTCCCTTATTCAATAGGGTGGCAGAATCCCCTCAATCAGAGCCCCCAAACGGAGCCCAAACAATCTACCTCTCTTCCATGCTTATATACCAATGCCCATCATTTTGCCCATGTTCTGGAATGTACTCATAGTATGGAGGTGAGGAAAGCTGTGTGCATTAAATGGTATCAGCTCTCCATCAAGAAGGTGACATTGCCACTTAACCTCCAGGGATTGTGGATTTGCCAGTTTAGCTACACTGCTAAGAAGAATGCTTACATTTGGCTTCTCCTGTTTACACAAAGGATTATGTTAAAGAGCCTATGTGACTTTCCTCAGAAGGCCCGAGCCTCTGTTAAGGTCTAACTTGGACTGTTCCCAGGCCCCCTTGAAATATCTGGTACCATTTTGTGCCCACCGAAGCTTGTGGCACCCTTCTGGCAAGTTCTCCTGCTGGCTAGGGCCCATACTACCACACCCAGGTATTTTCCTGATTACCGATACCTAGTCACTCATCAACTACTGATTATAGAGATTTTAATGTAACATTTACTGTTTTACTGTTTACTGTTTTATTGACCCCTCCCAGTCATCCTGGCACCAGGGCTCATCGCCTGCTCTGCCTCTACCTTCTTGGTAGAAGCAAGTAGGCAAGACCAAATCTTCCTCCTCCAGTCTTCCTAATTCCCTATTAATGGTCTCATTTTACATTGATCTGGGAAAGCCCCTTTAGCTAAGATTTCTCTCTTAGTTTTCCAATAGGAAAATATTTTTTTCTCTCACACAATTTCTCTTCGTTTCTCTTCGAAACTCTGAACAACCCTGGTTGGTACTTAATGTATAACACTTAATGACATCACAAAGGACTGTCTCTAGATCTCAAGTTTTGACCTGGAAACCTCTGGGCCTGGGATAATCCTGAACTGGTAGCCCTAATGCCCTTGCTCACTCACCGGTCTTACAACTCTTGCTCTTTAAACCAGATGTAGACAGTCAGCCTGTCCAAGATATGATACTTCCAAGCAAAAGACTGTCTTCTGAAAGCTTTTCCCAATGAGGAAATGTTAATTAAGATAGTTGGTGACCCTACCATCCATACTTCAGTTCCCCTGTGTTTATTTCTCCTGAGCATTTATAGCTCCTTATAATGAAATGTATTGATTTAAAAAATAATAATACACAAATCCTTCACAGTCTGAGATTGAGTAAGTCCAAAAGTAGATCTCTGATTGTTACAAAGGTGGTGGTGGTGGGGAACTATGCTACTCTGCTGCAGCAAAATGTCTTGTAGTATCTTCAGAACTTTGGCTGAAATCTTGGATCAGGGAGACATAGACCATTTCCACACCCTATCTTTTTGCAAGGACATCTGGTGAGGATCCTGGCATCAGCTCTGGCAGGAAGTGCTCCCCTCTGCACCAGCTGGTTCTGTGGTGAAGGAAGTGCACAGTGCTTCCTTCCACAGTGCAGCCAGGTACTTTCCCAGGCTGTGCTGGGGCAGGAAACACAGCTATTGCACTTCTTGGGCTTCTGTAGGACAGGTAAGTTTACAATGGTGGTGTGATCATGGGTCATTGATGGGGAAAACCCATCAATGATCTAATCCATGATTGTGCCACCTGGGGATGGGAGAAGGATGGGACTGCAACAACGGCATGCACACACATGATCATGGTCCCATCCTTCTCCTGTCCCCATGGTGGGTGGGGAGGGTGGGGTAGAAAGGGCCATAGTGTCAAGTTCTGCCAGGTGGAACTAATCTCTTCTCCTGCACCACCCCCACCCCTTTTATGTGGTGCAGCCGTCTCCTACTACAGCCTTATGGACTCACAGTGATGAAGTATCTTCAGGGACCTCTCAGGTTTCCTCCAGAGGATCAACTAATAGTGGAGGTGGGAGAATGAAGGTGAATGGAAATGGGGAAAAAAATACCACCAGGTGATGCAGGAAAAATTTCTCTTTCCTCTTGAAATCTTTTTGGTTTACATTACTTGTAACAAATGATTGGACCTTGAAATGGGGCCTCTCAAGTACAAATGTTCAATGACAACTACAATGATGATGATAATGATGTTTCTCTGTAAAGTTAGTACTCAAACACCAACATCCTAAGGGTTTTGCATGAATAGTAATGCCACAAAGTCAAGAATGGGAAGGGTTCAAATTACAAAAATCCCTCCAGTGGGAAAGGAGTTTAAGAAAGCCTACAAATCTCCATAGGAAGTCTCTCCCTTGCACATTATTGGACCACACCATCCATCATCCCTGACCATAGGCTATGCTGACTGGGGCTGATGGGAGTTTGACTTAAAAAATATCTAGTGGACTACAGATTCCCGTCCCTGCCATAGAAAATATAGCAGAAAATATCCCTGTATCTTCAGTATCCTTTTTGAGTGATGGTACTAACCAATATGGAGATGAATTGTTGGTAATGCTGATGGAAAGTAAACTTCCAGTGTTGACAGCAGAGCTGACCCAAGATATTTTGCTATCTGAAGTGAATGCTAAAATGATACTCTTCTATTTTATATACAGAAACTGACTAGAATGATCTTGTTTCCACACTGCCAAAGAAAATGCTCTCCATTCCACCTGAAGCAGCAAGGTAGCTTAGGGGGTACATATTTAATGTAGTGGCTAGTTTAACTCAGAGGCAGGTTGCTGTAAACTAAGTCTCATGCAACACCAAGAAACTCTGAGCTACACATTCAGTGGGTGCTCTCTTGCATCATGCTATAGGATTGTTGTGTGCTCCTTCCCACAGTCTGCCTACAGCTCCAACACTTCTCAACTTCCTTCCCACCCTCCGAGCTTCTGCTGCCTAAGGTGGCCTCAGACTGGCCCTGAGTGTCTGTGGAAAATGTTTTGCTGCATGCAAGCTGTCCTTAACCTGATTGCCACTTAGTGAGATATTTAGATCAAAACTGAAAAAGCGTAATGTGTCTGAGGTTAGCCTATTGCTGCTTAATACTTCCCCAAAACATAGATGCTCATTATAAAATATAACCAGACATGTTCTTGACTACTCCACGGTTAGTTTATAAGGCTGCCTCCAAAATTACTTGGGAGTGTGCTCTTGGAAAGTGGGTTTGCAGAGATGGAGAAACCTCAGACATTTTGGAGGTTTGTTCTGGAAACCTTCTTTGGCTTGGAAATCAGACAAGAGTTTGCCACAGGATGGTGAGAGGTCTGGGTGGGGTTGATGTAGGGGGATAAACTGCAAAAGCTGAGGATTGTTTTGCTTGGGAAGGGAGAGGCTGAGATGGGAAGTAATGGAGTGTTTTAAATGAGCGAAGACAATGAGACAAAAGCTACCACTCCCTTTGTTCTAAAAATGGTCACTGTACAAATTACTTTCTGGAGGTAATCTCCCTCAAGTTGGTAAGGAAAGAAAGAGTGGAGGGGGGCACACAACTGAAATGATTTGTGGGTTGGTAACTTTATACTCATACTTGGTAAGGTAGAATGCAGTAGAAAAAGAGGAAGACCACATTACAGACAGATAGACTCAATGAAAAAAGCCACGGCCCTGAGTCTGCAGGACCTGAGCAGGGCTGTTGATGTTAGGGTGAGTTGGTGGTCTCTTATTCATAGGGCAGCGATGGAGCTTGGAGTGTGTGGAGGAGGAGACGGGGGGCTATGACTTGGGGGATATGGCCATGGTGCGCAGGGGCATGGCCATGATGCATGGGCGTGGCCGAGGTTGGGGGGTCATGGCCATGGTGCATGGGAGTGTAGCCACAGTGCACAGGGGTATGGCTACAAGCTGGGATGTCCCAAAAACATTGCCAATGGGGGTGAACTGCCTCTATGGCCCCCCCATCCCTACGCGACTATCATAGGGTCACCATAACTTGAAGTCAACTTGACCGCAGTTAACAACAACAACAACTCTACCTGAGACACTCCATTTTCTGCATTCTGAATGGGACCTGCCTGGGGAGTCTGGTAGCTGCAAACACACCCAAGGAGTTTCTGGTTGGTCCTTCACTCCTTCTGTAGAGAGGAACTCCTCACCCCTGCGCATATACACAAAGATACATGCATACAATGGCCCATGACTGCTTGCCCACATGAGCAGCCCAGGACAGTAAAATTAATTGCTCCCATTAACTGTGGGAAGTCTTTCTCTTTTTATTTGTAAGTAAGTGTGTGAGGTTCTGTCACATGTGGGTAGGGAATTTAAACTCTGCTCCTTCTGGCATTTTCTCCCTTAGATTCATCTCCTTGTGTTTGGAATGCAAAGAAAGGAGAGGAAACACCAAATTATTTTTCTAATTTTATTTGAAACCCAGTTAGGGGTAGAGGAATTCTAGGAAACCAAATTAACAGATGTACAGGGAAGTTAAAACTATCTCTCTTCATGCTCAGCAGGCCTGTTCAAGACTTTGGTTCCACACATTTATTTGCAAGGAAGGAAGGAAGGAAGGAAGGAAGGAAGGAAGGAAGGAAGGAAGGAAGGCAGGCAGGCAGGCCTTCCTTACATATCAGTCCTGAGATTAAATGGAGGTAATGTGCACAGCTAACCCTCCGCCAAAGTGGAAAAATAGTAAATATCAAAATGTGTGTGTGTGCCTGTAGGAAGGGGGTTGAGGCATGGTGGGGAGAATGGGCACCCAAGGTCCAAAGCAGATCAAGAAAAGGAGAGGGAGAGGGGATAGTTTGATGTAATGGCTTTATGCTTCTTCTCTCTTGCCCCACCTCCTTCCTTGGGCGTATGGGAGTATTGGGAGAGTGTTTGTGGTGTGAGAAACTGGGCTGTAATCCATCCTTAGCTGACCAAGCAGCAGCTGGTTGTAGTGGTGGGAGGAGGAGAAGGAGGAGGAGGAGGAGGAGGAGGAGCGGAGGTGGGTTTTTAAAGGACTGTACAGCCTTACTGGAGCTGTTGAAAGGGAAAAGAAAAGAAGCACCTGCGGTGTGGGCAAGGGTTGGAGAAATTCACAACTAATCAAATCCTTGAAAGTGAAACCCACAAATGTGAAGAGCTGACTATATATTCAACATAGTTCCTAGTTTTATCCAGAGAGAAGTAGTTCTAAACTAAGCCTCCTGCAATATTAAGAAGGCCAGAGTGGTGTGTTAATTGACTGCTGATCTTTTTTTCCTTGGCATTATGTTATCGTATTGTTATGTGCTCCTCATGAAGGCCCACAATAACCACAGCCCTGCTTCAGCGAAGTGAGAGGTTCCACAATCAGCTCACTGGGTTTTGTTTCTCTTGAACTGTGAAGAACAGGATGTAGGAATACTTGTATCTATATCAAGCAGAATGCAGCATAGTCAGTGTGAGCTTTGGTAAAGAATGGGATAAAAAAAAATACTCAAGATGTTCCTGTAAGATAAAAAAAACCCCTTATATTTATTGTTTCAGGAAATTGATCTTGGTCAGGAAAGGAGATAGATTTAAAAAAGGGTTTCCTAACTTTTGGTAAAAGAGCCCCTAATAGCAGGCTCTCATGGGTGAGTGTAAGCCATCCTGAGGCAGTAGCCTCATAGATGCCCTCTTCCTAGACAATGGGAGACAAAGGACCAATTAACTTTTTGGAAGAAGGGGAAGGTGACCTCTGCAGCAAAAGGCTTGAGAACATAAAGAAATAAACATAGAGGTGAAACAAAAGGGCAGGCATGGTCTGCCGAGTTCTTTTTCACTAATCTATAGAAGCATTGATGCCTCTTTTTTTCCAACACTGGAGACATAAGGTGTCTTTGTAATATTAGTTTTATGTACAAAAACACAAGTAGAGCACAGGGAACGTACGGAAAGGCTTCTTTAGCTGGCAGAAAATCCCTTGAGCTGCTTTTAGCCAACTCAGCACAAAAATAATCTTTTCTTTGCCTCGTCCTCACCCAGGCCCTTTTGAAAATGGCTTCTCATTCATTCATTCATTCATTCATTCATTCATTCATTCATTCATTTCTCTGCATCCCCCTCTGCCAAAGTCCTGCCATTTTTTCCAAGCTCTCATGGGAATCACATGTGAAAATTTGGAGAGAGATTCCCAGCTAGCACGACATCATCTCTTGTCTTTTGTTGCCCTTGATAAATCATCAGCTCTTCATCTTGGGCTATTTTTTGGCATGGAATGAGCTTTATAAGGGACAGCCATAAAACTACTACATTTGTTTGATTGATTTATATCCTACATTTCTCCAAAGATGGGTCCCAAAGTGGCATCTTGTTCTATCACAGTAGAGAGTGTTTGTGTTTCCATGATCTCTTCCATCCCCACTGCACTGCTATTAGAACTCGGGGTAACTTTCATGTAGTCTACATACTGTTGTACAGTATATGAGATTCAGTGGTTAAATGTTTGGCTGTTGGCCTTGTCTTGGGGCAAAAATGGTTTTCCCCAACCTTGTGCCAGGAATTAAACATGGGGAGAGTGTCTCTGTTGGTTCTGCTGGATCTCTTAACACTTTTTCATCTCATTGATATTAATGAAGGAGATGGGTACCAGGCAAGGGCAATTACATGGTTCCAGTCTTTCTTGGAGGATAGGTCCTGGAAAAGAGTGCTGAAAGATTTCTGTTCTTCCTCATGGCTTTTGTATTACGGAAATTTTCTAGGCTTCATGGTGGTCTCCTATGCTGTTTGTCTTCTACATTGGTGGTTCTAAAAGTGTGGTCCCCCAGCTGTTTTGGACTTCAGTTCCCAGAAATCCCAGCCACAATGACCACTGATCAGCAATTCTGAGGTAAAATCCAAAACATATGGAGGACCAAAGTTTGAGAACCACTGTTCTATTTTTTTAAATTCAAGGGGAAAAAAATATTAAGGCTTGCTGCACAACAAAATACTGCAGAATCCAAAATCCAAAAGCAGTGATACAGTTTTTGGGCCAACTCTAAAGCATAAAATATATTATGCAAGCTTTTGCAGCTTCACTGGCTTCTTTATCAAGCCAGAATAAATGAATGAATGAAGCTTCCAAACAATCCCCTACTTTACCCAAAACTATATCTCAGGGATCACTCTAGCTGTCCTACACACCAGTATTGTGTCTAAAGTCAGCTTCCAAGTAACCCCGTACTTCAGCCATTTACTTCAGGGAATTACTCTAGCTGACCCAAACACACAAACTTAAATAAATCTCTGAATTCCTTCACTGGAATCAGTGAATTCCAGACTAGATCTCTAAATCTACAATGGATTCTCTTATATATCCACTGGATTTAACATCCCAGCACTGAATCTTTTGGATCCCCCACTGCTCTGGCACCAATTGTGATAGGTTCTTACTTCTCCCAGATTGGTGTGGCAGTTCCCAATCTGATAATACACCTTGTCTTTATCACACTGCTCTGCCTTCCCCCAACATCACCTTTGTGTAAACAGATGAAGGTTTTCAATGTTTATTTAGAACCCCTTAATAATTTTACAGTAGTGTGGTTTCTGTGTTGCTTATCATTGTAGACAATTTAGTCCAAGTCAGAATTTACAAAGATAAGTGGTAACCTTTATTAAGATAAATGGTAAGAATAAGATGGCATATTAGAGTTCACACGCAGTTCAATGTTGATACATTTTTTCAGTGCAATCTTCAGACAGCATTGTCAACTGCTTGCTCAGAAACAGTTCAATCATGTCTTTAGACTTTCAGAAAAGGCACAATTATCATACAACAGCACTCTGGCTAAACACTCACCAACGTTTAACACCCAATCCAGGTCACAGTCTCTGACCAGATCCTACTAGGGTTCAATTATTCTTCTGCCTCTCACTAGGCTTCCACTGAGAACTATACCTCCTAAAACAGCCATATTCTTCTCTGACTAAGGGACTTTCCTCCCTAGCTTCTTGCGAGGCTCTCACTGAAGGAATCAAAATACCCATAGGTACTTGAATTTATTATTTTTTTCTCTCAGCCATAAGCCACACACTACTAGGCTCAGTTTGCCTCCTGTGGTGCTATTCTGGTTGCTTAGCAATCTGCTTTCAGAATGCACTGGCACTCCAAATAGCCAAACCTCCAGAACTTTGTCACAACGATTAACATCTTATTGCTAAAAAAATATAAGCTTTTCTTGAAATTTGATATGGAAGAACCAACTCAGGCTTTGAGATCTGCTGGAGAAGCCCTTTTCTCTAACCCACTACTTTCAGAGGTACATCTGGGGGAAACACAGAAGAGGGCCTTCTCAGTAGGTGCCCCCAGCCTCTGGAACTCCCTTCCCAAAGAGGTCAGACTGGTACCCTCCCTACCATACTTCTACAATCAGGCAAATATGTTTTTATTCAGATAGGTGTTTGACATATGATTATATGTGGCCTGTCTAATAAAATGTACTGGATTCTGTGTTCCTGATGAATATTTGAGTTTTTAATTGTGCATTTTAACATTGTTTTCATTCTTTTGATTGTTTAATTATGTTTTAACTTTTGCATTTTATGAATTTTAACTATGTCTTTTTAATTGTAAGCTGCTTTGAGTCCCAACCTGGGGGAAAAAAATTGGGTATAATATACAGATGGAACAGTGGAAATGTATGTGGACAAAAACTTTGAAATTTACTGCATGTTATGATCTTTAAGAGAATTTTTTTTAAATAAAATGATGTATTGTTGGTATAGGTATAGGTCCTAAGAAATTGTCTAAGATGTGTAAAAATGTTGTAATACATGCCGGAAGTGTGGAAAACAAGAGACATGCTTGGTGGACTTGTGAGAAAGCTGAAAATTTTGGGTGCAAATAAATGCATTGTTGGTGAGTGTTTTGAAAAGAAATCTTCAAATGAAGCCTGAGGGTTTTTTTGGGGGGGGGGGCTTATGGACATACAGTTAGAAAAAGATCATGGAAGATTACTGCAATACGTGATCACTGCAGGGAGACTGACCAATGCACAGAAATGGAAAGATTCGACAATACCAGTCACAAATGAGTAGACGGAAAAAGTGATAGATTGATCTGAGATGGCAAATTGACTGTCTGAATTAAACAACGGGTCCTTGGAAAGATTTTTTGAAGAATGAAAACTCCTCATGAACTTTGTGAGGAAAGATAAAGATGATCAGATTGTTGTTGGATTTGACTATTAGTAATTTAGTGATAATAGAAGTGTGCAGTAGGGAAAGTAGAGAGGTTGAAACAAGGCTATTACATATAACTTTTGATATGGAGACTGGAAGTTACTTTTTCTTTTTTTCCCTTTGCTTATTCTTTTTTTCTATTGGAAAATATTTTGCAATTTTAGTTATAGAAACTGTTGTTTTTCTTTGTTATTGTTCTGTTTTACTTTCTTTAACTTAATAATAACATTTTTAAAAAAGAGAGTTCCATTACTGAAAGAAAGGTGGGATATAATGAAAATTAATAATACTAATAATAAGAGTGTCAAATTGTTTTTAGAGGCATGGGAGTAGGGCCAGTTGCTCTAATTGGCAAACCAAATTATTTATTTCAGAGCATTTATTTTTTCTTTCTTTTATTTTATTTTAGAATTAAGCATGAGATACCTTTCTGGTCACTTTAGTTCCATGCCAGGGAAAACTTGGCTGGCTGCTGTTGAGGAAACAGGAGGAAGACTAGCAAGGAAGTTAGCAATTCTCTTTAAATATTCTAGGTTTTCCAAAATATTCTGTGTCATTGCATGTAGACAAACTGGAAGATGGGGCAAAGTTTTGTCGCTGTGGAGTTTGCTATTAAACAAGGGAGAAAAATCATTTAGAATGAGTAGCTTGAAACCTGTCAAATTAGAAGTAGCCTTTCTCAGCCTTTTTTTACCCTGGAAGAAACACTGCAATAATATTCAGGTCTTAGGTAACTCCTGTTTAAAAATTATAGGTCTCAGGGACCTCATGCATAAAATTATTATTTCTATACACCCCCCTCGTTTTAAGATCATGATCCCTCATGGAGCCCCTAGCGATCTCTCAAGGAACCCAACAGTTCCGGGGAACCTAGTTGAGAAATCCTGAGTTAGACACATGGGGAACAGGCTGGAAAGTTCTGGACTTTCTCCTCAATTTGTAGCCATGCTGCTTATTGCTGGGGTCACTGTCTGAGGCAGAGCAGACCAAGGACTAGCCTCCTTGCTCATATTTGGAAGTGTCTCTTATTTCCCTAAATGCACCATGGCCTCTGGGCCCTCAGAATAAGAGAAGGAATTTCTTGGCTTTTCCAATGGCAAAACTTCATTTGGTGATGGGAATCAGGCAAACAGGTATTGCTCCACATTTTTTCTTCCTCCTTCCAAATCCAGTGTTTGTATTTTGGAAGTGGGAATAACATAAGCATATAAACTGGGCTGGGGTTACTAGAGTGAAAACTGGAGATGGCTCCTTACCTTTAATGGTTGTGTAGAATTGGGAATTGTAGCAGTTGTGGCTTGTTATTTGGTTGTGTGACAAGAAACACTTGCTGAAATTCCCTCTTTACAAAACCATTAAATGTGCACTTGCTGTCTTCAATGTTCAATCTGGCAATCTTAAAATTCAAGTCCTATTTAGACACTGGGAATGCAGTCGAAAGTAAACATGTGAGGACAGAACCATGTTAGGTTTCCTACCCTCCATTGTTACTTTCCACTTGTGAGGATTGACAGGTCTGAAGAGGAGGTCCTTAACCATGAATGTAGGCATTCACTGTGATTGGAAATCCTGATTTTTTCAGGTTCTCAACTGTACAAAGAGGCTCCACATGTAACAAAGACTCTCTTCTTCAGATTCATTGCTTTCAATATGAGGTGAAAGAGGGATATGATGTGGGAGGGTGAGGCTACGTATTTCCTTTCAACTATATTTCTAATTCTCTGACGGAAGAAAAATCTTCTCTGTTCCTGCCCCTTGGGAACTTTGTCAGCAGTGGCTGCTTCATTCGGTGTCAGAGGTGTATACAGGGCCGGAACAAGACATTTTATTTCCTTGACCAAAATGGCAAATGATGCTTTCTCCTATAATTATGTGCCAATCTATAGCCAGTGTGGCAATAAGTTTGCCTTAGGGTTGCTGTAAGTCAGAAATGACTTGAAGGCACACAACCACAACAACTGATTATATGGACTTTTGAGGAACAAAGTTCCTCAAGTACATCTACCTTCCTTGTAGTAAAATTACAGTCATAAATAATGTGTGATGCCCTTTCACGAGACACTGAAAATCTGCTCAGTGTGCTGGTGTGCTCACAAGAAAGAGCAGGAGTGTGCTTACTTTTGGTTATGCACCACAATATAGTGCCCAAATGCAGCACTTTTTATAGGAATTCATAGGCTCAAGTGCAAAAAATGTAAAAGATGATCTACTAAGAAAGGTAGACGATGCTAAACCTGATCACTTCCTGCTGAGCCCAGTGTCCAGAGGAAGAAGCCAGCTTTATTTCTTCTCAGGTATGTTCTGGGACACCTGTTAGGTGCAAAAGGGTGGGATATCTGTTTGGCTTTATTGCCCCCACCTCCAGTTAATCCATACCCATTCTTTAGGCTCAAGCTTTCAAGACTGCTTGTAAAATAAAAATAGCAATAAAATAGTATAAATATAAAATTAAAACAAGAACAACAGCAAGCTAAAGAAAATCTTAATGTAAAAAACCCACCATAAAATAAAATAACTGAACCATTTAAAGAAAAAAAAACCTTCAGCAGCAGGAGCGGAAGCATAATAGATTTATTGAAAGGTTGTTGTTGTTTTTAAATTGATAAATAAGAAATGTTACTTCAAAGCAGAATGGTTCTCCTGGTATGTTTTTCTCAGGAGCAATTTCCACATAAAGCATTCTGCCATGGGGAACACTTGGGACCATGGAACCAAGGGACACTGGCTTGATACCTTCTAGGCCAAGGGATGGCAACTTTCAGAAGTCTTCTGATGTTGTTGGACTGCACTAGTCAGCATCTGTGAGTGTTAAGGGATGATGGGAGTTGAAGTCCAACCAGAACTTGCAAAGAGTGCCTTTTTGCTACAACCTCAAATGGATGGATAAAATTTAAAAAAATTGATAAAATTAGTAACTGCTTGCTACCAAAAAACACTGCTACATGAAATAGCCAAAATATGTTCTGAGGCAGCCACCTCTCTCTGACAAATGGTATGGTTGGGTGTGCGTATGGGTGAATGTCTATTAGGAAGACCACTGGGACAGCAACAAAATGTTGCAATTTGAAGTGATGCTGTTTGTGATGTTATGTGTTTGTATTTCAAAATGTGGCTTGATTTATTGATTGTCTATTAGAATATAAGGCAAAGAGCTTTTTGAGTGGGGAGAGAATGGAGAATTGAAGTGAGTGCTGATTGGTGAAATATTTGAAGAGATGTTGCATATGTTATTTTTTCACTTTTGTAACTAAACATTTGTTTTTGTTTTTATACACTTCTGTTCTCTAGAAACACAGTTGACCTGAAAGCTTGGATTCAGACAAGATGTCTGTGGTGGCAGCACTGAATATAGACAGGTGATACCCACTGAGGACAGAAGTTGCATAAAACCTCATAGGTACATTTAGTTACTCCCCAAAGTTGGTGTCACACAAGTGAGACAGGAGGAAGTCCTTACATTGTGAGAGGTGGGGATCAGAGAAAGCCCTCACCCTGGGTATTTGCAGTGACCACCACGGAAGCCTTCACTTTTGGTGGATTAAAGGGTAGAAAACCCACATTTGGCCATAATGATGGAACTGACTGAGAGGAATCCCCACAGTTGGTGGGATGAGGACAGGAGACCCACACACGGTTCAATATTCCAGTGAGTTAGCCATACCTGTTGTTGCTGTGTGCTTTCAAGTCATTTCCAGTTTATGGTGATCCTAAATTGAACCTATCCTGGGGTTTTCATACCTACTTACAGATTATTCCACTCCATTATTCCTCCCTCCTATTAGATCTTCTGTTCCTCCCCACAGTTGCCAGTAGTCAGTGTTTGCATCCTGTAGCTGCTGAGCATCCTCAGTCCTTGGTGGATTGTCTGAGGGAAGGGTGTCTATTTGGCCACTGGGTTATTTTTTTCCCTAAAGCTTATTTTGTACTTCTGCATGCTATGTGATTTCCCCATGTTAGAATCTCTGTATTTAAACAGGCAGAATCCAATGTGGTGTTGAGCCTGTGATTAGGGAAAAGAGCAAATATTCTGAGAGATGGTAATTAGGAGAAAAAGAAAAAAATCCATTATTATTTCTAGAAACTCTTTAAGGGATACTACAAGAGGGGAGAAATGCTGAGTTTACAAAAGGCCCTCAAGCTGGCTTCCACATGAGTGGGTGGGCTAGCAGCCATTATTGAAGAGAGGTGTGCTGTTATTTCCCTAGGACAAAGGGCAACATCTGCTTTAGACTTTGGGGGAAGAACGAGGAAGGAAGCAGAGCCTAAAAACAGAGATTTACACACCAACAATGTTTACTTAGAAAAGCGTTGGGGGAGATGTCTCGTTCTACCTTGCCATCTTTTTGGTATGTCATCCCACCTCACTGGTTCAAGCCTACTTGTTATGCACATACTGATGCTCAGTTTCTCTTCTGCCATGTGCCTGGTTTTGGCAGCATAAGCAATGACACTCTCCTCCAGACATTGCAAATGTTTGGAGGAGATGGCAAGCTGGTAGCTAAATGGAATCTTCGGGCCCATTCACACTATACAACTATAGTGCTTTGTTTCCACTTTTACTAGCATAGTTCTATTCTATAGAATCCTGGGGTTTGGAGTTTACAGAGGGACATTCAGAATCCTCAGCCAGGGAGATCCTCTGGTGCTGCTGAACAAACTGCAAATCCCAAGATTCCATAGGATGCAGCTATGGCAATCAAAGTGGGAATCATAGTGCTGTAACTGTAGTATGAAACGACCCTTTGGCCCTTTCCGCAATGCACCTTTTTGTGGAGTTGGGGTGTGGGGATTGTGTGAGCAGCCTCTAGCGAGAGGCTCTCGCGTCCCGGTTCCTTCAGCTCCGCAGCTGCCGCCTGCTCACGTGAGAGCCCTGCCTCTTCCTTCTGCAGTGCAGCCTGGGAGTTTCCCAGGCTGTGCTGGGGCAGGAAGTGTGAGTGCCACGGCTCCAGAGCTCTGCACACATGGCAAGTGCACATGGGGCCCTGGAGTGATGAGTGATCACGCACCATTTTCAGCTCACAGCCAAAAATAAAAAAGTGCACGGTCGGCGCCTGCCAGTTCCTGGAGTGTCGCATGATTGTGAGTGCGTCATGTGGACTGCTCCTCATATACACGCAACACTTGAAGGGCCCTTTCGCATGGCAAATGCTGTGCAAAAAGGGCCTTTGTGTCTTGGGATATTACGTTCACTATTGAATACCATCTATTGGTGAAGGTCAGCTGTGGAGGAGGATTGTTTCCTGCTTGTATACTTTCTGGATGCATCTGATTGGCCTCTGTTAGAAATGTGACGTTTGTCTTGATCATCCTTCTTCAACTTGGATCCCTCCAGAAGTTCTGGATAGCAGTTCTCTTAATTCCTGGCCATTGGCCATGTTGGCTGGAGCTGATATGAGTTGGAGGTACTTAGGCTGGACCAGCTGGACTTTTGATTTGACTTACACAGTCATGTAGCCTCTGAGCTGGTCAGGATACTAAGTAACACTTAACATTACACCTGGAAACCAAATGTCAAAGAACTAAGCTCTTTTCATATCGGTTGCCTAGTGCTGCCTTCCTCAACATAGTACCATTTAAATGCAGCACAGCCCCAAATACTCCAGCTACCAGCTGTGCTGGCTGGGGATGATAGACTATCTGGAAAGTGCTAGGTTCAGGAAAGCTGCTGGAATATGTTCCTTGTCGCCAGTTAACAACCCAGCTAAGAATTCTGCGGGGAACGTGTATGTGTGTGTGTACTCACTCAAAGGTGGCTCTAGGCTGCAAAATGAAATATTGCTGGTAATGGAGAATAGTTTCCAATTTGAGAACAGGATTAGGTGGGGCTATTTTTCTTTCAAAATTAGAAAACCTTCAGTGACCTTCTCCATATCCCCACACCCCGCTGTGATTAACAGAGCTGTCCGCTGGATGTCATTGTTTCTCTACTAAAAGAGGTCCAAAGCCTCTTACTGGCACTGCGTTTGGATGGGCGAAGGAATATTATTAGCTCAGTTGACACATGGAATTTTCAGGTGTTTGGCACCTTCTCTGCTTGGCTGAAGGCAGGCCAGCTCAGGAAACAGGTTCTGCTTCATGTTTGCTTAGGGTGGGGAAGGGTCGCTGTCTCCTCCTTGCATTAGTGAAGTTCTATCACTTGGCTGCAGGTCCTCAGCAGGTGGAAACCAACATTTGGGCTGCTGCTGCAGCTGTGCCAGTCTGTGCCAGATGAAAATTTCACCAGGCCATGTGTGTTCCTTCCTGCCTTCGTGCAAACACACCATGTTCCCTCCCTTTTCCTTCCTCACTTATGACTTACTGTCTCCCTCCTTCTATACATTTCCTGTAACTATTCCCTCCTCTTTGAATCTGGCCCGATGTGCAGGCTTTTCTCTTATTCCCCAGTTCCATATTTAACAGAGGCTATTTATAATACATTTTGCAGAGTTTGGAAAGTTTCATTTTTTAAAAAAAGTAATTAATCCATGTTATTCAGTGTAATACTTTAAAGTAATTTGTTGTTGCTCATGAAGATGTTTAGAAAGTAACTGTTTGTGTTACTCATTGCATGCCACTTGCTTTTTTTATGAAGGAGGCGAGGCCCTGAGGACTGATAAGTGAATTTGGCACCAAACTTCAAAAATTCCCGACAAAATGCCTGTACAACGTACCTGCTAAAAGCCATGAGAAACATGTTAGTCTTCATACCAGTAAAGTGAATTAATCTTCACTCATTATGTGACTTTTGCACTATGCTTTCTCTAAGTTCTTCTTACGCTTGAAAAGAATTTACCTGATTCCAGGTAACCATATTACTTATAACTTAGTACTTCAAACCTCTGACATTCAGAAGAAACAAGTGGCTAATCTTTTGCTGGAATGTAAGGCATCAGGTTGTAGGAAAGGTAGTGTGCATGTATGTGTGTGTGTGTGAGAGAGAGAGAGAGAGAAAGAGAGAGAGAGAGAGAGATTTTTCAATATGACAGATTCCATTAGAGTGTCAGGAAGAGTGGCTCAGTATACATGGTACCTTGCCATTCTTTTTCTAGGTAATTTTTCTTTAGAAAAGTGGGAAACATGCATTTCAGGATCTGTAGTCTGAGGCCCTTTTCGCACGGCATTTGCCATGCAAAAGGGCTCCTGAAGTGTCACGTGAATGTCAGGAGCGGTCCACATGATGCACTCACAATCGCGTGATGCTCCAGGGTCTGGCAGGCACCGATCACGCACATTTTCATTTTTGGCTGCAAACTTGCTGTGCATGCGGAGCTCCGGAGCCATGATGCTCGTGCTTCCTGCCCCAATGCAGCCTGGGAAACTCCCAGGCTGCACTGTGGAAGGAAGAGGAGGGGCTCTTGCGTGAGCAGGCAGCAGCTGCGGAGCTGAAGGAACCGGGACATGAGAGCTTCTTCCTAGAGGCTGCTCGCGCATCCCCGCACCCCAGCTCCACAAAAAGGTGCACTGTGGAAAGGGCCTAAGAAGTTACAGTCTATCTAAACTTTTTCTACCCAATTCTTCTGAATGAGTAAATAGGCCCTGCATCTAAATATAGGGCCTTTCCTCACTACACTGTTATACTGCTATTGTTCCACTTTCAACAGCCTGTGGAATTCTGGGGTTTGCAGTTTAGGGAGGGGCATTTAGAATTCTTGGCCAGAAAGCTCTTTGGCCTTTCAGTAAACTATAAATCCCAGAATTGTACAGGATGTTGAAAGTGGAACAATACCACGATAACAGTGTAGCTCCCCCCCAGCCCTCCATCCCCTGCCCTGCCCTGCCCTGCCCTGCCTTGGTGCTTGTTGCAGATCTGGGAGAGGGAGATGATTTTCCCCTTCTTTAACAGGGTTCCTTCTGGATATACCACCAAAATTGACTGCTCCCACAGGCTATTCCCCTCATCAACACTTTATTTTGTCCCACTGCTTAAAGAGTCTGTGAGCTGTATTGCCAAAACTGACTCAGTTCAGCTCAGCTCTAGGGGCAAAGGCCAAAGGAAGACTTTTTGGATTCTCTTGCCTCTTTTAGCCACTTGGGATCTCATATGGAAAGAAAGCAGGATATTAAACAAACAAATAAATAAATTTGCGAAGACAGTTCTGTTCATTGTGTTGCTAAACTCCATATCTGATGGCCAGTAGTGTAACCATTAAATCACACAATTATTTAGCAGCTTGGCCACCTTTTTAGCAACTGCAAATTTGTATTTCAAAACAGCCTATGCCTTCTAACACAGTGGGCTATTATGAAGAGATTACTGCCTAAATGCTTCTTGGAGAACGCAAACTGATTTGGCCTATTCAGGCTTCTTGGCAGGATTCCCCATCCTCAGAGGCTCTAGGTGGCACTCTTGAACTATATCAGAATAGAGGGTTTCTGTCATACGTGTATTGGTACACTGAGCAGAACAGATTTCTTTTGAAGTAATTTTAACAGTGAGTCAGTTTTAATTCATGGAATAGTTGTACAGGTAGAAGAAGTACACTCAGGTATACAAAGCAACACCTACTAGTGAGGAGGTGAGTGTAGCTCTAACTGAACATTTTGCACTGACGTTCTGTCTTTTGATAATTAAGAAACAACAGCTGCCGCTTAGCTCAAGCGCACACTCTTTAACAGTTCAAAAGGATTCTGGGTGGTGGGTTACCATGCTAGATGGGGAACTGTAGTTCAAAAAAGTAAACTTTCAAAGCTCGGTGTCCAAGGTGGGGAATAGTCAGGGACAGAACGAAGAAAGAAGATGGGATATGATGGAGATGCTCACTGAATGAAAGGAGAGCTAGAGCTGCTAGACTGAAAACTGGAGAGGGCTCCTGAACCTTTAATGGTTGTGTGGAGAAGGGGATTTCAGTAGGTGTTGTTTGTAACACAGCAAAGTAATGAGCTGAATTTCCTGTTCTACACAACCTTTCTTTCTTTTCACTCTGGCAATTCTAGCCACTGAACCAGGATGACTAGCAGGGAGACACAATCAGAATATGGGGTGAGAGAAAGGAAGGTGTATATGATGGGGAAATGGAAAGCTATATATTTAGCAGGAACATTAACCCCACCCTCTGGGCAGCGCAGTGACTTTCTCCAAGGGAAGTGCTTGTTGGATCTCAGCCTCAGACTGTCAGTCAATGCTTGCCTGTTGTTGTGGTGTACCCAAGTCATTTCCAATTTATGGCGACTCTAAGGCAACCCTATCCTGGAGTTTTCTGGAGCTGAGAGTGTGTGATGCCCCCATCTGGGAGAAAGCTCCATTGAACTCACCAAGGCTAACTTTTCCCTCGATGGGCATAGGACTGTGCAGTAATTTTTAGTAGAAGACGAGATGTGTGACCTGACAGATATCACAGAAAAGGTGGATTCTGAGAAGGGAATAGAGAGAAGAGAATGAGGAAGCAGCATGCAGGTATTCCATTGAGGCATGAGGGACAGCAAAGCAGGAAGGGTAGACTTGCTTAAGGCAGCAGAAGGCCTTTGAACAGTGGAAATAAACATATGTTCACAGTCAGGAATAAACAAGGGGTAAGAGTAAATTACAAAGCATTAGTATGACAAAAAAATAATAATCCACTGAGGTGCCACTGAAATGACAGGTGGAGTAAGCAGCTTTTCTTTTACTGTTTTCTCAAAATATCTCCAGGGAGGTAAATGCATGCTTCTCTCCTGGGAAGCTCCCTGCAACCAAGTGCCTCCCAAATATATTTGATTATAATTCCCATCATTCCCAGACACCATTGTTATGCTGACTAAGAATAATGGGAGTCATATTGGGAGGACACTGGGCCAGAGAAAGCTGCTATAGGAAACTTCTCAGTCTGACCTGCCATTGCTTTACCTTGTCTTTGGAATATAATAATAAAATATATTCATCCACAGACACATATTTTAAAAAAGCACTAATAGCAAAGGATGCCTGTCAATACGTCATGAAGGCACACCATTAGAAAAAAAAATCATCAACCAAAAAGATTTTTTTTCTGCCTTCCTTATGAATGTTTTCTTCCCTCATAGGTTTTTCTGTGTTTGGTGGAAGAAGCCTCTGCACATTTGGTTTCTTTTTCCTTAATGAAGCAAATCATACACATGGAGCAAGCACAGAAGAGCAGAATTCCTGATATAAAAACACCAGCAACCCAACCAATGCTTCTCCTTTTCAAAAAGTCCACACCACAAAGCATCAGCAATTGTAATTTCCACAAAAATTTTGTAAACTTGTAAATAAAAAAACCCCTGCTTTGCAAATGTGACTATTTTCTGAAAATGCACAAAAACCTTTTGCCATCTTGTCCGGCAAGAAGAAAAAACTTGCCAGAGTTTTTTTTCATTCCCCTTTGCAAGAATGGATTTCCATCCCTATCGTAGACACCATCTTGTTGTTTGCACTTAATTTGCACCTCTTCAAGTCACACTGCATCAATTTAATTTTAAAGTAATAATTAAAAATACTCACTTTGCAAAGCCTGCTGTGCCCTGGAAGGGACTTAAGTTTATAATCTCAACAATGGAAAGAGCAACCATATGTGACTCATCAACAGAGAAAATTAAGAAGAACATAAAAATAGATACATTTGATTTGCCTGAAAAGAAAAAGTATATTTTAGATTCCTTTACTTCACTTGCTTCCTTTTGTAACCAGTCTACTTGAGTACAGTTGTTTCCAAAATGAATCTGGAACTCCAGTTCTGAACAACTGACCTGGAAAGGTTTCCTATGAAGTTGTAGTAATGCTGCTTGTGGCACCACCAGTAAATCATCCTCTTTTGTAAAACTGTCTTGAGGCAACTGTTGAAACTTCACACTTTCCTCAGCAATTTCTTCTGGTGTAGCAGGGTTGGCCCTACCATTAGGCTGGAGGGGGGAGTGACAATCTCACCCTCTAGTTGTTGTTGGATTGCAGGTCCCAGCATCCCTAGGCGGCTTAGCCTATGGTCAAGAATGCTGGGAGTTGCTGTTCAACACCATCTGGAGGGCTGTGCGATTTCCACTTCTGCATTAGGCAAGAGTGGGTGGCTCCTGAGGCAGCAGAATTTGTTTGTCATGAAAAAGCATAAATAAATGCTTAGTTATTTAATTGATTGTATTTGTATTTTAACTACCCCAAATGGAACAAGGTCCTAGTGAAAATTTCTCTCTCTGGTTTCAGAGTGATCAGATTGTTCTAGGATGCTATGCAGCTTGATTTTGAGATGTATGAATGGGTGTTTTTTGGGGGGAGGGTGCCATTGCCACACTGCCTCAGGCGCCAGCCCTGGGTATGACCCAATGAAATGAAAGGGTCCGATTATACAACTGACAACAGCACGGGGTGGCCACTCTTCCCCTTCTTTTAACAGAAGGGCTACACTTTTGAATGTTTCCTCACAAAAGAAATAAAATATAAAAAATCACTTTGCGTCAAAATTAAAAAATGCCAGATGTGGGAAAAATTTGCAGCCTAGTCTTTTCACCAACAGGCTTTCTGTTTTTCCTTATTTGGTGTGTGTGTATGGAGCATTTGGAAGTATGTTCCCTGCACACACCTGCAGCTTGAAATGGCACTGCCCAGGAATAGATTGACCAATGGATGTTCTTGATTGTATCAACTGGTGATCAGTTGGAAATGCACATAACATTTCCATATGCATTTTCTTTCTAGTATTTGTGTACTGTTTGCTATGTTAAAATCTCTATTATTTAAAATTGTTTCTGCTTGAAATGAGACAAATGTTTTGGATATACTGGAAGAAATCTTGGCAGTCGTAAAGTTGAATAGGTACAGCCCAACATAGAAATTTGTTTCATGGCATATACTGCTCTTAAAACTAGGACAAAAAGAAGATGAGCCATGAGAATGAAAACTATATGTGACAACAAAGTGTGCGTGTGTTTCTCCTTCCTTTGGGAACCTTGCCTACATCCTCTAGTCCAGAACCTTTGCCAGAAGTGTTATTCTCCGTGCTGAACTCCATGTGTAAAGAAAACTGTGTCAGTTCTTTTGACATTTGTCTTAGCTTTGTTAAATGGCAACTAAAGTTTAACAGGTTGTTGGCTATTTTAGCTTTGTAAACTTGCATTTGTTGAAGCCGTTGTTCTCAAGAGGCTGGTGTATTGCACAAGTGGGGAGCAGTTGGTCCTTCATATATTTTGGACTGAAGCCCCTACAAATTTTTACTATTAGCTATGCTAATTGAGGTTGATGAGAGTGGCATGTCAGAAGATCTGATTCTGGAGGAACAGCAGCTGCTCAACGTAGGCAGTACTCTATCGAGCCATAATTTAATACAGATTGGACAAAGAGACAAATGTGTGATACGATGCTGTCTTTTCCAACCTGAAGGGTCAGCAGGTATTCTAGTGGGTTGAATTGGCTGGCATAGCAAAAGGGATCTGAAGTTAGACTGTGATGTCAACCTCTAACCTGGCTGTATATTTTTCGCTGGCTGAGATAGGGTTTGGTATTTCAAGAAGCTTCTTTGTTCTGGAAATTGGTGAATAAGTACAAGATCTGAACATGGTTGAAAACATCATCATTGCACACAATCAGTCTGCAGCTCAAACAGAAAGAAAGGGGCAGTTGAGCTCTTCTTTGAATTAAAGGTCCAGATGCAATCTAAACTACTCCATGAGTTGTTTACTATATGGCTGGTTTTCCTATTACATGAATGAATAAAAGAAACCTGTGAAAACATGCCTGTATGTGTGTGTGTATATGTGTGTGTATGTGAGTGAGCGATTGCTAAAAATGTTTTTTAATACTTTGGCTGATGTTTACAAGACTCAGTGTATTTCAGATCTCAGTTACATTTTGTTGCCTTAAAAGCAAATGTCAAACAAGCCACAACTTTACTTCAGTTGCCATCCTGTTAATAATCTATTTGTTTAAACTTCTGAGGATCTTTTGACTGGCAGCAGCTCTTGAGGATCTCTAGACTACAGACCTTTCTCAGTCTCTGCTCTTTGGTCCTTTCCAGTGGCAGTTCTCCAGAACCCAAACTCTGGCCTCTTTCCATCAGGATTGGGGAATCTGGAACCTGGCAGATGTTGCTGGATTTCAGTGTCCATCAGCACCTGCCAATATGGTCAGTGGTGATGGGAGGAACAGTTTCTCATCAGCCTAAAGGATGGCCGGTTCCTCACTTCCCACTCTACAGGCAAAGCATGAACTGCCTTTCTGTTACTCAGATATGGCACCCGCGCCCCAACAAGAGCATGAGTTTCTAGGTAACGCCATAAAGAAGAGAATAAGTGGGGACACCCTGGTAAGAACTGTAGGTGGAATTTGTGAATAGAAGCACACACACAACAAGAATGAGAAATGAAAACCCAAGTACTCAAAGCTTGATTTCCAAAATGCTTGGTTATCTTGATTTTCTCATCTTCCCTTGGATGTGCATTTTGGACTAAACCAAAATGAGTGCATTTTGGTTTCTCAAGGCACCTGACTGTTGGATTATATTGCTGATCATAGCACCCAAGCGGGGCTACTCCAGCACTGTGTTGTGCCTTAACTACAGGTTGATCATGACCTTTCAAGGGCAGCCATAGAGGAGTGGTAAAAGTACACTTTTCTCTGCACTTGGTTTTAAGAATAATGAGTCTGTTACTTACTATGTGGCTTGTGAAAGATTGATGATGACATTGGTAATTATTCATTTCCTTGCTTTTAAGTGCTTGGACATTGTAAATGCATCATTGTCACTTAGCAACTGGGCCTGCTGATTTATAACTATATAGATTAAATGAAGACAGCTATTTCATGGGAGAGGGAAAATATATGAAGGTGCCGATTTGCGTTTGCAATAAAACCTGGGCAGCACCAGCTATCAGGCTTGGTACCATGAGCAAAGCCCTGGGAGGAAGATGTTAAATTAATTCTGAGGAACAATAATTTCTCTCATAGATCAAATCCTTCTCCTTGAGTTTCTGGAATCTCTGGGTGTTGGATTGTTGGCTGCAGGATCTAGGCATGCTAACCCTATGTTTGATTAGCTGAGCTGAGACAGCTTGGGCTTTTTAAAGTGTTTTATTTCTGCTAACTCCACAAACATTTGTATCCCTTTCTTGCTGATATCCTCCATCTCTGTTCTTTGGCAAGAGGTTACCTGTTACCATTGCAGGAGATAATTAATTTGAAAGGAAGATAATTTCTGTAATGGATCAAAGTCTTAATAGCCATGCTGGTCCCATACCAAACAAGATATACAGCGCAGGTAAGGAATTGCCTTTTATTGGACCCAAGTGATGTTCAACATCTGGGATGCAAGCTTTGGGGGCTCACCCAAGTTCTGACCCTCCAATAACAAAATTATATATAGGATATTACCGCATTGTATGATGATGTTGATCTAATTATCCCATGTCTGCATATTGTGTAAACTCATGGACCCTGAAACAGGGGGAGCAGGAGGGACTTGAGTCCCCACAGACGAGGCTGGGGTAGGGCTGATCAGGCAAAATGATCAGGCAAAATTGGAGCACCAAGGCTGCTATATAGTTGAGTCCCCTAAACAGCTATCAGTCAGAAGTATGCTAAATGATCAAGCAGGAGAGAAGGAAAGGCAGCTGTTGTATTTCAGCACCTCCCAAAGGCTTCATGCCATCTATCCCTGGCGCACTAACTTGGGAATAAGCTATACTAAACACCTGGAGGGGACTTATGAGAACACATTGTGCTTGTAATGGTCTTCATACTTGAAGATGTTTGAATGGTAATGGATGGGAGAAGTGGCTTGCCCTCCTCCTGATTGTGCCCACAGGCACTACGGTAGCTATTTTGATGGCCTCGTTGAAGTATCCAAATTGCAGCAGGAGGCAAAGTGTCTTGCTCAGACCCCCTAGAAACATGTATTTCTTTTTAGCTGTTTCATTGAGCCAAGGATGGGCTTACCTCCCAGAGTATGCGAATGGGGCAGAGGAGGTTGTAGCAGAAATTTTTATTCTGCAAGCCAGAGAAAAATCTGAAGAATAAGAAAGCATTATTACAGCCTTGCAATTCACAGTCATCCTTGAGTGAGTAACATCTACAATATTTTTGGTTTATTTTTGTATGTAGTCTGCATATGCGCGGGAGGTAGTTTCTTTCAATACTTTAAAACTTTGAGAGATTGTTGGCTTAGATCTGAGTCATAAATTGGTAGAATTGGAAGATGCCCTGAGAATAATCTGGTCCAATCCACGGTGAAGCATTTCTCAGAGATAAGCCTTCCAACCTCTGTTTCGAAATCTACAATGAAAGAGAGCCCACCCCTCCGCAAGAGTGAATGAATTTACTGTGCATAATATAGGCCAAATAACACATATTATATATCACTGTGTTATAAGCTCCCAGTCTCTCTAAAATTTAAACTTTATTTTTGAGTTTGTAGTCATAGTGACAATTCTATATATTTCTATTATGTCTCCTTTTACTTCCCCTTTTCTTAAGCTAAAAACTGCAGTCTGTCTTCCTAGGTGAGTTGCTTTAGTCCCTTGGTCATTTTGATTGTCCTTTTCAGCATATTTTCCAACATCCTTTTAAAGTGCAGTAACCAGAACTGTACACAGTATTCCAGATGAGGTCGCACCATGGATTTGTATAAGGTCAGTATGGTATTGGCACTTAAAAAAAAAAAGCTGCACACTGGATTGACATTTTCACAGAGATATCAACCATGATCCCAGATCACTCGATCAATTGCTGCCATCTTGCATTCTATCTGTATATATTTTTAAATTTAGATTTCCCCTTACCCCATATAGTTGCTGTAACTGAATTTTCATCTACCATTTGATAGCCTGTTCTTCAGTTTATTGTTATCTTTTTAGAATTCTCCACAATCTGTTTTTCTTCTAACTGCTCATAATAATTTATGTGCATGGGCTAACATGACCATGCCGCTGTACACTCCAAATTCCAAGGCCACTTCCGCACTAGGCTGTTATAGCACTACGATTCCACTCCTATAGAATCCTGGGGTTTGCCTTTGAGGCCCCTCCCAAAACTGCAATTCCATAGGAGGTTGAAAGTGGAATCATAGCGCTATAACAGCCTAGTGCAGAAGTGGCCCGAGTTTTGCTTCACGAGTTGCTCTATACCTCCTGTTAAATATATGCAGGATCTCCTTTGTATACTCCAATGTCATTTTGAAAATACAAAGAACAGTTGCAAAGTACTATTTAGATTAACCAAATCAGATATTGTCTTTCTTTTCCAAACAGATGAGTATGCTCACATACATGCCTGAATGCACAAACACACACATTTATATGAAGAATGAAATCTGTGTTATATTCCACGATGCAGAGGTGTCTCCACACTGAAGCACTTTTGTTGTTGAACTCTTTGTCATTGAAAAATGGTCTGAATTCACAGGGTGTTGCAGCACATTCTGGCCCCTGGGAGCCCGACTCCATCTGTGAGAAGCTTTTCAATGAATCTCAACTTCTGAAGTCATGCAAATATTTGTGCTCATTTTCGAAATATATTTGGAGGTTATGGGGAGCCACTACAACCACCAGGAAACCTCAGAGTCCTCCAGGGAAAAATTGGTGGCAGAAAAACTTCATGTATTTCCAGAGCTTTTGCTTTTAAAGTGGCGTAGTGTTGTGGTGGGGAAGATGTATTAGGAGAGCTTATAGGCAATTTGACATTCACTAAATAGGTTCCTACATATTTTATCCTCTTTCTTGATATAGTCATTGTATATTTGAACTTACTTGGTTTTGTAATATTTCATTTATGACACACCTTCCAACATTTCACAGATGAAAATCGGGACACGTGTGGCCAAGCAACATTAGAGTGTGTTCAAAGTGGTGAAAGTTATTAATGAGGAAGAACACAAAAACTAGGAAAGACAAAAAGCAGTTTGCTTTTATCTAAGTCTACTGAGGACACACACACATTGCTGACTTTTCTCCTCTCCTTTCTCCCATGCTGAGTCAACTGAGTGTAAATTACTTTGCACTCAATTTGCAGCAATTGAAAAATGAGGATGAAGAAACAAAGTGGAAGAAGGGGGAGAGAAAAATGGGGTGCTTTCAAAGCAGCTGAAAAAGTGGGATGGCAGAAGATTAATTAGAGATGTCCTTGCTAAATCAAGACACTTGGAGGGTACAATATTGTGTTGCCATTGCTTTCATGGTAGTCAGATTGTTTCCTGTTTCAAATGGAGGAAGGGGTGGTGATGGATTTGCAATGCATTCTGTGTTTTCATTTCTTTTTTTCAAACACGTATCTGCAAGTAGGCAAAATTAACAACTACCTGACTTCCAATTCTGAGCCTCTGGGGATTTCTGATCTGAACAGACATCAGGTTTAAACCCAGGTGGGAGAGTCAAGCCGTGTAGCCCTGAAATGACTTACCAATTAGCAATTAATTCAGCTGATCTACTGTAGCTGGAACTAGTAATGGAAGTAAGACCACTACTTACAAACAAGCCATGCTATAATGTTGGCAGATGCGTAGCTTGATTTCACTGTCAAAATATTGTCATGAGCAGGCACTCATTACAGTACAGTTCATGTGCAATGAGCTGAAAACACAGTCAAGATTCTCCCCCCGATCCGGTGTTTATTCGATTTAAAAAAAACCTCATTACCATAGATAGTGCTAATGAATATGCACAAGCTAGATAGAAACATCAATCCCATTTGTATATTAGTGGTATGTGCCTGACATGGAACTGCCTTTGGTGAACACGAAGAAACTGTATTTGGTATGAAGAGCTGCAGCTGCAGTGTTAACTGGGGGTAGTTATAAGGATCATACAACTCCCCTTCTCCAACAGCTTCACTGCTTGCCAGTTTGTTTCTGGGCACAATTCAAAATGCTGGTGATGACCTATAAAGCCCTATATAGCTCGGGTCTGGGCTATTGGGCAGATCATATCTTCCTGAAGGAGCCTTTCCTGACCTGGAAATCCACAGGAGAGGCCCTTCTTTCAGTCCTCCTTCATGGGCATATTGGTGGGCTCACAAGATAGGGCCTTCTCAGTGGCTGCCCCTAGACTCTGGAACTCCCTCCCTAAGAAGGTGAGAATGGATCCATCATTACTGTCATTCCATAGGCGGCCAAAGCCCTTTTTGGCTTTTGGAATGGAAGCTTTGTGAGGAAAGGGGTTTTATATTGTTTTAAACTGTACTATGGCATTGGACCATGACTCTGGAGACCAGGGTTTGATTTCTTGCTCGGCCATGGAAATTCACTTTGTGACCTTGGGCGTGTCACATACTCTCAGCCCCAGAAAACCCTGTGAAAGGTTCACCTTAGGGTCGCCATAAGTTGGAAACAACTTGAAGACACACAACAACAATTTTAATGACTCTTTATCATTTTTAAGTGTATAATTGTTTTAATACCATTATTATTTTAGTTCATTTTAATGTTGACTCTTTGCATGTGTTTAACTCTATTGTAATAATTTTAGTTTGAGTATGAATTTTGGGAAAAGGTGGCATATAAAATCCATCATCATTATCACCATTAGTATCATTGGTCATTAGAGCATTACTGTGGGAAGTTTTATCAGCACGTACATTGTTTCAGATTTTGAACCTTCATTGCGGAGAACTTGGAATGACTTGACAAATGCCCAAGTACCCCTAGGAAAATAAAGATTTGGTTTCAACATTTTAACTGCACCACCTTCTTGGAAAGATATATCAGGGAACAATGTCTTGTTGGCCATTTCTGCACTACACTCTTATAGCACGATTATACCACTTTCAACATCCTATGGAATTCTGGGGTTTGCAGTTTCGGGAGGGGCTGGCTGGCAAACCCCAGGATTCCATAGGATGTTGAAAGTGGAATAATCGCACTATAAAAGTGTAGTGCAAAAATGGCCAAAGATTACCTTCTTCCTTTCTCAGTGCAAGTGAACAGGAGAGAATACTTGCTTAGGGACAATGTTGCATTGGAGCTAGGATGCAAAGGACAGAAACAACGGGATATTTTATTTGGTAGATACAGGCATACCTCCATTGAGCAAACCTCTGACAAAGAGGCTCCTTTTTGCAGCATCTTTTTACGGGAGACCAGCACTGGGAGGATGGTGAAGCAGGGCTGAAGAAAGATGTTCAGTGTTAGGGTTGCAACAGCATGTCTGCAGTAAACAATGCAATAAAGCTTGACCTCAAAAAGAATGGGATTCTGCTCTAGGTGGTCCTAATGTAGCTGTATGTACAGCAGACAAGGTAAACAGCTTCCTCCAGAATCACTTATTCAGCATGTGTGATGAGCAAACAGAACGAAAAGGAGAAAGCAGATTGGCTACCCACAAATGTGAAAAAATGGAAATTATGAGAAAAGTTAAAGCCATCAGAAAAATTAAGGCTTTGGTGGTGTCAGGGAGATGAGGCAGAACTGTAGCAGGAATCCACTACATCCCTGATAATTCTTAGGCAGCCAGTAGATTTTGAAGCCTTAGGTTGGAAAACTGTTGGTGTTTTACACATGCCCAAGTTCCCCTTCAGAGGTGACGATTTTTGTCCAGTGCAGAATGTCTGCAGTCAATTCAAGGTTGTAGGGGTGGAGCAGCGTATGTCTTGCCATTGTATCTGTAGGAATGCATTAGATGTACATTGAATGCTTGGATGTACAAGTGGATTCAGTTGCACATTTGGAATTCTGGTTTAGTTGTGCGATGTTGCCATTCAGCATGAGGCTTGCACAGCACTGTTAATGCTATGCAGCTCCATATATGGAAATTTATGCTAAATGGGCACAACGCAGAATCATAGCCTTAAGGCAGTGGTTCTTAACCTTGGGACTGGGGACCCCTGGGGGTCTGCAGAGCCCTCACAGTGGGTCCATGGAACCTCGTTGCTGGACACCAACAGCAGTAGCAGCAACAGGGACATGACAGTGGGGGGATTGGGAGTACTGAAACTGCTCCCTCATTTGCAAATCGGAGAGCAATTAGGGAGGGTTATGTCTCCCAGTCATGTCAATAGATGACATGATCTAGCAAGCTCCAGTGGATCACAAACTGCAAAGCATCATGCCTGACAGGAGGGGTTCCCCCTATCAAGCTAGTGAACTCTCCAAAGACTGATCCAGCTGAGATCAGGACTGGCTAGGCATCTGCTTGGAAAGAGAATGGCTGTAGCAGATCCCAAGACTGAGAACTGCATGCTTCGGTGGAGCCAGGTGGTGGTGGTGGTGAGAGTTTCCCACCCCCATATGGACATTACATTTACTGCATCCAGACCTCTTGTGTGTGTATTTATATGTGTGTGTGTGTATAAAATTTGATTTTCTTTTTTTAGTCATATTGCTTATGGAAGATAAGACGTCTTTATTTGCAGCAGCTGAAACTACTTCCTAAAATTTAAGAGCCTTCCTATGCAATGGAGGATTTAAAGTGACAGTACTTCTTTTTGATCGTTATTGAAACGATAAGTTAATTAAGCTAAAAAACCTCAAACCTTCTTTTTCCTTCCATTTTTTGCTTTGGGATTTACATTAGGACTCTTAAAAGTTTATGATTATTAGTTTATACTTTATTTTGGAGAAGTGGACTTTGGACCCCCAAAGAATTGATTTCTTTTTTCTCTCTTCTTGACTAAACTGTTTTATTTGGTTTGTTAATTGGACTTTTAAATTTGGATAATACCAATACTTGGCCAACATAAACAACTGAATAAGATTTTGTTGTTATTTCTAAGACTGTCATATTTGAAATTATGGAGACTGATTGTTTTGTTATTATTTTTTTAAAACAACTTTAGCAGTCTGTTTGCTGGTTGGCACTGTGCCAATTTTTACAGCCCTGAGAAAGACTTGTTTTTATCTAATGTTTGGAACATAAGTTGCTGTTTTGACAATACACTATATATTGGAAGGAAGAAGTTATGGCTCCAATTTTGGAATATGACAATCAAATCAGAAAAGACTCAGTGAAGGGTGAGGATGTACTTGAGTATTTTGTGAGTTTCCCCCCTGAATTTAGGCAATTTAAAGTCTCTATTGAGAATAAGTTCAATGCATTTATAGAACAGGTATCAAGACAGTCTAAAGATGGGTCAGGTGAAGATGAAGATATTAAAACTCAGCAGGTGTTCGAAAAGATATCTGTGCAACCACAAGAGAAAGAGGATGCAACAAGAATCTTGCAAGACTTGATTTAAGACTTGGAAATCAAGATTATCCAAACTGAGATAAATATGCAGCAAGAGTTGGACAGAGCCAATATAGCTGATGTAAGAAGGATGAAGGTTTCAAGTGATATCGTAACTCAGCCTTCAATCAAAAAGTGGAAAGACCAAATCTTAGTGTCTGATCAAAAACTATTATGGAAAATACATGACAACCTGTTTGTATTTTTATAAGAGATTTCTCTCTGGGAAAAGAAGAATCACAACTTCATGGTGGACACACTCACCAGAAAGACTATTCTTTCCACCTGCGGCCAACTTGAAGAGTTGATTTTTATTTATAAGAACAAAAGACTTAGCTTGAGCATGACTGAGTTCACAAAAAGCTTTCAGGAATACTTAAATATGATCCTGTTTTTGGGGAAAAAAGTAACAAAGAAAGAAGGAAAAATTATTATTTTTTATTATTACGGACCTATAAAAACCAGGAGGAGTCTGGAAGGGAATGAGGGTAATCTGATGATGATGATACATTTTTAAAAAACTTTAATTTTAAACTTAACATTTTTACTGTCATGAGAGTAGTGTAATTGGAGTTAACAGTTTTACCCTGTTTGGTTGCTTTTAGATGTTATTTCTTACATAGAGGATTATTAATCTTAATATAGAATATAGAATTAGAATAAGTTAGGAACAATTAATATAGAATATAGAATATGTTAAGAATGATTTACATATTTGTGTTAAGTTAGTAAGTAAAGACTTAATAAGTAACTTTGTTGAATGATTATAAGTGATTAAAAGTGATTTTTAATAATTAAGTTAATTATTACTACTAATTTACTTATAATTATTAGTATTTTTGACGATTGTTATTGTTCTTTAATGTTTGAAAATTAGTTTAAACTAATATAAAATATAGAATAAGTTGATAAGTGATTATATTAGATTATAAGGGATTTTTATTAATTAATTAATTTTGTAGGTATATGTGAAGGAGGAAAAGAATGATTGGCAACAAGTACTAACCTTGATATAAATTTAAGGATTTAATAGATAGTTGTAACTATTTAACTAATATGTGCTGTTAGCAACAAGAGTGGGAACCAATTTTTCATTATTTATAGTCTTTTTAGTGAGTTGTAGTTTAGTTTAATATTTGTAGTTTTGTGATGTGTTGTTTGTTTTCCCATTTGTAGTGAATTTTCTGTTTTTTGTATTACTTTGTAGTGTTGTTATTTGCTTTTATTTATAAAAAAAATTATTTAAAAAAAATAAGAGGGAATAGTTTGGGCATGTATACACATACTCCCATTGCCGTGTCCCTGACAACAAGGGCCACAGTGGCAGGCTTGTGTGCGCGCCCAAATGATGACTTTGGAGACTAGAGTTTGAATACACACTTGGCCATGGAAGCCCACTGGGTGTCCTTAGACAGGTCACATTCTCTCAGCCTCAGAGAAAGGCAAAGGCAACAAATCTTGCCAAGAAAACTTTCATGATAGTTTTCCCTTAGGGCAGTGGTTCTCAACCTGTGGGTCCCCAGATGTTTGTGGACTTCAGCTCCCAGAAGCCCCAGCCACTATGGTCAATGCTCAGGGCTTCTGGGAGCTGAAGTCTAGAAACATCTGGGGACCCACAGGTTGAGAACCACTGCCTTAGGGTCACTGTAAGGCAGTTTTCAAAGTGGAGAGTTAAAAAGAACCTCTCCCTGTCAGCAGCACTTTGTTGTTGTTTGCCTTCAAATCGCTTATGGCAACGCTAAAGTAAACCTATCAGAAGTTTTTTTTTTTTTTTTTGGCAAGATTTGTTCAGAAGGAGTTTGCTTTGCCTTCATCTGAGACTGAGAGAATGTGACTTGGCCAATGTCAGTATCTGAGCAGAGATTTGAATTCTAGTCCCCAAAAGCAATAAACAAACAAACATTGGAATATTTCAGTCTAAATTTAAATATTTAAATCTTAAGCCTTGGGAGTCCCTAGCAAAAAATTATATTTGTATGGGCTCCCTGGTAAAGAAAAGGTTAAGAACCACTGCCTTCTTTGTTTTCTCTCTCTCTGTGTCAGTTCTGTTTAAAGTGTTACACTTGATTTAGTGATTGCATTCGTTTTGAATTTATTGTAAATGTGTGTTTGCTTGTATTGTTTTTTTTGTAAAGTACTGTATTTTAAAGGTGTGTGTGTGTGTGTGTGTGTGTGTGTTCAGGTTGTAAGGTTAATGTCCAAATTACAGAATGATAGAATGAAATGTTTTTATAAATATATAAAATATATAAATATATTTATAATATATAAAAATAGTATATTATAAATGTAATAAATATATTATAATAATATATTATATGATGTATTATAATAATATAATAAATATATTATAAATATAATAAAAAACAGAGTTGTTGGCCTTGGGAAAAGGTGCATGTGATCTACACTGCAAGGAAGACAGAACGGAGGAAAATCATCCTCTATTTTAGGTACTAAGGGTGGTTGTAGACACAACACTAGATTAAACAACCTTGTCATTGAAGAAACAGCTAAACTGCATCTCTGTTTCAGCATTTCCAAATTTAAGCTATGGCTCTTTTCCCTGTTGTGACACATCCTTATGACAAGGACTGGTCCTACCATTGGGCTGACTAAGGTGTGACTACTTCAGGCAAGAGATTCTGAGTGTCATAAGGTCAGCAAACTGATATTTAATGGTTTGTTATGACGGTGCTTTTACTACCAGGAGGGATACTTAATAGTCTTGTCCTCCTCATATACTGAGGAAGAAGCTGGATGGCTGGAACTCAGGTCCAGGCCCCCAGAGACTGCAGGGAGCTTGTCCCCAAAAGGCCACCCAAAGAGCTCCAGGTGATGAGGGCAGTGTGGTAGGATACAGGCCCAGCATGGGGACCTAGGCCAATATAGGTATACATGGCTGGCTTTGGGAAATGCATGTCTTGACTTGGGTGGATGAGGGGCACCATTTTCTACCCTGCCTCAAGTAGCAATATGTCTCAGGCTGACTTGGGATACATAATGTTAAATTCTTTGGCAAGGATCTAGGTTTGTCTACATTACAATTTTTTTTAAAAAAAAGCAATGTATTTTCTCTGAGATAACACTTCTGACTTCCCACTTCTCAATTCAGGCAGAGTTATACGTATCTAGCATAGCCCTGTTCAGAAACTCTTTCCCCCTTTCTCTTTTGCTTAGTATTACTAGATTTTGCTGACTCTGCTTTTCTTGTTTTGTTCCTTCTGCTGACACCACGTTCTTGCTTTCTTTCTTCTCTTGCTCTTTCCTTCATCCCTCCTCCGTACTCGACACTCTCATAATTTAATCTCTCAGTGAATGCCTTGCTTTAATCAAGTCTCTGTCATGCCAGTTATATCACACTTCTTCCCTACCACATGTGCTTCTAATTCAGTTGCATTATTAATGCTCAGCTAGCATTTCTGCAGAGCATATTTCAGGACAAATCCTTCCTTGGCCAAGGTTGATTAAGAGTACTTGGGAATGGCCCATTCCTCCATTTCTCCTTCTGTTCAAGGGGGCCAATGACCAGAAGGACTGACCTTGTGAGGATTATTTTGAGTGGCAGGCAGTGTGTGATTCTCAGCTAATGGTGGATAGTAGATCTTGGCAATGTTACTTTTTGTGGACTGTAGCTCCCAGAATTCCCTGCAAGCGTGACCCATTGCCATGCTGGCTCAGACTTTCTGGAGGTTATATTTGATGAAAGAAATTTTTCCAAGGCTCTGGTGGATGCACATGTTTTACCTATTTGGGGATTGTGGAGAACCCAGTTTTGCCCACGCTGGACCTTTGATGTTGTATGTTTAGTAAGCATGCCGCAGCATTTACAGCAAAGGCAAACCAAAGAGCCCAGGTTAGAGTGTTTCTTTCAAAGATCACCTCTTTTCTTCTTTGGAACTGGCCTTGCTGAGGGGCCCTCCAATTCTGCATCACCAGATGTCACTTAATTTCCCTTAGATCTTGCAGTGCTATATTCTACAACTGTCCTGAGGATCCCAGGACATGTGTAGCCAAGCAGCATCTGAGTGTGGTCAAGATGGCAAAAGTTATTGATGAAGAACAAAACACAAACTAGGAAGAGCTGCTGCAATTTCCTTTTGCCTGAGCCTACTTGCAAGGGCAAGATTTCATCACGTCTTACTTTGGCACTTTGAACCATAGGTGTATTTAGGGTGAGGCAATTAGGGTACATGCCATGGTGCCCATGACATGTACCCAGGGGGTGCAAAAAAAGTTGTGTCCAGGCACTGTTTATGCTAGATATACCACTGTTTTGAACCCAGTTTGTAGCAACTGAAATAAGCTGAGAATAAAGAGGGGAAGTGGGAGAAGGAAAGAGAAACTAGGATGTTCTGAAAGCAGCTGAAAAAATGAGATGATGGAGGATTAATTGGAACTGTCTCTGCCAAATTGGGACAGCTGGAGGGCATAAGACTTCAACTGAGGACTTTTTTCAGGAATGTTGTCCCTCACCCCAGACCCTCTGGGGCACACGTCCTCCTCACAGTCGGGGCTCAGAGATATTAGATGCGCTTGCTAAATGGGCACTGCACCACCAGCTCTGGGATTCTGTCTGGACACACTACCATCTTTGTACCTGGATTTAATTTTGGTAGACCAGTAGCAAGGAGATGGGAGTAAGTGGGATGGGAAGGATATCCAAATGCTTTAGTTTATTCATATGCCACATTCTTCTCCAGTGAGGCATTTGTTCTTGGTGGTGGTCTTGAAAGGGCTACTGGCATCCTCTGACTAGGGTTGTCAGCTTAGTACCAGCCCAGGCCTTGGGACTGCAGGGCTAAAACCTGAGACTTAGGGTCAGCTCCCAGGGGCAGGGCAGAACCTGGCAATGCCATTAAGCATGATAGATAAAGCATAAACAGAGTTACTCATTATACAGCAATTAAGTTATTTAACAAACAAGTCTGACAAAAGAGAACACACACACACACATACACACACACAAACTGTTTAAGGCAGTGCTCTTGCCCTGAGATTCCTCCTTCTTGCCCTGCAGAGTGGAGAAGAGGGTCTTGGCCTAGGTCAAGCAATTAGGAAACCCTGTCTCCAACCTTTATGGACACTGGGAACCACAAGGGCTGGGGCAGGATCTACTTCATCCTCTCAGGTCTCCTCCACTTCCAGGGTTGTCCTATCAAACAGATGGGGGCAGGGTAGAACAAAAGGGAGAGGCTCCTAGTATCCTTGCTGGTCTCTTTTACTCCAGAGTTTCTGAAACCAGCAAGATTCCTTGTCTCAGTGCTGGAAAGGCAAAGGTTTTGCTCACTTATTGGCTTTTTTCTCTCCATCTGGATATACTGAATTTACTTGTTTGGCCTGTCATCTGTGCCAACCCATGCTTGGCACGTAATTCACACTTGGATAAAAGTCTGTGTTTCTCCTCACATAGAGTAAGAATGATGGTCCAATGACTGGTAGAGCACTATATTCCTTGCGTTTTACAGAAAGAATAGGAGGGACCAGCGCTACACCAGTAGATTAACCACCATGCCCAGTATGTGCTAAATCTGAAAGGGGAGGATGGCTGTGCAAAAAGAAATCAGACTTTATCTCTGAAACTGCAGAATCCTTAGAAACACTGTCCAAATGAGGAATTCTGCTGACAGCAGTGCCTACCTGGTACCCACACAATAAGGAAGGACCGAATGAACTCACACAGATGGGGACACAACTCCTTGGCATTGTTACCCACATTGCATGCACTCGGTCTTTGAGCTGGGTCAGCACCAGCTCAGAACTCAGGTGTTTGGCAAACTTATTTCCAGCACCAGATTGTCATGTAGCAATAGATTTAGTTGTGGTTAAAATGCAACAGAAAATCCTAGTTCTGGTTCCCATACTGTTCTAAGTTCAATATGTGAAAGCAACTTAGATTGCTTGCTGACTGCCTAGGTATTTGGGGGTGATTTTTTCCCCTTAAATTAAATTAATTACATACGTGTGTGTGTGTGTGTATTTATATCTATGTGGTAGAAGAGAGAATGAGAGAGAGGAAGAAGCCACTCCGTGCCAATGGACCATTAGCTCAGTACTGTCTTCTTGTCTCACAAGTTCTTTTCCGGATCTTCTGTTTAGCTGCCTGAGATTTTTTTTGATGCAAGGCTTGAATCTGGAACCTTTTGCATGCCAAGGATGTCCTTTGCCATGAGCCACAGCCTCTCTGAAGGTCTTACATAGTCTATATAAAATGTAGGGGAATTAGAATTTGAGAATGTTGGTTAACCCAGAGCAGGTGGAAGTTTCTTTTTGGTTCAGCAACTCCCACTGCCCCCTCCCCCAAGATAACATGGTCATTGTTAAAACTGCCTGCAGGATCCTCTGAACTGAAGTCCAGAAAAGGAACTTCCCCCAACTTGGTGTGCTGCCAAATCACAATATTGTTGACTGTGTGCAATGTGCAAATGAAGAAGTGACAGACTCATCTGTATATTTGAAATCCCCATGCCATGTTGCATTTACTATTTTATACAAGCTAGCAAAAATTTCTCTCTGCTGCGGTGAATTAATATAATTGCTGGCAGATGTGAGCTTTCGATTAGTATTCCCAAATTACTCACCATTTCAAGGGTTCCCCTGAAACACAGCTAGAACACATAGCTCAGGGATGGGGAAGGGAAAGGTTGCACGCCTGCTAATGGGAGCTGACAGGTGGGAGTGACATTTTTTGCCCTTGGAAGAGGCCAAAATCAGTAAGTTCTTAGTGCCCCCCCAACACTCTCTCTCTCTCTCTCTCTCTCTCACACACACACACACACAGAAGAGAAAAAATGGGAAAGAAAAACCCTGGCAAACGTCTTAGCTGTTCCTTGTGAAATGACACCGCTTTGACAGCTTCTCTAACAACTTGATCTCCAGATGTTCAGTTGGTTTCAAATAGATGCCACGATGGTGTTTTTAATAGTTGAGGATTAGTGTTGAATTTACAATCTGTCACTCCACTATTCCATGACCTTGTTGTTTATGTAAAGATGCGTCTCACATAATGACAGACATGTTGAGCACAGTTGAGAGCTTTGCCAATAGTTTTCCAGCAAGTGCGTCCATCACAGTACATTGTGTGAGGCTGGATGACACAACCTGGCTAATACGTGATGCTACTAGTTAAAATAGCTGAGGTGAGGGAATCAGGATGGGTTGCCTTCCTTGTTTTCTTTAAGAAGTGGTACCAACTAAACATAATTTGAGACTCTGGATTTAGTGATCTTAGAGATGTACACTTTAGATACTGTTTTTCCAGCTCTATTTGCAATCCTCTCCAATTTATCTGCTTGGGGATCCTAGATTTCTGAACCAAAGTCACACCCTGGTGGCACCACTATCTTCAAGTGTGGAAACATTTTTGTGCCCATTTGTGGAAATGAGTAACTTTTTCTCCAAGCATTCATAGGCATTTTAGAGACATTTGGAGTTGAATTGTTCGAGGGTTTACATTACCCTCTTATTCAACGTAGGATTTTTGTAGAATAAAAAAAAAGTAAGGAAAGCAGCAAGTAAGTTTAATGAGCACTTCAACATGCTACTCCTTAAACACTGCAGTGAGCAATAACAGTAAATAAGGAGTTGTGGGGATCACTTACTTTAAGAAAGGAATGTTTGAAACACTACATTCCCCTCAGTGGGAGCAGATTGTTAGGAGGTCTTCTCTAGGCATTCTCCCTTGAATCTTTCAGCAGAAGAGTCATCAGAAACTGGAGAAGGTGAGACTTCTTTCCTAGTGGAGGGGCTGATGTAACCTGTGAAGAGACAGCAGTTTTAATTAGTTTATGAATGTTTGTGGCCAGGATTCTGCATTGGGAGACATCTTGCAAAGTTTTGGCCAGATGGAACTATGATATTTTTCCCTTCTCAATTCCCACAGAACTTGCCTTCCTCTTGCGTCCTCCAACCATGGTGATTTACTGACTTGTGGAGAAGGAAGCTTTGGAAAAGTATCTAGCTATGTCCCTCTAGTTGGATGCATAATGATGATGTCGTCCTGTTCAACCTCTGGAAGACCCCCAGAATGTTACTCTAAGAGGTAGGGGAATGTTGGGGGTCCACCCACAAGGCCAGCATCTCCTTAGAATTTGGAGGAATTATAACTCAAAGGGTACCTGTGAAAGTCGGGTAACAACAGGGTCTTTTTACCTATGTATACCAATACAAACTGTAGAGGGAACTCTAGTTGATGTTAAACAAAATATTTTATTTTAATTGACAAACATATGATAAATCAGACACTCTTAAGAACCATACAAGGCTATTGGAAAGTAAGGTGAGAAAGGTTGGATAGAAAGAGATTAAGGTGAGGGGTGGGAAAAGGTGATCGTTACCAGTCTAGAACAAAGAGGTCACAGTGGAAGGATTCAGACAGTGCCTCAAGGTAGCACAGGGGAGCAGTAGTCTGCACTATATTCTGGCTAGGGTTGAGGCTAGGGTTTTTATACCCTATTTCACACCCTGAAGGAATGTGTTGACAGAGCTGTAAAGGCTATCCCACAGGACTGACCAAGGGGTCTGGAATGAGCTGACTGCTTAACTCCAGAGTGACAAAACATTAATAGGACTCACGGCAATCTCTTAATGTTCAGTCAGGTAGGGAGTATAGGGAAGATTTCTGTAGGATAACATTGAGGGATGATCTCTGATTGCTCATAAATTTGGGCAGTTCATCTTTCATTGTATTCAAAAATGCCAAGAGCCTGAAGTGGTGAAGGGATTAGCACAAACCCATCAGCACTGGGTTTGTCCACATAATCCTATCTGAATTTTCATGACCCTGACCAAGTTCTCAGATCAGCTTGACCCTGATCATGTTCTCCAGTCATGAATAAGTCCAATTAATGAAGATTGCATATCTCATAGGAGGGTGGTAGGGTATACCAACAGAGAGATCTTGCAGGATACCTTTGTTGTTTTGTGTCTGGATGTTGTTTTCTGAAGCCCCTCCACTCTCCATCAGCCATTAAATAGCCATGGAAAGGGGCCTTCTATAGGAAGAAAGTAGGCGATGAGTGGGTTTTGGTTGTTGCATGAGGGAAAAAGTGAATTCTCCCTTCCACAATGACAAAAAAAGTTAAATGTTCAGGTGTAACTTTCTGTTACACCTTCATATGTCAGGATACCAGACTAAATTTATGCCATTTTCCTGCTGAAAGGCAGGGAATTTCTTACATTGCCATTAAGAATCTGTCTGGATTCAAGTGCTCTGAGGTTTGTTCTATCAGAGCTCATTTTGAAGATCCTACAGACAATATAAGGATTTAGATCTTTAAGGTGAGAGTCAACCAGAGCTGATATGTGACCCTCATGTGACTGCTCAGACCTCATTGACACTTCCTCTCTCTCTCTGGCTCTCTCTCTTTCTCTGGCGCTCTCTCTCTCTCTCTCACACACACACACGCACACACTTATATAAGTGATATAAGTGATCTGGATCTACAAATTTAAGCAATCACAGAGTGCCGCATGTCCTGAGTGCTACCCATCCGCCAACAGCCAACTGGTGTGGTGGGGAACATTCAGGTCCTTGTCACATCCTGGCAATAGCATTGCTGAGATTGCGACTGGATGACACGGGGTTGCAGCATAGTGTGGTAAGGGCCTAAGTCTGCTTTATTGATCTGTTAAAACCTGTGTATGCTTGGTGGTGATGGTGTTGGTGCAAGACTGGCTGTTGCTCACCTTTTGCTTGTGACTATTAATTACTATGCTTGTGCAATATACTGCTGTTTCTCACATACCCTAGCAGTTAGAACAGGAACTCTGAAGGTCTTAAGGTAGGTACACACAGCAAAAGGAACTCTTTTACATACTGCTGATTCCAAGAGCTTATGCCATTAAGAGTTAAAACCTGAACAAGGCCTGGAGACTGTGAGAAAATCGAAAACTTACATGCTGCTATCTTCAAATCAGGGATGACAGTGTTATTTTTGCCACACTGGAAAATAAAATAAACTTGAATCAGCGTTCCATTTGAAACATCTAATAATTCATGTTCTTTTCCACAAAGATACTTGATCTCCATTTTGAAATTCCTTGCACTTCATTTTCTAAGCTAAGGTGCTATGCAAATGACTATTTGCAACAAATAAATGGTTGTGATCACTTGGGCTAATTGCTGCTTTCTTTCGCGGCTTTAGAAAATCCGCAGCCTTCTCTGTTCTCCTACCATTTTCTGTGACATGCTGAGTAGTAACTTTTAAAATGATCCTGCCCTGGAGCTCATTTTTCAAGCTGGCTGACATATGCCTGGAAAGATTTAGCTGTATCAAGCTCTGATCCCACTGCTGGGATTTTAATGGATTCGTCTTTAATTAAAAGTTTTCAACTCCTTTTGGTATCATAGGACTATCTGATTAAGTAGTAGAGATCTTCTCTCTGAGTATTTAAAAAAGATAAAATGAAACTTTTGGCCTGGAGGTCAGCATTAGCATTTCTACCCTTGAGAATGGTTTAATAGGTATTATATTACATCATCTCCATTTGGGCCTTGAGAAAGTGTTTGGAGATTTAATGTAAATAACCTCAGTCATTAAGCCATTGTGTCATCTCTTCAAGATCCTCATTCCCCAAACTGGCAACAGCAAATGCCCATGTTTATAAGATACAGACACCAAGTTTTTAGGAAAAATGGTGAAGTACTTAAAGGATCACCTTTATTATTTTTCCTACCAGAGATACTCTTGACTCAGAAGTTAGGTCACTCTGTCCACAGGCCTGGGTCATATTATTAGCATGGAATAAAGAAGTCACAGTATATTTGGCTGACTAGAATTCCTGGATAGGCCTCTCTAGTTAGGAGCACACTAGAAAAGAGAGTTTTTACTTGGAGAGTTATCTGATCCCTTCAGACTTTCATCCCTTTGGAAACAGCCAACACTCAGCAGGACTCCTACACCTTAGCACTGAGCTCAGTCATTCTCAATCTTTGGTTCTCCACACTTTATGGACTTCATCTCCCAGAAGCCTCAACCCACATGACTAATGATCAAGAATCTTGGAGCTGAAATCCCAAACATCTGGAAGACCAAAGTTTGAGAACTACTCATTAAGTTCTAAGATATTCTGTCATGTGCTAGGTAATCCACACTCCACAAATGGCACTCTGAGGTAGACAGTAGTTTTATTTGTAGGAATGTAAGCAACACAGCACACTTCTTCCAAAGTCGCTGAGACTAAAGCACACCTGGAGCTTATATCTTTTATAAGTACAATTCCAAAATTTAGGCATGCAAAGCTGTGATTGGAGAAGATAATAAATCTAGCATCACACCATTTCTCAGAGAGTTCTCAGACCAGCATTTAGTTCCTACTTCTCACCATCCCTGACCTGGGAAAATATTTCCTGCCTCTTATATTAGAGACTGCTGGGTTGTCAAAACACAAGCCTCTACACTTTCATTTTCACCCAGCTCTGATCTTCCTCTCTCACCAGATACATAGTATCAATAGGCAATAAAGCGATTAACCATTGATGTAACAATCCAGGCAGACTCAGAATAGATACACTGATGCAATCATCAATTAGCACTGTAGCATTACAGCTAGGCTTAATGGAGTTCTATAGCAGCTACTTCCACGCTGATTACAACACACTATTTCAATACACATCCAGCTGACCAACATATGGTGGGGACTACACATCCTGATACTTATAGACCAGGGATACATTATAGTTTGACTGAGAACAGTCCCTAAAGGCCTATATCAAATTATACTATTAATACAATAATAATTATAATAGATAATAATAAAACTGGCTAATCTTTAAAATGCATAAGATTCATTGGTGTTTTAATTCTCCCAAACCAAAGGCAGAGAACCTCTTTCAACCCAAGAACTAAATGGAATTTCAGATACATTCTTGAGTTGGGGTGAAAGGTGCATTCCATTGCTGGATGGTGGGAAAGTTAAAATCTGGGGTCCAAAATGCAAAAACATTTTGGCTTAAAACTCTTTATTTCCACCAACCAAACCTTAGGGGAGGCATTTCAGCCTTTTAGAATGGGGTAGAGGTGGGGTCTGTTTAAAAGCTGGGAAATTTCCAAAAGATGGTGTTGGAGGGAAGGGGACATGGTCATCCTGAAGCATCACAGAACTGGATTGGGACCTCCAGAGAACCAGATTTGCCACTAGGATATAGGGTTTCTCACTGCAGTTTTGGATGTTGAACCTTCTAGAATGCCCAGGATCAGCATTTAACATGCCCCGGGCCAGCTGCTGGAATCTTGACCCACCAATGTTAATGCCTCTCCTGGCTATCTTGGCCATGTGGCCTATTCCACGGAACACCATCCTCTGTCTGATAGGCAAGCTTGTATTTAAGATGAAAAGCTCTAAGGAAGAAGAGCAAACTCAGTCTGTGGCGCATTAGCAGTTAACAAGAACCAACGCAGCAGACTCAGCAGTATACAGTTCATTTGGTCACATACTTCTCCATTATGAGCCCCTGCAGGTGGGGCAAATATGTTGAGAAATTGTGTCATTTGTTACTGTAGTTCTTAGAGCTTTTTAAACAATGACATTTCTGTGGTCCTGGACTATTTTCTGGCAATGCTTGGCACTGGCTGCAGCATTTTATTCCCACTCAGGAATGGGTGTCTTTTTACTCCTGAGACAAACCAGAATAAAAAAGTTATAGGGCCTAGTGCATCAGTGAAATGGCACATTTGTACTTTAAGGAAAATGTTAAAAATGTTAAAAATCAAAGGGGAGAAAATTTGCCTTTCATATCATAGGACCATCTCAGCAAACTGCAGGTGAGTTAAAAAACAAACCTTTGCAAGATCCACAGTACAGTTCCAAAAAAACTACTACAAATAACACTCCCCCACAAAAGAATAGAACAGTTGTACACAGAGGTAATAAGTACGGGCAAACCCAGATGAAGCTCAAGGACCTGTATTGTGAGAACTCACACTTCTTTAGACCAATCCAGAAAAGCCCATTGGCGAGATGTAGTTCCATTTAAATTTAAGTAATAATGTCAAAATCCGACCGCATACTTGCCAGCTACCATATTGCCTGTCAGTTTTGGGGAAAATGTGTTCTCTCTTGTCCTCTTTTTCATGACACATTTCTTTTCCTCCTCCTGCTTTTCTTGTTTTTTGTGAAGCATGTTTCCTCTAATCTTTGGCCATTTCCTCCCTACACTGTTACAATGCTATTATTCCACTTTCAACATCCTGTGGAATCCTGGGCTTTTGCTCCCTAACCTGCAAACCCCAGGATTCCATAGGATGTTGAAAGTGGAATAATAGCACAATAACAGTGTAGTGCAAATATGGCCTTTGACACCCCATTTTAGGCAGGTGAATTTGCAAGCTATCATTAAAAATCTAATACAATGTCCCACAACTCACACAATGCTCAATGGGCCATTGCTATTACTGCTATTACTATTAGTAAATAAGTGTCCATCCCCCCAATTTTTCTCTTACGTATCTAGGGTGAGCAGCATTTAATAATAGCCTACGTTGTGTTAAAAGTAAGCCCCTAAGCAGGGCCATGCCCTTGTATTAATAGGCATCGTATATGTTGATCAACAGCCTCTAAAACATTTTTCGATAGTGAGCAAGCTGTCATCTGTGTGAATAATAGAAGAAAACAAAGCTGACAATTAGAGGGTTGAAAGTATCAGGCTAGGACAATGGAAACCTGGCCTTCAAATTTTTCAGTCTGTCTTACCTCAAAGCTGTTGTAAGGATCAAATGTAAGGAAAAACCTTGTGTTGTATATAGTATTTAAACCTCCTCAGAGCAAGGTTGGGGAGGTAAAATAAATAACACCAATCCATTCAGCACACGATTTTTTAATGTTTACAGAATGTAAGGGTTTTCCCAGATGGAGAGTCAATGTTAACCCAAACAACACAGTTAGCTTTTGCATGTTATTACCAGAAACTCCACTTCAGTGACAATAGCCTATATCTCATTTGCATGTAATAGGATGTTGAGTTCTGAGGGAAAAGAGCTCTGCATGTCCTATTTCATTTTTAAAAACCTCAAAAAGCTAGGTGTGCATTTCAAACCATGGGGAGGGAGGAAGAATTATTCTAAAACATTTTTTTTAAAAATTACTCTTACAAAATGTCATGGTAGGGATGGGTAATTTTAGCTTTCTTAATCATCTTATGCTGCAGCTCCCATTGGCTTTGGTCAGCATGGTTAGTGCTGAAGGATGATGAGGGCTGCTATCCAGGGACACATGGAAATGCCCACTGCAACATAGAAGTATTGCTCCATTTGCTGCTACCCAGCACTTAAGCAAATTTCTAGATGGACACTGCTTTCCTTCAAAGAAAGATGATCTCATCACCATGAAACGTTTGGGCTGAATGTTTGTTTCTCCCTCACCCTATCAGCTGAACAATACACTAAGAATGTGGAAATTTCCTTAGAGAGAACTGAAATCAAGGGAATATTTGTGGAAGTCCTCCTTCCCATCATGTCTCCATATTTAAGGTATAAACCGGTGGATAAATCTAATCTATAAATATTGTATGTCCACTATCGTTGCATTTCAGTGGTTCTGCACCAAGACAGTGTAGACTACCTTTATTATTTTACTGACTCCACATGGATCTCCACACTAACGGAAAACTGCTTTCTCAGTTTTGTTCTAGTTGAAAACACAAAGTTGGCTTGATTTGTAGTGAGCGGGATGAAAGAGAAACTGAAGGTTTCAGTTTCAGGAATTGTAGGTTTTTGTAGTACAGAGGCCCCTACGTTGATCCTTTGTGAGCCACACTCCCTCAATCTCTCTGCCCCCCAACATTTCTAAAAAAACAACAACCAAGAAAAACTTTTTAAAAATGCCTCAACCCAAAAAAAAAAAAATGCCTCCCCCCATGGGATGGAGGACAATGGACCCGTTCACCCTGTGTAATTATAGCGCTATGATTCCACTTTACTTGCCATGGCAACATGCTATAGAATCTTGGCACTGTCTGTTTAGAGAGGGTACTTAGAATTCTCTGCCAGGAGACTCTAGCGGCTCTCCAAACTACAAATCCTAGGATTCCACATGATGCAGCCACGCCAGTTAAAGTGGAGGCATAGTGCTATAATTGTATAGTGTGAAAGGGTTCAGTATCACCACATTCTGGTGGGCTTCCTGCAATCCTAAAACAAAACAAAATAAAACCACCCACCCACATAGATTGCTCATTCTCTAGTTCTGCTGTATTGTCTCAAAAGCCCGTTAGACCTGCTTGACCGGTGATAGCAGTGAGACAAGAGGGATGTCTGTATCCCAGGGGAAGTGAAGCCTCTCTCAATATACTGTCAACTGTCTGAAAAAATATTGCTTGCCTCCAGCCTTATACGGATAAGCACCTGTGTCAAATACAGACAGAGACGGTTTGGCAGTGTATGTGTGGAATTGCCGTAAATCTTTCCTTTAATTGAATAATCTGTAGCAATACATATTTTCAAAAGCTCCTACTATGAAAAGAGGTAATCCCACACAAGGTTTTTCTTGCTGGATTGTTTTACAGGCGTAAAGGAAACAGTAAAATGTTGCACCAATGAACCTGAGAAGAAGTGTAGCAGAGTGATGGAAGATGATAATAAATAATTGTAAGAAAATGAAACCAAGTGAAGTATAGCTTTGTGGCCTTTACATTCCTTAGGGTATCTCTTGGAATGGATCCAGTTAATAAATTATGGATCCTTTGACAGGTTTGGATCTGTGTACTAAGCATTCCATGGCATCCTATATAGAGGCAGCTTGAGATGTGGACCTTCTCCCATTTTTGGGGGTGGTGGTGAAATTTCATGGTAAATACTTCCATATGACACAGATCTGCATCATTTCATTTTTGTGTTGAATGAAGAAGCAGTGTTCTAAAACTTGGTTACAATAAATAAAAAAAAATGCATGGTTTATAAAAAAGCGACCCTGATTTCAGGGGCCTATGGGGTGGGTGAAGGGGGAGATTTTTTTTAAAAAAAATGTGGGTAGTTTAATTCTATTTTAATGTTGATCTTTTGTATGCTCCAATTATATCATATTTTAATTTGCAAGCCACCTTGAATCCTGGTTTTGCAGAAAAAGTGGGTTCATCATCATCACAATGTTCATCACCACCAAAGTTCATTATCATCATCATCATCCATCATCTTCACCACCACCACCACCATCATCTTGTTCTCTCTTGCTGGGAGGAGGCTCCTAGTATTTGTGTACTGATGGAAACCTAAACCTGAAGGCATGAGATCCCATCTGAAGCTAAGCAGAGCCAGGCCTGGTTAGTGCTTGGATGGAGAACCACAAAAGAATATCAAGTGCTATAGGTCAGTGCTTCTAGGATGATGTGGGGGATCAGCACATTTTTCCTCAGTGGACCAGGGACCAGTATAGTATTTCTGCTGGTCCCTGGTCCAGTTGGCTATAATTGCTTCTTTCTTTCCTGAAAACTTGCCGGTAACCATCACCAGTCCAGGGACCACCTCTTTGTGTAGCACTGCTATAGGCTATGTTACTGGCAACCCTTTTTACCCATATTAATTGGACAGCCCAATTACCTGACAGCTGGTCTCAAACCATTACTATCCCCGTATACAAAAAAGGAGATAAAAATTACCCTACCAACTATCGTCCTATAAGCTTGCTATCAGTGGTGAGTAAATTCTATGGCTGTTTTCTAAATAATAGACTGACAGAATGGATTGACAGAGGAAAGTGATGGCAAACCAGCTCTGCATATTCGTTGCCCAAGAAAACCCTATGAAGTTGATGGAATCGTCATAAGTTGATAAGTGGCTTGAAGATGTGTAAGCACACACTTGTTGGTCATTGCCAGGGTTCCAACCTGAAGTTATTCACAGAGGTCAGAGTTTTCCTTTCTTGAATTCAACTAGAGACCCCATAGCCAGCATGGCCACAGTGGCATAGTCCTTAAAGAGGCAACATTTCTCTGGTCCTCTGTGCTAGAAGGAAAGAGACATCAGTGCTTTTATAGAAAGGGAGCCAGATTATATAAGCAGTTCACCTTTCTGCATGTCTTTCTTTAGTCTATGTATACAAGTCTTTTTCTCACCTGTTGAGGCCATTTCCTCCTTCTTCAAAGTCTGTTCATTCCCTTTATTTAGGAAGGGTGCATCCAAGGGGTTTCAACCCCAATAATGTCTGCTAGCTTACCCTCACAGGTGAGAACCTGTTCTTTAGGGGCTCTTGTAAGGTCAACTTCTTTCATCTTTCGTGTTTCCTAGCCCAAGATGGATTTCTGGAGACAACAGAGCTTGTTTCTACCAGAAGCTCATATTGCGCTAGCCCTGCCTGAACTCCACACACACCATATGCGCAAGCTACATATGCCAATAAGGTAAGTAAGCTTCAGAAAGGGAAGTTGCTAGGTTTTGGGGAGGAGCAGTTATGGGGTGTTTAGCAAAAAGCAGGGGAAGGAGAAAGTTCAGGTTTTCTGGAGAGGAGAGTTCATTTGAGAAGAACTCTGGGTAGAAGAGTTCTCAGCCCAAGCTTCTCTCTTTTTGTTGTTGATGGAGAGTGGAACGCAGGCTGTAAACAGTGATAATTTCCTAAATTCTAACATTTTGAATTCTAGACAACTCTTTGATGAAAAGGGTGCCATTCAATAAATTACAGATATATGTATTTGGCTAGGATCACAACCTTTAAATTTAAATATATTTTGAAACTTTCACATAGAAATACTCAAATGTTGTTGTAGACAAGAATTTCTCTTTTGGTTTGCTCTTCCAATCTATAGCTGCAGCAGGGATGAGATATATGAAGACAACTCCAGTTGGGAGCATAAAAATGGAGCACCTTTCTGCATATCTTTGTTTAGAATGAAAGATTTTATTAAGGCTTTTGGCATGCTTGGGATTATGATCTCACTCCACACAACATCACAAACACAAGCAGTCCAAGCAATTTTGCTGCCAGAGGATAAGACGATGTCCCACTGCCAAGGACCAGCTCCCTCTCCTTACCACATATGGAAACTGAACTAGACTCAAGGTGAACTTTGCGTTCATTGCTGGCTGTGGGAAAGCAGCAACCATTTCGGCAGGATGGAAGACAAGGACCATTTCCGCCCTACACTGTTATAGTGCTATTATTCCACTTTCAATGCCTTGTGGAACTCTGGGGTTTGTAGTTTACTGAGGCCAAAGAGATCTCTGGCTGAGAATTCTAAATGCCCCTCGCTAAACTGCAAACCCCAGGATTCCACAGGATGTTTTAAGTGGAATAATAGCACTATAACAGTGTAGTGCAGAAATGGCCAAGATCTGCAGGACACATAGCTCTCATCTCCAAGACTAAGGATGGTGCGGGGGGGGGGCAGGATTGTCACTGCTGCCCTCAGTGTCTGCTGCCTGAAGTGGCTGCCTCACTTGGCCTAATGCAGGACCAGTCCTGATCATCAGATAAAATGTTGTCTAGAAACTGAATAGTTTTGTATAGCATGTACGCTGTGTGATCACATGCTTCAGTCACTGCATGGCACTGGATGTAATTACCTATTGGTGAAGCTGGGGGTTTTCTGTCACTAAAAAAGAGAAACTGTGTGTGAGAGTATAAAATTCATCTTAAGCTTCTTTACTAAGCCTTCCATGGCACACAGTAACATGAAGGAATAAGAAAATACTACTGTAAATTTTACAGAGTGCTGATGTATGGGCAGTATGAGCAGTTAGTTATAATATATTGGTCACAGATAGAAAGATTTGTTGTGATTATGAGTGAGATCTTGAAATATACTAGCATAAGAAATTCTGGTGGTGGAGCTGTTCTGCAAACTGTTGCACAAGACAAGAGTTGGCAGAATGCCACTCAAATGTGGAGTTAGCACAAGCACTTGCCTTGAAAATATTTGTGCAGAAACTAGTGCAATGCTGTGGTTGCTGGAACCACTCTGCTGGCTTTTGATTTTCTTTTCATCAAACAGGGATGGAAACACAGGAAGCCACCATTCTGAATGAGTTGAGATCACTGGTCCATCTAACTCTGTGATCTGTGTAGGCTGAGAGCAGCTGTCCAGAGTAGCAGACAGGAAGCTTTCCTATCACCATCAGAAGATGCTGGGAACCCAGGGCATTTCAGTGCAAAGCATTATGCAACTTTCTCATAGAGCCTTTGGACAAACTGTGAACTACAGTCATTTTACACGTCCTTCTGGAAGAAGTCAGGGGCAATGCCCAGCTGGAGGAACGGCCTCAGCACAATCCACATAATACTCACAGCATAGAATAGAAAAGTTATTTTGAGGACTCCCATAATCCCCCTGTGAGTGTATCTGGTGGCCAAGTTGGCTAGAGGGTTGAGGAGGTGTAACTCCAGGTTTTCCGAGCTCTGCCTCATAGTTGGCTCTCCCTTCCTCCCAAGGCACAGCATACAACTCCTTTCCTCCACAAATCTCAAACAGGGGCTTTGACTGGTATCTTTCAGTATCCAAAGCTGATCTAATTGGTTAATAGTGAGGCAATCAATTATTGCTTCATTTCTAGAGGGATCTGGACTCAAGAGAAGACTCTGTAGTTTATAAAGACGTTCTTTTCATCTGAAATTGACTCTGAATGAACAGGAAGTGAGGTGGGGGGCAGGATCAGAATAACAGTGATGTAATTCTTATCACTTCCCTGCAAATCGCATGGTAATGCTGATGAAGGCTGGCTACATTTCTTCATCTCTGCTAGCACTAACCTTGTCAGGATGACACCCACAGAGAGCAGTAAAACCTAAAAGGTAAAATGAACCTGAAATTCTTAAGGCTTTAGAAAACAACAACTAAATTTTTTAGCTGAGATTTACCAACAGTAGTTGGAGGAGCAGCCCACAAATATTTTGGAAAACAATTCCAAGCATGCATCAAATTGCCAGCTGAGATGTTTTAACTATTCTGCGGTTGGTCCAGAGTGCTTTTTGAAAAGGAATTGCATATAACTGGTTATTTTCATTTGCCCTCCCCGGATCTGCCTGATGTAAAACAGCATTGAAAATGGATCTCACGATCAGGGGAAATACAGGTATTATGAAAATGAAATATGAATTTTGTACTGCACACTGGTGTGGGGGGAGGGGATGACCAGAATCATTTGATCATAGCTATAACCCCCTTGTCATGTCAGATAAACAAGAAGTCAGCTCTTCAGACCCCTAAATTCCCTGAAAGCACCAGATCCCTCCTGATCTTGGAAGCTAAGCAGGGTCATGTCTGGTTAGGACTTGGATGGGAACTGCCAAGGAATATCAGGACCTTCAGGCTATATTTCAGAGGACGGAACCAGCAAAATGACCTCTGAGGCAGTGATGTAATTAAGTCTTTTACTCCAAGTCTCAAGTCAAGTCTCAAGTCCATGCAAGATATTTTCAAGTCAAGTCTGGGAGCCAGCTTTATACTCCAACTGATATTCCAGAATTTCTTGACAGAGTAGAACAGACTTGCACGACATATGGCCCCAGGGGCTGCATGAGACCCACCAAAGGACGTCCTGCAGCCCGCATTGCTCGTGAGCGCCAGGGCTGAAAAAGGTTGCAGCAATTAGATTGCTAATGGTTTTGAATGAACCCAGCTGGGCTGTTCCCTCCTCCTTCCCTCCAGGGGGCAGCAGAGAGCTGAGCTGATGCTACCTTTTGCACTTGCACAAGATAGCGGGAGTTGCTTCTTCTCTTTCCGTTTCTCTTGGATGGGCGGTGAGGGTGGAAGTGCCTGGGAAAAGAAGAAGACCAGCTAGGGCTGGAGGGGGCAAGAAAGGAGGTGGTCTCCTCTTCTTTGAGCAAGCCAACATGGACTGTTATACGGCAAACTGGGACTCTCTTGGGGAAGAAGCTTATTACAAATCAGTATCCTCATTCACCCCCATCCCTTTTAAATTGCATTAGAAAAAATTAAATTGCATTTAAAGATTGAATTTTAAAATGCAATTTAGGTCTGTCTGGCACGTACCCTCATAAATTCCGCTCCTGCCATCCAGAATTCCCCACGTTTATCTTCCAAATCTATTTTCTTTTCCCTTCCTCATAAATAATACTTTTTTTCTGCCACCCCACATTGTTCCCTTCCCCTTTGGTCTTTTGCAAATTACACACTGCTACATTTTTAAGGCATAGCTCTCTTGTCCTTCCAGTAATCCTATTTACTGGTTTTGTGTAATCACAACTTGCCACATCTGCATTACTTCAGTCATCCTAACAACAGGTCAAGAAGGTAAGACAGTGGCCATATCTGCCCTATACTGTTACAGTGCTCTTATTCTACTTTCAACATTCTATGGAATCCTGGGGTTTGCAGTTCAGGGAAGCGCCTTTAGAGAGCTCTTTGGCTTCAGGAAACTACAAACCCCAGAATTCCACAGGATACTGAAAGCAGAATAATAGCACTATAACAGTGTAGAGCAGAAATGGCCAGTGCTGTTATTCCCCATGTTGTATATTGGTGGTGGTGGGTGAAATTTAGGGAAGGAGGTTTCCCTAAGATTGCCGGGTGAGTTTGTAGCAGAGGCAAGATTTGAACTTTTCAGCCATGGAAAGCCACTGGGTGACATTGGGTGGATCACACACTCCCAGCCCCAGAAAATCCAGTGATAGGTTTGCCCTAGGGTCACCATAAGTCAGAAGCTACTCAAAGGTGCACAACAGCAATAATTCACCGAGTCTACTCGGGTGAGATAAAAGCTTACCCAGAGTTCGAAAGCATTGTTTTTTAAGACTATAACTCCCAGAATTCCCCAGTCAGTAATCAGGCTACCTGGGTATTTGGGAGGTTGTAGTTCACCAAAAGGAATTTTTGTGAAGCTCTTTTTTGAAAGGATGACATGTAAAAGATGGAGCAAGTTTGTTTTCTGCTGCTTAAGAGATTAGGGGCCTTTCCACACTATGGTGTTATAGTGCTATTATTCCACTTTCATCATCTTATGGAATCCTGGGATTTGCAGTTTAAGGAGAGGTATTTAGAACTCTCAGCCAGAGAGCTCTTTGGTCTCAGGAAACTGCAAACCCCAGAATTCCATGAGATGTTGAAAGTGAAATAATAGCACTATAACAGTGTAGTGTGGCAAGGCCCTAGGACATGGAGGAAGCTTCAAACTGCAAGAAAAGAAATTCTACCTAAACATTAGGAAAAAACTTCCCTAATTTCCTTTTTTTATAATATAGTTTATTTTATTTGCAAAATAGTTTAATCATTAATTATATTATAATTTATTCTGCAAATAAAAAACATCATTATACCGTTATTATAACTTTACTTGGAAAGTGAGGTGCTAAAAACCTATCTGCAGCCCAAAGAAGTTTAGCCTATTTAATTTTGGCCCTTAGCTACTGCCAAGTTGTGCAGATTTGGAGTCGAATAAAGTCAGCTTTAACAATTTAAGCAGAATCAGCCCTCCACATTTGCAATTTTGCCATATTCAACTTCAGAAGTGGGGAATAGGATCCTTTTTACTTCCAATTTCTGAAGGTGAAGGATTTTTCAGAAGTGGGGAATAGGATCCTCCTCATTACTGAAGCTTCAAAAGCTTTAGAAGGAAAAATCCTTCCTCCTCAAGCCCACTGCCACATTTGCTGTTCCCCTCTGAGAAACATGCCCTACGCCCTGGGGATGAGTCTTGTCTGCTGCTCTTAGGAAACGTTTTGGAATGCTCCTCCATGTGCAGCGGGGACAGGCTGAGAACAGACTTTTAAGCCTACCTCAAGCCAAGTGCCTCACCCATTTGGTGTTCCCCTCAGAGGAGCGTGCCCACACTTTAGGCCTGGGACAGATCATCACATGACCAGGAGGCAAAAAGAGATGGAAACTTTGTTCAAAGTTGTAAGGTTTCTGGATAAATGTGTTATGTTCCTGAACCAAGGGCAGCAAATCAGTCACTAAAAATTTACAAGTCTCGAGTTAAGCCAAGTCAGTGCATCATTTATTGCTGAGTCAAGTCCGAGTCAAGTCCGAGTTAAGTCCGAGTCAAGTCACTGAAGTGACTTTAGTCTGACTTGTGTCCAAGTCAATTGACTTGAGTCTACATCACAACTCTAAGGATTCTTTGCCTAAGAAAACCCTATGAAATTCATGGGGTCACCACAAGGCAACAGGCTATTTGAGGGCACAGGAATAATAAACAGCTCTTTAGAGGAAGCACTGAATGCATTGAACACTTCTTGTTGCCCAAAGTGCAAGTGAACATGGGAATTGGCCAGAACGTGCACATCTCAGAGAATGTAATGGAGTATGTCCATCTTTATATTGAGATGTGCAACCAAAATGAATGGATGGCAATAGATAAGTAAGCAATAGATTTGAGAGTGAGAGTGTCAGTCACAGCCATTAGTATGTATGTATCTGTCTCCCTGACATTCACCTGCTTGTGAGGTGCTGGAGCCTGTTACAAAAAATAAACTTGAAATTGGTGGGGTGGGGAAGCAATTTGGTTAGAGGAACAGATGGAGAGGAAGGAATCCTCTCACTCGTCTTGGCTCATCCCTCATTCATAAGCAACATAAGTAAATACTTCATCAGAGAAAATAGCAGACAGTATATATTGGCCTTACCTTGCAAATTCCCATTCAGTAACGTGGCACAGCAAGGTGACCACTTGGTTTCCCTTATCAGGCTGTGAAAATTCAGACCCTGATGAAAGACTTTGTCTCTTCTCTTTTGTTTGTGACAAAATCGGTTTGTTCAAAGAGCCCTTCCTTCACTTGGAAATAGTTTCTAAAATTCTAAAGATTTTTTTTTTTCTATTTGTAAGCTGACCTTTATGTCACAATTTGGTCACTGAAGGAAACTAGTTCCCACTGGGGTGACTTCAGCATTGTTGCCAGTGTGCCTGAAACAGAAGGAAGGAGGCTTCCTACTGCCCAGCAATGTATTGTAATCTGACAAAAATGTACCCAAAGTAAGCCAAAATTTCCATTGAGTCAGCTGGGTGAGCAATAGAGAGAAATTCCTGTAAGGTAAGAAAGTGATCAGTTTAAGATAAGGTAAGAATGGATGACTTTGCCCTGTCCAGATGTTTTTGGACTACAGCTTCCATAATCCTTCATTGTTGGCTATGCTGGTTTAGGTTGATAGGAGTTGCAGTCCAACACTATGCGGTGGACCAATGCTACTCACACTTGACTTAAGCACCTACTGAAACTCAAAATCTGTGTAGGGAACAGATAAATTTTCAATCTAATTCCTACTTAAAAAAATTGTTACATTTCTATCCTGCCTTTCCTCTAATGACCTCAAGGCAACCTATATCATCCCCACTTTATTTTCACAATAACCCTGTGAGGTAGGATAGGCTGAGAGAGAGAGGGTAACTTGCTCAAGGTCAGCCAGTGTGTTTCATGGCTCGGGGGGGGGGAGAGCAGAACCCGAAACTCCTATCCATCCCTAGTCTAACCACTATACCATACCTTTCATTGTATGGTTCATTGGGTTTATCTCAAGAGCAACTGATCTGTGGGCTTCATTCTAAACCTGGCAGAGTTAATTGAAAAAGCAAGTAAGTTATGTTGGGATGACCTCCCTCTGGTGTCAGCCTCACTGGAAAACATAGAGAGCTCATGGGCCAAGTTCATCTATCACTGAGAGGCTCTGTGGGGCGAAATTACATCAGACTTCAGATTGGTCCTTTTACATGCCGCAAGCCACGCGTCAGATGTAACAGATGTGGTCAAGGACTTGGCACCCTGTGCAAGGCGCTTGGCGGATACATCATTGACATCATGAAGCATTTAGCAGGCATTATTAAACATTATGTGAGATGTGTGGTGGATGTTATGAATGCTGTCAAGCACTTGGCAAAGAATTCAAACCTTGTGAAGCTCATCAGAGACATTATAAATGTCATCAAGCATCAGCCAGACATTTAAACATCACTAACTGCTTGACAAACAGTATTATGTCTATAACAGGACTTTGGGCACAGAATTGTAAGTGACAGGTTCAAAGGAGAAGGTGGCTTACTTACCTTGAGTGAACAGGTGGGGTCATGACTTTGGCAAGCTTCACTAGCATTTCATCCTGTGAATATCCAGTTTACAGATGTTATGTGCTGTATGATTACCACTGAGTGAGCTATCGTAGAGTCTAGCGTTAATTCCTGTTTAAATAATTAAGTCATAATCAAGTTATGTTCTACTTGTAACATAATTACAAGTCATCAACTGGGATAAAAATGCTCCTTTTCTGGTATGACTGTAACTGGTTTTAGTTACTTCTATAGTTTCAATGCATGTTTGGCTTCATGACTGTCATATACTTTACAGAGCTCGGAAAATTTACCTTTTTGGACTACAGCTCCAGTGATCTCCTCAGTCAGCATGGTCACTGAGACTCTGAGAGCTGCTGCCCCCTTGCCCCAAAAGCACCTGTCCTACATGGTTTGCACTACAGACTAGCAGGTGGTAACATTCTGATTTTTTTTTCAAAATCACTAAAATTAACCAAGAATAGTCACTTCAGCTGCTTTCGACTAACAAAGTAAAGAGCAATTTTAAAAATGTACATGCAATTATGCAATTAGGAAATCTTTAAGGTCTTGGATGACTAAATTTTACTTTTCAAAAAGTAGCTGTACAATATCTTGAATCCTTTCCTCTATTAACATAGGAAGAATTCTGTGGGATCAAACCAAAGGTCTATTTAGTCTAACATACTGCTTTTCCAGAAGTCTCTGTGAAGTTTGGCTTAAACCTAGTCACTTGCTCCTGCTCTCGTTTATTATCAAAGTATTATCAAAGGCACACTGTCTCCTATACTGGCTGTATACCCAGTAGCCATTGGTGGCTTTATCCTCTATGGTTCTATTTTAAAGGGATCTTAATGAGTAGCTCTCACATGTTGTGCATGCTTGCTGTTGTTGCTATGTGCTTCCAAGTTGTTCCAGACTTATGGTGACCCTAATGTGAACCTATCACAGAATTTTCTGAGGCTGAGAGTATGTGTTGCCCCCATCTGGGACAAAGCTCCATTGAATTTACCAGGGCTAACTTTTCACTAGATGGGCATAGGACTGTGCAGCAATTTTCAGTAGAAGACGAAATGCATGACCTGAGAGATGTCACAGAAAAGGTGGATTCTGAGAAGGGAATAAAAGGGAATGAGGAAGCAGCATGCAGGTATTCCATTGAGTCATAAGGAAGCAGAAGGCCTTTGGATACTGATGAGGAAAATGAACATTTCTTACTCAATGAGACTTGAGCATCCACAAATTTTGGTATCCTGGAACCAAACCCTAGAGCAGTGGTTCTCAACCTGTGGGTCCCCAGATGTTCGTGGACTTCAGCTCCCAGAAGCCCTGAGCATTGACCATAGTGGCTGGGGCTTCTGGGAGCTGAAGTCCATGAACATCTGGGGACCCACAGGTTGAGAACCACTGCCCTAGAGGATACCGACTGTACAGGAAAAAAAAGATCCACTGAGGTGCCACTAAAAGGACTGATGGAGTAAGTAGCTTTTCTCTCACTGTTTCCTCAAAATATCTCCAGGGAAGTAGCAAAATGCACACTTCTCTCCACGGAAGCTCCCCCCCTCAGGCATTTTTGACTATAATTCCCATCATTCTCAGACACCATTGTTGGTGATACCACCAATCACCATTGCTGACTGAGGATAATGGGAGTCACATTGGGAGGACACTAGGCCAGAGAAAGCTGCTACAGGAAACTTCTCAGTTTGAGTTGCCATTCCTTTGCTTTGGCTTTGGAATATAATGCCAAAGGATGCCTGTCAATATGTCATGAAGACACACCATTAGAAAAAAAATCACCAACCACAGGGATGGGTGAAAAAGTGGAATTGTAGATTCTGTTCTTTTGATACTTCATGGTCCAGCCTTTAGGAAGGTGTGTCTATAACTCCAGAAATTTCTGTTGAATGGTGTGTATGCTTTTGTTATGAAAAATACGTAAAATCTTATGTTTTTATAGAATATGGTTAATTCAAAGCTGTCCTGTTTCTTTTTTAACTATTGATAATAGATTTGTATGTGTTCTCTTTTTAGCCCCTGAAGAAGGCCTTTTTTCATATAGGCCAAAACGTATTGTGCTTTTTAAAAGCACAGGGACTTTGTCTCCTTTTGTTTGCTGCTTGTATAAGTGCTTTTCACTACTTTCTCTGCTTCTCTGAGTTTTGCCAGTTGCTATCACCTCTGTTTCCATTCTTTTTTGGCAGAGGGAACAGTTTGTACAGATTTCTTGGATCTGCATCAGGAGTCTTCCAAATTTTTTTTTAAAAAACAAACAACAACAAAGAAACAGGGCATAGTTTGCTGAGATGTTCCTATGGTCTAAAAGCCATTTTTTTCTCTTTCTGAATGTGCTATTTCACTGATGCACTGTCGCACTATAATGCTAAAAATTGTAGTTTTTTCAAAAAAAAGAAAGAAAGAAAAGAAAAGAACAAACAAAAAAGGAGAAAACTTTTTTTCCCTGGAAATCTCTTGGATTTTAAAAGAAAGCAACCTAAGGTTTGAAATAAAATGTGACAACTGTTACTGTAGTTTCTAGCCTGGGCCTGTGGTATATTGGATATCATTTGATATCAAGAATTTGGCCTTCACTACCCATTCCTTTCCATGTGCTTGCAAGGCCCCCGGACAAGCACGCACACAGGCACGGCTGAAAATAGCTGAACAATAGGCAGGCCAGTAATTTGCTGGAACGCAACTTCAGGAGACCTCCAGGCAAGTACACTTTTAAGATCGCATTATGTATGCACGCAGCGTACAAAGGATCCCCTGCCCTGAGCAGGCAGCTTGAAGAGCCGAATATCCAACTGTCAAGCACTCCTCTTTTGTATACTGTCTGAGCTATTGACAAGTCTGTCATAATTCAATCATGGTAAACACTTTTGGAGGCTTTGTCTCCAGCCCAAAACCCATTGTTTCCCCTGGGAATGGACTAGCCTACAGGCACATTTTCCCCTATAAGACCCCCTGATTTTGAGCGCTTCTTCGGATCGCTCCTGGATTCCATCCCATCTTGCTGCCGCTCCATTTGCCGAGCCTTCCCCTCAGCTTTCACGTGCTGAGAATCTGCACTCCAACAGACTTTTCTTCTGACTACCCGGACTACAGGATCAGGTGTAATATTTCCCCTGAAAAATCCCTCTTAAAATCCTCTATCAAACTCCTACCTTTCTTTCATTAGGTCTGTGTGAGTGATTGCATACATACATATTGCCTGTATTTCAAAATAAAGAAAAACAATTATTATTTACTTCTACTTGATTATTGACTTGGCCTGACTCCATAAACATTGGGTCCAAGATCTTGCTAGGTTGCCCTGCCTCTTGCATTGCTTAGCTTGTGCTCTTGCTAATTCCCATTCCCCAGTATTTGGAGCACATTGAGGTGTCCCCCACAGGACCCCAGAAATCAGGGTAACACAACTGTGCTGGGAATTGCCAAGAAAATTGTCCAGGACTATAGAAAGAGAACACAATGGTTTGAGCATTGGAGTATGACTCTGGAGACCAAATTTCTGCTCAGCCATGAAAACCCCTTGGGTGACCTTGAGCAAGTGACTCTCTCCCAGCCTCAGAAGAAGGGAAAGGCAAACCTATGAATGTTGCCAAGAAAACTCCCTGATAGGTTTTCTTTAGGGTTGTCATAAGTTGAAAATGACTTGAGGGCAAACAACAAAAAAGTCTAGGATAAGAGAAAAGTTGTTTGGATATTGTTAAACTCAAAGAAACTCAAGAACTACTGCAAGAAATGCCACAGCTTCCAGCAGCCTCTGATTTGTTTGCCCCATCTAGAGGAGCCCCATATTTGTTCATTTTATAATACTTTGGTATATGCAATGATGTTTTAGTAATGATATTGGATGTACTGATTTTACAAATTAGTAACTATTTTTTTCTATTTAGCATAGTTTGATTATTCTGATAACAATCTGAAAACATGATACTAAGAATAAGAATGGTTTATGGAATGACTGCCAAATGGTTCTTTGCATTTCTTTGCAGCGTCTTCTGGATGAAAGAGGAATCTTTCAAACACATCAAGTTATTAAATTAAGCCACTTTTTCAGATTTAGGCCATTTCCTCATGGTGTTGCTGTCACGCAGTAGGGATGTGCTGGCAGTAGCCGTGAGTCGTGCTTTCGTACAATGTTGTTGTGGTCCCGCTGCCAATGCACCTCCACCAGTCATGATTGTGGGATATTTCATTAATGGAAAAAATCCATTAATGGCCTACGATTGCTCGATGCTCCTATTGCTGGCGGCCATGGAGAATGGGCAGAAGCACAATGTAGACACTTCCTTCCCAGTGCAGCATGGGAAAGAGGCTGGTTGCGCTGCAGAAGGAAGGTGCATGTCACTTGCACTCTCCTCTGCAGGGAGCTGGCTTGGTGTGGAGGGGAGCATTCATGTTGTGCTCTCATCCTAAGTATGGTGCTGAAATGGCCTTAGTCTCTCTTGTTTTTGATTCTGGTGCTGACTGCATATTCCTTGAGTGAGCATATATACAGGGGCAAGTAATTCTTAGTGTATGTCCACTGTTTCACACCTGGCATTGGTTTGTAGCCTATAAGATTTTAAAACAAAGAAGATCCTAAAGTTCTGAAGTCTGCCCACCACTGTGGTTGTAGAAAATGGTTGGAGAGAAAGTCATTTGTTGAAGATTTGCAGACAAAATGACATTATTCCAAATAAGTGAATAAAAATTTATTTGCAGTCCAAAATTTGTCCTTTCTTGGATTTTTGTGGTATAGTTTTCCAGTCAAAAATGTGCATAAAATGTGTGTACATTAGGAAGCATGTGAACAAGTGTACATATTATTTGAAACCACTGACAAAAATAAATGGAAATTACTTGCAAAGTGGGGCTATGGGAGGAAATGCTTTCATTAAAGGAGAGGAGGGAAAGCTTTGGCCCTCCAGAAGTTTTGGATTATAATTCCCACATTCTCTTAACATTGGTTGTGAGTAATGAGGAGGTTGATGGGAGTTGTAGGCCAAAGCATTTGAAGAGCCAAAGGTTCCTCATCCCTGCAGAAATGTGTGTATTGAGATATACTTTAGAAAATGTGCTCAAAGATGCATGCATATTTTCCTGTGGATTTTTATCCAGCAGCCATTCTACTAGTCTCAGTAATCTTGTAAGGTTAAAAATCTGTGTTTCAGTTTCCTCATTTGCTTTCCCATTCCCCATTCCTTTTTTGTTACACCTTTTCAGATCATAAACCAGAGGAGGAAACACTGTATTTTCTCCTTATCTTTGTTTTGTTTTGTTGTTTTTGTTTTTAAACAATATGCAAGTCATTCTCTGAGCCTTTCCAGCTATAGTTGTTATGTGCTTTCATGATGACTCTGACTTATGGTAATCTTCTGGTATGGTTTTCTCAGCAAGATTTATTCACAGTAAGTTTACCATTGCATCCTCTTAGGAAAGTATGACGTGCCCGAAGTTACCCGCTAGATTTCCATGGCTGAGTGGAGATTCAAACCCTGGCATCTCAGAGTCCTGTTCTGAAACTCAGACCACTATACCACATTGGCCCATGTCCAGGTGATGAGGTTATAAATGGTATGAAGTAAGTAAATAATGTCATATGGGATAAGAGTGAAATGAACTAATGGTTGGTAAAATCAGAAATGGTGTAGAATCTGTAATTGACATATTCGCCCTTCTATAGCTGTAGAGAATCTGGGATGTTCTGTGTTCTCAAGGACCATCTTCTCTGAGGTTTATGAAGTCCCAAGGTATCATGGGAACAATCTCAGCACAGGCACACAGAACCTATTATTCAACCGGCAAATCCTCTTCCCTGTTCAACTTGAAGTTCAGAGACAAGGCATACAGTACTGTGGTTTTCTGACTCTGGCAGAGGTTGATCACTAGAAGGCCAAAGTGGTCTGTTTCTCTAAAAAGTAACAGGCTTTGCGCACCCTCCCTGCTCCCACACTTAAAATGACACTCCCCTCTAATTAAAAAAAAGAGGCAATTTTCAAGAATGGCTTACAATATCTAGGAAATGCTTAGCTTTTATTTTTGTTGGGGTTTCCAGAAAGTACTATAAAATAAACAATCATTAACTGGGATTCACTGAAATAAATATCCAGTATTTATTCTTCAGCCCAGTTTTCCTGCTGCACTTTCAAGCAAAGCCTGACCTCTCAGTTTTATTAGTTTTAAGATGATTCTGCATAATTTAAAGTGGCTGATGTATTCTAAGTTCTTGGAAGTGGCTAGGCATCGGCAGTGTGTGAAATTGTTCTGCAATATTTGAAAAAATATATATATAAAATGTTCTGGGGAAAGCTATATATTTTAGACCACAGCTCCATGCTCCTTGGAGAGCATGGCAAATAGACAAGAATGATGGCAGTTGAAGTCTGGTGACATCTGGAAAGAATCTGCTTGGGGAAGACTGACCTAGAATATGGTTTGATATTGATTGATTTCCCAGTTACCCAATCCAAGACAGACCTACTCAGAGGTAAGCCACCTAGAAGTCACGGGACATTCACCTATGTTAAGAGAGCAGAAGACGGTAGCTATGGTATACTTATACTTTAACCACTTTTCTTGGTATCCAAAATTAGTGAATTTTAAAAGTGATTTAAAAAAAATCCAAGCAGTTCTAAGGCAGTGTGCTACTGATTGCCATTTGAGCCCTAAATGTCTTATGAACAGCCTTTTCCTAGACAATGGTTGGCTCCGTAATTGATTTAAAATTGCACATTAATAGGGACAGGACCGTGTTCCAAGTGAAAATACTGCACTGCAGGGTGAGAGTGCTCTTCCTCTGGACTGTCCATGGGGCCTGTCCATGACTGCCCCCCCATTCTAGCATTGCACACTGTGCTCCATTCCACTCCACTCCAGGATTTTCATGGGCTTGTCATTGATGTATTGTCCACATGTTGAGCTGTCATTTCTAACAAATGTGCTGGCATAGCTTTTATGTGGGCTCAACCCTGTGCTATTGCCCTTCAGTGGGTGGAAATGGAGTATGAGATTGCCCCTTTAGCTGGTCCTGTGCCAACCTATATTGTCTGAAAAACACTTTTGCTGATAATTCTTGCTTCATTTTTTGCTGGAGTGTTTCCATTCTCAAAACCAGCCTGTGCACCCTCTGTGATTGTTTCAAATATGTCAGGCAGGTGTTTCAAAAAGTACCTTATGCTGCAGGGAAATATACTGTGATGTAATCTGTCTAATTTGGCTCTTTGAATTCCTTTCAAGAACACTTGCTGTTTTGCAATGGAAATAGCTCCCCAACCACTTCAGAGAGGCCTTTGTAATGTGAGCTGGTAAAACTCTGCAGGTGTAGCGGTCTCCTCTCTCCCCCTTTCCCCTTTAAAAAAAGAGGGGGGTTTGCTTACTTTACTGCATTACTGAAAAAGTGACCTAAAAGTAGGCTTGAGTCATTTTTTTTTAAAAAAAGTCTTGTTAAGAAATTTCACATCCAGTTTTTAACTAAAGTACTACCGTATCCAGGAAACCACGCATTAATGACAAGAATACATTCCCTTAGGCTTAAATTCCCTCAGTTTGGGCAGTTTTTGTTTTTGAGGGATTGGACTTACCTGATGTATTTTGGCATGAGTGGTGAATAGAAAACAGGGGAAAAAGTGTTTTCCTTGCTAATTCTTGTCCAGTGAATGAAGGTTTCAGTTTGTTTGTTTTTATGTCAGCCGATCTATTACTATCATCATCATCATCATCATCATCATCTTATTATTATTATTATTATTTAGCCAGAATCTTTTGTCAACTAGGAAAAGACACATGGAAGCTTTCAGTATTACCTAAATACAAATGTGAATGTGGGATTCATACCAGGGCAAGAACTATGCTGTGAAGTAAATGAGACACTTATTCATCCTCTTGCCTTTTCGTGGTTATTAACTCGGGACCAGTCAAGTAGATTAAATACCAGGAGATGAAAACCTAAGGGAAGAAAACCCCAATGTTTCTAGAGAAGCCAAAACAGAGGACACCAAAAGAGAGGTCAAAAGAAGCCACTGACCTGCATCCAGTGTCCATATGCTAATCATATGTGTAAACGAAAATCTAAAAATAATAACTACAATTGGAAGAAAAATGCAGCACCTCTCACCAGAGTTGGGAAGACCGACCAGGTGTCCTATGTTTTTATTCACTCTACTACTGTGGTGCTAGCAAGTGATGAACAACTTCAGTGACCCTGTTTGCTCTTCAGTCTTATGATTCTTTAGCTTTAAAACAGACTCAGGACATCCCTTGAAACCAAGAAGGACCTCTTCAGATAGCAGATGGTTCTTTATAAAGCAGGATACATGGTTACCCTTCTTCTTCCTTTTCTTCCCCTTCCCCCCCCTCCTCCTCCTCTTCTCCTTCCTCTTCTTCCTGCTTTCCTTCACATGTTCTTGGCCAGAAAAATCATATTTCCCAACTCTGTTTAAGAATAGCAGGTCAGAGAAGAGTCACCAGATGAAACTGAGCCAAATGTGTCTTCTAACATTATAGTACCTTTTTTTTTTGAAAAAAAAATTGGATTTTTAAAGTCTGATTACAAAGAAAAAATCTAGAAATAAGAAGAATGGGGTGGGGAGGGAAAAAGAGGAAGAAGGGAGATACATAGGATACAAACAAGGGGTAGGCATATACATCAATATAAAGTGAATATGTGTTAATATCATCTTCAAGTTGACATCTATAAAATCTACATTCATGCACAGCTAAACAGTAAGATCTTTTAACTGTTGAACCATGAATGTATATATTTGCAGCCCTGAATTATAAGTCTTTTTGCAACAGTAAAAACATGTAGGATCCAACAACACAGGAAGGTAACTTAAAAGAACATTTGCATGTACAAATACTAAACAAAATTCAGTATGTTGTAACATATCCAACCGAGAAGGAGCAATCACTGAACATGCCCATTATCATAAGCCACAAGAAAGCATTATCTGTACTATGTCACCAACATTTAGTTGAAGCAGACTGTTTCTTTCTTAAAAGGCACCCAGAAGCCAATAAAATCAAAGCAACAATTTTTCCTGGGCAAAATGTTGTGCTAGGTATGAAGTCACAAGTCAGAATACTGTTGGTCAGGGAAACAGACTATGGATTCTTTTCACACTGTGTAATTATAGTGCTGTAAATCCACTTTAACAGTCAAAGCTGCATCGTATGGAATCTTGAGTTTTGTAGTTTGCTCAGAGACACCAAAGTGGGTCCCTGGCTGAGGATTGTCCCTCCCTAAACTGTCAGTGTGGTGTAATGGTCTGAGGATTAGGCTATGACTCTGGAGGCTGGGGTTCAAAGCCCCACTTGGCCATGGAAACCCACTGGGTGACTGTCAAGGTCAGAGACCCAGGCGGTGAGGCAGCCTGGAGAATGGAGTGGGAGAGAGAGCAGAGTCCCTCTGGGAGGAGTCAAAGCAAGCAATTACTCATAGGCAGTCCATTTACCTAAGCCAGAACAACAAGCGAAAGCCGTAGTCAGAGTCCAAAATCCAGGAGTCAGGAGCCAAGAGATCAATCCAAGGTGTCAGGAGCCGGGTGCTGGAAGCAAGGACCAGGCAAGGGGAGGGCCTGTAGAGAGTTTGCCACAAGCAAAGGAAAGCTTCCAGGCAAGCAGTTGTATAGCCCAAGGCACAGGTGTGGCCAGTCACTGCTTTTTGAACTTAATCAAGGAAGCCTCCCTTTGCTCAGCTCTCTTGAGTCTCCGCCTTGATTGTGGGCTGATTGAAGCAGGCTCCAAAGCATCTTCGAAATCACAGCTGGATCCCTGCTGCTCTAAAGGAGCAGGCAGAGGGACGTCCGCGCCTGCTTGGTCCATGGCAGCAGGGGAGCTCTGGAGCTGCAGGACTCATCTCCAGCCAGGGCCACAGGGACCAACAGTTCGACAGGGGCCTCAGTTATCACAGTGACCAGATACACTCTCTCAGCCTCGGGAAGGCAAAGGCACCCCCCCGAATACATTTTGGCAAGAAAACCCCATGAAAGGGTCACCATAAGTTTGAAATTACTTGAAGACACGCAACAACTATAACCTGCCAGTCCCAGAATTTCACAGCATGAAACCATGGCAGTTAAAGTGAAACCATAGCACTATGTTTCTGTAACATGAAAGTGTCCTCTGTTTCAGAAAACAAGGCATTGTCATGGAGAAGGTAAGAACAAGGCGTTGTCATGGAGAAGGTAAGAAATTTCCTTCAAGAAATTTAGTTAGAAGAACAAGTTTAATAAATCAAGACATTGTACAGAAAACATGAAACTCAAATTTATTTATTTATTTATTTTTTTATTTATTTAAAATGTAGGCCGCAATCTGCTAAACTAGTTACAAATATGTAACTTAGAGTTTTACATTTGTCACTGTTGTGTTGATCCCTACACATTGCCTAGTTCAGGGCATACATTTGTGTGTGTGTGTGTGTGTGTGTGTGAACGCACGCGCCTTCAAGTTGCCTGTTGACTTATGGAAACCCCCCATCAATTTCATATGGTTTTCTTAGGCAAGGAATACTCAGAGGTGGTTTTGCCAGATCCTTCCTCTGAAATATAGGCTACAGGACCTGGTCTTCATTGGTGGTCTCCTACCCAAGTGCTAACCAGGGCTGACTCTGCTTAGCTTTCAAGATCAGATGGGATCTGGTACCTTTTAGGGTGTTTCACCTGCTAGGGATACACAGGGACCTTGAATGTTCCCCAGTCTTCATTTACTGGGCAGCAGCCACTGAGAGCAGCGGGAGGGTCTGTTCATTTCTCAGTCAGGAAGCAGCTGACTTAGACATTCTGCTGTTCATTTGAGCAATCTCTGGTGTGAGGGAGGATTGTGACGGAGACTCTGCTTCTGACTGTTCTACCAGAGATCACTCATGGGAGTGACTGGGATCATCAGTCAGTTGCTTCATGATCAACAGGGGAACAGATTCCTGTCAATCACAGCATCTGCTGCGCAGTAATAATTAGGGATGTGGGAAGGTTGGGCTGGGAGCCACTGTATAGGTACATAACTGTGGCAGTTATACATTTATAACTGCACAAGTGAATTCTGGCCATAGCTTTTTTGATAATAGAAATCCTACATTTTGACAAATCTTTAGCCTAGGTGATATTTGTTTATTTTTCCCTTTGACCCTGCACCTGCCAGACTTGTCAGTATAGAAGTAGCCTCAGGCTACCAGTTTCTGGCAGGCAATTGAGGAAACCAAGGTATAGGGATGGGCCAATCAGTCTGTTTCCCTCTTCTGTCAGTTTTGGATGTGTTCTTCCTGAGCCACTTCTTTTCCATTTCTACATCTACCTCCAGTTAAAAATAAATGAAAATGCACAAAATTATTTTTAAAATGTATTTTTCCCTGAAAAACATACATTCTTCTATTCCTTTTCTCATGAAATGTGTATTTGACATATATTTTAACCTAAAATACAAGTGTAACACATGTTTTGGTATGGGAGCCAAGAAGCGTATTTCAAAATTTAGGGAAATGTGAAAACCAAAAGAATAGCATATTCCAACCTGCCTATTAGTCTGGGAAGTGCAAATCATGTCAGTTTACATTAAAAGGCACGTGGAACAAAATTGTTATGTGCTCCTTTGGTGGGATGGGAAGAATATAAGGAGGATCCAGAGAAGGGATAGATGGAATGGCAGTTGCCATGGTAATGGAGATTTCTGCGATGTTGGGAATAAGGAGCTCTTCCAGAGCAATTGTAATGTCTCATGTATGTGCGAACACAGGAGCAAAATGGCAGTCATCCTATTGGTCCTATCACCTTGTACTCAAAAGGAGTATCCTTCAGAAGAGCAGTGGAAGGTAAGTTTGTCAACTCAAGGTGATTACCTGGCCAGATTTTCCTACCAAGGTAGTTGGAAATGGGCAGATAAGCAACTTTTTCTCACCTGTTATGGGGGATAGGGGAAGTTTGAGTACTTATATCTATAGCATCTAAAGCTTGTGCTATGCGGCAATCTTTTGAGAGCATTCAGAACTTTATCAAATACTAGTTTCACTCATGTGAGGTAAAATGTTGCAGCTTGGGAAAGTTAACTCATTTCAACTTTATGTCCCAAAATACTCCAACCACTGTCTGGGAATTATAGTCCAAAAAAAGTGACTTTTCAAGGCTATGCTTTGAAGGAGGAATGGTTATCGTACCACAGATGGGGAAATAACAATGATGGAAGCTTTTAATCAGAACTACTTCTGAGTCATCAGAAAAAAACCAAATGGGACCTAGAGAGGATCAACCAATTTTATTTTATTTATTTTCTTAACAACTGAAAGGTTTTTCCACAGCCATGTGCTCAGAAAAGGCTGAGTAGAATTATACAAAACTATCTACAAGTATTTCCTTCTGGCACAAAATTTTTCCAAACTTCTGTTTGATATATTTTTTAATGTCCATGCCCTTTTCATTGTTACATTATAAGCGTTTGAATGGTCAGAACATTTGTTGCATTAGCAGGGAGTGGTTCCTCTTCACAGGGAATTGGACCTGAAAAGGCTATTTAGTATGTGCTATTTATTATACCCCTATTTTTAAACATTTGCCTTTCTAGCCAGCCATCATAAGGAACACCATATGACTTAGGTGACCTATTACGCAACATCAATAAATTTTTAGACAACCGCATACATGCCAACAATGAAAAATCCAAACACTCAGTCTCCTTCCTCATAACGTCAAAAGGCCTCATCTCTCTCATGCCTCTCACCTACACTCTTACCCGTCTTGAACTTTAAGCCAATAAAACTAAGTCAGTATTTTAATTCCATCGGGGTTGAACCTTAATCTTTTTAGGAGCAGGAAGGCAAGGGGTGGCAATGAGATGACATTTTGAACTTAGTAATAGGAAATTCCCCAGGGATGTTCATGATTTGGAGTGGCGTGAAATTGCAGGCAGCCAAAGAGTTAACAGTGCCATCCTATTCCAAAGTCCTTGTTGCAATAATACTTTTATTTGGCCAGCCAAAAGGACCTATGATTCATTGTGTGAAGTTTCAAAACCTTTCTTCATCAGGCAAAGATGGTAAAAAAAAAAAAAAAAAAGAATTACGCAGCACTCAGCAAAGAGGAAAAGTGACAAAGTTACTGTTATGTAGTCTGCCTGCTGTTATGGAGAGGGACCAATTACTCTTGCAGAAGTCTGAGTGGATCACTTTCAGAGGGTTTTTCAAATTCAGGCCAAGAGGCACATGAGGACTGGTGAGAGGGATGGCCTCTGTGTTAGAAAGCATTCTATCATTTTCAAGACTTCATGGATCCCAGCACACATTCCTTGGGTTCTCAGAGCTCAAGAAATACAAAAGATGATGTTCACAGCATATGGAATATGTAAAAAGGCACAAGAAACCAAGATGTCTGCTTCATTTTTCCAGCAGAGGACCCCAACCATGGCTATGCACCAGCTGGGAAGAAAGAAAAAGAGAGAGAGAGAGATTGCCTACCTTAATTTATAATCCTATTCCTTACATGCTCGTGGTGTTTTTCATGTATTTAATTCTTGCAGCAAGCTGGTGAGGCTGGCATCTATTATTAACTCGAATTGGGTCTGGCCCAAGATGTTTTGCTGCCTGAGATAAAGCAGAAAAGGGTTCCTCTATGTCCCACCCTAGTCAAGCTGCACAGAGCCCAAAGTCTGTCAAGTCATTGAACTACATGAGGAAGAACATCTCTCAAACACCTCTCCCCATTCCTGGCAGTAAAAGTGATAAAGTAAGTAATCATAAATAAATAAGTAATCATTCACTGCTCTTTCAGTGCTCTTTCACTGCCCTGGAAAAACTACCACCTAAGGAGGCCTAAAGGCCCCAAATCCCACCTCAGATCCCATCTGATCTTGGAAACTAAGCAGAGTCAGCACTGCTGAGTACTTGAATGGGAGACTGCCAACAAATACCAGCTGCTATCAGCTATATATCAGAGGAAGGAACTGGAAAAACTTCCTCTGAAATTTGTCTAAGAAAACTCTGAGAAATTCATGTGACCACCATAAGTGAACAGGTGACTTGAAGACACGTATATACACAAAATAGTCAAACGGTAGGGCCAACATCACCTCCAGATTATAGGTATGGTAATTGGCTGAGACAAGGAGATATTATGCTGCCCACAACTGCACCTATTGTTTTTTGTTTGTTTGTTTTTAAAAAGGATCTATTGCTCACTACAAAGCAGATCTTTTTTCCTTTTTTTTGGATAATCCCCCTCTCCCAGGAGATAGATTGGGAAATGGTGGTCCATATTGTTGCAGAAAAATGTTTTGTTTATATTGATAGAATAAGTTTATGAACAAATGTGTCACAAATTAGGAAACATCTCAGACAAATACATTTGTCAAGCAATAGCAATCAGTGAAATGTCTGAAATTAGAAACTCCACATTTATTCAGTGATGTTTCATATGCAATGATACATAAAGCTGATAACATGTTCAATGACCATAATACAAGCTTCTAAAATTACATTTCCCCTTAGTATTAAGAGCAAAATGCGTCTAAAAGCCATGAAATCTCAGTTTGTAAAACTGGGAATCTGTGTTTAGAAGTCTAATTATGTTTGCTTCATAGAAGCCCACAAATAACTGAAGAATCTATCCTTTTGTACTGGGGATGGGTGGGCTCTTGATTTTAAGAAGCATGGAGCAATGGCATCTGGTGGCTTCCATTACGGTGGGTTGGTGAATCCACTACAGACTTTAATTGTAAAAGATTTTACAAGTGCTGAACCTTATTTCCTAAATAGTTTTACACCTTGGATAGTTCATTTAAGGCTACCCAAAATCTGGAGTATACCCACCATCATAACAATGTGAAAGCTACCAGCCACTGCTGGTATGGAGGATTTTTATATTACTGAGCCATCTGTTTAGTAAAATCTGAAGATCCTTGGTGTGGGATTATCAAGGAAGAAAAAGAAAGAAGAAAAGATTATGGGATTACAATACACGACAGAGGTGAAAAACCTACATAGCCATCCCATGATGTTTTGTTGCCCTCAAGAAAGGACTAGAAGGCATCCTACTCCATTCAATGGATTGGCAGTTGAATTTTACATCAACGTTAGCAATGGGTTCTCCACCACTCCTAAAGGCAACAGAATGGTTTATGAGAGTTTTGCGCATGTTCTGTGCCCCCTTCCCAGATCTGTCCTCCAAAAGAGGAAAATGCCCATGGAGTTCAGGAGGAGTGAATAGATAGGTATCAATGATGGTTCCTAGTGTTTGAAATCAGAGATGGCTCCCTCACTGTGCCTAATGGTACAGCAAACCCTAAAGGCCACAGCATTGGCAAGAGGTAGATGTGTGAGTGTAGTGAAATGGGGCTTAGAATTAGCTGGAGTCATTCAGCCTGCATGGAACCAGAAATCTTCCAGTTCAAGACCTTGGTCAATGGTCAAGTCATCTTCCATAATGCAGAGAGAAGTGCAGGGTGGAAAGGGGTGGTTGAAATCATATGGAGGTGCACTTTTAAATTAGGTATAGGAGAAGATGGGCCCTGATGTATGATCATGTTAACATAACAGCAGAGTTCTGCATGGAAAAATCTTTAACTGAAGGAGGCAAGCTCAAGATGGAAAGGGCTGCTATTCAGTGGTAGAACACATGTTCTGCATGAGGTAGTTCCCTGACAGGTTCAATATGTTATCATATCCGCTAAAAACATCTTGGGTCAGAGACAACTGTGCCTGAGACCCTGGATACCCATTCACAAGGCAGAGCAGGGAAAATTAAGCCTTAGTTCCATAGGCCACTGATCTGCCAGAGTAAGAAATCTGCAAATGACTAACTACATTTGTACTAGAAATACATGAACAAGGCCAGCTCTGAGGTGGAAGGACCCTAGTCAAAGTGCCCTCCATAGATTCTCCTCTTCTCCTCTCTTATTTCAGTGCCTCCTTTGCTGTGAGACCAAGTTGCAGAAAGTCACAAGCTGTCCTTTTAAATCTTCTGTGATGTCCTTGGGTGCTCTTGGCTATTTTGGGAAATTTAAAATGGAGCTCATAGCTGAGGGGTCAGGCATTACTACTGGGAGGCCATTCTTGGGTACTAGGTCCCTGCTTAATGCCCAAGGTTGCAAAGTGCTGTTGCTATGCTGCCTATGGACATGTAGACCCACAGAATAGCACTTCCCCCCTGCTTTTTTAGAATTTCTGAAAATAATGGGAGACCATTCTGTGTAAATAAATTACCAATGATATCAGCACATGGATAAATGTGAACATCTTAGCCCATATCTTTTTGTCTTAGCTGCATTTTTGTTTTGATGAAGGGGAAATGTTAGCATTGTAGTGGAATTGGGACTCCCAGGGTTGAAGCACCAGCTGTTTTTGACTGAAAGGGATTATAGCCAGCCCTCCATATCTGTGGATTCTATATCCGTGGATTCTATATCCATGGTTTCAACCAAACTTGACTTGAAAATATTTTTAAAAAATCCAAAAAGCAAACTTTGATTTTGCCATTTTATATAAGGGACAACATTACTACACCATTGTACGTAATAGGACTTGAGCCCCTATACATTTTGATATCCATAGGGAGTCCTGGAACCAAACCCTAATGGATATCAAGGACCACTGTATTATAGGCTGTTTCTGCACTAGCCCGTTATAGTGCTATTATTCCACTTTCAACATCTTATGGAATCCTGGGGTTTCCTGCAAACCCCAGGATTCCATAGGAGGTTGAAAGTGGAATAGTAGCACTATAACAGGCTAGTGCGGAAATGGCCATAGTGTCTTCTATTCCCTCAAGATTCCCTGTACCCTCTGAGCTTGGGTGCAGTTCTCACAGTAGCTGGAGATGGCACAGGAATGCATGTTCCCAACACGAATATTTAGCCGTAAGCTATTTCTAATGAAATGCAAAATATTCTAGAGTGGCTTGGCCTTGAATTGACAATAAAGACCCATTAACTTTATAAATGATTTCTTCCCGCTGGAGTTAAGCACTCCTAGAACAGATTTGTTGGTACAGTTCAACAGGAGGACTGTCGTGATGTGAACACATTCACTTTAAAATTTATCACAACTCTACTGTGTAAATGAAATAATTATCTCCCCTGGTTTTTCAGGCTAATGTGAAACATTCTGTGTAGCTATAGGACTTTCCCTTGTGCTACCAGACAGGAATATCTCCTCCTCTCCCAGTGTTGTGAAATTCACAACAAACACATTCCAGACATACTTGTGCCCCACATCTATACCCAATCAAAAATGTTTTTTTTAAAAAAAAATAAAATAAAAACTCAGTGCCACCTCCTGGGGATTGACATAAACATTTCAAATATTTTCCATCTGATGGAGCAAAGAAATCTTAGCATTTGCTCATCTCCAAAAATACTTGAACTTTGACTTTCTGCTTATCGTGTTTCCTAGCAGTACCAAAGACAAACCATACTGATTTTTTGTCTTTTGTATACACAAGGATAATAAGAAGAAAGCAGGAGTCTGAAATGTACTTCTGCACCTGTGTCCAAACTCTGCCTTGAAATATTGCTTTCAGGCAAGACAGACTCATTGATTTATTTCAGTGGTTCTTAATCTTTGCTTTCCTGGGGACTCCCATAAATATAATTTGTTGCAGGGAATCCAAGGCTTAACTCAAGATTTAAATATTTAAATTTGAATAAATATTTAAATATTCAAATATTTATTTAAGCCTTCTGAAGACTAGGATTCAAAGCTCTGCTCACATACTGGGTGACACTGAGCAAGTCACATTCTCTCAGTCTCAGAGGAAGGCAAAGGCAAACCCCCTCTGAACAAATCTTGACAGATTTGACTTACTTTGAAGGTACACAACAGCAAAGTGCTGCTGACAGGGGGAGGTTCTTTCCAGCCATCATATCTCTCCCCTTTAAAAATTGATTTAAGGAGACCCTAAGGGAAGCCTATCATAAAGGTTTTCTTGGCAAGATTTGTTTCCTTTGCCTTTCTCTAAGATTGAGAGTATGTAACTCACCTGAGGTCACCCAATAGGTTTCCATGGATAAGTGGGGGTTCAAACTATGATCTCCAGAGTCATAGTTTAGCTGTGCATGCACACTTGCTGCTGTATCCCTTTCATCAGGGATGCTGCAGTGGGGGGAATGAGGGTGCTGACACTGCTCCCTTGTTTCCACAATGAAGGAGCAGTTTGGGAGTGCACACCTCTTGCTGCCATGTCTTTGCCACATGCCTGGTGTCCAGCAGCAGGGCTTTGCAGATCCCCTGTGAAGGCTGTATGGACCTCCAGGGTCCCTGGACCCCAGGTTAAAAACCACTGATTTATGTGATTTGACTGAATGAGACTTTATCTTTTTTTTTCTTATAAATCTTGATCGTTGGTTATATAATCCATTGCATTAAGAAGGTTAGGCAAATATGTTTTGTAATTTTTGATTGTTATAGTCATTTCATCTGAATATTTAGTTGTTCTTAAACAACCAGAATTACATTGGATCTAGAAATGAGGAGAGATTAGAAATTAGAAATAATTTGCTGCTTAAACTATGAAGCCATCTTCTGAGTTACAGAAAGTTAATTCAGAAATAAGTTATTTCATTCTGTTCTTACATTGTACTTCCTCCTGTTCTGATCTGGTGGAAACCAAACTGTCAGAAAAAAACTTTCTTAACTTTGGGAACTTCTGTTACTGAAAATCAAGATACATATATTCTTCCCGAGCACTACTTCTTGCATTCGTGTATCCATTCAATAGTGGATTAGTAAAGGCCATCACAACCTACACTGCAAAGAGCTCTAGGAAGGGGCTCTGAATTAGACTATAATTCAAGGCTAGGCAGCATGTAGCCTACCAGATGTTGTTGGACTGCAACATTATCTGCCCTAGGCAGCACACCAATGATGAGGAATGATGGGAGTTGCCGTCCAAAAAGATCTGGGGCAGATAGCCCACTGATGCTATAACAACACATGTATAGAAATGAGGCAAAGAGTATTTTTCTGCAAACTTACAGAGTGCATGAAATGGTAAGAAAAAGAGAAATGGAATAGTTTCAGAATAGTAGATAAAAGGAAGTGAGATTCTCAAGTTTCACTCCATTATGTCCATCTGAAAAGTAATGGAATTGTTATAGGTCTGCCTGAAAATAGCTGAAGTGCCATCTTGTTCTATCAAGAGCCAGAGTAGTGACTCAGTTGCTGGATGGAAACTTGGGCTATCCCCCCGAATCTTGAAACTTACTGGTGGTCTTGAATCACTCACCTTCAGACAGTCCTCTTTCACAGGGCTGTTTGCAGGAAGGAGAGCCCTGTGGGCATTGTTATTGCAGTTTAGGCCTGCCTGGCAATAGCACTAGATATCACTTTGATATCAATAATTCAGCCTTATGCTACCACCCCTCTCCACGTGTTTGTGAGGCTCCCGGACAAGCACAAAACTAGGCTCGGCACTTAACTGCTGAAATGTTCTCAAACAATACAGGCACGCCAGAAATAGCCAGATCGCAGCTTCTGGGACCTCCCCGGCAAACACCACATTATGTATGCGCGCTGTTTACAAAGGACTCCCTGCCCCAAGCAGGTAACTTGGCAAGCTAGAAGCTTAAAGGCCAAGCACTGAGCATTTGCATACAGTCTTCCTCTTTGTCAATTCAGACTTAATTCAATCATGCTAAATTGTGACCTTTCGGAGACAGTGTCTCACACCCAAAACTCAATGTTGTCCCCGAGTAAGGCATATCCTGCAGTCACACTTCTCCCTATAAAAACCCTTGATTCCGAGACCTTCCTCGGATGGCTCCCGAGTTCCAACCGCCTCACTGCCACATTGCTTGGCGAGCTTCCCCTCAGCTCCACGTGCTGAGATACACCGAACTCCAGCATCGCTCTCTATCTTCTTCCAGGCTTCAGGAACAGGTGTCGTATCACCCAAACCAACTATCCCTCTGAAAATCCCGCTAATCTTACTCACACCTTTATTTTCCTTAGTTGTCTGTATGCGTGTATTGCTTACATTGTGTGCCTGTATTTAATAAAGATCATTCATTACTTTCAAATCGGTCTGCTCTTTGACTTGGCCTGACCCCGTAAACATTGGGTTACAAGATCCTGCTATGTTACCCTGCCTCTCGTAACACTAAAGCAGTGCTCTGAGCTAATTTTCCCCACCAATAGTTGAGCACATTTTGGTGTCCCTCCCAGGACCCCCAGTAAACAGGGTAACAGCATTCTCGAACTCAGTGATGGAGAGGTGGAATATAAATATAGCTCATAGAAATACATGATAAATACCGTGCTAGTCACTTTAAATTCTGCTTGTAGAACTTATATGCGACAGAAAAGGACATGGATATTTATCCAGTCTCCAATGTTTTGACTTTTAAAATTGAGCAAACCCTAGGTTTTGGATCAATTTGCTATGTTTCAGTAAGTTTACAGTTTGATCCTGTAGACTATTGATGATGAAATGTGCAGACAATTGCCAGAATCCTATATCACCTTTTACTTAATGTAAATATCAGAGGCACTAAGAAACTGTCGTAGTGAATTGCAAAGATGTGTACTGGGACAACAGCAAGAATGCCATACGAGCAGTGAGCCCAATGCATATTGGTGCCCAATGTTCAATGCGCCTTGGTCTCGCCATGCATTGTGTCATGCCCTGCCTTGGAGATTGTGGCAGTGAGGAGGAGGATCTGACTCTGAGGCAGAGGCTTCCTCAGAGGCTGAAGTGTCCCCAGAAGCTGGTCCAGAGGGAGATAATACACAACAACACCCAGGGCCTGAGCCAGGGGAACAAATAGAATAAGACATAGCTGACACACCTTCCTTGCAGCAGAGACACTGTGAAAGGGAGGGCCTGTGTCTCTTGACCTGTTTAAGTAGCAAGCAAGCCCTAATGAGGGAACACCTGTGGTGACAGCAGCCATAGATAAAAGAGGGGTCCAGCTGGCCTTTCCTCCCAGGGTCAGCAACTGATCTCCTTGGGCTTGAAATCCTGTGTTGTGATCTTGGATCTGGTTGTCTTGGAACTCTGCCTGTTTGGACTTGCCCTTTTGGATTTGTTTAGTCTCGGCTGCCTTCCTGTTTGGACATTCTTGGACTCTCACCTCAGGAGTAGGAACTGTGCTGCTTGAGAATTACTGCCTGCTCTGCTGTAGACATGACACATTGGCTCTGTTGTGCTTTGACCCTATTGTGCTGTGGCCATTGTGCCCTTTCTACCATGCAGTAGTGTAACAGAAGCCCTCTACTGGATGAAGACATTATGAAACTGCCCAGTTCTAATTCCTGCCTACTTAAGGCCCTTTCCACACGGGGGGGCCCGAAACACGGTGGGACGGGGTGGCGCATGCAGGGACGGAGCTTACCTTAATCTGGGTGGCTCCGTCCCCGTGGGGAGCAGCGCGCTTTTGCTGCTCTACACGGTCCGGCAGCACCCAAAATGGCGTCCGGCGGCTTCTGGCGGCACTCCACCAATCGGGGCAGCATAATACATAATACAAACAAGAGCATAAATAACCTAGGTCATTTCATGCAAGTTCCTAATGATAACTCTCAGTGGAGGCAGAAGAAGGTGAAAAACAGACATTAAGCCAGAAAAACCACTTTTGGAGCTATAGCTCCCTTTTTATTATTAAGCAAAAGCTTTATTATAAAAATAAAGTCCAATTTGTAGGATTTGAGCTTCAAGACATTTTTGATTCAGATACTGGGTCTGTAGAAACATCCTAAAGCCATCTTAGCTGTGTTGGGGGCAGCATTACTTGGCAGTGGGGACTTGCCCTCTGCAGTGGAGAGGGCATCAGCTTCAGTCCCTGGCATGCCCTTTTGAAATGGGTAGCAGGTAATGCTGCCTGAAACCCTGGAAAGCAGTTGTCATCCAGAGAGGTAATGATGAGTATGAAGATGAACAACATTTTTATGCAAACAATTGTAAGTGTGTTCTCTGGCCAGTGTACATATTTTTTTATTAAACCATAAAATTCAGATATAAAAAGAAAAGAGCAAACAGAATTTTAAGTTGCAACAACAACAACAAAAAACAAAAACAAAAAATGATGATCAGGCGTCTCACAGTTATAGCTATTTGATACCACTTTAATTAGCTTAATTCCACCTACAGAATTCTGGGAGCTGTACTTTGGTGAAGTCCTTAGAACAGAAAGAGCCTTTAGTGTTGTAGCTGAATGGACAGAGCCCTCTAATCTAAGTACTTCACAAAACTGCAGTTTCCAGGACTCCACAGGATAGACCTAGAACAATTAAAGAGGAATCAAACTGCTTTAATTGTACAGTGTAGGTGTACAGTAAGTCACTGAGGATAACCATGCTTCCAGTGACTATGCCAGATTCAAGAGCATCCCAAATGGTCAACCAGGTCCTGCTCTTTTGGTGGGGGTGGGGGGTGCTTGCCAGATGCAAACCCTTCCAAACCAGGCTGATAGCCATCCAGTGTGGTAGATGAACCACCACTAAGAATGCCTCCATCTTGTCTGGATTGGATCTCAGTGTATTGGCCCTGACAGATGGATCAGTGATGTTTATTTTCTTTCTTTCTTGATACATTTCTTAGTAATATCTTTACAATGGAGGAACTCTTCCATTCCACTCCAAGTACTTTTTTGGGGCATTCTCCATTTGGGAGACCATATGGCAGATAAACTTTGCTGAATCCCTCTGAATGCAGTCCATGCTAGTGCTGTATATAATCCGTGATACACTGTAGTGAAATTGCACAATCGTCAGTGGCAACTAACTACCAAACCTTTGCAGGCTCCCTTAGGCTTCCACCACTGATTTCCTAAATTACACTGTATTAGTGAAATTCCCAGGGAGCTTATTCTGGAAATTTCAGAGCTGAGCAATGGATAATTAAGAAAGGAAAATCAAAGTGAATACTCTTACTACCTCAGTGTGTTTGTGTGTGATTCCAGCTCCTTTGCCAAGATTCCAGGGGTCTGAAATAAAATCAGACTATAACATTATGGTATTGAATTAAGGCGGCTGTTGGCTTAGTTCAAACATCTGGCAAATTCAAGTCTACTGGCTAGGACAGTCTGAGTGATTAGCATTATACGAAGGTCCAAACCTTTGTTTGGAAGAATGTGAATCTCCGATTCTCCAGATTCTGCTGTAATTACTACACATAAACTCCTTATTGTTTGCCTCTAGTGCGGCTTCCACATTTTAAAATTCTGGGCATTCCACACATGCTTTTAAGTATGCCCCACATGCAGTTACCTTTTGCAATATCTTTCCACATTTTGCCCCAACTACAATATCCCAAAATACATCTCAGAGCCAAACCAGATGTGATGTGGAATGTGATTGCCCCTCATTTTTTTTTTAAAAAATTGCAAATAGCACTAATTAAAGAAGGGAATAAATTATCATTAGTGTCCAAGTAGGTATTGAGAGTTAACCCTTTCCCCCCTGCTATGGCTCTATAAAAGATCACTTCTCTATTATGGCCTTTTCTGGTCACAAAGATACTAAATTCAGAGAGCAAATTATTGTTAACTGCTGTCAAGTCAGCTTCGTCTTATGGTGACCCTCTGAATGAGAGACCTCTAAGTCACCGTATCATCAACAGCCCTGATCAGCTCTTGCAGACTCACGACTGTAGCTTCCTTGACTATCCATCTGTAAAGCAGTCTTCCTCTTTTTCTGCTACCTTCTGTTTTGCCAAGCATAGTCTTTTCTCATGAGTCATGTCTTCTCATGATATGTCAAGTACAACAGTCTCAGTTAAGTCATCTTCAATTCTTGGAGGACTTCAGGCTTGATTTGCTCTTCTTGTTGTTATTGTGTGCCTTGTTTCCAACTTATGGCAACCGTAAGGCAAACTTATCACAGGGAGTTCTGGGGTCAAGAGCATGTGACATGCCCAAGATCACCCAGTGGGTTTCCAAAGCTGAGTGGGGAATCAAATCCTGGTCTCCAGGGTTGTAGTCCAACACTCGAACCTCTACACCATACTAGTTCTCTTAATTTGCTCTGTGACCCATTTATTTGTCTTTTTGGCAGTCTGGGGTAGCCGTAGAACTCTCCTCCAGCTCCACATTTGAAATGGATTGGGGTTTTTTTCCTGTCAGGTTTCCTCACTGTCCAAATTTCACAGCCATGCATAAGAATTGGAAACATGATAGTTTTGACGATTCTGATTTTAGTGTTCAATTACAGTCATTCCTCCACATTCACTAGGGTTACGGGCACAGGATCCCCATGTAAGTGGAAAAGCTGTGAATAACACTAGGCACTCCCAAACCATATTTAACACACACAAAAAATGTGATTACCATGGATTCCTTTGAGGCATCAGAGCTCCTTCACAAGGCAGAAGTAGATGTCTGGTGCGGCTTACTGCCACCTCCACTGCTGCCCCACACCATTTTTAAGAGGAACTTACAAGCCACAGTGCTACAAGCAATTTTTCTCTGCTGTTACCCCAGTAGCTCAAAGAATGTCTTCCAAGCTAGTAGAACAAGCCTGTTAATTAAGTCTTTTGAAGCAAAATGTCAGTGATGTGCAGTTTCCTCACATTAGTTGTGGCAGTCTCCCAGAGGAGCAAAGCCGCCTAACATCTCCCTCTTCCTATTGATTGGAGTGGACCCTTCATCGTTGGCTTCAGTGGAAGGAACTTCCTCCCTCATTGGTCAGGATCTGTTTCTTCCTCAGCTTTGTGGGCTAGTAAAATGTCTGGAGAAACAACTAGTATTATTTTAGATATGGACAAAGGGAAGGCTGTTTGTTCTGGAATACATTAAAAATTTTCTAGAACAGAATTGAGAAGAACTGTCTTTCCCCTTTTCCCACATCACACCTAAGAGCAAGGAAAGCCCTCGATGGAAAATTATTTCTCTTAGCAACAACAATGGGGTCCTTTCACACAATCTAATTATGGTTCTGTGATTCCCCTTTAACTGCCATGGCTCCATCCTATGGAATCCTGGGATTGGCAGTTGAGGGAGGGGCATTTAGATTCTTCATCCAGGGAACTCCTCTGGGGCCTCTGCCCGAACTACAAACCCCAGGATTCCACAGGAGGCAGCCATGACAGTTAGAATGGAATCATAGCCCCTTTCTGCAGTAGCCCCATCCCAGCATGGGGACAGGGAAGGAGCAGGACTGCGACGATGTTTCTGCATGATGTCATTGTGGTCCTTCTCCTCTCCCATCCCCAGGCAGCATGATCACAGATTAAATCATCGATGGGTTTTACCTGGCTGTGCTGCAGAAAAAGAGGCGTGTCCGTCACACTCCTTTCTGCAGGGAGCTGGTCTGGTGTGGAAGAGAGTGCTCCCATTGAGCTCCCTTCCTGGCAGAGCCACTGTTAGGATCACCACTGGAAGAACACACAAGAAGGTAGTGTGTGGAAAGGGCCATAGTGATATAATTGTGCAATGTGAAAAGGCTCTTGGTGCATGCACATTTCAGGGGAAATGTGATCTTCTTGGAACAGAACTATTTTTATAAAGGAAAGATATGTGCTGTTGGTGCTGTGCAACAAATAAGCAAGTAACAACTATATATTTACTATGCATTTGGCAAACCTATCTTAGATAGAAAATATAGGCTGAGATCCTGCATCTGGCATGTAGCTGTCATACTGTCACTGTTCTCCATTTCCCAATCTGTTCCCCTAAAGCCCACCTCAACAGCCAGGTAGTTGTACTGAGCAAAGGAGTTCTGCAATGATGCTTCCAGCTGCCTCCTGCCAGTGAGAGGCAGTACGACAAGCAGAAGAAGAGATCCCTGAGTGATCCTGTCATGGCTCACCATCACACCATGGCTCACTGGTGAGAGGACACATCATCCTTCAGCAGTCTGCCTGCCAGCATCTCAGATTTCCATTCCTTGGTATGGCTGCCTAGAGTTTAAAGTGGGTTTGGGGAGCATTTACTGGTGTGGCAATGATGTTGTAATTGTAAATGTGAATACCAAACAGTTACAGGGTTGTAAGCCAAGCTTATGACATCGTAACTGCCTAACAAGATGCCAGCCATAGTTTCACAAGTGGGACTTGCAACAAAATGTTGCAACGCACAATGCTTATGTTCCAACGTTCCCCACAGCTGCTAAGCAGTGGCAACAGCCCTAGGGCAAGCGAAATGATCAGGGCACCCCTCTTTAAAACTTGATATAAAGCAAATGTTGCTACTTAATTTTTTTTTAAAGGAACTTAGGGCCATCTCTGCCCTACACTGTTATAGTGCTATTATTCCAATTTCAACCTCCTGTGGAATTCTGGGGTTTATAGTTTATTGAGGCCAAAGAGTTCTCTGACTGAGAATGCTAAATGCCCCTTCCTAAACTGCAAACCTCAGGATTCCATAGGATGTTGAAAGTGGAATAATAACACTATAACAGCGTAGTGTGGAAATGGCCTAGGTTAGCTGGGCCCTGGGGAATTTTGTTCCCTTGTGCCCCCCCCCGAGCCCCACTTGATCACAACCATGGTTGCATACCCATTCTCTACCTAAACTGCTGATCAGCATTCTGTATTCACTCAGGACATGTTTGGGGACTGGTTACATTCATCCCTTTCTTATTTTTTTTAGAAGAAACTTCTTCAAATCTTTGGGTTTTCCCAAGCCTGGTGGTATTTCCACTTATGTTTGGACAGCACTATTTTTGTTTTGTTTTGAATTGCAAGTGCTATTTCACATATAGCATGTGGAGTTCGCAACAAAGTGTTACAGTATGCAGCACTTCTATTCACAGTTCCAGCCAAAGAGTCACAGTCTCTTGTGGGATGCTCCATTCCATTTCTCCCTTCCCTCCTGGTTTTCCACCCATCCTCAACAGTCAATTTGCATTCCATATTCATGGAGCATGCCCATTCTTTACTAGGCTAGATTCTTCTTTGTCCCTTAATTGCTTAGGGGTCACTCATCTCTATCAAGTGTGGATGGTACTATTTCAGCTCCACAATGTCTGTCCCTTGTAGAATAAAGATTTATATTAGCATATCTCATGGATGGGAGAAGTGTGCCCTCAAGATGTTGCTAGTCTCCAGTTGCCACCATCTTTTTGACTATGGCCATTTCTGCACTACATTATTATAGTGCTATTATTCCACTTTCAAAATCCTGTGGAATCCTGGGGTTTGTAGTTTACTGAGGAGAAAGAGCTCAGAATTCCAAATGCTCCTCCCTAAGCTGCAAACCCTAGGATTCCATAGGATGTTGAAAGTGGAATAACAGCACTATAACAGTGTAGTGTGGATACAGCCTATGCTGGTTAAAGCTAATGAGAGTTGTAGTCCAGCTATATTTTGAGGATCACACATTCTCTACCTCTGCTATATATGAAGATTTGAGCAAATCCCTTTACGTGTTTTCTCTCTCTCTTTTTGTAGGCACACATACAGTAGGCTGGAATGTATCCCATGATGAGGAAACCATCAAAATGGAGAAATAGACTTTAAGGGGGAAAAAAAGTTAAAAATCTTAGAGGAACAAGTTCTAATGTCATTAATATCTGTCTCGCTCTGGCTGTGTCGGTGTGGTTTTTATCCAAAGCACTGCATTAAAAAAAGATTACCCTTCTCTGACCTCCTGCTCTTCCTTTTCCACCCAAGAGAAAAAGAGGAAAGGGAGCCAGCAGGCTGGAGTTCAAATGTAAACAGACGTGGCTTTGAAGCCATTGTGGTATGCTTTGTCGGCTATGTGTTTCTTCAGGATGAATTAGAAGTCAGCATAATGTGTCTGAAAGACTCTGGGACATTAAGGTAAATGTAAGTCTATTTGAAGAAAACCCAGGCCTTGGCACATGTCTGCCGAAAGAAATGAGCTACACTCTTGAAACTCTGGATTATTCTTAAGTATAGAGAACTACAGCAGAGGAAGGCCACTGGGATTGTAATTAAACGCTGGCAATTCAGAAATAATCCAAGGATCAGTTCCAGACCCAATTTTAGTGTGTTGAAACAGGCCGTTTCCACACCACAGTGCTATAGTGCTATTATTTCACTTTCAACCTCCTGTGGAATCCTAAGGGTTGCAGTTTAGGGAGGGGCATTTAGAATTCTCAGCCAGAGAGCTCTTGGGCCTCAGTAAACTACAAACCCCAGGATTCCACATGTGGTTGAAAGTAGAATAATAGCACTATAGCAGTGTAGGGTAGAAATGGCCATAGACTTGGGGATGGTGCTGCCATTAGGCTGAGTGAGGCAGCTGCCTCAGGTGGCAGCTGCTGAAAGGCACAGAATGGATAGAAGTTTTAGTGCTGTGTGACCTATGGTGAGCTCACCTCAGGTATGGTGGAGGACACTGCCCTTTTACTTGAACTGAAAGAGGATTCATCTGCCAGTGTGGTCAGCATTTTTGTACATGCAGAGGTGGGTGGATGCAAGAGGAGCCATCTTGTTCTTCCCTCAGGCAGCAAAATGTCTGCTTGTGGTTCTTCATGACTCAGATGAAGACATATAGTGTTATAAGTGAGTCAAGGTGGAGGTTTTGTACATGCAATTTGTTTAGCGATGGGCTCGTGTATGTCCCAGTGTGATCAAAGGAATCGGGACATTCTATCTGACTAAATATTTACACACCTTCCTGGGTTAGACCAGAGCCTTAAGCTGTGGAGAAGTAATAAATGAAAAAGAACACCTTCTCCCCTACCCATTGGCTCCAGGTCCAGTAAAGCTGGTTTATGTGCTCTTTCTCTTAGCAGGCCTGGTGGGTGATAAGAATGTAATAATGGAAGAAGAGACCTGTAGAATCAGTTCAAAAGTCACCTCTAGGACACTGTACTGTTTCCACAGTGCCCAATCTGATGCCCCAATGGGAGGGTCACCAACAAGACATGAGGGCTTCACCTTCTTATTAGGGTTCTTCAGCAATTGGAATTCAAAGGTGTACTACCTCTTATATTGGAGGTAATAGTCATTATGAATAGTAGTTATTTATGGCTTTATGCTCTTCTGTAATCCTCCTTTAAAGCCACCCAAGTTGGCAGCCATCACTACATCTTGTGGCAGCAAATTCCATAGTGTTATGCAGAGAATTCCTTAGGTCCATCTAGATCTCAGTTTTTTTCCCCATGAGCTCAAAGCTGCATACGTGGCTTTTTCTTCTTTCCTCACTTTATCTTCACAATAACCCTGTTCAGGCCAGGAGAGTGTGATGGGCCCACCATGGCCTAGGGGCTTATGGCTCCATGGGGCCTGGAACCTAAATCTCCCAAGTCCTGGTTCCACACTCTAAACAAAACACTTCACTTGCTTCCCTATGTTGAATCTCCTGAAGTCCAGCTTTATTGGATAGTCCCAGGTTCTAATAATACAAGTAAAGGGAGAGAAATATCTCCCTATCCACTTCCTCACACTATATGTAATAATTCAGTTACATATTACAATTACATATTCATCTTCCTCATGGTTCCCTTTCTTTGCCTCTTTTTCTAGGCTAAAATCCCACAAACAGTAACCTTTCCCCAAAGATAATTGGTTCCATCACTGTGATCAGCTGGGTTGCTGTCTTCTGTATCGTTTCGAGCTCTACAGTCTCCTTTTCAAACCACAGTGACTGATTGTACATTGCAAGCATGATTATTACACTATAGATTTATATGAAGGTATTCTGAGATGTTTGCTTATTTTTTGATTTGTATTAAGCTTTTATAGCCTCTACATGCTTAGATTGATGAAACTCATGACTTAAGTTTTATATTGTCTGGTTGCAAGGGATGCGATCCAAAAATCAGGACAAAGTCCTGGAAAATGCCTTTTTCAGATGTGTACTTATCCTTTACTGCTAATTTGTGTTGTCCCATAGCCATTTCTCTAAGGCAACAACGTGCTCTTCCAACCATTTTATGACACTGAGGCACTTCCTTTGCAGTGCTATCCCTTGGACTCCCCCTAGCTTCTTTGCCTGTGGACCTGGACTTAACAGACCCCATGCCAAATCTTTGGAGGTCACTTCTTTGGATATGGCCATCCTATCCAGCCACTTACTGGTGGCTGCTGTGTAGTTGTCCAACAACTGTTCTAGAGTTTTGACATGGTCTTCCAAGTGCTGGAGATATGTTCCAGCATATTCTTGCAGTGAACTCTCCACATTACTGCCCTGCATCTCCCATGCTTTGTAGGACATTGGTAAAGCTTCATTCATCCACTTGTACATGGCAACATTTGTGTGTTCCAGACAAATTTCAGTCTTGTTGATATCTTCATCCCAGCATTTCTCATGGAATAGGATCTCTCTTCCCAACTTGTAGTTTGAATCTTTTAGAAACCTGTTGTGAAACTCTTGGAGGGCCCAAAAGTACATGTTGAGCCATACACTGAGATCCTTGGCATGTTCCTCAAGCCACTCCCAAAAGCTCTTGACGTGGTTGCTTACCAGCATGTCTAAAGCCTCCATGTGTTCTTCCACCCAGAGGTCAAGTTTGCACAGTAGATCATCTATGGTTTTAACATGGTCTTCAAACCTTTCTCCCAGTTCCTGGTAAACACAATGCATGGGAGAAAAGAAAAGTGATATTGGAATTAATTATTATGTAAGTATATGTAAATGTACACACATAATACATTACAAAGAAATCCACCATAATTTTTAGGAAGTTGCATCCAACTTGGACCACAGCTTGGTAGCTGAGGAAATGCTTTGTCTGTAGGAGGTTCCAGAAGAGATACTATGGTGTGGATACATACTTTGTATTTTTCCACCAGCAGGCAAAGACAAGAAGTATGTATTCACACTCTTTGTTCAGGCAGGTCTTTGGCAACTGATAGCCCATGTAATATGGCAGGTTTATCACAGTTCACCTTGATCAACATGATTCATTAGAGTGTTCCTCCTTCCCCCACATCTGCATCCAATGGGCTGGATCTATTTCCCATTGAAATCCATGGGAAATAAGCTGGTAAGGGTTAATTCTTTCCATGGGGTGAAAATGCAATTCACTTGGTCTGAATCCAATCCAAATGTTTGTTTGCAACATGGACACACAGGTACAGAAGTGTTCTTCTGAACTGGGAGATGAGGGCTTGGGAAAGGGTTGTTGGGAAAGCTTTCCACAAAAACAAACAAACAAACCACATTAATCTCAGAGAACACACTGAGCCAAGTTTCAGGACTCTTTCCTACATATTTTTCCCCCTCTTATATATAATACTGCAAAGCAGTCAATGAGTGACAGGCTGAGTCTAAGTGGAAAACAGAGCAGATAGGGAAGGCTGCATAATTCAGGAAATATGAGAAAAGAGCCCTGCTGGAGCAAAGAGAAACCCCTTCCATCAATGGACTGGTCCAGCATTCTGTTTCTCAGAGGCCATCCAGATGCTTACCATTCTCTCCCCAGCTTCTACTCCATGAAGAAAGGCTGGCCATGACGTCAGGGAGATGGCCATTTGAGTTTAGCTGGAGTAGCATACATCCTTATCATTTTGACCACTGCTAATCTTTTCTTCCCCTTGTTTGCCCTCCCCCGTTTTAAGCATCTCTACCAGAGATAGAAAAGTTAGTGAAAAAGTGGTATTATGTTAGATTTAGACTAAAAAATAATTAAAAGCCCTTCAATGTATTATGCTCATGTCAGAGATGGAAAGACTGCAATAAGCCCTCCACTTTTGCAGTGGTTAGGTGTGCAAGGGTCCCACAAAAAGTGGGGAAAATACAAATAAATATAAAAATCATGATTATTTTTTAACCTGAGAACACTTCTCTAGGAATCTCTAGATCATCCAGCACAATTCTGTGGAAGTTGGCCATAGAGTCAGGCTGGAGCACGTAGCAATGCCTAGAGAAGTGTCTTCTTTAGGAATGTTCAGGTCCTTCAGCATGACCCTATGGTCCACCATCGAATTGCACTGAAGGACACAGAGATTCCTAGAGAGAACATACGTTTTCCTGTGGCAGGAACAAATAGAGTATGATTTTTTTTGATAGATAGAATAACCCACAGATAATCTAATCCACAAGTGGTGAACCTGCAAAAGTGGAGGGCAGCCCCATTGTATTTGTATCGTGTCCTGGATAACTTGCACTTGCACTCACACTCACACTCACAAACAGCACCCAGAATTAGAACAGAAGTGTTTATTTGGAGCCAACAAGCAAGACAGCAACTTTCCTGAAAAGTTGCTGAGACTACCATATGTTGGCTGGTTAGAGGATTTATACCTTGTCATACAAATTTAGGCACACATCTCAATGACTGGTGAAAGTAATACATATCACATTACCCCACCGGTATCAGATTTTCCCAGGCCTTTTCCATTGTTTACATATCTTTCATCCTGAGAGCCAGCCCAAGTTACTGTATCCTTATCTTTGCCATGCCCATTCCCATAGCACCTTCTCACTAGTTTTGCATTTCCCTTTCTGATCTTTCCCCTCCCTGCTGGATACAAAGTGACATCAAATCCTGCAGCAATTACAATTTGATGTCTTGGAATACTTTCAAACCAGATACTTGCTTGCAAACAAAAATTGGCAATTGATACATTGTAGCATTAGCAGCCTATAGCTCCCCTTTAATCTCTTAAACCTATTGTTACTCCACTGGAAAAACCCTATCGCAGGGTCCACAATTTGATATTAAATATGATTCAATGTGCCTGAGAGGTCACCCAGATGGGCATGTAGGCAGCAATGCTCAAAGATCGAAAACCAGGTCAGGCTAGTAAAATCCCCAGTCACGTAGCCCCAGGAGACCTCAAGATGTGTAAACCCACAATAAACAAAGGGTCCTCAGCCCCTGAGAAGCCGACTTGAGGGGATTAGCATATCTGTCCCAAGTTGAGCAAATATTCCATCAGGCGAGGACCATTTACATGAAGTCACACCACAAACTAATACAGCCAAAGATCCTGAGACTTGGCAACAGCTTGCAATCCCATCACACAAAGGAAATTACCATGATGGAGCTTCATTAGCGCTCCAACACCCATTGTTCTCCCCGGGAAAGGATTAGTCCTCCAGCTACTTTTTCCCCTATGAATAGTCCCAGTTTTTGAGTGGTTCTTTGGATCACTCCTGATCACCCCAGCAGACCATTGCTCCATCCGTTGAGTGATCCCCTCAGCCCTCTCCATGCTGAGCCCCACTTCTCCGCTGTTTTTCCAGGACCAAGGGCTTCAGGATAAAGGTGCCCCAGCTACACCCCTTCAATGTTCCCCTATGCAGTTTCCTCTCTTTTTCTTCTTAATAGGTCTTGAGTGAGTGTATGAGTGATTGCATTGCTGCGTGAGACTTTCTTTCAATAAAATTATTTATTGGACATTTTTGTTTGATTTTTGGCTTGGCCTGACCCCGTAAACACTGGGTAAAAAGACCCCACTAAGTTACCCTGCCTCTCACATTGCTATTGCTTGTGCTTTGGCTAGTTTCCATACTCCATCACATGGAGCACAATGAGGTGTCCCCCAAGGGACCCCAGAAATCAGGGTAACACTATTCTACAACATAGACTATTACACAGCCAGAATACTTATGACAAGAGTCATACATCCTGATAATTTGCTGTTATTTGTTCCCTGGCAGAAAAAAAATGTGAACGCTTGGGAAACCTGGCTGGGAAGACTAACACAAGGACAATAGTTTTGTAACTTTCAACTGCTATTTTAGCATCCTGAATTTCAAGATTTTTTTCTGCACAGAAGTACACTTTTTTTTTCTGAGAATTGCCAAAACTGTGGCTGGCTTCCTGTTGGAAAGTTATACCATCAGAGACCAATTTACAATCACATAAAGTTGAATGGTGCCATTGCACTATATTTGTGTTTTCAAGAGGGACATGCAGATATAGCTGCACCGTGAGGTCCCTTGAGCAAGTGAAGCCACTCGTATGATCCAGAGAGCCGCATGTGTTTTTTGTGTTTTGCTATTTTCCATACGCTGCCTTGGAGTGTAGTGGAGTCTCCTTCTTTGGAGGTTTTTAAGCAGAGGCTGGATGGCCATCTGTCAGGAGTGCTTTGAAGGTGTTCCTGCATGGCAGGGGGTTGGACTGGATGGCCCGTGTGGTCTCTTCCAACTCTACATTTCTATGATTCTATGATTCTATGCAAAAGACAGCAATCTTGCACAACAGAAACTGAATGTAGAAAATCTCTACAAAATCCAGCAGTCTTGCACAACCACAAAGAATAGTAGCCACATGTTTTTGTTGCGCAGCATTGCTGGAATTTTGTGTAGAAGAAACATGTATTTCTATGGAGAATAATTTCCCAAAACATTTTAGAATATTTGAATACCAGATGAGATCTATATAGAAACATTTGTTTATTTGTTTGTTTGTTTGTTTGTTTGTTTTGGCCACAGCAGGGAAAAAATGGAAATTAGTCATTTGAAAGGGCAAAATAATTGAATATTAGCACCCCTAGTTTATGTTGAAAATGGAAGATTTATTATATGTAATTTAAATTTAAGTTAGTAAATGTATTACATTACTATACTAAAAACCTTGCTAGAGTGAAGATGAAAAATCTTGTCTGTAGTTTTACTCCTCTTCCTCACTTATCTCTGTTCTGAGCTCAGGAGGGGAGGAAGCAACAGCATCAATTTTTAGAAACCCCAATTCTCACCCACCCACTCATCCATTGAAAGGAAATGAGTAAAGTTTAAAAGAAATACACACCAAAAGGAAGGATTCAAGAAACAAAAAAGTTTCTTGGCTTGCACAGCAACAATGAAAGAGGTAAGCGCAAGAGAGTACGATTAACAGAAAAGCTGAATAGCACAGCACTCCAGCCATCAAACAATGGATACAAACCCAGTAACAAAGAAATGGCAATCCAACTTCCCACTAACCCCAAAAGAGATCCCAACAACAAGTGACGAACAACCAGCACCTCCGACTACAACAATCCAGCTGCCCATCAGTACAGTATCCACAGAGCCCCCAAGAGGGGTATTGATACTTAGCTAACTCCTGCATGCCTGAGTGGACAAACAAAAGGCTATACCTGAATAACACCAGCAATATTGAAGTGTGGAAAGTGGGAAGCAGATGTGGGGGTTAACCTTCCCCACTTGGAGGTTAAGCTGCAACTGCCACAAATGCAAGAGCTGGGGGCAGGATGTTGTGGAGAAAAATGGAGAGGGAGATGGCCAACAGGCAGCTGATTGGTAGCCAGGTAAAACAGCTAACAGCTGGAAAGGAGGTGCAAAGATCTAAAGCAGGGGCCTGTAAGCAAGACAATGATGTTGAGAAAAGCGTAAGGAACAACCGGGGACCAGCTGACAAACAGCAGGCTGGTGGCCAGAATGGAATAGCTAATAGCTGGCAATAAAGTTCACAGAACAGGGAGCTGAAAACCTTGTTTGGACAAAGGCTGCAAAACGAGAGACAGAAAAACACATCCTTTTCCCTTGTCTTCCATTGTACTTCATCTCTCTTCTTGCTTATCTCCCCTTTTCCCTCTCTCTTCCTCTGTACTGGCCTTCCTTTTCTACAGCTGCTTCTGCATCATATAGCAAGCTACTTTTTTTGGTTCCTCCTTCCTGCTCTTGTTACTGTCTGTTGCACTTCACATTTTCCTGAGCTTCTAGTATCTGTCACAGAGTGAATGCCTCCAGAAAGGATAAGTCACAAAAGATGGATGGATGATACTACACAGGAAATGAAAATGGTATCTCCCATATTGTTTTCAGGAAAATATCACAAAAATTACACTAAACGATACAGGAAAAAAGTACTAAAATTAAAAAAATAGTTATTATCAATATGTTTATTTTGATCTATGATCTACATGTGCCTGTAACTGACTCCAAGCATGCGACTGACAGAGGAATGTTATGTTACCAGTGATGTTCTATTTCTCCAAATTCCAGGTTTTATTTTTTTTTAAAAAAAAAAAATAAGATGGATGATGACATCACCTGCCACCCCTCTCATGATTTTCCTGTTTGCTCTGAATTTAGCTACAATTTTCCCAGCAGCCGTGGAGGGCGTAAGTTTTGTCAAACACAATATATTGTTGTGAGCTATTCCTGTTCTACTGCAAAGTCTTTTGGTGTGGCTTGGTCCTGAATGGTGCTTAAAGCCCATGGGCCTCACAAACAAACTGTTCCTGGAAGAAATTGAAATGGCTAGAATGTTTTGTTCATATAGATCATGACAGTTGCCCTCATTTCTGGAATGGCTTCAGGGGGCATGGCTATGGTGACTTGTCATGTTAAGTACCAAACTCTGGAAAAAATCCCTCTGCTAGCAAAGGGGATTCTTGGAGTTGTAGTCTAAAAATATAAAGCTTCCAGACTCTGATGTACTCTGGTTCAAAATCTTTATGATACTGCTGGCTGCCAGCATGCCATGAAGGAGGCATGGAGAATATCTGATAAAAGCATTGTATGGAAACAACCGGATCCTGTAGATAGGGTGGAGAAGATCATAGACAATAGTTTCAACCACACATTCTAGTGGGGGGGTGGGGGGGTGGGGGGAGGAGAGCTAATACTGGAAGTGAATCCCTTGGGCAGTATCAAAACCAGGTACTGCTCCACAAAAACCTATGCAAATCACTCCATGGTAAAAGATACTTGAACAATAGCTTGATCCTAGGAAGGACAAAATGTTAATTTGTACAAATTACTCCGTATAAGCCGTACCTGAAGACAGTGGTACCATGAGTCAATGTCATCATGAGGCTTTTCCCAGTAACACCAACTTCTCCCTGGCTCAAAGAATGAAAAACACTGATTAGTTATAGTATGCAATTCATTCTAAAAAGACTCGGGAGAGTTACTGAGCTAAATGTAAAGTGAATGCATTGGTTTGCTTGAGGTCATGTGCAGGTACTCAGATCAAAGTTAGAACTGACTCTCTCAAACTCCAGAAATTGTTGGACTCCAGCTCACATTATTGCTAGTCATACTACCTAGTATTGATGGTGCTGGAGTCTAAAACATCTACTGGGGACTGGGCAGGAGAATGCTAACTTCGGGATGCAGAATAAATAGGTTTTTCAGTGGCTGGGATGGAAAGGAAGCATTTCAATCTTTTTCTTTTGACCAAAAACAAAACAAACAAAGCAAAAAAAAAAAAAACTTGCCCCTTTCCCTGTTTGACTGCACTATGACAGTCAAAACAGGAGACAGTAGAAAATAAAGTTGGATCACATTTATATTTAAATCAGTGACTTTTTTTCCAGACAGTGAAAGAGAAGATCAAGTACAGAACTGTCTTTAATATAAATGTTAGATCAGGGCTTTCCAAATGGTGTGTCATGACACATTAGTGTGTTGCCTGTAGTATGTTGGTGTGTCGTCTCCCTGGCCAAGAAAGACCTCCCCCCAGCCTGGCCTGCTGCTGTCGCTCTCGCTGGGGCCTTTCCCTGGCAAGAACGATGGCGGCGGGCAAGGACGGGCTGAGAGGAGGCTGCCTTTCCCCTGCCACCTTTCTTGCTGGTGCCTTTCCTGGTGAGGGCGATGGCAGCAGGCCAGGATCGGGGGGGCTGCCTTTCCCCACCCTAGATACACCTGTGGGTACCTCCGGTTTGCTAGTAAAGCTGAATTACTGTGTTGTGAAATGATGCATGGCAAAAAAAAGTGTGTCACCAACAAGAAAAGTTTGGAAAGCTCTGCATTAGATGGAGACTGTCATGGATATGAACTTTATAAAAGACATAATGTATTAGATCTGAGAGAAAAATATTACTTCGGATTGCAGTTTCAAATGCATTTACCTAGCATTGAGTTCCATGGAGCTGAGCCTGGCTTACTTCTGAGTATGAGATGGAGGTGAAAATAAAAATGGGGACAATCCATTCATCCTCTTCTTCCCATATAGTGTTCTATGCAGGGCAGCAAGGAATTGATTTCCCTCATTGCCATTTCCAGTTAGCATACAGACAGTGGGGTAAAATGGTGTTGGACTGCACACAATACATGGAGGCGTGTCATGCTAACATTTTTGAAAAATGGTACACAGGTAGGAGCTGCTGACCTGTTATACTTCCTTGCCCTAAAATCATAGTCTCTTCCCATTCTCCATGAATACAGTTACTGTGAAGGTGCATATATTCCCTTCCTCCATGCGAAGACTTTGAAAACTTGCTTTAAAAATAGGAAGTTCTTTTACACTGTTTTTGTGTGCCTGCAAGTTGTTCCTAACTGATGCAGACTCTAAGGTGAACCTATCACAGTGTTTTCTTGGCTGAATTTGTTCAGAGCTTGCCCTGAGGCTGAGGGAGTGTACCTTCCAAGGTCACCCAGTGGATTTCCATGGCTGAGCAGGGATTCAAACTCTAGTCCAGCACTCACCACACTATACCTTGTTGGCATCTATTAAGAAGGTTTATTTAGTAAATTGGTTTTCATATAAAAAAAGATTATTTTTTTTTGTGCTATTTTGTTTTGATCTAGTATACGTTTGGGCTGCCTTGGGTCCTGTATTAGGAGAAAAGTGGACTCAAAATATATGAATGAATAAAAAGAAATAGTTTGAAGCTCCCCCAAAGTAGTTAATTATTGTTATAGCTACAGTTTTAAAAAGTAGTGGTTTGTTTCCCCTCTCTCTCTTAAGTAAATTACATTGTTATGTTTAAGTTACTTTAGAAACAGCAGCATCCAAATGCTTCAAGTGGCTGGCCTATGGCGAGAATGCATTCAACTTCCATCCATCTCATCTTTATCAAGATGGCACGAGGCACAAGTTGAACTATTTGATGATCCTCTTTCAACGCTTAGTGACTTACAGCCATATCCTTTTAATTGTAAAAGAAACTAAAAGTTACAGTTACATTCCAAAAGGAGTGAAGTTATCCTTTGTGGATTCATCTTCCAACTCTCTCTCTCTTCTGCATTACTCTGCTGCAGACACTGGTGAATGGGTCCCGACTTCTGCTTTTGGGAAAGAACAGCAACCTTGGTGGCTGGTTAACAACAAGTTGTTGCTCTCCTTGCTTCCCTTCTGCCAGCACACCAGGTAGTTGTTTGCAAGTGGAATCTGAGAAGAACAGTCCCAATAGCAGCTTCAACAGAAAAAGTGTTGTTCCATTTTTCTCTTCATCAGCTAATAATAATTTAACTACTGCCCCCCCTCAAGAACAGCTGCACCCCCCCCCCCCATTAGGATAAGGACTATAGCAATGGTTCTTAACCTGGAGTCCGGGGACTTCTGGGGGTCTGTCGAGCCCTCACAGGGAGTCCATGAAGCCTAGTAGCAGCAACAGGGTTGAGGCAGCAGGGAGTGCAGATGCCAAGGGAGCAATTTCAACAGGGGAGCAGTTTCAGCACCTGCACCCCCCAGCTCCATGTCCCTGATGAAAGGGAAATGGCAGCAGAAAGGGAAATGTGCCCAGAGTATGACTCTAGAGACCAGGATTTGAATCCCCACTCAGCTGTGGAAACCCACTGGGTGACCTCAAACAAGTCACATTCTCTCAGAAAGGCAAAGGCAACAAATCTTGCCAAAAAAACTCCCATGATAAGTTTGTCTTAGGGTCAGTTTTCAAAGGAGAGACATGATGGCTAGGAAGAACCTCCTGCTGTCAATAACAGTTTGCTATTGTGTGCTTCAAGTCACCTTTGACTTATGGCAATGCTAAGGTGATCATATTACAGGGTTTGTTTGGGTTTTTTTTTTGTGAGATTTGGTCAGAGGGGGGTTGCCTTTGCCTTCCTCTGAGGCTGAGAAAATGTGACTTGCCCTAGGTCACCCAGTGTTTGAGTGTGGATTTGAATCCTAGTCTCCTGAAGCCTTAAATAAATAAACATTTGAATATTTAAATTTAAATATTTAAATCTTGAGTTAAGTCTTGGAGGACCCTTGTAACAAATTATGTTTATAGGGGGTCCCTGGTAACGAAAAGATTAAGAACCACTGGACTATAGTATAAAAGGATGGAATTAGCCATTTCTCCTCACTGAATTCTCAAATTGGGCAAGGGTACCTCCCCAACGTTGCTGACAGCTGCAGAGAAGAAACATTTGTTGGCGCTTGAACAGAAGGAGTTAACTTTTAAGTCGTGGCTGCAGTCCAGTAAATGACACTCACCAGGAAGGACACTAATCAACTGCAGTGCCAGCAGCAGAGGCAGCAGCATGACCAATGCAAATGCACCTGTACAGGTTAGAGAGAGAAGTTTGACATAATCTTTTTATTTTTTACATCAGACCCAAACAGTTGTTGAAGGAGCTTTGACCACTTCAGAAGAAGCAACAGCCCCTCAGGGGGAAGCAACCAAAGCTTTCCTGCATACAGCAGCTAAAATTAATATCAAACTGTCTGAAGTATCCATTAAAGGAGCATTGCTGTCCAAATGCAAGTGCCTATTGAGTGACACTTTGAATATCCTGGTTATCTAACAAGATTTTGTTCTAGAATAGGAGGAAAAACAGTGATATATATATATATATACATCAGAGCTGGAAAAAAATATGTAGCCACCCTGTGTTCCTGTACAGGGTTCCATTTGAGGTGGAAGACAACATACTCTCCCAAAAGCAGACCATAGTGATGGTACAGTAGTGATGACCCAACCCCAATGATGCAGATAGTATCCTTCATTGGACCTGAGGCCGTCTGGGTCAGAAGATATTGTTCTGCCCTCCAGCATCGGGGAACAGCCAGAGGGCCTGCTCCACACACTAAATTGCCTCACTCTGCCCAATGATAGAGCTGGCCCTGATGATGGTGATGATAGTGCTTTTCATTCCTATTGGGCTTTCAGGTGTTGAATATGCTTCACATGTATTATCTAACCCTTTAAAATGGGAGTAGATGGCTATGTAGAGACTGTGGTCCACACCTGCCCCTTTTCCCAACCTTGTCATCCCCCACAGTCTGCACCTTCCCATTGTCCCTAAACCAGAAGTCACAGAATCATAGAATCATAGAGCTGGGCAAGACCACAAGGGCCATCCAGCCCAACCCCCTGCTATGCAGGAATACACAATCAAAGCATTCCCATCCAGCCTTTGGCCATTCAGCCTTTGTTTAAAAACCTCCAAGGCAGGCGACTCCACTACATTCCCAGACAGCAGCATATTCCATTGTCAAACTGCTATTACCATCAGGAAGTTCTTCCTAATGTTTAGGTAGAATCTCTTTTCCTGAAGTTTGAAGCCATTACTCTGTATCCTGGTCTGTGGAACAGCAGCAAACAAGCTTGCTCCATCTTCAATATGACATCCTTTCAAATATTTAAACATGGCTATCATGTCACCTCCCAACCTCCTCTTCTCCAGGCTAAACATACCCAGCTCCCTAAGCTGCCACCCATCATAGGATGTAGTTCATTTGGCTCTGGAGACTTGAATTCATTTAGAGTAGGCAGGTGTTCTGTACGCTCTCTTTACTTATTCTGTGCTGCACTTCCCCTACTACATCATCTGGTCCATTTTTCCCAGGTTGAGCACTGTTTTCTTTTTGGGAGAAGACTCAGGCAAAGAAGGTGTGGGGCAGTTGTGTCTTTTCTTTGTGCCCTATTAGCATTTCAATATCTTTTCTATGGAATAGCCCTATCATTTCCTTGTTCTTCCTCTAGCTACAGGTATAACCAAAAAAACCTTTTTTAAAATTATTTTTAACCTCTCTAGCAAGCTTGAGCTTGTTCTCCACTTTAGCTTTTCTGACTTTCTCCCTACACATACTAGCTATCTGTTTGAATTCCTCTTTGGTGATTTCACCCATTTCTTGTACTCATTTTCTTATGTTTCATTTTCTCTTTTAAATCTTGGTTCAGTTGCAAGTTCTTTAGACGTCCAACCAGGTTGCATAATACACCTCCCATTTTTCCTCCTCATTGGAACTGTTTGAAATTGCGCCTGCAATATCTCACTTTTAAGAAACTGCCATTCATCATGAACTCCCTTCTCTTCTGGCAATCTTGATCATGGAATCCCACCCAGGATTTGCCTAAGTTTACTGAAATCAGCTTTCTTAAAGTCTAGAATGCGTGCCTGTCTATGCTTGGCTTCCTCTTTCTGATGTACAATAAACTCCAGGAGAACATGGTCACTCCCACCTGAGGATCCCATCACTTCTACCCCATTAACCAGGTCCTCACTGTTGGTTAGGATCAGATCTACACTAACTGGATAGTCCCAATTTTGGAAAAAAGAAGGTAATTCAGCCCCCTCCCTGGTCATTGTGGGGAAAATGGCCAAAACTGGAATTCAAGATAGGAAGCAATAGGTTTATAAATGTTGAAAGTTGAACAAGGTGATATATGATGTCCTGATCCATCTCTGAGCTGCATGACCCAACTGTCAAGCTGAGAGAACAGAAATACATTTGGTTACAGGTTTTGTTTCTCTGCCTATTGCGTCTTAAAAGTATCTTTACCTGTTTGTTACTGTTTCTTAATAAAAGATCTATGAAATCATATTCTCCTCCCTGTCTTTTTCCTTTCAATGGACTGTTAGCCCACGTGGCTTTGTTCTGCTGGAAATCCCCAAACTGTACTGAGAGTAACTTCCTGAAGTGATCCCCATGACAACAAATGATGTTATAAAGGACAGTGCCACTAGTTGAGGGAGTTACAGGAAGGTAAAGTGCAATGCACCCAACATGGTAGGAGGATGTTATATACTTACTAGAGATGGATGAACATTCAATTCATTCAGATGTTTTTTTTAAACTGTGTATAAGAATATTTCAAAATCTGCAAAGTTCTTCATAAATTCAATGGAAAGACTTTTAGATTTTTTAAAAAAATAGAATAAGGAAGAAAGAAAAGCTGGTCAATGTACACATCTAGGTGGAAGGCTTAGAGTTCTTATCTCTTTTAAAAGACTGATATATATATATATATAAATTTTTTTATTGATTTCAGCAAAAGTGAAAGATAGACATCATATAATATACAGTTCTTTTTTCAGTAATTTCACATATTTACAATGATTCTTCTGTGTTTCCTTATCAGAGCAAATAATTATTAATATTCGTCTTGTATCTTAAGTCCTCTAATAACTTCATTTATATCTTTTCAAAGTTTTATCCAGTATGTACATTATCTTGTCATTTAGTTATAGTCCTTTTCTTATAATTATACAGCCTTGCTTAACACTTATAACATACATTGAGAGTACTTACATTTATTATTTATTTGTTTGTTTGTTTGTTTACTTTTTGTCACTTTTCCTATTATTTTACGTGAACAAGATAGCTTATATAACTCTCTGATTATGAAAAAATAAATTTAATGGACCTCAATCCTTTTCAATCTTCTCGTCAGATTGCCCTCTATGTCTCTGTGTTAGATTGTCTGCTAACTTAATCTTGTGTAGACTTTGAATCCATTGATCGATATTTGGTGTCTCTTCTTTCTTCCATAACTTTGTGTATTCTATTCTAGCTATTGTTATCACGTATAACAGGATCTTTGAGTATTTCTTCTGTATAGTTTGGTCTAGAGTATGTAGCATATTCAGCAAGTAGATTTCCGGTTCTTTAGAGAATTCCACTTGTAAAATTTCTTCAATCTTTTTGTGTATACTATTCCAATATTTCTTTGCATGCTTACACATCCACCATATGTGATATGTTGTACCTACTTCCACTTGACAGTTCCAGCATTTTCCAGAGCCTACTTTATAGATTTTCTGGAGTTTATTTGGGGTCATATGCCATCTGTTGAAAATCTTCAGATAATTTTCTTTTAAATTTTGAGCTGCTGTGAATTTTTGTGTTGATTTCCAACTTTGTTCCCAATGATCTAATCTTACTGGATGACCAATATTCGATGCCCATTTAATCATTACATGCTTGACCGTTTCCTCTTCTCTCTTATATACTAAAAGTCCTTTATACAATTTTGCAATTATATGTGGTGGATTTTCCTGCATAGTTCTTATTATCTCATGTTGCTCTCCCATGTTGAATCCGTACAACTTCCGGTCAATCTGAAATCTTTCTGTTAGCTGCCTGTAAGGGAACCAGCTTAGAAATACTCCTTCTTTTTCTAATTCCGTTCTTTCCTTGAAATTTATGACTCCAGTAATATGTTCTCTAATTAAATCTTCATATCTAAGCCATTTGGTTGTATTTTTCCATCTCCCAAAGAAGGCCTCTTGTGGGGAGACCCACTTTGGAACTGATGTAATAAATAGTCATTTGTAATTTTTCCAAGTTATCAGGAGGGATTTTCTAATATAATGGTTGGTAAAGTCTTTGTCGACTTTTGCTTTGTTGTAACAGATGCACGCATGCCATCCCATTCTTAAGTCGGTTCCTTCTAGTGCAAGTAAACTTTCATTCTTTAAGCTAACCCAATCCGAAATCCATGATAATGCAGCCGCTTCATAATAGCTATGGCAATCTGGTGCTCCAGCACCTCCTCTGATTGTTAGATCTGTTAGCATTTTCCAACTTATTCTGGGTTTCTGTCCCTCCCAGATAAATTTAACTATGTCTTTTTGCCATTGAATGAATGGCTTTCTATTAATTATTATAGGCAGATTTTGAAATAAATACATTAATTTAGGGAGAAAAGTCATCTTAATTGTTGCTAATCTTCCCATTAAAGACAGTTGCAATTTTGTCCATCCTTCTAGTTCTTTTTTTATTTCTTTCCATTTCTTTTTGTAGTTATTCTCATAGAGTTCATTGTTACATTTGGAAATCCATATTCTTAGATATTTTATCTTTTTTACTGTATTGAAACCTGATATTTCAGTTATCTTTTATTCCTCTTTTTTACTTATGTTTCTAGTCAGGATTGCTGTTTTGTCTTTATTTGCTTTAAATCCTGATAGATCCCCAAACTCGTCCATCAATTTGATAAGATATTTGATACTGTTTAAAGGCTCATCCAAAAAAATTACAAGATCATCGGCGAAAGCCTTCAATTTAAAGTGGTAATTTTTTAGCTGTAGTCCTTTTACTTCTTGGTCTCTTCGTATTATATTGTTCAAAATTTCCATTGATGTTACGGACAATAAAGGGGATAATGGGCACCCTTGCCTCGTACCTTTTTTCACTATTATAGGGCTTGTTTTTTCGCTGTTAATAATTAATTGTGTTTCCTGCTGATTGTAAATCGCCTCAATCCATGTCACAAATTTCTTGCCTGTGTCCATCTTCATAAGTACTGCCTTTAAAAAGGGCCACTTCAATGTGTCGAATGCTTTTTCCGTGTCTACAAAAATCATTGCAAGCTTTTTTTCATTATGTTTCTCATAATGTTCTATTATGTTTATAACTGTTCTTAAATTGTCCCTTATGGATCTTTTATGTAGGAACCCATTTTGATCTTCATGTATTGTTTCTGAAAGAATTTTTTTAGTCTTTCCACCAATATAGATGTGAAGATTTTATAATCAGTGTTCAGTAGAGATGTTGGACGAAAGTTCTTAACGTCTGTATGATCTTTGCCTTCTTTTGGAATAAGTGTTATATTTGCTTTGTTTCAAGATTCTGGTAATCCAAACACTGGGACTTCATTTATTGTCTTCTGTAAAGGAAGTGACAGTTCATGCTCAAATATCTTATAGTATACAGGAGGGAATCCATCAGGGCCTGGTGCTTTATTATACTTTAGTCGTTTAATTGCCTCTGTAATTTCTACCATAGCCACTGATCGATTCAAAATAGTTTTTTGTTCTTCTGAAATTTTAGGTACTTTGCATTTGTCCAAATAATTTTGTATTCTTTCAATCTCTTCATGCGAGGGTGGGCTAGCATCAAAAAGTTTTTTATAATATTCAAAAAAGACTTGCTTAATGCCTTCTTGATGTGTTATTCTTTTGCTGCCTCTTTTAATCTCTAGCATCATCTTTTTTCTCCCCTTCCTTAATTTTTAGGCCAGCCATTTTGATGGTTTATTAGCTTGTTCAAAATTTTTTTGACGTGATTGTCTGATTTGGTTTTCTATTTCGTGTAGGTTTTCCTCATTTAGTTGCGCCTGAAGGCTCTTAAATTCCTTAATCATTCTTTCATTTGAAGGATTTTTCCTTAATTGTATGTCCACTTCTTTCATTTGATCAAGAATTCTTCGTATTGTTTCATTTTTCTTTTTTCTTATTTCTGAACTCCATTTTATGAAGAAGCCTCTTAAAACAGCCTTGCTAGCATCCCAGACCCATTTCATGGAGACATCTAAAGAAGTATTTTCTTGAAAGTAGCTAACTATTTCTTTTCTTGCTTTTTGGATATAGTCTTCTTTATGCAATATGTCCTCATTTAGTCTCCAAAATTTTTCGGTTGTCCGTTGCTTCAACTCTATCTGAATAGGGTTGTGGTCTGAACACAGCTTTGGTATGATTTCCATTTTGTTTATTTTAAGTAGGGTGTTTCTAGAGGTGAATATTGGGTCGATTCTGGACATAGTTTTGTGTCAGTCTGAATAGAATGTGTATCCTTTAGTATTTCCATTCTTGTATCTCCATATGTCTAGTAAGGAAAGTTTGTCCATCATAGTAAAAAACTTTTAGGAAGCTTCCCATTGTTTCGTGTCATTTTTTTTGAGAAGATCAATCATTTATGGAATTAATGATGCCATTCATGTCCCCCAAGAGAATTACACTATCTTGGTTAGTATCTTGTATATACTTCATGATCTGTTGTTGTACTCTTGAAAAAAAGTTTCCTTTGGCACCATTCGGTGCATATACCCCGATGATCAGAGATTTACTTTGTTGGATGGTAACTTCGCACCAATATATTGTCCGTTTTTGTCCTTAAATATTTCTTTTGCAGGATATTTGTTATTTATGTAAATTAGGACTCCTCTTTTCTTCTTTTCTATAGTAGATGAGAAATAGTTTCCAAGTCTAGGGTTCCTAACATATTTCAGGTCTTGAGTGCGAATTCTCACTTCTTGAAGGCAAATTAAGTCCAGATGTTGTTTCTCAAGAAAGTGGAATATCTGTCTTCTTTTAAATTCTGAATTTAGTCCTTTAACATTCCATGTTTGAAATTTGATTGTCATTATAGTATTCTTTTAACTGTTATTTTTCTAGGTCTTTCTCAAGTTTTTAATGTTCGTCTTCTTCTTCTATTTCTTCTTCTCCTCCTGTCTCTTTCTCTTCCTCCTCTGATTCGTAATCTATATCTCCAGATCCACCCACCGCACCTTCTTCTGTTGGAATATCATTTGTTTGTTCTTGATCTAGGGATGCTTCTACCTGGTAATATTTCTTTACTTTCCCCTTCGTTTGTTCTTCTTTTACAGGTGATGGTGATTTTTGAAAATCTTTTTTCAGCCTTTCCAATATTTCCTTTGCTTTATGTACTGAATTAATTTTATATCTCTTTTGTCAATATGAGAAGGAAAGTCCCTCAAGTTTGTCTCATTTGTAGCTTATTTTATTTCTCATTAAAAAGTTAGCCAATGGTTTGTATTCTTGCCATTTCTTTAAAATCTGGTAAGGTATGTCTTTAAAAATTTTCAATTCCGTATCATCCACCACTAGTTTTTTCTCATAACTCATTTGTAGTGTTTGTTCTTTAATCGTCATTCTTGTAAAGCACATAACAATATCACGTGGTAATTTCCTTTCTCTAGCTATTCTGGATGTTGTTTTGAATGTCCGGTCTATTTCTGCTTCTATTTTTCCCTTTGGTGTTTCTATAAATTCTGCCAAGACAGGTATCAATTTTTCATACAAATTTTCCTAAGTGCTGTCTGTTAATCCTCTCAATTTGAGGCATCTATCAAGGTATCTGAGTTCTTGAACATCTATCTGGACTTTTTCTTCTTCTTGTTTCTTTTTAAGTAACTCTACCCTGTCTTCGACTTGTCTTGATTGTTTTTTCAGAGCTTTAGTTTTTCCCTTTAATGTAGTTATATCTTTAGTTATATTGTCTAACTTCTTTCCTATTTTAGTTAGTTCCTGTTTCATATCGGCACACAGTTCAGACCTGGTCTCTTTTAATTCTTATCTCTTCTTTTAAGTTTTGAAATTCTTCCATCATTTGTATTAATAACTCAGTTGATTTTGATGTTAAGTCTGTAGATGTTCTTCTCACTGTAGTCGTGGCAGCGCTCGCTGCTGCTGCCACATTTGCTGAACCTTTTCTTGTTCGTGGATTGATCATGTAATAGTTAATGTTATAAGAACAATATTAAATATTATCTGTCTTGTTAGATCACCCTTATACAACTCAAATGTTACACAATTTTCTCTTCCTAAACACAATCAATTGTCCTTCACTTTGCAGCACTAACCAGTTCTCTTAAATCACCTGTGACTATTTCAATAGCTTCACTATAGAAGTATTTCAATTTAAATCATTCAATATATATAATATTCTTCTTACATCAATTTGTATATTTACATTAATTAATTAGTAAAGACTATTATTAGTGCTTATATGTTTCACTAACAGTAATAAATACTTGAAGTAGTTATACAATAGCTGTTACCCTTTAGAAATTAATAAATTATTAGATTATCGAAGAATTACTATAAATACATATAAGTATAAATAAAAGCATGAATAAGTCTTAGCTTAACTTATATCGTTAGTCCTTGTTATACATACAAATCAATCCTTCAACTTACAACATATTATTCAATAGAAGCTCATTCACAGAGATTCATAGATCCGTATAAATACTTGCAATGGTTAATTTGTTAGTTTGATTATCTAGATGTAGTTAATAAGATTTAAATAAATATACAATTAATTCTAATGTACAATTAATTCATTTAACTCTATATAGAAATATGTAGAAACTCATTCATAGAAATTCAAAGAATCTTATAATATTTGCAATAAGTTAATTTTGATAATTTCAATTATCTAAATGTAGTTAATAGATTTAAAGAGATATACAGTTAATTCAGGTGTAGAATTAATTCGTTTAGCTCTATATAAGAATACATATTTGTATAGAGAATATGATCCAGTCAAGTTTATTCAAAGTTTACCCTGATCTTCAGATGCCCAGTTGCTCTTCCAGAGGGGGAGGAGTTTCCAAAGCAGTCTCTAATAGCTCAGCTTTGATTTCCCTCTTACAAAGTTTGCTAAAGCACTGCACTTAAAAATATGAGTCTATTATTTACAGTTTGAAGATTTGTGTGTCCCTTGTTATTATTAAGTGTTTTAAGTCTTTTAATCCACAACATAAAATCTTGCTAGATGGCTAAATGTCGCAAAATAACCACCAAGAATCTCAGTCTCCCCGCTGCTCCTTCTCTCTCTGTACTCAGTCTAAGATCCTTCGCAGTTTAATGGCGTTCGGGAGGACTCTCTCCGGCTGATTCTCACTTCACTCTCTCTCCCCTATTCCTCTGTTCCTCTCGAAATTCAGGTAATAAAATTATACTGTTTCAAATTGATGTCTTAGATCCAGCTCAAAGTCTCCCCTGTATAGTTTTAACTTTAATTGTCTCTTGTAAATCTGTAATATATTATATGGCGTGCCACGTGGTTCTCAGTCCAGCTTTTATCTAAAAGAAGCCCTCTGAGTCCTCCAGCTTAGTTCCCGATAAAGTTCCAGTTATAGTTCCAAAATTTAATCAGTGGATTTGAAACTTTAAGCTTTAAACTGTAAACAATGTCCACAAGATCCTTCTATTGAGATCTTGTTCTTGGGAATTAAGCCCCTAAGCAGTCCTTGAAATAAGGTCTCTCTCTCTGGGAAAATAGACAAAACAATAGAAACTTACGCTTATAGCCACTTCTACTAAAAGTCCCTGGAATCAGCAAAGATTGAGTATCCAATATTATGAGGTTTTCTCTTAACAAGGCTTCTTGAAGCTTCGCTTAAAAGTCAGTGGCGGTGCTTGTGCCGATCTCTGGCGACAATGATGTGGTCATGGCTGGTTCTTCGGTCCCCGTGGCTCCATTCACTCTTGCACACTTTTGGCAAGGCTGGGATCTTACTGGGGGGGGGTTACTAAAACCGGTTTTAGCTGATTTCCCTACCGGTTGATCCACATTGTGTGATAGCTTAGAGCAGAGCTATCACTCTAGGCTACCTTTCACGTCCGCCATGCGACAGGAAGTCTAAAAGGCTGGTTTTGAATCACTGTGCAATCAGCCATGCTTCTCGTGCATTGAATTAAAAAAAAAGGAAAAAAAAGAATTAAGGTTGCCCCTTTTATTCTGACAGGCTTATTCTTTTTAAAAGCTGTGTGGCAAGAATGTACAACATGGTCTTCTCTATGCAGGAAAGAGCCATTCCAAAGGATTTGTCCTGTGCAGATCAGTGACAATCTCTTTCATTTTTGAAAGATGTTTGAATTAACAGAATTCTTCCTAAATACAAAGGAAACAGTTTTAAAAATATATATATCAGGCAAAACTCTTAGTGTTTCTGTAATAGGAAAACAAATGTGAAAGTTTTTACAATAAAGTGATGAGAAATAAATTCATATAGTTAAAAAAAGGGGGAGGGGTAAAATATGCCTTCATTCCTAAATAATCCAGTAAGGTTTATAAAAAGGCTTCATTGCTACTGTTAATTTAATCTGCTTTTCATTTTTCTAAATGACAAGAAGCATATTTCATCAAAGCAGTTATGAACCTGCTAGTTCTAACATATCAGAATCATTTAAAGCAAGTATGTTTCTGATTTACTATCGCTAATAAGAAATTATATTCTCCTATAATTTATAAGGAGATAAAAAGTGAGCTGCTCATAGGGTGCTGCTGTATACTTGGTTATTTGACAGAAAGTGCCAGTAAACTGAACTAGGACATGGAAAAGACATGCTTAAGATTGCACTATTCTTAAATGTCTGCACCATCTGCATAGCCTTCTCTTCTGGACCTGTTAGTGGTGGCCTCAATAGTTTATTTACTAAAGATGAAGACAGAGCTGGCTGTAGCAGTAAGCCAAGTGATGTAGTTGCCTCAGGGAACACATTTGGGTTTCATGAAAAGACAACTGTTTGGAATTTAATGTATTATTACTATGTTTTTGCTGTCAAGGAGGGGGTGAGGAAGTGCTTGTGGCATTTTCTGTCTCATGTGCTAAAAAAACCCCTATGGTCTGTCTCGGGTACCATATGCACCTTGGTTTCAGGTGCATACCATTTGCTGCCCCACCTCAAGCAGCAAAATATTGGGGGATGGTCTAAGATGAAGAAAGGACATTGACAATACTATGGGACATGGTAAAGCATAGTAGGTTATGTTCTCTGGAAATATTTGATGCTGGTGACCACTGCCTCAGCGTCAAGTCTGTCAGGAGCATCAAATCAGTTTGGCTTAATGAGCAGTCTATATGAACAGCGGAATGAGATGGCTACACAGAACTTGGATTGGTTGAGTTTGAATCCTAGAGTCTCTCAGTCTGGAGGGTTTTTTTTTTTGGCTAGACTTGGTGCCTAAGCCAAGATTTGTCACCCAGAGCCCTTCAGTTGCTTAACTTCACACAGAGAAGCTGGAGAGAGTGTACTGGGGGAGCATATGCTGTTAGACTCTACTTCCTAAGGGTAAAATGAGTACTTTAGCATCCATGACTTTCCTTTTCACCATCCTGGACCAGAACAGGAAAGGTCGTGGGTGGAGGGTTTGTGTTTCAAGTTTGCTGCTATGTGGCTCAAGGTGGTTCAGGTAGCTATGCTGCTTATTTGCCTAACAATTCTCAGTTTTCCTCCCAAACTCAGGCCCTAGGAAGTGGCAGGGATGGCTACACAACTGCTCAGATGACCTCACAGATTTATATGGCTTAAGGGTTAAGAGCTTAGTTGAGAGAAAGACTGGTCACACATGCTTGCCAGAGGACAGTGTCACACTTGCCATGGCAAGCATAACAAGTATATTTTGTGAAACAGGGCACTGTTAGCCTTCCATTGGAACCAACTAATACATTTCACTCACCAGGTGTTCATTGTGTTTTCTTTTAAATGGAGGTTATTGCTAGTGATAGAGGAATAATCCTGCTCAAGTATGGTTGATGATGGACCAAGGTGTAATTAAATTATTCAGTATAATTTTAATGCATTGCTGACATTTCTTCTCAGGTGTACTTTTCTGTTATTACTTTCTTCCCCACTCCCTTGAAAAACAGATATTGACTATAATATGGGATTTTGTTTCACATGGCAAAGTACAGTGGGTTGTGTTCTCCCAAAATATTTTATTCTGCTTATCATTTCCTCTGCATGAGATCTGCCAGGAGTTGGAAGGTAAATATCTGGGCATTTCATTCTGGCATGTGAAGATGAATAATTTCTGCAGTTTTCTCCCTGTTGCAGGAGAAACAAATATTTTTATACAGTTTTTGTCCAGTTTTCTGACATTATGAAGTGTCAGGGAATTATTCAATGCAGCATTATACAAGATATTTTTTTTTCATGAACATTGCCATTTTTGTGGGGAAAACTCACTTTTCACACACACACAAAATCAATTCTAGAAACAAACAATTAAAATGCAAAATTGTAGGCTTTTCCTTGAACAAATAGAAATTTTGCACAAAAAATCATATGTCTGTTTCTGATAACTTGTTTCTAAATTGCCATGCATATTTCTGCACAAAATAATTTCTTTTCTTTTAAAGATGTGCAAATACTGAGTGAATGCTACACAAAATTCTTGTCTTTGTCTTATTCTTACCAATTGAATTTTCTCAAGTGTTAGGAAATCCCCCCCTTTTTTCCCCCCACCAGGAAATGAATAATGGCAAGTATTTTTTTCCATCCCTAGTTAAGAGAAGAAATTATGCTTTCAGCTCACAAAAGAAAGAGTTACCTTTAAATATATATATATATTATTAATTAAACCTTTAATGAATGAAGTCCTAGTGCAATTGGTCAAATTACATTCAAGGAAACCAGAAGTTGAGATTTTACACTGAATTGAAACTTGAAGGCTCAGTCTCCAGTTTTATATTAAAATGCCACAGATTAGTTTTCCTTTCTTCTTCTGCACAACATAGTTCTACTAGTTTGATGATCTGAAGTGCAAGATTTAACTACTTTTGCAAATTGTATTAGGTATGCTTCTGAAAAGTTACACTGGAGCTCAGTATCCATTCCCATCCCAATAAAATATTAAATGAATCCCCCCCAAGAAACTCACTGTACATTTTTCCTGAAACATATAAATCCAAAGATACCAATGACTTGCATGTATAGGAATGATAGGATGGCTTCATATTCTTGGTTGAATTATTCTATTGCTGTTGACTTCTAGTTTTATGTTGAGATGCAAGTAAGAAGACTCTGAGATCATAAAGCAGAAGTGAGGGAACTGTGGTCTTCCAGATGTTCTTGGATTCTTACTCTTATCAGCTCCAGTCAATGTGTCCAATCTAGGCAGTCACAGTTTCCCCACTACCTCTGACATGATACATTTAAATATGATGCTGTTGTATTAGAGGTTCTGTATACTTGAAGGATAACAATAATGGTACAGAAAATCAAGAAGGTAAACATTGCTAAGGATTACTGATAGTGGTAATTTATCATGAGCTCAGCAGTGTTTCCTGGGGTTTACTATGTTTTTCTCATTTAATTGCTCTAATCTAAGCAGAGCTAAGGAAAACACAGAGAGAGAAGAGAGAGAGAGAGAATATACATGCTGTAGTGATCTGAGTATCATGCCATGACTCAAAACTCCAGGCGTCCCCAATTTGAATCTCTGCTCAGCCATGGAAACCCACTGGCTGACCTTGGGCAAATCACACCCTCTCAGCTTCAAAGGAAGGCAATGCCAGACCCACTTTGAAAAATATCTTGCTAAGAGAACCCAGTGATAGGTTCCTTTTGGGGTCACCCACAAGTCAGAAACAACTTGAAAGCAAATCAACAAGAAGAACAATGAAAAACTCTTCTTCTGTAAGGAAGTTAAATATACTGGTGGCAACAGAAATCAGTAGTTTGGGTATTTGTGAAGAACAGTATGGTGTTGTTGCTGTTGTTGTTATAGCCATCAAAATTACCACTGGATGACATAAGAAAAAGCACTATTTCCATCCTAAGCATTTAAGCCAGAATTAGAGGAATACTCTGAATTCAGTGGCTGACAGCTACCTGAAACCTCCACATGATGGATTTTGTTATATTGTACATAGTACTTATGTAATGTAAGGGTGCAAGGGTGAGAAAATGGTAGTCCTTCGGCCATGTGTAGCCTCTATTGGGTTTTTTTTGAGGCCCCCAGTATTCAATTTTTGGGGGGCAGATTTTTTAAAAGTTTTTTTTAAGTCCTTTTTAAGTCCTTTTAAAAAAAGCTTTGGGGACTAAACAGCTTTTTGGAAAAATAGGAAAAGAAAGGGAGAAGCAAAGTGAGATAGTGGTGCAGTCCTCCAAGATCTCCTGGTGGGCCAATGGAACTCCCCCAAACTTGACAGCTTCCACACGCCTGATCACAGAAATATGGGAAGTTGCCTTATAGTGGATAAGAGCCCTGGTCCATCGACTGTCACTCCCGGCTGTATTGCCTACCCTAGCAGACAGTGGCTCCTCTGGGTTTGTAGACTTGAGGTCGCCAGGGTCTACACATAGGAACTTCTGAAAGCAAAGTCTGTGTTTTACCATTGCCCCATAGTCCTTGAAGACTAAGTCACATGTTGCAAGCACACAAAAATTCAGAAGCAGCATACTTTTGTATAGCTGTATACCATTAGACAGAGTGAGTAATCCATCTCAGTGGCAGATGATGCAGGGGCAACAATGGCAGTCGCTTGACTGTTCCCTTGACTATTTCTCTTTGTTAAAGGACAGAGTTACGTGTGCCATGTGGCCCTTTCTGCTCCTCTCAAGTGTGGCACAGGATGTTATTTCACTGATGGTACTGAAGTAAGATTTAGCAAGTTGTACAATCAGCTTCTAAACATGGAATTGGAGAAATGGTGCCACCTTGTCCTTCATTTCTGCAGCAAAGCACCTTTATCAGGCTCTGATACTGGATGCTAGGGACAAATAATAGGGCAAACTGTTGCCTTCCTGTTCTGTTTGTAGGCATTCTAAAAGCATCCAGATGGCCTTGATGAAAGTATAGAAGAGACATAAACCATTGGTCTGATTCCACAGAGCTCTTCCTGTATTTAGGAAAGTGTAAGTTGGTTGCTTCACACATTTGTTTCTATACTGCATACTTAAGCTTAATTCAATTTACACATCCTTTCCTCCTCCATCAATGTTGCTTCAAGTAATATCAGCTGTGGCTACCACACTAGCTCTGTCCAGGAACAACTGCCAGCAGTACCTCCTTCCTGTTGTTTTTTGTCTTTGAGCTGTGATCTGCAAGGAGGAGCAGAACTGAATCCTGCTTCCACTTAACCATGCCACTTCATGGTGTGGCTGGCCGTATTGGTAGGGCTGCCTGCCCAAAAGACATACCTTGATATATTCAAATACTGCTCTTTTTGAGGCTGCCAAATGTTCTCTCTCTCTTTTTCTTGGCTATTGTTTTGGGCAGCACATGTCATTGGCATGGGCAATGTCTTGCGATTAGAATTTCAAAATCAGACATAATAAAGGTCATTTTCCACTTTAACAAAAAAAACTTCCAAAAAGAGAGAGAGAGAGAGAGAGAGATGGGTGGGTAGGGGAATATGAAGAGAAGTGGAAGAGGAATTCATATTTGGAAAATGGGAAAATATGTTTAGAATGTTTTGTTGGGGAGTGGGGAAGAGGAAAAACAAAAGTCCTTGGCCAAATAGTTCTTCCATTCTGTTGCTGGCAAGTCTCAGAGGGTTCTGCTCCAGAATGTCTGCAACTGAATGAATCACATCATGCTCTTGGGAACTCTTGCAACCACATTCATTATTCTACACAGGGCATCAGACATCACCTGTAGATGAAGGGAGTGGAAAACTTTGCAGTTTCTAAAACTCACCTCATTATACCACAACGTACAATTAGCCATGTGTATGCATTTAATAGTTCCCAGGAGAATATGTGTGCATGAGACTGAAAAAGTCAAGCATGCCTGTACAGTTCACAACATTACTTGTTGTTGACAGTGAGACTGTTTTGGAGATTAACATACTAACTAGATTTTTTAAAGAGGTCACAGCCAACAAGATTGGTTTCTGAAAGAAAAAGCAATGGGGGCTAGCACATTCTTTTTTATTTTTAATGGCTGGAATAAAATTTTGCTATTTTGGATCTACTGAGGTATCTGTACACCACCAGATACCGGAAATCTGTTTCATAAGTGATTCTTCCATTGTTTTCATATTACTTGCATCAGCAAATGAAATTAGCAATGCATGAAGTAGAATATGCATTCTGTTCTTCCCCATTCCATTCTGATTTGCATCACCAGTATTGCAATACAACTCTATGAATATATACTGAGAAGCAAGTTTCACTAGATTCAATAATAAGTGTGCATAAGATTACAGTGCCAGCATGTGTTACATTCCAGAATAAAAGGCATTTTCTTCTCAGCATCTCACTAACAGAGACAACTCTCTGGAGTGAACAATGTTTGTCTCGGGGAATTCAGAGGAGAAACTGCTTCATTTCAAGGAGTTGTTTGTACGCAAGTCTTTACACTTTCTTAACTAGAATTCAAATGTTCCGTCTTTTCAATTCTTCATTCACTCCAGAAATGAAAACTACAGTGGTTTGATATAATTCATTTTTCCATGAACTTTCTCATACCTCAAACTGTTGCTATTATCATGGAGATGATGATAATTTTTATTTCTTACCCACCTCTTCCTGTGAATCAAGGCAGGGAAGAACGACAAATAACACAACACATAACATTAGTTAAAAGAGTTTATAATACTAACAAAAACATGGGTTGTTCCCTAATTACAACTCTTCCTTTGGTTATCCCTTGACAGGTTTCTCACTTTTATTTGTGGCCTGACAGGAAAGATATACAAAGAAGTTTCCCAAACTCTGCACCAGCACAACAAACAAAGAAATTATAGTGCCCCATCTGATGGCCAGATTTTGCCATTATGACATAGTGTTATGTCAGGATGGTGTTTATTGTATAACCCAAGCATCTGAAATAGAATTGCTATAAAGAGAGCAACAGACAATAGCTTAAATCCTAAGTTACTTCCAACTGGAGTAAATACATGGAATCAATGAGATTTATCTACATGATGAGTCACCATTCAACAACTGATTCACTGGGTCAGCTCCAGCTGGGACTAACCAACAGGAGTCAGTCCATTGTATGGTGTTTCTTCTTCTTTGAGTGGTCCTTACTTTGACATATGTAACCTTAGTAGTGGATTCTTCAGTCTATAAAAGGAGGTGGATTTTAATCCGTAGAAGCTTCTACTTAAAGAAAAGAAAAAATAGGCAGTACTCTAGAAGGTGCTAGAAGAAACCGTTAGTTTTCCAATGAACACCTTGAGTTGTAACTGTTGAAAAGAATACAGTATGCTGTGCTAGTATACAGCACTGTGCATGCAGCCATGCCAGGGATGTTAATTAAACTGAGTGCCATGTGCATGCCATGTAGACAGATGAAAACTTATAAATAGTACTTAAGAAAAGGCATATCATATAAAATTGATAATAAATTTAGACAGAGGACATGTGATCACGTTTAGGGTGTTGATGAAATTCTGTTTCATATTCAGATTTTTTTTTCTTGAAATTGGCAGTACCTCTCCCCATGAACAAAATACCTGACAGCGGATGGATTCAAACACCTGGCACAGAATCCTCCCTGGAACTGCTGTGCTCTGAACAAGAACGTGGCTCAGAGGTAAGCAAAAACACACACAGCAGAGCATAAAAATACAGCCACAAGCATGAGCAGGCACAGAGTGTAAACATACAGCATTAGCTCTGACCCAAAACTACCCACTGGTCAGAAACACTAGCACACAGTGTTGTCATCCAAAAAATACCTGGAAGCTTTTATTCTTGAAGTTCCAATATATACATCTGTACAGGCAGGATTTGCAGATCCTCAGTCAAAGGTTCAGCATTCCATCATCAATCAGGCAGAGGTTTGCTCGGACAGAGCTCTGGTGTCAGCAAGAGTCAGGGAGACCGAGAGAAAGCCTGTCAGAGCTCACCTCTTTATATATACATTGGCTGATAGCTCATCAGCTAGGGACCACGGCTGATGCAACCCTGTCCCAGGATTTCATGTCACCATGACTCAGCCTTACTGTCCCTTGGGGATTACTTCATGACTTGCCAAGTCATTCCCCAGGTGCTTTCCCCACATGCACATCAAAAGTATTTTAATTGGAGTAAAGCTCACAACAATCCCTTTCCAACAATACCCTTGTTACTATGAGAAATGGAGTAGGAGTCAAGTCTGGAATTAAAGGAATGTCTGGACAGATATTTCTGTTCACTCCCCCATAATCTTGCCCCTCGCCTCAAAAGGTGAAAAATAACCAATGGACAAAAGGTGAAATCAGATGCCTGAGATCTTGCATCAAACATGCAGCTACAGTGTTGTAGCTGTACTTTAGCTTCCCTTCAGAATCCTGAAAACCATCTTAAAAGCCAGTCAGCTTTTTCTTGAAATTTTGCTATGTCTTTATAAGTTATCCATTTATCAAAAAGTATATTCTCTCTTTTATAAAAAACTTCATGTGGCAAGACCCATAATGTAGGAAAAAAATTTCTTTCATATTTTTCCAAACCTTCAACAGAGATCTTCTTATCTAGTGGTTATTAAAATCTCTTTTGACCCTATCTTTATTATTCCACATGTATGCATGCCAGCCAAAGTACAAATCTTCCCCTTCTAAAGATAAAAGTCTGTTTTTTTTTTAAAGTCATGGCTATTAAAATTACTGGATATTGCAATTATGGACAAATTAACAATTTTGAAAAAAGAAAGTTCTATTGATAATTATTTAAAAACTTGGGACTCACTGATCAACTTCCTCAAAAACAATTATTCTGCATTAACAGTAGCAGTTTTTTAGATTAAAAATTAATTATTTTTGATATGTTATATATACAAAGGTAAATAAATTATGATAGAATTAGACATAAAGAAGGTCATGAGTAAGGATCGATCTATCTATCTATCTATCTATCTATCTATCTATCTATCTATCTATCTGACTAAATGAATAACTAATGGCTCTCAGGGGGAAGTTTTATTTTATTTGTTATCCATTTTTGATGTATTTGTATATAATTGTGATCACTGAATTTGACTTTTCCCCCCTTTATTTCTTCTTTTTCTCTCTTGAAACATGCAAGTTTTATTGTTAAAAATTTCTTCAAAAATATTTTTTTTAAAAAATTCTCTCTCTCTCTCTCTCTCTCACACACACACACACACACACACACACACACACAAAATGGGTACTTTCTCCCTGGTACATGGCTGTAAAAAAGAAAAAAAAAGCCAGTCAGCCATCTGGAGTGATTGAAGTCTGCACTGCTGTGGGCAGGGTGCTGCAAGATAATGTGACTAGCAATAGCATGTGTATTTCTGTACTGCTTACCAGCTAAGTGCTCCCTAAGCGGTTTATAATGTGTTAGCTAATTGCCCCCAAGAAGCTGGGTACTCATTTTACTGAACTGCAGAAAGATGGAAGGCTGAATCAAACTGCAGCCCAGCAGGATCGAACTCACAATGTTGTGGCTGCAGTACCAGCATTTAACCACTGTGCCACTAGGGCTCCTTGTTACCAGTGGATGAAAGTCAGTCAGCTTCCAAGGCTAAAAAGGGTTCCCTCCCTCCAGTTTGGGCCTGCCAGGTAAAAGAATGTTGTAATATGGTCAGGTTTTTTACAAAGCACAGTGCACAGGTTCCCTGTCACCTGTGAGAGGACTGCAATGGCAAGTTGTAACAGGTCCCTGCAGGAATCCCTGAGTCTACCCTTTTACACCATTGGTCACTGGTGAGAAGGGAATAGTAACATCATTCTGCATTGCCCTGCTTAGCAGCAGCACAGATTTCCATCTCTTTGGAAGGCTGATTGGTTTTTAAGGTGGGTTTCAGGGTCATTCACTGTCATGGAAAACAGTGCCACAATTGCATATGAGAATACAAAGCAGTTATGATGTTTTAAGTCTAACATAGGATTTGTACCATGGGCATGTTGCATCTGGTATCATGGTGAGGATGACAGACACATAGGTTTGTCCTCTAACAACAACTCTTCCCTCTATTAGTTATGCTCCACCCCGATTTTTCTCCTTTACTTGTGACCTAATAGAAATTATAAAAAGAAGTCTAATTTAGGACATAATAACTGACTTAGGACATTGTAACTGATCAAAAGGTTGGCAGCCAGATGATATCAGTACATTGAGGAAGGTAGGGAAATGACTCAAGACAAATCCAAAGCAGTGTGGAAAGTGAACTCAGGATGAACAGGGTGACTCTTCTAACTATTTTGGAACACTGAAAAAAAGAATAGTTAGAAGAGTCACCCATCTTGACCCTCCCACTGTCCAGGCCCAAAGCATTTGGCCAGAACTGGATTAGTTTTTGGATTTGATTGTCTTGTTAAAAACTTGGATGTTTATCAGTCACTAATGTTCTAAAAGAAGTAGCTTATAACGCCTCATGTTGGAATATATATCATTTTAAAAATAGATTACTGGTAGAACGAATTGGGAGGAAAATACAGTTAAAAATATAGGAGTCTATTAAAAAGCAAAGTGACCTTTATAAAAATACCACACATGCCATGGCTCCCAAATACGATTTCCTGTGCACTGTGTTTTGTGTAAAACCTGACCGTATTACAACATTCTCTCACCTGGCAGGCCCAAACTGGAGAAAGGGGACCCTTTTTTTAGACTTGGAAGCTGACTGACTTTCATCCACTGATGCCCATTTTCTGATGTGAGAGCTAGGCTATTTCAGGTTGCTACTTTCCATTTTGCAAGATTTGGCACCATCCTCACTCTCTTTTCCATCAGGTTTTAAGAAAATGGTGCCATCCCTCTTCCTGTTACAAGTTTCTCAACTCATATTCCAAGCACCATGGCATTCAAAAGCCATGTGAGTAGTCAGAGAACATCAAAGCAACATTACACATGGAAAAAAAAGTCATCAGAGCACTCATGGAAAGCTTAGAAGACATCACACACAGGGAGGTCTGTAAGAACTTTATTATCTCTCTTAAGAAAATAGTACTCAGGAAATGTGTGACTCCACCCAAATAGACAACTTATTTATTGACTAATTTATTACATCTTTGAACTGTCCAATAACCAAAGTGCTTTGGTTGGTGAGACAAAAACATCAAATATAAGCAACTTGTACCATCTAGTCTAGTGCCATCTAGTGAGTGAATTATATAATGATGCTATCCACAAGAACAACCAGTTTGGTTCCCCAAAAAATCTTCTTAAGGCCAGTAACAAGCTACTTGAGAGAAGTCACTGAAAATTTATATTGCTGCATGTTAGAGATCTAGATCTTAACAAAAATATAAACTCAGCAGAGATTTATGAAGTAACCCTTGCTTCCAAAATGAGTTGTCTGATGTAATCGCCTCTGGCACATTTTTTTTAAAAAAAACACAACAAACATGATGAAAACATGGCAGTTCCACACTGACCGTGTGCTAAGCATATCCATTTAAATAGCATCAACCTGTACAGTAAGTAACCTAATGCTACAATGAAAATCTGAAGGGCTGTGAGTGTCAGATCTCACTGATGAGGGCTCTGACTCTTTCTGTATATGTCTGGAAAACAGTGCTTCAGAGACATTTCTAACTGTGCTGATATTTTAAAAAGTGGCCGTGTGAATTTTGAAAACTTCTGACAGTATGATAGCTCTCACAGGTAAATGTTCTTGTAAAAGAGGAATGAAGGGAGGAAAGACTGACAGTGGGAGGGGGGGTCAGAATGGAATGGTGGATGTAGCTAGAGATCATTAACAGAGGCAATTGGAGACTGAATTGGGATGCAGAGAGACAGGTAATGGAATTAAGAGGAGAATTTGGGTTGAAGTTAATAGGACCAGAGAAAGAGAGAAAGAAAATATAACTAAAAAGTCTCGTATTAATTGTTGCCGTGAGTGGGGATTCAAGGGTGTTAGGTTATTAAAGAGAACCATTATTTATTATCCTTTATCAGATGGCTGCTTGGGCCCATGGAGACCCATCATTTGGCTGAAAGGCTTCTCCTGTCATTACCTCAAATCAGAGGGTGCTTGTGGCTCCCAAGTCAGTATGGTGGTGATTCTACCCAAGGTTTAAGTTCACACATTAAGGCTGGTTAGGCCCAGCCAGAGTAAACTCATTCATTCCATTGTTGTATGGTAAGTCAACACACAGGTAAATCCCATTGATTCAATGGGTCTGCTTTAATTAGGACTAGACCTAAAAGGAGCTGTCTATGGTGCTGAACTCTACCCCAAAACAGATCCTTGGAGAGTTCCTTTAAAGCTATCCCAAAACCCAAGTGGATTCACCATCCCTTGACATGAGAGTCACCAGGTGCCACTGCCTCAAATGTTAGTAGGCCTTTAAAGGAATTAGTTAGATTGAATACAAATGTAAACTCACCTTCAAACCAAACATCAGTTCTAAGTAATTTATTAAAAATGAAATTTAACTTGAAATACAGTGCATAGAGCTGAGTTTTGACTCGACAATCAGGAAAGCTGTTTCATGGAAGGGGGCTATGATTTGGAATATTGCTAATTAGAAAACTCTTGAATCCAGTTGCACTGTGATGACATTTCATGGCTCTTTCTCTCTCCACAACTCAGCTGTTGTCCTAGCTGGTTGGGTCTGAAGTGGTGAAACAACCTGGATTTGACATTCCAACCTCCTATATTAGAGGAAGATAGTAGAACTGCATTTCTTGCAGAGGTTATAGAAAATTCAGAAAGGAAGGCCACTCCTTAGCCACACCCGATGCCAATAGCCAAGCCAGTTGCCCAAGAAGGATTTGGGTAAGAGAAAAAAGAAGAAGAAAAGGAAGTGCCAATTCCTTCCCATGGTGTTCCTTGCTGTACAAACCCAGCCAAGTGAAGAGGAGGAATGGGGTATGTGTGTTAAGTTTATTTCAGTTCATTTTCAATAAGAATTTACCAAAAATTACCAGTGTTTTCATACTTGGGATTAAAGGAGCCTGTTGTGAGATTTAAAATACCCGTGGGAGAAACCAAATGGGATTTTTCTCAACTCTTTAAAGGTTATGACTTGATTCTAACAGCAGACTGAACTTATATGACAGGCAGGTACAGTACAGTCTTTCTTTCCATGCTAGGAATAAGCTGCACCTTTTTGAGTCGGTCAATGCAAATAAGGAGAAGTTCAGATGAGTTCATTTCTGAAGAATTTACCAACATTTGCAAATGTCATATTCTAGCTGGAAAGAACATGAAGATTTTTTTAAAAAAAGAATGCAGTGAAAGTGAAATGGAAAGAGTTTTCCCATCACAATGAAAAATGCTGAGATCTTTGCTTGCACTAAGAGTCATGAGTTGGACAACTTACATTATTATGACTGCTCAGCATTTCTGATCAGTCTTACAGCCACCTGCTTGGTTTCTCAACTATAAATCCTTGTTTGTTTGGGGTGGATTAACTGAGTACACTGAGCTGCTAGACAATCTAGGAAAAGGTGGAATGTGTGATCTCCACACGTGGGCTGATGAAGTGCAACAGAGAAAAGGCCAGAGGGAGGGATCATGGTTGGAAGCAACCAGAAAATGTTTTATTACGAGCGTGAGCAGATATCTTGGAACATGATACCTTCCATTATTTTAATCTATTTTTAACATGTAACTCACCCCTCTCCCCCGCCACAAACCAGAAATGTTTCAGAAAAAAGGAATCTCAAAGACCAAGGAAAGTTTGGTTTTAGGAGTTTAACGGCTTGGATTATCACCTGTTTCTGGGATGAAGGAGGTGGATTGAAAGGAAGCATGGGAAAAAGAGTAGGGAATTCCAAGGTAAAATGAAAGGAGTCACAAGTGGCCCTACCATCAAGCAACTAAGATGGCTACCTCACATGGCATATACTAGGAGGTGGCAATGAGGGCTTGTATTCTGTTAGTGGCATATGTCAGCTTAAGTCCAGTGTGTATGTCTGGTGTTTTTTGTGCTTTGTTTTGTTTTGGTCCTTGCAGAAATTGGTATTCTCTTCCTTTTTCCACACCAACATGTTTCCCCCAGGACACTGTTTTATTACTATACCCCTCTGTTCCACAGCCATTCAGTTGCTGGTAGATCATAGAGAGGACTGGAGAAGCATGTGGCTATTTCCCCACAGCCTGACATAGAATGATTACAACATCTTCCAAGATCTTTGGAGGACCTCAGTGGATCTTGGCACATGACATCATAATTCTACATCTGTCTATGAGGGCATAGCCAGACACTTCTTCAACCCCTTTCACCTACCACTGAACAGTGTGTGTGTGGGGCTATTGCAGTGATACAATCACCTGGGGATGATAAGAGGGGATGCATAGTGTAGTTCCATGGGACTTTTGCGCTATTTTCAGTAATGTAGGCTCTTGGTCATGGTGTTAGGGGGAGAATTGTGTGTTCTATGTCTGTCCTGGACCCCCACCATGTTGAAGAAAGATTCAGTTGCCTATCCAGTTGGGTTTTGCAGGTACAATGTGAAGGGGTACCATCTTTTTCTATGTCACGGGCAGCAAAATGCCTGGGACAGGGCCTGAACATGGTCTCTGTAGTGGAATGTGTGGGCCCTTGGATACAATCCATGAAATGCTCTGGCAAGGAAGGATCTGGATCACATACTGAAATGCGTGCAAGGCAAAAAGTAGAGAATGGGATATCAAAGAGGTATATGTTGAAGATACAACCACATGTTGTGGTGTTATCCTTACCTCCTCAGAGGAGTGTTGTCTTCTGATTTTGTTCAATGTGTCTGATAGCTAAACATGCTCTCCTCTAGCTAACTATTAGCTTCAAGTAGCTCAAATGAGGCATTCTCTCCCATCCTTGCTTCCTGGTGTTCTGGCTGACATGTAACATTCTGTGGTTACTGAGCATGCTCAGTCCTGCTCGAGCTATGTATCTGCAGACTTTACCTCCGATCTTTTGCAAAACATGAGGTTCTCCAAGCCTGCTGATATTTCCCTCTTGTTTCTCAGTGACTCCATCTTGCATTGTTGTCAGTACTCAGTACCGTCTTTCCTAACAAAGGGAGTGACATCAAAGAGATCTTCAGATCTCTTCCTCTGTTAATTTTGTTTTTGGCTCTTTCTGCATGGCAACATTCCCCCATGTTCTCTCCTCACAATCCTGACAATGTCTCCGCCAGGATGGGAGCGTGTCCCCAAAGCTCTCCTCCGTACGCAACTGGCTACCTGCAGAAGTGAGTGCAAGGGACATACTCTGTCCTTCCAAACTGCAGCTGACCTTCTTCCTATGCTGCAGTAGCGGAGGAACGTGTAAATCGTGCTTCCAGTCCTTCTGCATGGCTGGCTGCAACAGAAGATTTGCACGATCAGGGTCACTGGCAGAGTTTCTCCATCAATGATATAGCCCATGATTGTGCCAGCTGGTGACATGAGAAGGATGAGACTGCAATGACATCATGCGGAAGTGTTGTCATGATCCCGCTCCTCTTGCATCCCCAATGGGACACCATTGTCATGCAGAAAGGGCTGTTATTTCTACTGAAAAACTATGCAATGAACTCTTTTGTATTCCATTAATGTGTCATTACTTCTCACAAGGTCCTTCTTTGTATATACATTTTTTTAATTTTATTAAGCACAAACATAACAAAGAACAAAGCAACAAGAAAAAACCCTAGCAATACATACAATCTACACAAAATTAGAACAAAATTAAAACACAAATTAGAATACAAACAATACAGACAATGCTAATACATAATTCCATATAAGAAAACATAATATAACATAACTATAACTAACTAAAAAAAGGTTGGTTCCCTCCCTATTGCATATGGTCCATATTACTTAAACTCTTACACCTAAGTATTAAATCCATTCTTAAAACAGTAACTATTAGTTGCTACTACTCACTTAATGGTTATTATTTATTGTTATAATTATTTGCCTAGTTATCTTATTTGATTACTTATCCACTTACAATTTACTTAATTAATTTTCCAAGTTAAATCACTATTAACCTATTCTATATTCTATATAAATTCTATATTCTGATCTGTATAATTAATTCCAGTAAATACAGTATTGTGCTATAACAGCAATCTTTCAATAAGATAATAGTACTGACAATCATTATTAAAAGAAATCAACATCAAGAATTAGTAATAATCACCATCCAAATAAAAAGTAAAAAAAGATTTTCAAACAACAAACATAATACATCTTTAAATTCTAGTTTCACACTTCTCATGTAGTAACATAAATTTAAAATTTTAACTTTAAAAAGCTGTTATCATCAGATTGTCTTCATTCTTTTTTTTTAAAAAAAACCAATCAACCGTTTCCCTTCAGATACAAATTCATTTTGAGCTCTGCCTTTTAACCTGTATGTTATATTGTCCATTTCAACAATTTCCATCAGTTTGCTTAACAACTTATCCACTGTTGGTAAGTTCGTTTTTCCCCAATACTTTGCATATACGAATCTGGCTGCTAGTAGCATATGTTGGAGCAATTTATGTTGTTTCTTGCCCGCTCTTATATCTTCTTCCCAAATTCCTAATAAATATAATTCGGGTCTTCCAGGTATTTGAAACATCAGTATCTTTTCCATCACATTTTGAATCTGCATCCAAAACTGATTAGCTTTATTGCACACCCACTACACGTGGTACAAGGACCCAACATGATTGTGGCATTTCCAACATTTATTTCTAGTCTCTTTGTATATCGTTATTAATTTCTCTGGCATAACATACCAACGATACATCATCTTACAGTAATTTTCTTTTAAATCACAACAGTAATATATTTTATTGTCGTTTGTCTGCAACTTTTCCCATTTACCCATATGTATATTATATCCAAAATTCTTTGTCTAACTAATCATATATTCCTTTGCTTGTTCTTCTCCAACCTCAAATTTCAACAAAATTTATACATCCTGGCAATAAAATGATCATTATCTGAGCATAACAGTACTTCCAAGTCTTATTTGGTCTCTTCAAACCATTTAGTCTACTTATCCTCTTTAAATCTTATATATAATTGTATACCACTGCATTTTGAGACCTTCATGACATAATTATTGTAATGACTTTATATTATAATCTTAGTCGTATTTCTCTAAGAGATTATAATATATCAACCAGCATCCTTCACCTCTTGCCTTCTTTCTCTCTTTCTCTCCACCAATCTTTCTGCTTTCCACACCTCCTATAATTCAGTGAGTCAAATGCTTTGAATGGTTGGTTGGAGCTATTATGCCTTTCCCAACCTGACAGTTTCAAGATGTTTTAGTCTTCTGCCATTCCCAGGCAACAGCTGTATTGTAGACTTTGTGGTCCACCCAGCAAATGTTCCAGATTGGAAGAAGATTGCTTTAAAAGGACACAGAGAGGACTCTTGAAAGTGCCAATATGAGAATATGCCCCTAGATTCCTACAGCAGAGTCTATACAAATTAATAAAAACAAGAAAAGAGTTTCTACCTGGAGGCTTATAGTCTAAGAAAGGAAAAGAAAAAAGGATGGGAAGAATACAGGAGGAAAAGGTGATAGTGTTTCAGAAGGGCTTGTGGAATGGTCTTCCTCCCCAGTTGAGGGAAGGGTGATGTTTGTCTGTGTCTTGGCACTGGGAAGCTTTTGGATTTCTTGAATTTAAGCCCCCTTTGCCTCTACCAGTGTCACACACCTCCAGCACTGAAGGGGCAAAGGAGCACTGGAATTTTCCACAGGACCCAGGAGCACAAAACAAAAATGTAATCTCCTTTTCCAAGAGAAGACCTTTCTCTCATGACCCCTAGGAAGGATTCCCAGGGCAATAATTGTTCTTCTGAAGAAGCAACAAAGAGTCTTGTGGCACCTTAAAGACTAGCATAACTTCTTATGGCAAAAGCCACACGTTTGTACTCTGAACTTATTTTTCAGCAACTGAAGTAAGCTAGGGGCGAAGGGGAGAAGTGAGAGGAGGACAAAGAAATGCCAACATTGTAGAAGCAGCTGAAAAAATGGGATGACAGGATTAATTGGGACTGTCCCAGCCAAACTGGGTTAAAACAGTGTTTGTTACACTGACATTAAAAATTGAGTGATAACTATTGTTGTCACTCACAGTATGCTTATTAATATATGTGTCACGCTAAAATGTCTTTATTCCTATACCAAGCAGATGACATGGAGTTAAACTTCTTGATCTATTCCGGGCCCACCTTGTACGATGTCTGAAAATAAGTGCTGTTGTGCCTACAGTCATCTTACACAATGTACATGAGGTTTCCTTGCTTCTTTGCCCCCCTACTGGCAGAAGATGATGCTGTGTTACAGGCATTTTTTAAAGTACTTTTCACAGAAATGTACAAATTCACAAATATGAGAGTGTTAACAGGCCTTGCTGTTTCTGCATATGGTCATTATTAAGATGATCAAGGTACTTGGTTGTGGCTAAGCTGTAAAGATGGGAGTGAGTTTTATGTTTACATTGTAGAAACAACTTTGCCTTAAACAAAATTACTTTTACAAGTTATAGCCAAGCACCTTGAATCCAACAACTTCTGGGTGGCCGTAAACTCAACAGTGTTAATGAGGCCTTTCTGTCAAATTAGTTTATGGCTGCTGATTGTTGCTGAACAGCTGTTCCTAAGAATTTGAAATTCTTCTATAGACAGCAGGGAGAAAAAAAGAGATTAGAAAAGGTGAACATGAAAGGTAGAGATTAAACAAGCTACGACTTTTAAAAAAGGTATACCATACCAGGTGTTTAGGCCAGCATGAAGGATTTTAAACTACAACTCAAGGGCAAAAGATGTGTGGGACTTCAGATGCTGTTGGAATGAAACTCCTAGCCATCTTAGCCCGCCTATGCTGCCTGAAGGATGATGGGAGTTTCAGTGAACTTTTGCCCATTCCTGTCACAGACAGAGAGGTAGGAGTCTCACTGCTATGTCCCTGTGCTCTTCTCCACTGAGCTGTGCTGAGCCTTTTAAAACTACAACTCCCACCATTCTTCACAGTTGTCTTGCTTGGGTGAGTTTGATGGGACTTGCAGTTTGAGAACAGTTGGAAGGACCATACATTTTGAAGTCTTCTTGGCCCTTATAGGGCTGAGACTTGGGGTGATACAGATCCAAGGTTGTGCAAAGTCAAGCCTGTTCCCATGATGCCCCACAATTCACCACCATCCCTTATAGGCTCAGCTGTAGCAGACTGGGGAGCCCTTTCCACCTTGGCTGCTTATGAATAATATGCATCTGGAATGTCAGTTTGAAGTCTGAAGAAAATATACAGACTAATTTGTTATTAAGACATACCACAGGGTCTAAAAACTAGGTAAATTATATCCAATTGATACAAGTCTCTCCTTACTGAGATGTGACCTTGATAACCCCTAGTTATAAATTTTGGCTGCAATGGGGGAAAAACAACAAAGAAAAGCCCTAAAACAAGTGCCAAATGTTTATTGCAAACACACTCTGACTGATAGCTCCCTTAGACAAATAAAACAAGCAATCTGATCCTGGGACTCATGATAGATCCTCCACAGTTATAACTTTTCACTCCAGCATCTGGCTAAAAGCCAAAAAAAGATGATCTCATGCATTTTCCCAGTGTCTTTGGTTTGTGATCTGAGAAAAGAGAAAGTGTGTTGTTGTTTTTTCCCTTTTGCCCTGCAACAGTGGTTTTCAGGCTGTTTCTAGGGAAGGTGTGAGAATCATGCAGCCCTCCAGATGTTGTTGGCAAGCAAGTTCTAGCAACCTAGACTGCACAGCCCAGGGTGAGGAATGCTGGTGGTGAGGAAAGCTGGGAGCTGCAGTCCAACAACTTCTGAAGGGCAGCATGAGTTCCACCTGGATTCTAGGAGGTGCTATGATGCTCATCAAGAATGTCTTAATGAGACAGGGCAGTAATTGTGCTCTGTGGTTTACCAAGGGGTGGCTGTTGCAGACTGTGGTAGTGGAGTAGGGCAATGATGAGTGCCATTTACTTCTGGTGCAGTTCACTTCTTCTTCCCAGAATTCCATGTGGCTTTTGCAGGCTTTGGCTGATTTTCCTGCTTCTTCCTCAATCATGTGCAAGGCGATTGGCTGGTAGGTGGAACAGAAGCTGGCTTCCCCAGGCTATATAAGCTCTCCTTCCTCATTTTGTTCAGGAGCTTCATCCCCAATCTGCTGTCCTTAGGTTGTTTCCCATGTTATGGTACTGCTTTCTTATATTTCATCACAACCTTTGGAGGTGGTTGGGCATGGGAATCAGATCCAGTTGTGGAAGAGAAAGAGATGATGTACTGATCAGGATGGAGTATGCTTTTTCTTCAATTTTCCCTCCCTTCTCACCCCACCCCTAAAGTTCTGCAGAAATTGTCAGTTGTGAAAAGATATTACCGCTGTCAAACCAGGTGGGGACAGAGGGGGAGGAAGGAAGTTGCCAGAAAGTTGACAGCTCTCGTGTGAGAGTTGCAGCCTCTAGCCACGATCTCTGTGGAAGATTGGGAAAGGAAGGAGAGTTGTGGAGGAAGGAGAGTTGTGGATCTTTGTAAACTGATGATCTACTTTCTGTTTTTCCTACAACTTCCTTCTCCCAAGCCCCAATCCTGAAAAGAGGCTGTGAAAAGACATTTCAGTTGTCAAAGCAGCTCTGGGAAGAAGAAATTGATTTGTCTTTTCGCAGGCCATTTCTTCACTGCAGTGTTATAGTGCTATTATTCCACTATCCACATCCTATGGAATCCTGGGGTTTGCCGTTTAGGGAGGGGCATTTAGAATTCTCAACCAGATTGCTCTTTGGCCTCAGTTAATGACAAACCCCAGAATTCCACAGGATGTTGAAAATGGAGTAATAGTACTATAACAGTGTAGTGTGGAAATAGCCATAGTCTTTAGTCAGGTTTCTGTGAAAGGCTGGGGCCTGGGGAGAGAGAAGTTGCAGGAAAAACAGATTATCAACTTCCAAACATTTAAAACTCTCCCTCCCCCATTTTACACAGAAATTATGACTAAAGGCTTTGAAAAGACATTTCAGCTGTCAAACCAACTGGAGGGAAGAAGGAAACTGAAATGTCCTTTCACAGTCTCTAGTCAGGATTGGGGTTTGGGAGGAGTTGCAGAAAAAGCAGAGACTTGCTTGTCAGCTGCCAAACATCCGCAACTCCCCCCACCACTTCTCTCCCCAACTCTCCCATCTCCCCAATCTTTCACAGAAATCCTGTTTAGAGGCTACAGATCTCAAATGAGAGCTTTCAGCTTTCTGGCAACTCCCCCCACACACCCCCTTGCTCCCCCTCAGCCAGTTTGACAGCTGAAACATCTTTTCATAGCTGACAATTTGTGCATAACTTTGGGGGTGGAGGCAGGGAATAAGGGAGGAAAAGTTGCAGAAAAACAGTACACATCAGCTGGAAAAGTTGAGCACTTTTCAATGAAAGCTGCGCAGCTTTGGTAGTGGCGGTGGGAGTCCTACCAAAGCTGCAGGAACTTGTTATTTTTTCCTTCCTGCACCAGTTTCTGAAGAGGTCAAAAGCTCCAATTTCAGCTGCATTTGGAACACTGGCACGTTCCCTGCCCATGTGGTGCTTCGGCAGCCGCTGAACTTGCTGCAGGTGACAAGCTTCCTTGCCCCCCACTGGTCCTACACTTCATTGTACATCACCGTATTGCACAGACAGCCACAGCCAAGTATTGAAACAAAACTTATTTTTTAAAAAAAGTAGAAAAAGCTCTAAGGCCAATTAACTCTGTAAACTGTATATTGTAAGCCACTTTGGGTCCCATATTGGGAGAAAGGTGGGAGATAAAATAAATAAACCTTGATAAGAAGCTAATTTAATCACAGGTATATGAAAGCCTGGTTTCGGTGCCAGGCTTGGGAGGTGATGGCCATGATCTGTCTCTCCAACATCTGAAACAAGTACTACATGGCTCATTAATGTACTTTTCAATCCAAACATATTGAACTTCAGGGCCAGCATTTTATTAATGTTCTTTTTACTTTTTAATGTACGGCAAAATTTATTGTTGCTTTCTCTTGTTGTTGTTGTGTGCCTTCAAGTTGTTTCCAACTTACAGTGACCCTAATGTGACCCTACAATGAGGTTTTCAGGGGCTGAGAGTGTGTGAAGTGCCCGAAGTCACCCAGTGGTTTCCATGGCTGAACAGGGAATCGAATTCTGGTCTCCAGGTTGGTAGTCCAGTGCTCAAACCAATTATAACAGGAGTAAAAATTTCTTCCTGGCCTCAAGACTGTGGTGACACCTAAGGGCCTTTTCACACATCACACAACAATGGTGCTGTGATCCCACTATAACTGTCATGGCTGCATCCTATGGAATCCTGGGAACTGAACTTTAGGAAAGGGGATTTGGAATCCTTAGGAAGAGAGCTCCTCTGATCACTCTGACCAATCTTACAAGATCCAAGGATTCCATAGGATGCAGTCAAGACAATTTAAGTAGAATCATAGGGCTATAATGGTGGGTCCTAACTGTCATTCATAATGATGGCATGGCACATGTGGTTTGTATGTAAAAGGTCCCAGGCTTAATACTTGGCATTTCTAGGTAGTGATGAGGAAGTCTCCTGTCTGAAATCCTGAAAAACCACTGCCAGTCTAGGGTAAGTAATTTTGTCAGATCCAGGAGCCAATGTTGCACCCTGTACTGGCCATACCCCATCTTAAAATGTCTCTTAAAAGTTAGCAGTGATTGGAAGTTCATTTCTAGTTTGTATGGAAACAAACTTTCACTAAAGTAAGGCTGCGTACCTTGTTTGGAGGGGAATCACTATTTCTAAAAAGCAGCAATTCTCTATTTTCTTCCAGGGGTTGCAAAAAAAAAAAAAAGTTATGGGCAGCCTGAGGTAACCATGGACCATTTGTTATCCACTCCTAGTATAAACATAGGAAGCTGCTTTATGTGTGTATATGTGCCTTCAAGTTACGTGTCAACTTAAGGCAACTCCATGCATTTCATAGAGTTTTCTCAGGCAAAGAATACTTAAAGGCAGTTTTGCCAGTTCCATCCTCTGAAATACAGCCCACAGCTCCTGGTATACTTTGGCAGTCCAAGTACTAACCTGAGTGACTCTTCTTAGTTCCCAAGAACAGACTGAGTGAAATAACTGGTCTATCTTGGTAATCTTGTATTTACTGGCAGCAGTTTCAAATAGGTCTACCTGGTGAACTTTGAACCTTCTGCAGGCAAAATATCTACTCCACCATTGACCTTGGACCCTTCATTCGCTAGTAGTGATATAACAAGTGTCTTGTGTGTTACAATGTGGCTTCCTATGATCCCAGTCCCTCCTTAGAGCTGCTGCTTCTCCCAAATGGCAGTTTTCTGTGAGTACTGTTGGGTTAGACGTTTACTGGTAGCACAACATAACACCAAGGACTTTTGTGATGTTTACCAGCTAGTAAGAACCAATGTATTGTGTTGTTACGGGGCACGGTTAAATAATGTGGATGTTGCAGAGGTGACTGGATCAGGAAGTCAATTACTGAATAAAGGCAGCACATGACATCAGATTCCATTAATGGCCTCCTTTGCAAAATAAATGCTTTCCAAACAATCTCCCATTGGGAGAACAGAACAGGAATAATGTCATGTGATAAGTCCCACCCAAAGACTCTATAATCTTGCCATAATTGCAGTTACCTGCCTTGTGTGATAAACCCTCCAGTTTCTGATGCAGAATTATCCTCTGAGGAATAAGGTAGAACTCATAGAGTTTCATGTGGTTATTGATCAATATTATTTAGATTTCATTTGTGAAGTGATGCTTTTCAAGCTTTGGTTCTCAAGTGTTATCCCTCCTGTTGAGGGCTTTGCATTTACTCCTAGCTCGTTGTAAAGAAATCAAGGAGGTGGGGGAATGGAATCTGCCACTGGTCTCACTAAGAAAGGATTTCATGCCCTTTACTTTGTGTATGTTGTTATGCGTGACACTGTCTAAACAGCAGAAATGTTAACATGGAAAGCCTTTGAAGGCTTTGCCATATATTACTTTTTTCCTACACAGAGAATCACAGTGTAGGGGGAAAAAGCATGTACTTTGTTGACATATATAGAGTGACATGTACTTTTTTACCACAAGTACATAGACTGGGCAGCTGCTATGGGCTGCCTTTGGGTAGGAAAAAAAAGTAATGGAAAGAGCCTTGAGCTACCTAGGCACAAATATCTTTACTCTTTGGAACCTCTCCAATGGAGGCCTCTAAAAATCAAGAGAGGACTTCCACCGATGCCAAGGGAACTTTAAAACTGAGTTGTTACTCTTAGGTATTGGAGTTGCCCTCTTCTTACAGCATTTTAGTTTGAGCTTGGTAAGTGGTATGATTCCAAGTCCGGGCAATCTTCCCTTTAAGCTGTTCCAGCTCTGTACTGACTGTATAAACCATTGTCACAAGTAGTTTCTCTTAACTGCTTTGGCTAGGCAACTGAAAATTCCACTGAATGTGAGTGACAAGGAGGGTAGAAGGACGTACTTTATTCATCGCTTCATATAGGGATGATGTATGATAAATGTAGTTTTCCATAGAACTTGGAAAAGCTTAGGGGGCTACAGCTCCCATAACTCTACAAGCAGCAGGATCATGCTAGCTAGGGAATGCTGGGAGCCATAGTCTAAAAATTAACTTTGCCAAGCTCTGGCTTTCCAGAAGCAATTGTTTTGGAGATATCTTAAAGCTTATTAGGATATATGATTAGAGGATACCTATATCTATGTGTAATTGGCAATGAGTGGAGAAACCCAGCAGTAGCAACCTGATCATTAGAAATACAGAGAGGGGTCTGTGACAAGCACATAGACCATATGGTGATTTGCCCAAGTACTGCAAACAGACCTGGCACTACCATCAAGCAGAATGAAGCAGGCACCTCAGGCACCCAATTTAAGGTGGTGTGTGAGGGGAAGGGGGTGACAGCTCTTTGTTGGAGAGGAGTATTGTGCTGTTCTATCCAGCACTTCTGAAGCTTGTCTGTTACTCTGCTGTAAGCTGAAGGAGGTTTCCCATTGTTAGATTCAGCTATTGGTCTGGTCACCTTTAGTAGGTACCATTTTGTCCTTCATCTCAGGCAGAAAAATATCTAGGTCCTTCTGCCTGTGAGAATGGAATAGGCGCGATGGCCATGCCTCTTCTTTCTGCAGCACAACTGGGTACCTTCCCAGGCTGTGCTGGGGCAGGAAACACAGCCATTGCTCTTCCTGGGCTTCTGCAGGACAGGTAAGTCTGTGATGGTGGCGGGATTGTGGGACATTGACAGGGAAAACCCATCAATGATTTAATCTGTGATTGCACCATCTGGGGATGGGAGAAGGACAGGCCTGTGACAACATCATGCAGAAGCGTCGTTGCAGTCCCATTCTTCTCCTGTCCTCATGGGGTGTTGGGAGGTTGGTGTGGAAAGGGCCCTTAAAATCAGTTGCATAGGGACATGGGAGCAATGGGGGAGGTGCGCCTCTGGTGGTAATTTTTTGGGGGGTGCCATGGTTCCTTGCTTGCCCTCTCCCCTGTGCCATAGCCCCACCCCACATGCTGTAGCCCTGCCCCATGCCCCACAGCTATGGCCCCACACACTGTAGCCACGCCCTGCACACCTTAGCCACACCGCTGTGCTGTAGCCATGCCCCATGCCGTAGCCACACCTCGCCCCTCCGCACCCCCCTCTGCCCGCCCCCTCCTCCACGTACTTCAAGCTCCGCCACTGCTTAAAATATTAAGTATATTTCAATGCAAGAGGTATAAAGAGTTGTGTATTTGGGCAAAAAGATCATAAATTTGCAGCAGTTTTGAGCTAGCTGCAGCAACTGATCAGGGAAGGGACCTTGAGATTCTTGAGGATAGCTCAGTGAAGACATTGACTCTGCATGCAGCTAGGAGACATACAAAAAGGCCCAAAAATAAAACTCACTTGGAGTGCTATAATCAGTGCTGGTCACATCTCAAAAGGGATGTTGCAAAAGTTGAAAAAGTAATAGAAAGGGAAAACCAAAATGGTCAGGACAATGGAGTAATGGCTCTATAAAGAAAGGTTATAGTACGAGGAGTTTTTTGTTTTTTTAAAAAAAAGGCAAATAAAGGGGAGAAGTGATAATGACTCACATAATTTATTCATGGCGTGGAGAGTGGGTGCAGCTCCCCTCCCTCTTCTTAAAACTAGAACCTAGGGTCATTTAATCAAGTCGGATGATTGGAGAGACAGTGCAGAAAAGGAAATATTTATTAGCACCTCATATAGTTGAAATATGGAATTTACTGCCCCAAGATATGAGGCAACTTTGATGGCACTAAAAAGGGATCAGACAAACTGATGTCAGAAAGGCTATCTGATGCCACTAAGGTCAGAGGCAGGATTCCTCTAAATACCATTTGTAAGGGGGGAAAAAACATATGCAAAACTGCTTTGGTCCTTCTGCCTTGCTTGTAGGCTTCCTGTTGGCATCTGGTTGGCCATAGCAAAAAAACAGATTGCTGGATGGGGTACATCTTCAATCTGCTTAATGGTAAAAAAATCAGCCGTCCATTCTCTCTCTATTATTTTCTCTTGTTCTCTATTCTGTCTTCTATCTCAGCTTCATGAATGAAGGATAAAGAATAAGTACTCTCTGTGTGCTGCACCTAAGGTGTTAATATTTCTTTTTCAGTATTGTTTTTGGAAAAATAAGAACATGTCATAGCAAATAATTCATAAAAAAATGGACATGCATATGGATTTGATGTTACTTAGGACACTTACATGGTAAAAGCATCTGGATTGGTGTGTGTGTGTGTGTGTGTGTGAAAGAGAAGAAATTGATCTGGAGAACATGTTAGCTGAATGCATTCCATCCATTTTCCCATTATTTCTTGTGTCTCTTCCGCAGGGATAGAGTTTGGAACATAGTCTGTGTACGGATTGCTTTTGAAGAAGATTCTATTATGCAAATAAAAAAGTCAGTGCCTTCCAGAAGTCAAACACATCTGCCTCATGACATGACAAAGTTCAAAGCAGCCTGAGGAAGTTTATGGGAAGCAGCTGTTGCTTGTCGTGGCTAATTAAGAACAGAGTGAACTTGAGAATTTGACACAACAGGTTTACACAGTGTTATTAGGTATAGAAAATTAATGTCTGTTTTTAATAACAGTAAGTAGCAGAGGTGGCAAAGTGTTTTGAATGACATCATACACCCAGCTGTTTTACACATCTGTAATGTGGAACATCATTTGAGTTGTGTAACACTTCATCCTTACTCTTCCACACGTTTTGGATGAGAGAGGGGTAAAGTTACCTCTTCAGAGGGCCAGCCAGAGGAATGGCTGTCATTGTGGGTCAGTATCAGTGTGGTTAATATTAAACATGGACTAAGTTTTTAGTAAGTGTGCCACATCAGGTGTGTGTGTGTTTGTGTGCGTGCGCACATGTATGCTAATTGCTTCACTGTGTTTTTGGCACTCCTGCAAGGTTTCTTGTGGTTCCAGCCAAGTTTACATCTACAAATCAAACATTTGCTACAGCTGCAAAAATGTTTTTACTTATTTATAGCATTATAATATTTTATAGCTATGAATAATGACAAGTGGATAAATCACTCGTTAATTTGTGTAACCTTTCTTTCTTTCTTTCTTTCTTTCTTTCTTTCTTTCTTTCTTTCTCTTTTTTCCCTTTGTTTGTGGAGGGCTATTTACAAAGTGATGGTGATGGCATAAGAACAATAATGGCACAGGGCTACGTATCACTGGCTGTGAGAAGTCCTATGGCTGCAGCAGTATAGACATTTGCCTGGAAGTGAGTCCTGTTAAACTCAGCAAAGTTAACTTCTGAACAGTGGTAGCTGGTGCCCTTTGGGACCGGTAATGCATGAAGGGGCAATGCAAGGTAAAGCCAAAGGCAGTAGTAAGTAGAGTCAACTAATTATAATTTTGATCTCTTCTTTCTTCCTTGCAATGACAGTGCCATAAACTCTTTCACACCTAGCTACACTGAAGAGTAGTGTCAGGTATTGGTTCAGTAGGGTCCTGTGAAGAAAGAATTCTATTCTGAGAAAAATGTTTTAAGATGTAAATATGTTTGTGTTTAATGGTGACACATATGAAGAGCTTAATCAACCAACCAAAGGTTACTGGTCCTTTTTAGTCTAGCAAAAATGTCCATACTTTGCTCCGAGAGAGGATATGTTGCACTTCACTTGACAGTTTTACTATTTAACTGCCTGTGAGAATAGGTTATGAAGGGAGGTTTTGAAGGCTTACATATTGAGCACAGGATTTGGAAATGTGCAGACATGTTATTGGTGAGTCCTGGAACATCTCATGGCAGGGTACAATTAGGTGGAATTTAGGGACCTTTGAATATGATCACTTGTTCATCTGTCAAAGTGGTCCAGCTGAGAGAATAAAAGGCAAAGCCAAAGAGAGCTGAGGGGGAGTCAGAACCAGCCAGGGCACAAGGCTCAAAAAAAAAGAAGAAGAAGAAAAAGAAGGCTGAAAGCTGGATGAAACAGCTGGAGGACAGCAAGAAGACCAAGATACTGAGGTTAGTCAAAGCTGAACTTGATATAGGTATGCATTAACTTGCCCGGAACTCTGGGGCTGGTATGCACAATGCAGCTTCCACTGGATACCAAGCAGCCGATTTACTCCTTGCAACACCTTGTCGAGGAAGCTGGGGCCATTGTCGGATCCGATAGATAAAGGCAACCCGTGCCTCGGTATTATGTCTTTTAGCAGAGCCCGGCTTACTTCCCTCGCCTTCTCTGTCTGGGTGGGGTATGCTTCCACCCATCCGGTGAAAGTACAGACAAAAACCAACAGGTATCGATAGTGTCCCGCTCTGGGCATCTCCGTGAAGTCCACTACCAGCGCTTCTAATGGTAGGGCCCCATGTGTTTGAACTCCTGGAGGGGGTCCCTTCAGCCAAAAGCCCACGAGTAATAAATTACTCTTTTTCTTGCTCTGTGGTCTCTGTGGTCTCTGGGCTCCTGCAACAAACTGAGGTAGGATTGTGGTTGAAGAAACAGAGAAAAGAATGCTTGCATCCATCTTTAGGAGTAACAGAAGTCTGAGAGTGAGTCATTGGTTGAGGTCAGAAGTGGTGGTTGCTGAACCAGAAGCAAAACCTCAGAGGGAAGTCAATGAGCTGCAGAGATCTAGATTTTGATATCATATTATGAGATCTGTAAACTCACCCAGAGAACAGACTGACCATCCAGTTGCAGAACACTGCCTGTGAGTTGACAGGATGGAAGATGGATAAGTGAATTGGCCTATGAAAGAGTAAAGAGCCGAGTTAGGGCCTCCTAACTATTCTTGAAGGCAGCAAAACAACAATATGTATTAGTTACTAGTATTTTGAATGACTATGAGTAAGAGAGGCTTCTCACCTGTCAGGGACGTTTTGGATGTAGTGCAAAGGGCTAGATCCCATACAAGAAGGGGCATGCCTGTGAGTAAGTCACACTTACGTACATATATGTCATGAGCAGGATCCTGTCCATTAGCTTAGATGTGGGATAAAAAGAGGTTAAGTATTATATCCAGAGATTACAATAAGGTTATGAAAAAAAATTAAAACATAGTAAATACACAGTGTTTACATTAACAGGCTTGAATCAAAAGTACTAGGGCATGAATCCAGGGGCCATTCACACTACACAATTATCGTGCCATTATTTTAATTTAACTGCCACGGTTCCATCCTGTGGAATCCTAGGTCTCGTAGTCTGATGTGGCATTGGAGTTCTCTGGCTGAGAATTCTAAATGGCCCTCTCTGAACGGCCTGTCCCAGGATTCCATAAGGCACAACTTTGTCAGTAAGAGTGGAAGCATAGTGCTATAATTCTGTTGTGTGAACAGGGTCCAAGTTGCTCATCCCACCTAAAGCAGAACCATTGAATCAGTTGCTGAATGACAAGTCAAAACTAATAAATCCCATTGATTCAGTGGATCTACTCTAATTGGCACTAGGAATTGGATTTAGGCCTATGAGTGTTACCCTGTTTACTGGGCGTCCCGGGCGGAACACCTAATTAACCAAACAATGAAACACAATTTTGGGGAAAATTAGCTGGAGCACTCGCTTAAGCTAGCGAGAGGCAGGGTAATTTAGCAGGATCTTGCAACCCAGCGTCTACGGGGTCAGGTCAGTCAAGCAGCCAGACGAGTTTAAAGTAATAGAAATGTTATTTTATTACATACAAACAAATATTAAAGACCACATTCACACAGCTAACTAAGAAATTAGAGGTTGAATTAAGGATAGAGATTTTCAGGGAAAATGGGTGATACGACACCTGTCTTGTCATCCTGGACCTTGTGGGAGAATCCGGAGGTGCAGAGAGGAAACTCAGCTCCATTAGCTGAGGGGAGCTCTCCAAGCACAGCAGCAGCAAAGCTTGATGGAAGTTCGGAGCAATCCGAGGTTGCTGCGGTCTCAGCTACTGGAGCTGAGGGGAAGGCTCACCCAGGCAAAGCGGCAGCAAGGCGGGATGGAACTCAGGAGTGATCCGAGGAAGGTCTCAGGATCAGGGGTTTTTATAGGGTGAATTGGGACTGCAGGCTGTGCCTTACTCGGGGATAACAATGAGTTTTGGGTGTGAGACAATGTCTCAGAAAGGTCACAATTTAGCATGATTGAGTTAAGTCCGAATTGACAAAGAGGTAGACTGTATGCAAATGCTCAGTGCTTGGCCTTTAAGCTTCTAGCTTGCCAAGTTACCTGCTCAGGGCAGGGAGTCCTCTGTAAACAGCGTGCATACATAATGAGGGTGATTGCAGAGAGGTCTCCTAAAGCGGTGGTCTGGCTATTTCTGGCCTGCCTGTATTGTTTTGGGATATTGCAGCGTTTGATGGCCGAGCCTAGTTCTGTACTTGTCCAGGGGCCTCACAAACACGTGGAGAGGGGTGGCAGGGGAAAGCCGAATGGTTTGATATCAAAATGATATCTTTATGCTATCTCCAAGGAGGTCTAACCTGCAGTAACATGAGTGTACAATTAAGACAAGAGTAAGACAAAAGGAATCTCATTTATGTATTTCAACTATTAATAGCAATTTATGAGAGGAGTGGTCTCCTCCTCTGAATCTGTTCTTTTTTTCCCTTGCCTTGGTCTCTAAGGTTTCAAGCTTGGGCACAGAGCCTGTATTTTTATTTATTTTTAAATCTTCATAAACAGCACTTTGTCCACAAGGGATCCAGGGGCTGGAGGGAATGCATATAAAATCATCACAGCTTGGAAATGTTACCTTCTTGGATCATGGCTCCCAGATTACCCTGGCCAGGAGGGCCTAGCTGGGGAATTTGTAGTCCAAAACGTGTTAAGTTGCCATAGTAACAATGTTAAAATTATGAATTAAGGGGCTTAAATACTCTTCTACTGATGATCCTGCCAGCCAGCAAATGAACAAATGAACCATTTTTCATGCAAAGTCTATATATTAAAATGCTCAGGAAAACAAGAAAGTTTTGGTTCTGTGCTGAAAACAAAACAAGGAAAGTGCAAATTGTTACCTCTTAAGTGAGAGTATTCCAAAAAAAGTTAAGAGTGCCACCAAAGAGAAGTTCTCTTTATTATAATTGTGGAATGGAATTTCTCCCACTGATGGTGCTCAGGTATGGGTCTCCTCTGAGGATTTCATTGCACAGGTAGGATGATGTGGGGTACATTTTTCATTTTTCTGTACAACTCCTAGTTATTGAAACTAATTTAAAAACATAAAATATGCATTAAAATAATCATATGCTACTTAAAAGCTATTTAAAAGCTAAGCCAAAGAGCACTCTGGCTGAGAATTCTAAAGGCCTCTCCCTAATCTGCAAACCCCAGGATTCCATAGGATGTTGAAAGTGGAATAATAGCACTATAATAGTGTAGTGAGGAAATAGCCTTAGTGCTTGAAAGCAATACAGATGTTGGAGACATCCTCCTCTGAAACTATCATGTGTAACTCAAACAGGCTTTTATGGGTAAGCATTTAATAACAGTTCCTTATCTCCTGACCCTTCCATGTTTCTTGGATCCCCTATTAGCATATTGCCAAAAAACAGGAAATGCATTGTCAAAATAGAAGGCAAAAAAGACATACATTTCTAAAGTTTGTTTAAGGAAGCATCCTATACCTTTTTGCACAAGCAGTCGTCCATTCAGGCACAGATCCATGCCACACTCAGTCAAGACAACCACTGATTGGCCTGTAGGCAACACCAAGAAGCTCCCAGTTGGATGAGGGAAATGTCTGTTGTTTCCCTACTGGATTGGCTGTCTCAGTTTCCTCTCTGCCTCCGTCCTCCTTCTTCCAGTCCTAGGTAAATATGTTGGTGGGACTTTCTACTCCACTTGCATTAAATAGGATTTCAGCTTAAGAATTAATTACAATAATTCAAATAAAAATTTCTTTCTCTCTTGTAGATTGTGATGTAGTACCCTGTGTACCTGCTATTGGCCAGGTACGCAGTGTTGATGGGGTGCTTAGGGGTTCTTCTTTCTTGCTTCACTTCCTATAATGCTTTATCTTTAAAACAGCTTTATCTTTATAATTGTCTGTCTGGACCAGACAGACTTTTGAGTGGAAGATACCTTCAAAGAGAGGATTGCCCTCTGTAAAGTAGAACATATGCTCTCCCTCAGTGTTTCTGAGGTATAATGTAATCCAGATCTTGGAAATTTATTGATTTAAGAAGAATGAGTGTAATTCCATGCTGAAGCTGTCCAAAGCTGATCAATAGCAGGTTGGTTTCTAATTCCACAAAAGATGATGCCTTGCACACAAGGCTGATCTAAGACATTTTGCGGCCTGAGTTCTGGTGAAGGGACTGTTTTCTTCTCAGTTGGTAGAGGATCAACTTAGGGGGATCAGGGAAAACTAGACTGGGGAACACAGGGCTTTTCTCAGGGGCTGCTCACAGGCTGCAGAATTTCCTTCCAAGTTGTCCATCCTTCTCTGCTGTCTTTCTATTGGCAGGCAAAGACAATGATGACGACAAGATTCCTTGTTGAAGAAGAGGCTTTTAAGAGGTTGGTACCATACTTTCTCTTTTAATGCACTTTTACATTTCTTTTAATTCAGCTATGCTATATTATTATAGTTGGCTTGATCACCTTTTAGTTATTTCTCTATCCATATAGCTTTTACCTGCAGTCTTTTCAATTTAATCATGTTGTGAGCTGCCTTGCATTCCAGTTTTGGGAGAACGGTAGGATATAAATCAAATTCAATTAATTAATTAATTAATTAATTAATTAATGGTGGGAAGCTGCTGCACTTCTTACAATCTCTGCCATTTAGGACAGCTCCCTCATTCTGCCTAATAGTAGGGCTGGCCCTGTTTGCAAAATCCTCACTTTTCTATAGCCAGATGTTGACAGGGAGGGATCCCAATTAGCTGCATTACTTTCTGTGCATTCCTCATGACCTCCACAGTTCCAGACATGATCTCCCACACAAAGAGATACCAGCAGAGCAGGGGCTTGTTAAAATGCAACATTGAACGATTCCAATGGGGAGCTAACAGCCAAGCTCTTTTAACAAGTTGGCTATATATTATTTTCCCGTGGAGGAGAAAACTTAAAAAGTTTAAACCAGCTGATTTTTACACACAAAAACTGAAGGCAGACAACTTGTTAGGAGTTAGCAAGAGCACAAGCCATAATTAAAAACAGGAGAAGTGGGAGAAAGGTCCATGAAAAGAAACAGATTCCCTTGGAATATGCCTGATGTAGCAAAAAATCTAAATGGAAACTGCTAATTTGCCTAATTGATTTAAATCAATGGGTAGATTGCTATAGTGTTCCGTTCTCAGTGTAAGTTATAAAACTGTGTGCTGCTGGCTTGTAACCTAGGTATATGTGGCCTTGGAATGTCATTATTCATTGGATAACTGTTACAAGCTGTATTGCTGCATTCCAACAGTTTGCACTTACAGTGTGTGCATGAAAATTCTAGTTCCTAGATTGGGTTCCAATGTCCCCTCCCTGCACCACAAATGCACAGACACAATATATATACACACAGAGTGTGACAGAACTCTGGATAAATACCCCAAAGTATTACACGTGGTTTGCATCATTTTGGAACCCATTCAATGTACACCACTTACATAATGCAACCTGATGGGAGGCTATCTGCTTCTCAGAGGATATTTTCTTTTAAGACTTCAAATGATAAAGCTCTGTGATGGGCTTACAATTTTAGTTGATTGATTGGTGGACATGATTGTTGTCTCTTCTGGGAGGGCAAATGATGTATTCAGACTCTTTACCAAAGCTGGTTACCAGAAGTATATGATGACTCTTGTTAATGATCATTTTACTAGCTACTGGTCTGTTTCTGGGTACAATTCAGAGTGCACATTTTGATCAAAAACTCTGTGTGGTTTGTGATCAGGCTATTTGACAAACCACATTCTCCCAGCTGAGTCTGCGCAGGTTTTAAAGGTCTATGGTTCTTTCACCACAATTGGAGCCACATTTAGGAAGTAGTGCCAAGAGAAGACCTTCTTGGTGGCCTTGCCTAGATTCTGGAACTCCTTGCCAGGAAGTCTTAAGTTCAGTTCCTTTCTCTTGGGCTTCTGCTGGCAGGCAAAGAAATTTTTACTCAGGCAGGCCTTTGGCATGTTAGCTAGTCTATCACTGAAAGAGATCTGGGTGCCGCCAGGTTACGGCTATGTATTTTGTTGTTATATTTAAGATTGCATTTTTAACATATTTGTCTCGATGCTGTGTTTTAATTAATAGTTTATTCTTAACATGTGATCTATTATTGTTAGCCACCCTGAGCATATTTGCTGGAAGAAAAATAGGGAAATAAAGTCAGTCAGTCAGTCAGTCAGTGAAGCTGAAAGAAGAGGATACTTGCTTAGTTCTTAAGAGTATTTGAGGGGTTCTGTAGTTACTTTTGCTTCTACAAATTGGTCTAAAAGAACATGACTAAACATTCTCTTTCTTTTTAACAGTAACTCAATTCAAACATAACTCCAGGAAGAAGCACTCTTCTCTTTCCATACATTGTCTTTGCACTAGTTAGTTGGTTTCTAGGTTTTTGCAAGCCATAGTTTATTATATGTGTCTGAACTGGCAAACTATGGTTTGTACTAGCCCTGTAAATGAGGCTATAATTCTAGTTTGCAGGATAAGTGCAAATCATATATTGCCAGTTTGGATGTAATAATGCCCATCACCTAGCTCTCATGTATCTTGCAAAATGCATTACAAGCCATTTAGATTTTCTTTTGTTAAAGCTGAAGGAGAGATAACTGATAAAACAATGAACAAGAGTTGATATCTCAGAATGGCTGCTTTAAATCAATAATGGACTGGATACAGAAGAGCTTGATAAAGTTACTTTTTCAGTCTACAGTTCCTAGAATCCCCCAGTCAGCGAGTCTATGGAATATGCTGGCTAGGGAATTCTAGGAATCGTAGACCGAAAAGTAATTTTTCCAAGGTTTGGTGTGAACGTTGCAAAAAACATCAGTTCAGTTCACATAAAAAATGATGTTGAGAGTGTAGGAGGTCCCAGCGGCCTAATTAGCCCCAGAAATGATGGTTCTGGATGGGACTGCATTCTTTAAGAAAGTATAGCTTGTGGACATGTTTGTTTCTTGCATTGCCCCAAACCCAAATTATCAAGTGTGGTTTGGAGTGCTTTTTTCTAGCTTCTTGTAGATATGCCTACTACACACACTACTGGAACAGAGAGACTTAGTGTCAATGTTTCCTGCCTTGATTACTTTCATGCTGTCATGCGCTCTGTGTAGAACTCCTCTTGCGAAATGGAAACTTCAGTTGTATGTTCCTTGCACTCAGTTAGTAAAAGCAAATTGATTGAGAAATACTTAGTGAGATATAAGCGTGTTCATCAGATTTAGTTGTGGAGTTTCACTTAACTACTGCATTCTCTTTTGCTTGTGTGCAAGTTTTTATTAATCGACTTTATCAAAACAGGACTTTTAAAAATGCACCGTGCAGTTAAAAGGGCAAAGCTATGGAGCCACTGACTTGTAAGTTGTTGCAAGTGATGTGCCTCTGGGGTGCAGCTATACTCCAATAGAGACAAATAATTCTCTAGTATCCTGCATCATGTTGTTTGAAATTGTATATCCCCAAATAGGTATGGTTCTAATGTGCTATCTAGTATATTCTTCATGTTATGTTTACTAGCTAATTGGTTTGTGTCCTTGTCATTTTTGGAGTTTCTTTTTCATAGAGTCAAGTATCATTCTGAATAAGGCAACTGATCAGTTTTTCATCAGTTTTCATGATATCCATTTCATAATGTGCTGTGCTGGATGTTGTGGCATCTTTGGATTGGTTTTGGTATGTTACTTTGGAGGCTGGCTGTGCATGTTTGTTAATTTTACATGTATCCTTCCATCTTTCAATAGAAAGCTTGATTGCATATCCATTTTCCTTGGTTATGAAGTGTCCTTCTCCACACATCATAACTCACATTTATATTGGTTTCTATTGCACCTCATAATATGTTGAATTTCCTTCTCACTCTGGTTATAACAAGTTTCACATCACGTTGGTGTATAATGGTTTTTGGTTTGTAAAATATTATTATCCCAGATTAACGAGTCTCTCATCACATTTTACATTAGCTCTACTGGTTTCATTTATGTATTGTAATTCAATGAATTCCTTGTTTAAATCACTGTATGATTTTATTGCCTTCTATTGCACACTGAAACATAATAGTGGGCTTTCATGTTTTTTCATTTCTTTTTTCTCACAAGCAAAATGGCATTACCAGTTCTTCTGTAGGGACAGCGAAGTTTTCCTGTAGACTAAGATCATGTTAGCTTGTTTCATGCATCTCCAACTCATAATACGGTTGATATGGGCTTTTATCTCTTATCCTGGTGCAATGAGTGTTAAATCTAGGCTGACCAATGTGATAAATGGGTGCGTTTATGCATTTGCATGATATATGGAAGGCTGTGCATGTTCACGGATCTCTCTTCATAAAATGAGATGAATATGTTTGCTTATGGAACTCACTGGATGTCACTAGGACTTCACTATTCTAGCTCTTGTTTGACATACGACATTCAGAGGAGTTATACGAACTAAATTCAAGCCAAGTTTCATAAATGCTGATGATTGTTTCTTTTGAAATCTATGAGCTACCACCTTTCTGACACAATATCCAGCATACAGGTGCAGCCATGAATAGTTCTTTTGTTGACAAATTCAACTTTTTGTCATTAGTAGTGACAAATGGTGCAGTGTACAGTGCTTGTTTTCAGACTGCAAAACTATACATCTTTACCAGGAGGAAAGTTTCATTGAACTCTTTTGGGTTTATGTCTTCATTTATTGTATAGTCAGCTAGCTATGTCCTCCTCCATGAGATTTCATTCAGTTCCCTCCCCCTAAAGTCTGCCACACGTCTGGCCACTGAGCATGCTCAGTTCCCAAACTCTTATTGGGCTATTTTTATGTCCTGCTCTTATTGCTTCCCCAAGTTTTTTTTTTTGAAGCCTTTATAAATTTGTTGGTTCTCTTAACCTTACTGACACCTCCATTATACACAAATGATGGAGTTTTGGCTACTTAAGAAATGACACTCATTTCATAGACATTAGATATAAAGGGGATGATAGTGGTACAGTCATCCCTTCACAGTTGCTAGGGTTAGGGACACAGATCCTCTGCAAAAGTGGAAAAATCACAAATATAAAAATGTTTGTGTGCCACTGTGAGAAGGGAGACATGGCATGGTAGAGAGAAGGGACACCCAAGGATCCAAACCAGGTCAGGAAAAGGGGATGGGGTGGCATGGTGTTCCTATACTTCCTCTCTCTCACCCATCCCCTTCCTTGAGGGGCATCAAGAAAGCATTTGTGGTACTGAAAAATGGAACTGCGAGCTCTACTTAGCTGGTCAGGCTGCGGCTGGTAGAGGAGAACCAGAGGTGCATTTTTAAAGGGCTGAACAGCCTAATTGGAGCTGCTGAGAAGAAGGTTCCCCTGGAAAAGAAGCTCCTGAGGTAGGGGGCAGGCAGAGGTTGGAGAAACTTGCAAATAATCAAATCCATGAAAGTCAAACCTACAAATGTGGAGGGCTGACTGTACTTCTTTTGAACTTCTGAACATGCAGTGCACTTTGTATACATTGTCTTGAAGCAATATTTATGTAAAGATAGGCGTTATTAAATCTTCTCTATAAATATGAATTCATAGCGGAGATGAAACTCAAACTTGGGAGTGTGTTCTGGGTAATCCAATTTCTTCGCCATTATGCTCCCCATTGGAACTGTTGAAAACATCCATGTCTTTGCTACACATTGAATTTATTTAAACCAGAATAGTCAATCCTCATTTTACCCTACACACTCTTAATCCAAAAGATTTTAGTGGATTAAAAAAACAAAACAAAACTGTGGGAACAGTCACAGTGATGTCTAGCATAGTTATTTTTTCAATTCCAGTTGAAGGAGATGATTGAAAAGGAAGGTTGATAAAATCATGTCAGACCATTCCTCTAGTGGTGCTGTTAGAATGCTATGGAGGGGATAGGTAGTAAGGCAACCTCATATTTTATTTAGCCAAAATGAGAGAAAAAACCCTTCCTCACATATAGCAATTGCTGCTGTAGCAAGTTTTTTTTTTAAAGCAGTACTAAAATGGCACCCTATTTTCCTTTGGAGGACAATGGTTGCTGGAACTGAATCAGCACATGGCAGAAGTCACAGGACACAGAGCATCCTTGAGAATTTTGAATCTTAAGTTGTACACGTCTTTTTTCGCTGGAGCAATGTTTATGTGGTAGTTGTGCGATGGAGGTTCAGAATTGCATCTCTTGGTCTTACCCTTGTCTCATAAAGCACAATATATTACCAGTATCCTGCCAAAGTGAAAGGAAGACACCTTGATGTATGGTATAATTAAAAAACGGTATCATCATCATCATCAACATCATCATCACCACCACTACTGCTGGCATGTACAGATAGTCTTTTCACTTCAGTCTCAGTGCAACAGGGGACCTTGCAACATAGGGAGGCTAAGGGTGGCAAGATATAGGAACAGCACTGCCCTTGAATCACCACCTGAAGGAAGCCACCTGCTCCTGCCTGATCTATCACCATTCCCTGTCCTACCCTCCCACATCATAGGGGGAAATGGAAAGAGGCAAATACACACTTGAGCCTCCAACGTATGACAACCACAACCAGGGACTGCCACCAGATAGTTAGTGAGTAGCTTTCTGAGGGAGGTGCTCATTCATGAGAAAAATCTCCAAGTTCCAGACCTTTGGCAAATGACAGTGCATGGCTGTGCACTTGGCCATCCAGAGTGATATGTCCAAAGTCTCTCATGATATGTCCAAAGTATGACAGCCTCAGTTTATTCATCTTGGCCATCTTGCTCATAGATGGTTATACACAGAACAACTGTGCATAATGGTGGGGAAAGATGGGACAGGTGAGGTAGGTAGACAGGTGAATGTGGCTTGGAAAGAAATATTTCAGTTTTCAGTTGTGGGTAGTCAGAAATAGTTCAATGAGGAAAGGACCCCTTTCTCCATTTACTGGTGAAGAAAGCATGAAGTCTAATGCAAGATGTTCTACTTCCAGAACTAAAGGACAAAATGAAAACCACCTATTCCACATACACTGACTGCACTGGAAGATGTAGTCTGGATCCAACACTGGACATAGGACAATGAACTCTGTTGTACCTGGGGGCAACAGAGGGGCACAGGGCAAGCTAAGTGGCAAACACAAAGCTTGTCCTCCCACTGCCATTATCTTCTCTTAGCATCTGCAGCCTGAAGTAGCCACTTCATGCTGCCTAATGGTTGGGTTGGTCCCAGAAAGTATGCATAATATTGCTAGAATGCACTGGGTCCAGAGAGGCAAAGAAAACATGCAAAATGTTAGCAAACCAAATGCTCAGAAGTCCAGAAGTCCAGGTGTGTTGACATATAACCTTTAAAAAATCGAATAGCCACATCTCCTGTCCTTCTTCTTTGGCAGTGGATGGAATTTCTTTTGTGCTCTTGCTACCTGGAATGCTTTGTTGGCCACTCAGGTTGCTTGTTGGCATTTCTCAGATAGCCTGCCCATCCACCCTCTGTTTCAACCTCAATCTCACACTCGTTTTGCAAGCCACTGGGGAACATCATCATATGTCTGCAATTTGGCAGGCAACCAAAGCATCTGGATGCCACATTTCTGCTCCATGCGGACAGGAGATAGAGTGAGATAATGGGCTGTTCAGGGAGGGCATGCATACCACTAAAGTGATCTCTACATGGAAATGGGATTAGATGATTGGAAATAATGTAAATCAATGATGTTCTGAAACCAGGCTCGTATATTGCAGTGCTGTGATTGATAGAGTGGAATGGAGTCATTTGAACCCTGCTCTTTGAATACCCAACTCATCAGTGTACTATGCAAACTGCCTTTCCAGGAACACTCCAGTGATAATATCAATCTCTCCTTCCACCTCCAGTTAGTAGAACCCTTAGGAGCAGAGTTGGCAAACAAATGTGTTACCTCAACTTCCAAGTCATGGTGAAAGTGCACTGCTAACCCACACCATTCCATGGTCTCCTGGGACTATGCCTCTTCTTCTCGTCTTGTGCACCATAGCCAAAAATTACTGTGACTACAAAGGAATTTTGCCATAGCAGAAAGCTGAACATGGAAGAAAAGAACAAGTCTTTTTTTTCAAAATAAAAGGAAGGCATAATGCTATACTGATAGGAAAAAGAAACACAGAAAATGATATTTCAGGTTCCTTCAAAGTGGAACTTTGGAGCTAAACTAAAAGGCGGTTGACCCTTGTTTTGCTTCAGATGTGTCTGTGACATGGATCCAAAATATGTTAGGTCACAACTTAATGGAAAACCTGACATACTGGTTTATAGTTCTGTTTTCTGAACAAACAAATGCCCCACTTGTGAAGTCTGCACAGAATAAATTCCAAACTGTGAATACTATTTCAGAAGACTTTATCATAATGAGAAGAAAATTTCTAAAATTACACACTGCTTCCTTCTGTGATTAATTTAATGAAGAATTACATTCCTAATTCAAGCCTAATGACAACCAGAGTCATCTGTCCCTGCAGATATTCACCAACAGTAGAGGAATATATGCATGAACTATGGTATTTGTTGGTGTATAAGACTCACTTTTCCCCAAAAAAATACTGTTTGCAAGTGGGGTGCATCCTATATGCTGGTGTGTCTTATAAGCCAGCAAATAGTATTTGACAGTGTATAAATGGGGTATGCCTTATATGCCAGCAAATACAGTACCTACAGATGGAACTAGGGTAAGGGGATTTAGAGAGATGGTAAAGTATGCCTTCTCCACATCCTCAATATTTTCCTGCACTGACAGGGAATTTCTACTACTGACCTGATGTTCTGTGTTCTATCCCTTGGCAGAATATAATATATAGTTTCCTAGAATGTCTGAATGTTCAGCAACACTAATATTGTAAGCCAGGTATAAAGAAACTTTGACTCACTAGGTGTCATGTATTTCAGCTCTCAGATGCCCCAGCCAGCTTGGTCAATGGCAAAGGATTATGGGAGGTGTAGTTCCAAACAACTTGAGAACCTTAAGTCTCCCATCCTTGGTTTTTACCTTGCAGTAAGGTGCAGAAGTAAAATCGGAATCAGATTAAACCACTCCCTCCCTCACAATTTACTTAGTAATAAAACAAGAAGATGTTAATTGAAAATCTGACTTGGTCTCATCCAATAAAATGAACACTTGCTATAGAGATTATGAAGAATGACATGCAAACCAGCTAAAGATAAGCACTTCAAGTATTACCAGTTTCCATTGATAACAGGAATGTTAAGTGTATGCTTAAATTTCTCCTACTAAAGTCAGTGGGACTTAAAAGTGCTTAACTTTGACTGGAGGTTTCTTGTAATGTTTAATTTGTTCCTCTTGTTCTGAGAGTGGCATGTGTTTGTGATTCTGGCAGCAAATAACAAGCATAAATAATACTTGGGAAGGGGATTCTATAGACATCAAGAAATTGACATGTGGCTGCATTTAGAAGGGATCTGTTCTGTGTGTTTATTTGTAGTCACTCTGCAGAAGTAATTATAGTTGTACTGGCATCTTAAATTTCAGATTCTTGTATATTTCAATCATTTTGCTTTAAGATTTTTCCCTTTTGGCAAGCACATTTTCTATCTCCCCACTGTGGAAATATCTTTCCATAATGCTCTCAGTTTTCTAGTAACCAGGACTCATTGGTTTAATGGAAATCTTGATACAAATATAGGATAGTACAGACTGATGTGGGACGGCCATAATGATAAGAGTAACCTGCTGACTTCCATTCCAGTAAATGAATTCTCATTATGACTGTCCCTCCTTCCTTGTCTTCTTGATCCTATCTTCTATCTATCTATCTATCTATCTATCTATCTATCTATCTATCTATCTATCTATCTATCTGGTCATCTTCAGGCTGATCTGATTCCTTCCACACCAGTACAGTCAGCATCCATTGCAATGCAAATTAATCATTATCATTATTCATTTTATTATTTTATACCCCATCCTTTTTCTTTTATTGAGACTCAAGGTGGCTTACAGAATATTAAAACCAGGAAAGATTTTAAAAGCCTACAAAACATCAGTAAAATATATATAAAAATTGTTTTTAAAAGCAATTAAAAAATCTATAGAATTAAAACAATTTAACCATTTGTTAAAAATAAAAAAAGCATACCACTATTAAAAGCCCATTGCAGTTAATTCCTGCAAACCTACTGAAATAGAAAGTTTTCACATGCTGGTGGAAGGAGAGCAAGGAGGGAGCCACTCTAACCTCTCTAGGAAGGGAGTTCCAAATCTGGGAGCAGCCACCAAGAATGTCATGCCCTGCCTTGGGGACTGTGGCAGCAAGGAGGAGGATTCTGACTCCGAGGCAGAGGCTTCCCCACAGGCTGAAGTGTCCCCAGAAGCTGGTCCAGAGGGAGTTAATACACAACAACAACAAAGGCCTGATCCAAGTGAACAAATAGAGGAAGACATAGCTGACGCACCTACCTTGAAGCAGAGACACTGTGAAAGGGAGGGCTTGCATCGCTGGGCACGTTTACGTAGCAAGCGAGCCCTAATGAGGGAACACCTGTGATGACACCAGCCATAGATAAAAGAGGGCTCCAGCTGGCCTTTCCTCCCAGGGTCAGCAACTGGTCTCTTTGGGCCTGAAACCCTGCGTTGTGCTCTTGGATCTGGTTGTCTTGGAACTCTGCCTGTTTGGACTACAGTTTGGATTTGCCCCTTTGGATTTGTTTGCTCTTGGCTGCCTTTCTGTTTGGACATTCTCTGACTCTCACCTTGTGAGTAGGAGCTGTGCTGTTTGTGGGTAACTGCCTGCACTGCCGTAGACACGACAAAGATGGCTTTCTCCCTTGTACCCATCAAATGTGCCCGGGAAGGTGGTGGAACTGCCTTTCACAATTTCTTTTCATTAGAGCAGTCTGGTGATTCCCAAAAGGCTATCAGTCTATGAGTGCTGTTCATAACGTCTCCACTTTTCTGCTGAGAATGCTTAGCTTCCTTATTAAGCTTTTCCTTAGAATCCTCATTGTTGCTGTTGTGTGCTTTCAAGTTGTTTCTGACTTATGGCAGCCCTACGGTGAACCTATCATGGAGTTTTCTGGGGCTGAGAGTATGTGATGTGCCCAAGGTCAGCCAGTGGGCTTCCATGCCTGAATGGAGAATTTAACCCTGGTCTCCATGGTTGTAGTCCCCTATTCAAACCATTATACTGTGCTGGGTCTCTAGCATCCTTATTATGTCTTCATTATTAAAATTGTCTACTAGCATGACAGAACCACTGGATTGCTCCATCTAGGAAATGTTTCGGGATGACAGAAAGCTGTTAGATTGAAAAGCATGCTGGGCGACATACCTGGCCATGCAGTGCCATTTGCAGGGTGGTCCAATCAAGCAGGGATTGTCCTCCACTCTGGGCTGGAGGACGTGGGTGGAGCTCATCCGGGCTGTGGTGCTTGCTGCAGTACCCAGATGCCCGCAAAGGCAGCAGTCAATGGGGGCAGGCCTAGTTTGCTCCCATTGGCTACCAGGCTGGGCATGGGGTGATGCGAGCATACCCAGTCAGCACTGGGTGGGGAGGTACATATTCTCCCACCACTGAGGATCAGGCCTCTTCCTGTGTTGGTTGCTCTCTACCCATCCCTCTCTAAATCTTTAAGGTTACTGTATATATTTCCATCACAACTTTTGGGTGGCTGCATGAGTCTTGGATTTATGCTGGTGGGTACCAATGGCCTGCTGGCATTGGTACAAGATATGTCAAGGGTTTTGGGGGTGTGCTAAGTCGTTTCGGGAGTGGCCAGATTGGTATGTCACTGCATGGTACCCTCCATTGGCGGGGGTTCCTGGCTGACGGGTTATGCCTGCCATTCCCTGTGGATTCTGGTACTGGGACTGGAAGCTTGGCTTTATCAGTCAACAGATGGGTTGGTCGATGACGGAATCCAGACCCATGAAGGTGCCAACTTCTTTGTGCCTTGTAATCAATAAAGTTGTGGCCTTTTTTCCTTCCAATAAGAAGGCCATGGCCATGGCACTTCCCTTAACAGCTTCTTGGGTTGATCTTGGTGCCTAGTTAGGTGCTCTGAATGCTTCACTTTAGCTCCTGTTTAGAAAACAAAGAGACAAAAATGGTACATTATGGAGGTGCTCCATATATCTGATTACCCAGATAGAATTAATACATCTTAAATGAGAAAGTATGGAGATATGATGATTAGGTTCGCCAGAGTGAAATCTGGAGAGGCTTTCTGTACCTTTAATGGTTGTGCTGAAAAGGGAATTTCAGCGGATGTTCTGTGCCACCTGCTTTCATGACAAGCAACACTTACTGAAATTCCCTTACTACTAAAGATACAGGAGCTGTCTCCAGTTTTCTCTCTGGCAGCCTTAAGGGCGATAAAGATGAACAGGAGGCTAGAGATGAATGATGAAGCTGAGGAGAAACACAGGCTTCCTTTCTCAGGCAATTTTACTTTGTTTTCATTTGCTTTGGCTCCTCCTGTGTCTTTCTTTACTCCCATTCTTTGGGGCCCCTGTCCTTGTCCCCCCCCCACATTCTGCCTTCTTGTGAGAGCCCCTATCTCCAGAGTTTGGAAAAATTAGATTCTGGACCAGAACTTACAGAATTCTCCATGCCAGCATAGCTGTTTGTGCAGATGATCCACAAGGCATTATATTATCCTCATCCTCATCATTTAAGGAAAGTCATACTTATCAAAATTTACAATCTACTACCTATTTTACCAGCTCCCACCATAATTGTTTTCCTTAATTGTACTGGTTTCTAGGTAGATATTGGAAAAAAAAGACTGAGTTGACAGTTAATGTGTTATGGCTATTGGTAACACTTTGCTTCTTTTCACCACCGCCACCTTTCCTCTGGGGAAGAAAACTGTCTTCCTCATTTGTTTAAGGAGTGTATTTGGGGATTTATTTCAGGTTAAATGCATATTTCCTCTTCTTCTTAGCTTCAGGGCCATACCTCTCTTGTTCATCAGATTATCAGAATGTATATTGTGGGACCAGGCTATATATAATGGCTCTACCCAGACCTTGAAAACTCTCATGGAGACATTTTATTAGATTCCCCAGTTGTGTAGCAGGGTCAGGATATGTAACAATTTCAACATTGATAATTCTTTGGAGGAGGGATCAAGGGAAATGTCTAATCATACTGAAGAGAATATAGGAGAGAAAACATGTAGCTTCAGAAGGTGATGGTCCAGCCTTTTCAACTATGTTTTCTCATGAGAAAGTACCAGAACACTTGTTTCTGTGTCACGCATTGGTGAAGCATTAGCCAGTAAAGGATTATGACCTCTTGCATGATTGCATCCCACATAATAAAGGTGTTTTCATAATTAGATTTTCCAGCTTGTAATTTTGTCCACTCTGGAAGCTATTGTCTTGGTAAGGTCACCTGGATTGTCCGAACCCTTATACAGTTTGAGAAATAATAACCATGTTATTATTATTTGTTGATATTGAACCACAGATTCTATGTACCACTTTGAAGAGCAGCAACGTGACAGTCATGCTGTCAGATATTTTAATGGAAGAACAACTTTGGACCAAAATGCCAAACATTACTATATTGCTCTCTACCTAGGTTAACTAAAGGAAACCCAGAATGCTTGCCTTCCAAAACATCTGTTGTATTGTATACATGGTTACTAGAAGTGAATCTTACTGCATTCAGTGGGGTTTAAGTAAGTGGTGGTATGTCAAACTTGGAAAATTTATTTTTGTTGGTTACAACTCTCAAAGGCCCCCACCCACTTGAGAGGCCTTCGAGAGTTGTAAACAACAAAAATAAATTTTGGCCAGCATCTATTCTGACAGGAAGATTCCAGGAGGTGTTGTAAAAAACAAAAATAAAAACAAACCCCTAACTTTCCCAAGTTCTGCCAGGATTGCAGCCTTAATTACCCAGAGATCTTTCTCAATAGACTGCTTATAGAGAAAGAGAGGCAAATGTTTTGCTTTTCAGAATGGTGATGACTTTAATCAAACTGCAGGTAGGAGTGCTTTCTGAACTTTTGCATTATGCATTATTTCAGTTGTATATCATTTTTATTTTATACTATAAGATATCTTGGGTGCCATATTGGGAGAAAGGTAAGAAATTGATTATTTAATGAATATCCTGCCTTTCTCCCAATGTAGGATCCAAGACAGCATACAACCTTTTAAAGACACATTAAAAATTAAAAAGGTTTCAGTACAAAAGTTAAAGCACAATTAAATCAAATTTTTGTTTAAAAAACCCAAGTTAAAAATGAAGGTTAATAAATAAATAAGTAATGCTTTTCATTGAGCTTGCATTTCAAAGGAAAAATAGCCTGATCTGCACCTCCTGGAATAATGTGCAGACCAACTTCAGGTTCTGCACTTCCTCATATTTTGCAATGCTTTTCTGAGCTTGGAAAGCAAACCAATAGGCATATAAAATACACTTAGAAATGTGTTGTTTGGTGGGAAATTATATTTAAAACTGTGTACTTTGTGAAGGAATACATGCAAAAAGATGTATTTAAATATTAGTTTTGAAGTCAATTTAATTTTTTAAAAGAAAAATTTACAAATGAATGCAGAAATTCAATGGAATATTTTTATGAGCAGACAGAGGTCAAACTGACTGGGGCTAGAAACAGACTGATTTATCCATCTCTAATCTCAGGTCATCTTTTGGAGGTCAGAAAATAATGAAGGAAGGTCTGCAGTAGAGAGGAAAAACAGTTTATCCAGTCACAGCTACAGGAGGGGGTCTGCCTGAGAGATCAGATAGCTTTGTTTTCCAGGAATGGAAGATTGCAACCCATCTGGAACTGAATTGTCTCTTTCACAGAGGGCATAACTTTTATCACCTGCTGACAGAATGCATCAACCCCGGATTAATGAGCCCAACAGCATCCAGGGATTAGGGAGGGGACTTGCATAACTCAACACCAGTGTGGCAAAGTTATCTGGCTCTTAAATGAGGAAATGCTCCCACAGGTGTGATGTTACCCTAAAAGCAACACTTACTTTGGCACACGCTGATTGTGCCTTAAAATACCTGGAGAAAGAACTTTGGATGATATACTCAGGGTTATTTATCTAGCATGTCTGTGTGTGGCTGCCCATACCTCATTATTTAACAAGAGAGAGATGTGAAGGAAACCCTAACGATTCCTTTTCTTTCAAAAGGAGATTTAACTGATAGTCCAATCCTATGGATCTCTGCTCAAACACAAATCCAATATCATAATCTCAGATAAGTGTGTATAGCAAGTGTTGAAAGCATGCATCTCTACGAATGTTGTTGGACTGCAACTCCCAGCATTGGTGAGACTGGTTAGGGCTGCTGGGACTTGCAGTCCAACAAACCTGGAGGACTGTATGATTACTTCTCTGGTATATAGTGTGGCATCCTGAATCCTGGAGATAGTAAATTGGCTGTATCCCCTTCTTTCCTGGAAACATCCTGGCTGACTCAAGACAGAAAGACAATTTGCCTTATCCAGTTCCAGCAATGTCCCATCAGCTTCACTGGATGTATATACAAAAGCAGTCTGCAGGAATGAGAAGTGAATAATCAAATCACTGGCCTTTTTTTTTTCTACCAAAATGATTTCAACATGCAGTTCACAACTTTGTTCACATTAGATTGCTTCATTTATTGCTGATGTTGTGACAATTTCCGCTGGGGTAATATGAATGAGACAGCGTAAAGGATAAGAAGAGGTGGGTGGATAGCTGTCCAACTTGGACAGTGTGATAACGTTGAGAATAATCAACAGGGCTGCTCTGTGCTGCAGAGATGAAGGAAACTGCGAGCTGACTGTCAGCCCATCCTCACACTTGGAATGCTTGAAGGGTAGCCGATTATTGCTTGGAAACCATGAGCAAGGAATAATCCTTTATGAAGGGAGGGGAGTCTTTACCCTGTGCCTATTCTTACCCATGGAGGTTCCCCATCTGCCCCATGGAGGACCTGATAGACATGGAATCCATCAAGTGTATCCATTCTCTCTTCTCCCATTTGCTGTACTGAACAATCCTATGTATACTTGCCTATAAGCAAGTCCCATTTAATTTAATGGAATTTTCACCTGAGTATGTACACCTAGTATTGCAGATTCTATGAGAGAAGCATTGCAATTAGGGGAGATCCAGGCACAGAATCAGTCACCATTGGTGAAAAGGAAGTCAGTCTTTCCTTCTATGCAGATGACATCTTTGTACAACCACAGAATGGTTTAAAATTTGTGATTGCATTATTAACCACCTGACAAGAATTCCTTGTTGTATGTGGATATGTACAAGATATGGATAAAGCAAAGTTATTCACTTATAAAGAGGGAATAGACCATGGGCCTTTGCACACTACACTGTTATAGCGCTATTATCCCACTTTCAACATCCCATGGAATTCTGGGGTTTGTAGTTTACTGAGGCCAAAGAACTCTCTGGCTGAGAACTCTAAATGCCCCTCTCTAAACCACAAGCCACAGGATTCCATAGGATTTTGAAAGTGAAATAATAGCTCTGTAACAGTGTAGTGCAAAAATGACCCATGTGACTGGGTTCAACATTCTGACTGGGGTTGATATGAAATAATGGGCTAGTCAAAGATTTGTGAGGATTACCATCAGTTCAGATTGTAGTAGGCAGTTACTTCTGAAGATTAAGCCAGATTTAGATAATTAGGATAAGACAACATTGTCATGGACTGCCTGAATGTCAGCAGTCAAAATGTCAATAACGTCTAAGCTTCTGTTTGTTTTTAGCCATATTCCAGTATCTATAACAACTTGCCTTTTAAGAAAATAGAAGAATATGTTACATGTTTTTGTGGGGTTAGCTAAGACATTACAATGAGTATGCCAGAAAATTAGACATTGTTGATACAATCTTATTGTGTGGTTGCTATGAATAGATAATGCAGTCTTAATCCACATCACAAAAGTAACTCAGTACAAATAAAGAATTATTCATAACAAGTGCCATTTACTAATAATCGAAGTATAACTACATTAATTATCACTAACGAGGCATAATGTTATTCCTTTTGTGATAGAAATGTCACTTTTAGTTCCATTTATAATTAGAGTGTTAACTGGTCAAAGAAGACTATCACATACATTGTTGACTTATACTGTGTCTTGCACTGTTGCCTTGTGTTCTGTTGTAGTTGCTGAGATGACTATAAGGTGGAAATTGCTTTCTCTTCCTTGATGAAAAAGAATGAAAAGAAACTTTTCTTGCTACCGCAAGACTCCACAAGTCATAATAGGAATATTGTAAATCTAAAAAACAATATTGTAAATCTGTCAAGCCACACCATGAATCAAGCAGAAGGAGTCTACTCTGTCACAGGGCTTATCTTTCTGCCCCTCCAAACCCACACACATGATACATTTTTGTGGTAATCTAGAGGCCTCCTTCTGCTGCCTATGCCTCAAGGAAGACTTAAAGGACAGTCAGGACAGCAACATATGAGGATCACCATTGTCTCCACAACATAACAGTAGACACTACACAAATATACAACACAATACCCCTCAGAGTGAGAAAAAGAAGAACTCCATATGGACTCCTTCTGATAGTCTAACTTGACTTCTACACAGAATGCTTCCATTGCTGTGCCCAGGCAGAAATAATCAATAAGGAACATAATTTACCACACAATCTCATTCAAAAAGGACAAGATTTTATGCACAATCTCAGGAACAATTTCAATATTGTCATCAAAGAGGACGACAAAGGAGGAACTGTAGACATCATGGACAAATCTGACTACTTCCAGAAGGCTGAGAAGGAACTGTACAACACTACATTTTACAGAATCCTGTTTAACAATCCCACAGAGGAATACCAGAAGGAATTACACAGACCACTCAGGGAATTTCCCATTGAGATGCAGAACCAAATCCAAAGTGTCACACCTCAGGAGCCTCTATCAAGCACATCCTACCTATTGCCCAAAACACATAAACAAGGCAAGCCTGGAGAGCCCATCATCTCAAGCACTGGAACATTCAGAGTTGGTGCCTCTGGGTATATGGTCAATATCCCTAGCTCATATGCCACCAATACTTCCAGCTATTAAAGTCCATCCGCAACCTCCCAGGGCATACCATCTTAGCCACTATGGATGTGGAATCCCTATATACCAACATTCTGTATAAGGGTGGACTTTAAGCTGTCAGGAACATCATTCCAGATGGAACCAAAGCAGACCTAGCCACCAAGGTTTGCCACTTTGTTCTCATACACAACTATTTCACTTTTGGCAATGACATGTATCTTCTAGTTAATGGTACTGCCATGGGCACACATAATATGCCAACATCTTCATGGCTGACCTAGAACAATGCTCCCTTAATTCCTGCACCCAGAAACCTCTTTTCTCCCTGAGGTACATTGATGATCTCTCATAATTTGGACTCATAGAGAAGACTCACTCAAAACATTCCACCAGAATGTCAAAAATTTCTACCCTACAATCAATCTCAGCCTGGAACAATCAACATAACAAGTTTACTTTCTGGAAACCACTGTATAGCTACACTACAGACATCTAAGCACCACACTATATCACATACCTAATGATGGCTACACATACTTACATGCCTCCAATTTCCACCTTGAACACATTACCAAATCCATAGTTTACAGCCAAGCCCTCAGATACAATTGCATTTGCTCAGAACCACAAGATAGGGATGCAATACTCATAGAATTTCAACAAGCATCCCTCAAGCTACAGTATCTACCATATGAAGTAAAAACAAACAAATCAACAAGGCAAGGCTTATACCCAGGACAAAGCTGTTACTGAACAGACTAAAGACAGGAAATGACAGAACCCCACGAATGGCCACCTACAGCTCCTAACTAAAACCACTCAGATGTTAATGAAGTGCAATCTAGTCTGGACAATAATGCTGCCTTCTCAAGGTTCTTGGTGGCAGCCCTTTACTTGTCTACAGACAGACTCCCATCTCAAACAGTTACTTACCTAGAAGAGGACACACAACATGGATGGGGAGATGGGTATAAGACCTTGCCACAAACCCACATGCCCACTTTGTCCACACATCTACTCCAGAAATGTCATCACAGGACTTAATCACATCACCCACAACATCAGAAGTACTTTCAGTTCCTCATTCTCTGATATAATATATGCCATTCTCTGTCAACAATGCCCTTCAGCACTCTACAGCGAACAAACAGACCAGTCTCTGCACCAGAGGATAAATGGACATAAATCAAGCATTAGGAATAGAATACTCAAAAACCAGTGGCAAAACACTTCAGTCTTCCTGGGCATTCCATCTCGGACCTTAGAAAAGCAGTCTTTGAACATGAAAATTACAAAGGAAGATTGGAAAGAGAAACAGCAGGAATATATTGGAATATATGTACAAACTCCAGTCCATTGACAGTGGATTGAACAGAGACAGTGGTTTCCTGGCACATTACACACATTACAATGCTAGTTAACACCCCAACCTTATGAAGGCTCTCTTGGCCAGTTTATCACATCTTCTTTCTAGTTCCCAGCCAGCATCACTCTACATTCCAGTAATTCCCTTCACCACTCATACGGTTCTCTACTCACTTTGGCTTTAGGCAACATCTTTCCTCCTGCCATTGTCCCCCAACAACCATCATTAAAACCAAATTTCTTCACCTCATTCATCAGCATGCCCACAAGTTTTGCATTTCTGTTGCTGTTCGCTTATACTAACTGCTTATTCATAGCTATAAAGATCTGTTCCTAGGCACTTCACTCCATGCATCCGATGAAATAGACTTAAGAGTATGAAAGCTTATGCTCCTAACTTCTTTCTCTCAGGCCATTTCCACATGGGGTATTTGAAATGGTGCAGTCTGTCCTCCAGGGAGGACGTCTGCACCTGGAAGCGGGCTGGGTACGGACTATTTAACGTAGATCCGCACCTCAGTCTGCTCCAGAACGACCCCAAGTGGTCGTCCAGCATGCTTTTGAAAAACCTGTTTCTTTCAGTCTTTTGAAAGCACGGAGCGTGCCATTGTGAGCCTACTCCCTTGTGCAGATTCGCAGGCTCGCACCAGTGTGAGCCTGCGATCTGCTGGGGGCAGGCTTTAGGCTGGTGAGCTTCAGCAGTTGGTCGAGACCATCGACCAACCAGAAGCTGCCATTTTTGATGCCGGAGCAGTGCGGAGCGATGAGCATGCACTGCTCTGGAGCAGCCTGGACTGGGCCAGGGAGCCGTAAGACCCGGTAAGTAGTGGCACGGGGCGATTCCCTCACCCCGTGCGGAAATGGCCTCAGTCTGAAAAGTGCTACGAGATCCCTTTGCATCAAAGGAAAGAGTTTTTAAAACTGAAAACATTTTAAAACTGAAACTCTAGCTGGGACTAACTGTGTTTAAGCCCTGAATGTAACAATAACTGTAACTTGTTACTTTTAAAAGCAACTTCCTAAACTCTAGGTCAACTCAATGGTTCTATTCAGAGAGTGCTAAAGCACACTGTGGTTTGGAGCACCATACTATTAAGGGCACCACAACAGCTTTCAAAAATTAAATCATCCAGATTAGCATGTATGCAACAAATATATTGCTGCAGGTTCCCACATGTTAAAATAGATCAGAAAAGTTTTATCATCAGACATCTCACCTTTGATATAATTTATTTTAAAGGGAGTCATTTGGGGGTATTTTTATTTTTGTGTTTGTTTTGTTTTTGGCCATGAAGGAACTAATCAATTTGGTGGGGGAAACTGGAGACAGTAGTTTCTTTGTTAAATCGATATATAAATATATCAAGATACCTTGTCTAGAAATGTCATCTGAATCATTTGTAGGGGCATACATATGTTAGCAAAAGTAAGAGAAACAGAAAGCATTTAAAAGTAGATGAATATCATTTCCATCTAAAGATTCCATCTTACTAATTCCAGGTGGGTATTCAGGAAAATGTTTACGTCTTTTAAATTATTTGTGAAGTATCTTGGTTGCTTCACAAGTAATTTAAAACCAAGATGCTTAATATGAATGCTGTCTAACTAGTCAGATTAAATACAAAAGTTCCTGTGTAATAGCTGCTAATGTTCAGCACATGTGGTGGGAATGCCCTTTGGTTAATAAACTATGAGGGAATGTCCCAAATATTATTTGGCTAAGACTGGGCAATATATTGAAATTGGATCCTCTTTGTGATTTCCTTCAGTTTTCTAAAGGATCTTAAAGCCTTTGTTGAATATCTCTTGTTTACCAGTCCACAGACAGACAAAAGACCCTATCCTCCTTCAAAATCTGGAATTGGCTGAAAGTCACTTCTGTATTTGAAAAATGATCAGTTGTGCAATGCAGAGGGGGCCTGAAATCCATTTAAAAGGTGGCTTATCTCCAGGGGCCCATTCACACTACACAATCATGGTGCTATTATTCCACTTTAACTTCCATGGCTATATCTTGTGGAATCCTGGTACTGGCAGATTAGGAAGGGGCATTTAGAATTCTCAGCCAAGGAGCTCCACTGGTACCTCTGACCAAACTACAAACCCTAGGATTCCATAGGGTGGAATTATAGCAGTTCAAGAGGAATTGAACTGCTATAATTCTGTAGTGTGATTTCCCAGGAGAGGCAATTTGACTAGAAGAGGGGAGGTTTGGGAAATCTCAAGAGATCAAGAGCTGAAAGAAAAAACAAAAAACAAAACAGCTGGGGGGATGTATATAGCCCTAGGGATGCCCTCTGTGTATCCCTACTCCTGCTTCCAAAGAGCCTTTTAAGGGTTCAACAGGTGGTCTTATGGCCATTTTGGTGCTACACTGTTATAGTGCTGTTATTCTACTTTCAACATTCTGTTTGCAGTTTAGGGAGGAGCCTTTAGAATTCTCAGCCAGAAAGCTCTTCAGCCTCAGTAAACGACAAACCTCAGAATTCAACAAGATGTTGAAAGTGGAATAATAGCACTATAACTGTGTAGTATGGAAATGGCCTATGTGTTCTGCTTTCACCACCAGTGCCTAAATTGTTCACACTGTCTCCTGACTTGAGTGTTTTCATTCTTTCCCTCTGCCCCCATGAACCTCCTCAAGAAGCCATGGTGAATGAAAAGTTGTCAGAGGTACAAATTATAGATAACACAAGGGATAATTATTATAGATAACACTTTTTAATATTAGGCTCTTCCAGACAGGCTATATGTGTTAGAAGGTTGCTGTGTCCCATTTTTTCCTAAAGATACAGATGTTGTTTCTTCAATTCCATATTGTTTCAGGCTATTCCCTCTTCTTTTCCATAGTACCATGAAGTATTCTATTCCTAGCCAAAAGGCAAGGCTGTTTAAAAAGAACCCAAACCTGATATATTCCACCATCTGGTAAACTGCAATAATTGAAATAGGTGTGGTCAAAACTTCACTCTTCTAATGTTTGAGATGTTTCTATCCTAATTCCCTTCTTCTCCACCCCCAGAATTCCACTTGTCAATCTTTTCCATTTTTCTTTATATATATATTTATATATTCATGCATCTTTGGTGATAGAACAGTAGGTTCCATTAGTCAGAAAATCACCACTCCATACACACACTAGTCAATTTCAACTTGGGTTGAAGGTGCCAGATTGGGAAAGGAATGAGGAATGTCATTAGAAACTTTCCTCTATTTTAATTCTCAGGTTGATTAGTGTGTCAGAGAATGTGTGACAGAGATTTTTTGAATTGCAAAAGTGGCAATGGTGCTCTTCCTATATATCTGTGTGTGTGTGTGTGTGTGTGTGTGTGTTTCCTTAAAGTAGGGATAAGCAATTGTGGAAGGCTAGGAGGCCACATTAGCTCATCAGGAGACCTTAGAGGGCTGTGTCCCCCCAATCAGACCAGTTCCCACAAAATAATTATCAAAAATGCAAATGCTGTTTAGGAGACCTGAGAGCATTCTCACCATGTTCTTGGATCTCTCTGGGCCTCTAAAGGGCATTTGAGGGCATTCTAAGGAGAATTTTTTTTTTAAAGATTTTGCAAAAACTTGTTTTGATCTTGAGGGTCACAGAGGACTTCAAAATGTGGTAGAAATAGACTTTATAATGTTCAGGGAAAGGTACTTGGCAAAAAAAAAGTTTCATATAAGCTGCATTAAACTTTTTTGTGCCAAGTACCTTTCTCTGAACGTTATATACTATAGTCATTATAAAGTGGACCTGTTTTGGAGTAGTTATCTTCTGGTTCTTTGTGGAAATACACTCCACATGCCCTAGAAATCATTTTGGGGGAAAATATTTTTGATCCCTGAGGGTCACAAAATGGCCCTGGGGGATAGTATGTGGCCCATGGGCTACCCGTTGCCCATTACTGCCTTAAATCAAGGCCTCTCTCTCTCTTTCTCGCGTGCACACACACACACACACACACACACACACACACACACACTACCTGTGTGAACCAATACATTGAAGGAGATTGTCTATAGGAGGAGTGAGGTGGAGTGGGGTGATCTTAATCTAAGGAAACAAGCACAGCAAATGGCACCATTGCTATTTACCTCTATTACACAGTTTGTTTTGATTTTTTGGGGGGGGAAATGAGTAGACACTGTGGGAGAAACAGAAGGAGCCCCCACAAGGATTGTAATACATCTGGGAACACACTGTGGGAAAGGTGTGAGGGAGTTGGACTCATCTGCATCTAATATCACATCCCAGCTCACAAATAAACCAAAATGGGTTGCTTTTCTACTGAAGTGTTTTGTTTTTTTTAAGTCAGGAGGTTGTTTGGACAGGAAAGTAATAAGAAACCTCAAGAATCATTAAGAAGGAGCATTAAATGATATCATTCATCTGCACAGATCACTAGTCTGGATGAGTCTACTGTTGGCTAATATGTTTAAGAAAGTTAAAATAATGTAAACTGAAAGACATTGAGTGTGTAGTTGACATGCTGTGTGTGTACTTCCTGGATAAATTCATCTTTCAAGGTGTGTAGATAGTGTGTGCATTTTATTTTGATTCATATCTCTTGGTGGTGGCTACTACAAAATGGCTGTGTTTAAGTTTCTACAGTATAAATCTTTTACATAATGTAGCTGCATCTCATTACATTTTTTAAAATCTTGTATATTATTCTGAGATTAAATCTAAGGCATGCAGCTAACTCAGGTTACAGATACGATCCGCTGGACTACGTATACTGGATTTGCATATAGAATAATGGGTTCCAGTCTCAAATCAAATATGGATTATGCAACTGGAGCCATTTCTACATTAAACTGCAAACCCCAGGATTCCATAGGATGTTAAAACTGGAATAATAGCACTATAACAGTCTAGTGCAGAAATGGCCTGAAAGTCTTAGCCAATCTGTTAATCATGTTTGAGATTCTTAAATGCAACTATTCCATGTGAGAGCTATGTACAAAAGTCTCAGAATTCTTCAACATGTTTGTTGGCTGAAATACACAGGAGAGACATATCACCAGTTCCTGGCATCATTGTTATCAGCTCATCACTATTAGTAAGAGTACCACTCCCCTCCACAGATATTAATTTATTAATTTGTGTTTTTGTGTTTGCTTTTGCTGCCACCATTAGTAGTAGTAGAAGCAGCAGCAGCAACTGTGTTGGAAGTCTGGCCACCATTTTGTGTCTTTCACAATGGCCCAGCCCAAGCATTGTTCCACGGTATTCTGAGAATATGGTGGCTGCTACAAGAAGATCGTAGAGAATATGTGGAAACCAATTCTGCAGAGAGGCCTTACTTTTCTTGATGGGGAAGAAAAGAAACATCTCAGAAATGTTCTCAGAAGCATGTGTTGTGAGATATTTTGGCTCAGGTTTGCTTTTTTTGTTCCATCAAGAAAAATTGGCCCAATAAAACATCACTCGCATATCATGCATCTCCTTCTTTACAGTGAATTTAACAGCCTTTCTCTGTACTGCGTGATTTTTTTTTCCTGTATCTACAAAGAGTTTCTCCTCACTATAGTTCTGTCAGGTCAGAACTGGTGATCTCTTTCCTTTTGTCCACTTTAGTAGTGTAATCTCTGTTCCGAATCTATGAATGGTTTCATTTTGGATGTTCAGCGGTATCATGTTACCTATTCAGTTCCTTTCATTGTTTGAATTCAACACAGTAACAACACAGTACTTCCTCAAAGATGTTTTTTCCTCAGCACTGGAATGAATAAGCCTCCCAGCTCCTCAAAAAGATAATTATCTCTAGCCTTCGAGAGCTGAGGCTACCTGATCTCTGGAAAACACAGATGCTCTGAAGGTGCTATGAAGATATCTGATCCCAAGGAAAGTCACCTTTGTACTGCTCAATACACTGAGTTTTCCTTTGGAGGGGAGGAAAACTATTACCTCATCATTGCTTTGATTAATGAGGTATATTTTCTGGAAAAGATTGGCCCAACCTAATTTATAGAGTTGTGGGGCAATCTAGTCTATTCTTTATGGGTGATCCAAAACTTTTTATCAAAAACGTTGGTTACCTGAAACGTCAGTTTCTATAGAGACAGGACAGGAGCTTTGGGAAAATCTCAGAACTGCCAATGGTCAGTACCTCCTCCTAACAGTATTACCTGTGTAATTTTACCAGTACTCCTTTCCTCAAAAAAAATAAAAAATAGATGTTAGTTATTTCAATTGTTGTTCTTGTAGTTCTGCATTATTTTTGTCAAAAGAGTGGGACTGGCAGTAGTGGGATTTTCTTCCACATGTACCGAAAAAACTTGGCTGATCTAGTGTACTGTCTACCTTGATTTGTATACATGTGAATGGTGGTGGTGAGTGTCATTTGCCATTTTTGTTGTGGGAACAAAATGTCTTAGGCTGTCACTGAGAAGGAGCAGGTCAGAGCTAAGATGATCTTGATAGTGGTATCAGCTCTTGAAAATCCTTGTTGTCCATGATCCTTGCTTGTCTCCAACCTAGACTCTTGTCAGCATAAGCCTATGAAAAATGGGATTCCCATGTTTACGATAAATGTACAGTCATCCACTTTGTAAGACTCCCCCACTCCCATATTCCTTTCAATTTCTTCATCTGAAGTTGAAGAAGAAGGAGCATTTTAAGAGAAGGCTGAGCTCAAACTCTAGGTTCCTTTTTCTTTTATGGCTGTAGTGGAAGATAGGTCCATCTGGTATGTATGGCTAGGTCAGGGTGGGAAACTTTTGGTTCTCTAGATGTTTTGAAACACAACACCCACAGTGCCTTATTGTTGGCCATGATGGGTGTTGTAGACCATGTCTTTAAGGCTAAAACTTTCTTATTCCTGGGCTAGATCTGGTGACAGTGTTAGAGCTACTCCCTTCTCCAGGCTCTGGAGTCATACTTGTCCATCTGTTTTGAAATATAATTGAATATTTCTTTCCTAATATGGTAAAAATATTTCTGCTCTTGGCAAAATGAGTGGGTTTACTTCCAGCTAGAGTGGCAACTTGCACATCAACAAAGAAGAGAACAAAAGGAGGTGAGGCAGATTTACATAAAACATATGTATGTTAATTTATATGTATAGATAAACATTTAGAAAGAAATGCTTTGATCTAAATAGAGATATAAAATATCTCACCCTAGAGGGGAAGGCTGTGGCTGGGTGAACTGTATACCCATTCAGTCTGTAATTCATGTGCTTAAACTCTTGATGGGCAACTTCAAGGTCCTTTGCTTTGCTCTTCCTTCCTATGGTTCTTCATTTTTTGTATTAGACTGGAAAACCCTTCAAACAGAGAATGGTTCTCTGAAAATCAGGACATGTGGCCATTTTATTCTCAACTAGCCACCATCACAGCTGTTCACTTCTTGCCCTGTCTTATCAGGGCCACCTTGTACCACCACACAGAAAGAGAGGGAGCAGCACAGGGAGTCGGTTAGGTCTTCTCACTTATCCAATGAGAGGGCAGGAGAATATGCCATGGGAGCAAGGAAATGGACAGAGCTCTATATCTTGGCAGCAGGCCCCCTGCTCCTCAATGGGCCTCAGCAGGTGCCCAATAATACTGACCCGTTACAGGTTGACATGCATGAAGGTAAAGCTTGGTCTCTCTCATCTAACTCCAGAAAGCTATCCCACAGCCTAAGCCAAAGATTTCAAGATGATTTTCTAATTACTTTAATTTTGTTTTTGTTTTTGTTTTTTATGGAGCATTGTGTGATCTTTTTCAGGACTAGAATGAACACAGGCCTCTGCATTTTATAATTTATGAAGCAGAACAATCTTCACTAGATAGATCTGGCAGCCTGACAGGGAAAAAAAAAGATAGCACCCAAAAAGAGATTTTTTTACTTCATTACACCTGCCTCAAAGGAACCTGCATCCTCAGAGAATGTTCTCCCTCAGGCTTGCATTTAGAAAGGCTGCCCTCTTTTCCCACCTGATTTGTTACACTTAGTTTGAGGAACTGTGACAATGCACACAGGTTGCAGTGATTTTCTAATATACTGAATAATATGTCAGCAAGACTATTGTGGATTTAGACCAATATATACAGTTTCTTGTCTAAGGGGAACCATATGGTTGTAGGAGAAATCATTTTATTTTACTTGGATGGACAGTAAGTAGAAACACATTCCAGATTTCATGGGGGGCCCTTTTTCTCCTCCCCCTGTGACAGCTGGAGTAGTCCTAGTACTTGGCCTCTGGTTGTTCCAACTATTTGATAAGAGCATATAGTTTAACACAGAACCCACCAAACTGTAAGCTATATTGTAATGCCTGTTGAGCTATATGACTAATATGACACCTCCTCAAGCTAGTTCAGTAGGTCATCTCTGCTGTTGTTATAACTCTTAGTAGTAAAGGGATTGAAAAAGAGACAAAACATTGTCCCAGTGAAAGCCACTTGCACTTTCTCAGGAGTTGAGAATTAACTTTTATTTACTCAAAAATATGACCTCATCTAAATTCTTTCAGAAAGAGAGGGAGAGAGAAAAAGAGAAAGAATTAGAAGCATGTGGTATAATTAGAAATTTATGACAACTGACTTTCTTAGTCTCTGCATGTTATATACTGACTTTCTCAGCCACTTTATACTGAAGTATATTTGTTTCTCATTTTATTGGTAGTTGCCATTAAGTTTACTGCCCAGTTTCAATTATTATTGGCCTGCTGAACTGTCACTGCTTTAACAAAAAAGCGTGTTTTTCCATATCACAACAAGCCATGGTATTTATAATCCATGGTTTGTTTTTGAAGGTGTAAATTGCATAGCAGATAACCAAACCATGATACATCTTCCCCATTCTTGATTTATCTCATGCTCCTTTTATCATCTCTTGGTTTTGGATACACAGCAGAAGAAACAGGCCAGGAATGAATTATGGTTGCTGGCTTAGATATCACAACAAGCCAAATTTCAGAAACCAACAACAAACTGGATGTAGAGTATAATTTGTGGCTAGTTGAGCAATCACAGTTTGTTTGTGGTTTGTATATCATGACATACAAGATTGTTAAACATTATGGTTTGTTGTGGTGTACAACTGTGCTCAACATAGATCTAAACAGAAAAACAATAGCCCTTTTGGTTACTCATCTGAAAAGACATTTCCACCCACCTCTGCTTTGCATTTGTAGATCCCACATAAGTCTTTTGTTCAAAGACATCCAGAACTCAGGCTGTGGAATGCAGTTTTCAGCTTTATCCTTCATAAGTATCCTTTTTAGATCCAATATCTAATTGTCATGTACTGCTACAGATTTGAGAAATGTGACCCCAGGGTGACTGCATGGAAAGAAGGTAACTCAGGAATAACATCTAAAAAACCAGATGTTTTAGTGTCGATTAAGGAAAGAGGGACTTAATTTTGTTTCATGCATTGTAAAGCTCTATGTCAGGTTCATTTATGCCATCGGTCATATAGAAGTAACCTCACTGTAGTCTTTTAAATACATTTATTACTACTTAATTATGAAGCAGATAGTAACTATTATTAGTATCTGCCTGTGAAGTTATATAGTCATCCAAATAAAAGGAGCATTAATATATTTGAATCTAATGGTTTAGGTGGCTGCCTCTGAACATATGGCAAACATGATTGCCAGTGATTCTGCCTAGAGGGGTTCCTTGCATTGGGCAGAAGAAGATAGATACCTCAGTGGTAGATCTTGGAGGAAAGGTAACAACTGTGAAATTTGGGAGGCCTGCCTTCAGCCCCATAAGCTAATTTGCTGTCCTCAGCAACTTTGGATTGTCAATTTCCTCTCGATGTATCCATCACTGTTTTTACTGCAAAAGCTAGGGTTGCTCACAAGGGCCACGATTTGGTTTAGGCCCCATTTTGATGACTAAGACCTGGGACTGATTCAGATCTGGACCCAATCCAGATCCAGACCCTGACCTGAACTAAGATAAAGGAATTGAATTTCCAGTTCTTCTCGCTGATTTGCATTGGACAACCCCAAAGCTTACTTTTAAAAATTGTTTCACATATCCACATAAAATTTGAAGACACAGTAGACCCTGCTCAATTTCATACAAGTGATTTAAAGGATTTTGTGCTATAGCACCTGTGAAGTTTGCTATTTTCCAAAAACAAAAACAATTTTTAAAAAACTTTAGCTTTGTAGTTGACTTGGCAATTCACTTCACATTCTTCTTGTCCTAGTACTGTCCTGCTAGAGCATCAGTTAACTAAGTCTGTTAAAGTTTAACTAAGATACACAGTAATCATAATGATAATGAAATGGCAGCTTATTTAAAAGGAAGGCACCTTTTTTGTTTTATTCTATCGACAAATTAACTGTTGAGATTTGGTGATGCAATGTAAGGAAGTAGGGGAGCATGCTTTATTTATTTATTACCAGCAGTGTAAGTGTTGAGATCCTCCTGAAAATCCTCCCTTTTGGTATTTCATTCTCTGAGGCTGGTATCAGAAGCTCCTCTCATTGTCCCATATTCTCCCGTCCATATTCTCTTCCAGAGTTGTACGCCTAACCCTTGGGGGAAGTGAAAGCTGGTGCTGACATCACCCCTTGTTCCTGCTCCACCATTTTGCCCCTGCTACCTGGTTGGACTTTTCTTCTGTGTTGGCCCTGACTGAGACTGCTTGATGTTGGATTTTATGGTTTTATTGTATTGCAGCAGACTGCTGGTACCATAAGATTTTTTCAGAAAGCCGTACTCATTTGTTACTTACAGTGAAGGCAGATAGCAATCCTAGGATCTGCTGTCACCTCAGAGTGGTCTCAGGCTATGTTTTGTCCTTTCTGTGGTGAAAATCTTGCCTGCCTTCCATTTGATGCCTAATTAATAATGATAACGATAACAACAACAACGTGGGGCAATTTGCCTAGGGAGGAGAGCATAAATTGTGCTACCTGAAACACACACAGACACAAATGAACAAGATAACATAAAGGCAAACAGGAAGTCAATTTAGGCTGTTCAGCAACACAGAAGGAAATTAAAAATCTGAGGAACTGAGCAAGATCAACTGAGATGACAGTCAATATCCACCCACTCTTTTCTGCAGTTCTTTCACAATCTGCTACCAATATGGAATAAAGAGATGTAGGGAGGAGAGAATATCTTATGTATCTTCATTACATCACAGAATTCCTCCTTGTAAGCACTGTGACTGGAGAGTACAGGTGAAATTCTTCCAGATTGCACAAAAGAGCTATAAATGAGCAAAGCCCAGCTCTCTCTCCTCCTTTTCAGCATTATATCACCTTGATGTTGCCAAAATACACTAACGGCACCAGATCTTATCTGATCTTGGAAGCTGAGCAGGGTCAGCTCTTGGATGGAAGACTACCAATGAATACCAGGTCCTGTAGGCTATATTTTGGAGGAAGGAACTGGCAAAACTACCTCTGAATATTTCTTGTCTAAGAAAATCCTATGAAATTTACAGGGTTGCCATAAATTGACAGGTGACTTGAAAGCACATATGCACACATACATGTTGGAGACATGCTATCTGGCTTTTCCCCATATATTTTTAATGTCTAGATTATTCTAAAGCACTGTGATCTGGGCCATTCCATTCTAGAACTGACTTGTATGTTCTGGTTCACATCTTGTCCAACTTTGTCTGAGTTAACCCAACTCCTTTTGTTATTCAGGATTTGGCTGAATAGGTTGTCCAGCCCTATCAAAATACTACCCCTTTGGTGAGGATCTGATGGTGGAAGAATGATCTCTTCCTGATGATGGAAAGCTATAGTCTATGAAAGCTCATGCCACAGTAAGTTTGGTGGCCATTATGCTCCCATTGAACTTGATGTTCTTTCCAAAGATATTCAGTGTTTTGCTGAATGATGTTCTGATTGACCTTGGTGGTGTTCCATCTGTTATGGAAGCCAAACTTGTATTTCCTGTACAGTGTAATGAACGATAAAATAAATGGAGTACACATCCACTCACTGATATAACCTTTCAGACCATCAGAAATATTAGCAACAAAACCCCAGAGAAACAAGGCACTTTATGGTTGGTTTATTTTGTATATTTAAAAGGTATTCAGTTCTTTATAATTGGATTAGTCTGTATGTCCTGTATATGTGAAAAAAGATTAAATATATGTGGACAGGGAGAGAAGAGATGAATGATTCCAATGCACGCTAAATGTAACTAGCTAGCGAACATCTCAGTTTAAAACCCCTTTGCTTATTAAAGTCACACATCTGTTTTGGGGGAGGAGATTTGAGTCTTCAAGTCATATCATGTAATGAACTTATACAGGGGAGCAAATACTACACTGATCAGCACAAATAATTAGTTCCAGAAACGATCTCTTTCTGGCAAAAGTTTCACAAAGAAACTCACACTGACATGTATGGAAGAAAAGATTTCTGTTTATTCAAACATGATATTTTGCCTTTTGTTGTGGTGAGGAGGACCTGCCTTTTATTGCATTATTGAAACATCATCAAAGTCTGGAAACCCTAATGGCACTCCAATGAAAACTCAATGCTTCAGTTGAGAAATCTTAAATTCAAAGCAGCTCTGTGAACTTGGCAGCTCACATAATAACAATACAATATGTGCTGAAAGCCTGTTAGAAAGCAAAATGGAAAAGGCATCCATGCTTCTGGTGATGGTGAGAGATCAGGCCCTGTTGCAATGATTTATTCTGTTTTGAAGAGAGAGACAAAACTTCGATCCAAAGCCAAGCATTACCACAAACTGCCATTTGTTGGATTGTCCTCACAGGTGTTTGACACTAAACACTCTCAGACCTTTGCCTCTGTTTCTTCCCGTAATGAGACAATATTGCCCAGTTGTATCACCTGAGGAGACCACAACTGTTGTGGTTATCCTTCGGACTCACCTCTAGGCAGAGACAGAGGTTTTATTTTTATGTTCTTTGGGTGGCTCTGGGAAAGCAGTTGTCTCTTTCTTCCCTCAGGGTCTTGACATGAAAGAGGTTGAGAGTTTGTAAAATGTTAAGGCTGTAATCTTTACAGACTTAATTGAAGAGCCAGGAGAAACGGTGTGGTGAAGTGGTTAGAGTGCTGGAGTGGGACTTGGAAGATCCAGGCTTGAGTCCTTATAGAGTCATGAAAATGCTTGGATAAGCTTGAGCCAAGCTCTCTTTCTTTCATTCTGACTTACCTTACAAAAGGTGAGGATGAAGTGAGGAAGAAGAAAGCCATGGAGCCACATTCAGCTAATCAGAGAAAAGCAGAGTATAAATAAAAATCAATCAAATAAATAAGCAAATAAATAAATAGATAAGCAAGCAAGCAAGCAAGCAAGCAAGCAAGCGACTCTCTCTGAAATTGGAGGGCCTTCTGAACAAATCTTCTCAGAGCTTGCTTCCTGACTATGCATCTTGGAAACTGTCATTTTTACTGACCAGAAAAATCTCTACAAATTTTGTTTCACTTCATATATTTATTTTCTTTTGATTGATAGACTGAAAATATTTATCGACTCATTGCTATATGAGGTCTTGAAGTGCCCTAACAAAAAAACACCAAAATAATCAGAACAAATACAAATTAAATAATATTGGCCAGCATTCAATATTGCAGTTACAGATTTGTAACTGTATTCAATATTCAGTAAGACTGTGTACTCTTAGACCATCTCCACCCTACCACTGAGACCCAAGAGCTCTCTGGCTGAGAATTCTAAATGGCCCTCCCTAAACTGCAATCCCCAGGATTCAACAGGATGTTGAAAGTGGAATAATAGCACTATAACGGTATAGTGCGGAAATGGCCTAGTTGTAAGACTATATAAATGCCCCTCAGCCCAAGTTAACAACAAGCAGCCAGGTCGGGCAAAGAAGGTCTCTTCAGCTGCTGATAAGGGCACAAGGTGGATGATGTTTCCAGCACCGTCCCACCAGTCAGCAAAGCTGCAACGATCAAAAGACTCCTGTTGCAAGTCTTTGTTGCAGCCTCACTCACTGGTGGGAGTGGGTTGGAAATGTCCCTGCTTGCACCACAATCAGCAGCTGAACAAACCTACTTTGCCTGATCGAGCTGCTGTTTTTAAGTTGGACTGAGGGGAGGTCAGGCCAGGGGATGCCACTTAATTATGCATACATAATTAGATAGCCGGTGTAGAATATCAGCAACTGCAATTAAAAACTAAAACAGTAAGTTTCAGTGTTTATTGACTAGGAAATGCCAAAGAAAAATGATAAGGGTTGGCATCCTGTTAGTGAGTTGTGATGGGGTAAGTAATCTGCAACCCACTTTTGTTGGTTGTTGCAGAGATCAGAATTCTGTTTCAGCCATGCAATGAACAAAATCCCATCCCCCCATCCATCTCTTCAGTGTGGCAGCCCTGCCCCACACTGGGCATTTCAGTGGTTGTGGGAAGCAGTAGTGAAGCACCCAGGTATTTTCCTTTAGCTAGAGCCCTAGCAATGCTGTCATGAAGGCCCCATGGAGATCCCCAGGGATGCCTATCATAGTGTGCAGTAGTTTTTGGAGTGGTTGTAATGGGAGACCTGTCATCATAGGTATGTGCCAGAGATGCATCTCCCAATAAAGGATCTCAGTCACAGGTTTAAAAGGCTGTGAAAGTGCATGATAAGTCTGGGTGCCTTCTGTATGAGAAGGGGAAAGTATAGGATGCCATAGGTAAGCATCAGCTCTAGAGGTTATCTTTGGGAGTCACTCTTAGAAAAGACAGGGGTGGTTAGCTCTATATTTTTCAGGTTCCTCTGGGAATGTAGTTGAAAGGGAAGGGAGGAACCACAGAGAAGGCCTGCTTCAACATTTATGGGTACAGTTCTATATCTGGTTGGCAACATATAACAGTGAAAACCTCTGAACTTTAAGAAACAATGGCATAAAAAGAACCAGATCAAAAGCGAGCACATAAAAACCAATGCACCATGTGAAAGTAGTGTCTGCATAACTTAACAGAGAAGGAAAAGAGGAAAGAACCTTAAAATCAAGGCAATAAAAAAAAGCAAAAGATGGGGACTACATGGAATAGAGACAACAGAAGAGAAAAAAGTAATAAGTGGTCAGAAATGGATGGGGGAAAGAAAGAAATAGAGAATGCTCTAAGAAAATAAAACAAGTGAAGACAAGGCCCAGAGTAAGGCCAGCAGACAGTGGGTTAGGGAACTGATCCAAGGTATTTGATTATAAGATGAAAAGACAGAAAAAAATTTCCTGGACGGAAAAAGAAAATCAAAGGAAGAGTGTTGGAGACTGTGGCGCTTTACACAGTGAACTCCCTCCTTGTAGGGTTGCCTGCTTCAGCTAAAGATATCCTCCTACAAAGAAGCAATATCCAAGAGGAAGCCCTGCCTGTTCTGATTTTTGTCACAGAATGGGAAGTGCTTTGTAGCTTTGGGGAATGGTACCAGGCACCCAGAAGCATTCACAACCGCCTCCCATTTACAACAGCGATAGGTGAAGTGCAGCTCTCCGCTTGTTCTTGAACCACCCAGAATTCCTCATCACTGCCTCTTCTGGCTTATGGGAACTGCAGTCCTAATGGGGACTTCATTTTCCCAGTTGTAATTTATTACCACTGACTTGCATTAAAAACTGAAGCATCTCATGGTACCTGTCTTCCTAACATTTCAGCTCCCTGCATGCATATCCAGACAGTCTGCTGAGACCCTGATCCTACCCACCTTTTCTTTCTGTCCCAATATATGTCATAGCCCCCAGCATCATTCGCATCCATCTCCCATGGCTGAAACATTAAAAACACTCAAGCTAACCACTCTCCAAATGGTGGTTGAGTTTCCCTTGCTCCCTGCTACCCCCAGAACCTCTTCAACTGCATAAAAATCAGCTGTGCTTTAACCAAATCCAAGAACCAGAAATGATGCAGTCTCACATCTGGTCCTACTAGGAGTGGCCAAGTGGCCTGCTGAGAGGGTGGGGAATAATTTTTGCCCTCTCCACAGCTATCCACTCCTGCTTGAGGGGCTATGGAGAGAACATAATAGCAATCAAACAGAATTGGCCCTAGAGGAAGACACGGTGAAGCAACTACTCTGGGGCAGGAATAGCGACCTTCCAATCATTTCTCTTTATCCCTTTGCCCGTATTTCTCTCTTGGAGCACAGAGTGTATGTATGACACTGCCAGTCCTTCACCTCAGTGGCCTCTGAAATGGTGAAACTCTCATCTTGTTACTAGTGTTGAAGTGAAACAGAATGGCCAATCCAGTCTGCTTACATGGAATGGTGTGCAGAGGATGGTGATTGCTGTCTTGTCTTTAGCCTCAGGGAGGAAAATGTCCTGGGCTGCCCCTCCAAGCAAAATGGCTGTGCATCATGCATCATTCTTTGGCATTTTTCACATTATCAGAACTCTTCCTACCTTTTCTTGATAGCAATTCTAATTCCTTTAGGCCATTTCTGCACTGCACTGCACTAAGGCAATTTCTGCACTGCACTGTTATAGTGCTATTATTCCACTTTCAACATCCTGGGGTTTGGAGTTTAGGGAGGAACATTTTAGAATTCTCAGCCAAAGGCCTTTTTGACCTCAGTAGATGACAAACTCCAGAATTCCACAGGATGTTGAAAGTGGAATAATAGCACCATAACAGTGTACTGCAGAAATGGCCTTAGTTTAGTAGGGATGTTACAATATTCATACAGCTATGAAGATTCTTTACCAGTGTTTCAATCCTTGGGCAAATATGCTACAATAGGCTCTTGTTTGGTGCATTCCACTACTATCCAGTTCTATATTTATGCAGTGCTCAAGCAGGTGTGTCCTAGGCCAGCATGAGCAGGTATGTGTGTGACACACAGCCAACCATCTCCATTGTATCTCCAAGGATGATCTGATCTCCATGGTTGCATAGATTGAATGCCAAACTGGATAGGATGATCTGAGGGATGAATCTGGAGCAGGGAGAATGGCTCCTAGCCAGGAATGGACAACTACCCTTGAGATTTGGATTTTGGATTATTATAAAGTGTTGCAAGATTGCAAACACAAGGCAAAAAGAAAGAAAGAAAAATACCCCGAAAGGCTGCAAAACACATTATTCTATAGCTGAGATGAAAGTGAGTACACAATTGCCATATATTCGCCAGATGAATCATAGCTTTGTATGGCATGGGACCTTACAAAAGGAAATGAAGCGTATTTCTTTCACCAGCTCAAAAATGCTACCCTAGAATATTCAGCTCAGTTGCTGCAGGAAGGACCCTGTGGGGGGAAGATACGTAAGGACCAAATGTACCAGAGTGATATAGGTATGCTGTTCTGTGGGCTTCTTTTTGACATAAACCTTGGTTCTTTTGGAACACACCTCTGGCATGCACCTTTGATACAGCATAGGGCCCCAAAGAAACAGTAGCCCAAGTAAGAAACAGAAAGCAAGGCTGCTATAGACAGGGATCTGTAATTCACACACTAGATGTCACATCATCCTGGATACTTTTCAGAAGGCAACAGTGAAGGCACAAAGAAGTACATGGAGGTTGGTTTCAGTTTTTCCATTTCCCCTCAAATTGCTCATGCATTTGTTTTTTTTCTTAACTGAGGACAATATTATGGCTCTGATCCAACCGCTGAAGAGATGCGCACTCTGTCTGGCTTTCTGCCCATTCACCCTCATGAATACCGAATGCATATATTGGGATGGAAACATAACAAGCCTGGATGCCAAGGGATAAGTCATATGTACTTCAGCCTATGGAGGGGAGATATATAGCACATGTAGAAAATGTGGAGGAAATAGAACTGGAGGAACTCAACTTCCCATAAATGTGCAGCAGTTTGGATAACACCAAGACAAGTTAATTTGGAGAAAATGCTTTGCACTTTACCCGAAGTTCACAGAAGTTTGGAAAGCACTCATGTAATTTGTATGGAGTAGTGACTCACTGTTTTCACTGACATGGAAGCCACCACTGTCTATGACTTTGGCTTTGGATATTCAAGTTTGGGAGTTAAGGAGTTTAGGAGCATGGTCTCAGTAAGAATAATTCTGATAGGCTTTCCCTTAGTCTTCTGGTTGGGTGCAAGGATGGCTGTTCTCCACACTTGCTAGGATGGATAGGAGGCATAGATTGAGCCCAGTGCCATGACACTAGCAGGCCAATGAGCAAGGGAAAGAAAGACTACCTGCAAGGGCAGTGCCTCACCTTAGCACCTGAATTCATTCAATTGTAGCCCTGCTCAGATTCCGACAGAGTGACAATGTGGACTTAGCCAATTACCTTAGAGGCTGAACCAGACATTTGGGGGATGTTTGCTGGGAGTAAGATTGCCTAGAATAAATGGTTTTTTCACCTTCTCCAAAGTGCATTGAGATTCCATAAGTCAGTCTGATTTATACTGTTTGTTTAGTCATATCTAGCAGGCAATGGTGCCTGATGAATTCCATATTAGTGAAGTAGTGAACTTCATCTGGGTTTTACTCTGAACTTTAATGGAGATATCCAAACAAAATTTAATGGAGATATCGATACAAAAGGGTAAACTATCTATTCCATGGTGAAGGACAGGAGGCCAGTCCCTGCACAAAGTCCTCCTAGATGAGACCATGCTGACTTCCCAAAAGAAACAGGAAGGACAATGACTGGAGCACAGATGGCAGAAAACTCAACATAATCGACAAGACATTATATAGAGAATGTTTTTGTTCCTATAAGGTGGCAATACATGTGCGACAGAGTCTGGGGGAGTGGTTATCCTGGATGTCAAAGAAGCCCCAGCAACAGGTCGCTAGGCAACTAGAATAGCCTGTTACCCTGATTTCTCGGGGTCCCGTGAGGGACACCTAAATGCGCTCCAAATTATAAAGTTGGTAATTAGTCAAAAGAGCACAAGCTAGCAATACAAGAGGCAGGGCAACAGAGTGAGATCTTTTACCCAGCATCTACGGGGTCAGGCCAAGTCAAGGAGCAAACCGAAGTGAAATAATAATTGCTGTTTTCATTAAAATACAATCAAACAAGTGTATGCAACACACTCACACAGATAACTAGAGAAATAAAGGTTGGAGTTGGATAGAGGGATTTTTAGAGGAGGTTTTTGGTATGGGAAATACTGCACCTGTCCTGAAGCCCAGGTAGTCTGAAGATGGAGTTCGTGGATATGAAGGTTCTCAGTACGTGGGACTGAGGGGAAGGCTCACCAAGCAAAGCAACAGCAAGGCTGGGTGGAAGTCGGGAGCAATACAAGGAAGCTCTCAAAGTCAGGGGTTGTTATAGGAGAAAATGTGGCCATAGGCTAGTCCGTACTTGGGGGAAAACAATGAGTTTTGGGCTGGAGACAAAGCCTCTGAAAGGTCAGAATTTTACATGATTGAGTTAAGTCCAAATTGTCAATAGAGTAGCCAGTATGCAAACGTGGAGTGCTTGACGCTTGAGTATTCAGCTCGTCAAGCTGCCTGCTCGGGGCAGGGAGTTCTTTGTAAGTAGCGTGCATACATAATGAGGGTACTTGCCATGAGGTCTCCTGAAGCAGCAGTTTGGCTATTTCTGGCCAGCCTGTACTTGTTTTGAATATTCCAGCGATTAGCGACCGAGTCTGTTTGTGTGCTTGTCTGGGGGCCTCACAAGCACGTGGGAAGGAATGGGTAAGGAAGGCCAAATTATTGATATCAAAATGATATCTGGTATCCCCCAAGTCTGGCTAGAAACTGCGGTAACAAGCCACCCGAGAGAGAAACCCAGACCAGCAGTGTGAAGGAGGGACTGAAGGACTGAGAGGGAAATGTGTCGCTATAGTAAGCGCACTGAATTGCTTTTCGTCAGACTTCCAGAAACAGGGCTAAGAGTCAGTCCTTCAGCCTGAGAGGCTCTCACTCAACCCAGAGGGGTTGAGTGAGAAGAATGTATTTCTCACAGAAAGCCTAGAGAAAGAGGCAGAAGATAAATCAACCCACTTTTTAATCTGGTCAGAGAGTGTGAACTAGATTTGGGAACTGAGCCTTTGGCAAAAGGATAACCAGAGGGTTCTGTGTGAGAGACCTATGCCTTTATGCTGATGTAAAGATATAAGAACTTGTCTAAATGCATTCTGAAGTTCTATTTGAGCTTGGGCATATCTATGAAAACCAATACTTTATTCTGTTTATCATTTTAATAAAGATTATAGTGTATAATCTTTTTAAAAATAATTTTTGACTCAGCTCAATGATTTTCAGTAGTTATACCAAAACAGAACCACGCTATCATAGATTATTAAACAGGTTCTAAATAACAACTGAAAAGGATTCACCCTTTTTACACGAACGTGGTGATTTAAATGGGAAGGCAGAACTGAATGGAATGATAGAGTGCTTTAGCAGACCTGGGGAGGGGAAGCTGCCATACCAGTCTGTGACAAGAAAAAACAGGGCTAACCACAACATGGAGTGAAGAAAGTATTCTTCTCTGCATGTATTGTGTCTGTGAATTCACATCCAGCTGAACTATTCAGGGTGGTGAGTTTAACTCAGGCACCCTACCTGCAGTCCTATTTTAGAGCCTTCAGCAGTTTGCTGTGATGCTTTTAATGATCATTTCACAGATAAAATCTCTTCAATAAGAGCTGACTTAGATGCCTTCATTGTAGCAGAAGTTCGCAATGGGGTGTCCAGCAATTCCATGAGTAGGATTGTACTGGATCAGTTTAGGTTGGTGAGTACCACTGATGTGACCAAGCAAAGAAAACAACCTGTCCTCTTGATCCCTGTCCTTCTTGGCTGGTTGTCCAGGGAGGAGATGCAATTAGATCTCAATTATAATATATTATTAATGCATCTCTCAAGGAGGGTAATTTTCCATCTTGTTTAAATGAAGCAATGGTATGACCACTTCTTAAAAACCCTCTTTCAGCCTTCTGGACTTAAACAATGATAGACCAGTATCAAATCTTTCTTTTCAAGGCAAGGTGATTGAGAGGACAGTTGCTTCCCAACTCCAGGCAATCTTGGATAATACAAGCTATCTAGACCCATTTCAAACTGGCTTCAGAGCAGGATACAGAGTTGAGACTCCTATGGTCACCTTAGGGGATGATCTTCATCTGAGCACTGATGGGGAAATGTGTCCCTGCTGATGTCTTTGGACCTTTCAGTAATGTTTGATACCATTGACCATGATATCCTTCTGGAATGCTAGAGGGTTCTAGGAATCGAAGGTTCTGTGGTTCAGTGGTTCTGGTTCTGTCTCTCAGGTAGATTCCAGATGGTGGTTCTTGGGAATAGTTGCTCCTCAGAAAAGGAGCTGCCATATGGCATATCACAAGGTATGCCCAGTGCTATTCAACATCTTTGTGAAACAACTTGGAGATATCATCTGGAGGTATGGAGTGGGGTGCTGTCAGTATGCTGATGACACCCAAATGTATTTTTCCTTCAAAAATAGCTTCAATTAAAGACAGTGTGTCTCCTCTAAATGAATGCCTGGAGGAGGTAATGGGGTGAATGAGGAAAAACAAACTGAAGGTGAATCAAGACAAGTTGGGATGTGTACTGTCAAGGGTCCTAACCTGGGTTTGGAGGTGTGTCAACAAGTCCTAGACAGGGTTACATTCCCCCTGAAAGACTGTGTTCACAGCCTCTGAGTGCTTTTGGATCTGTTACTCCAAATGACTGCTCAGATAGAAGCAACAGCCAGGACTGCCTATTACCTTCTTCGGCTGATACGCCAGCTGTGACCCATCCTAGAATTTGAGGACCTAAAGATAGTAGTGCATAAGCTGGTAACCTCAAGGCTGGATTTTCAAACTGTACATTGGGCTACCTCTGTACCAATTTTGGAACTTCAATTAGTTCAAAACATGGCAACCAGATTGGTTACCGGTACATCTAGGAGTGAACATATCACACCGATATTAAAGCCACTCCACTGGGCAAAGTACAAAGTGTTGGTTATTATCTTTAAAACCCTATATGGTTTGGGTTCAGATCATCTATGGGATCACCTCCTCCTGTATAACACATCCTGCACACTTAGGTCCTCTAGGGGACATTTACTTCAACTGGCCAGGACTGGACTGGTCAGGACTAGACTGGCAACAGTAAACACAGGACTTTTTCTTCAGCCACCCCTAGACTAGGGAATGACCTGCAGAAAAGATTCGACAGCTGAATACGCTGTCCAAATTTAAAGCAGCATTAAAGACCAGCCTCTTCTGGCAGGCCTATCAAGGTGATTTTAAATTGTGAATTTTTAGCAATGAGTTTTAAATATGTATGGACCATTTTTAGGTATTTCTATTATTTGTTCTTTTAAGACGATATTATGCATCTTAACTATTGTTTTTAACTGACGTTCTGTTTTTAACTGATATATGTTATATGTTAATCTATTGTTGTCCCCCACCTTGATCTCTTCTCCTTCTCCTTCTTTTAGAGTGGTGGCTTGCATGTCAGTGAAGTAGTGAATTTGCTCTGAGTTTTTCCTTTAACTTTAAAAGAGATATTCAAGCTAATCCTTAGGTAGCTCCTTTAAACTTCAAAGAAATACTTGGAGTGGATTCATCACCTTGTTTACCAGACTTTTTTGGTGAATAAAAATATGCCCCAGCCATAAGTATGTTTGAAAAATGTACATGGCTAAAGATGCATGATTCGGAAAAAAAGTACATAAAAATGCTTTAATTGATAGAGAAAAATGTATTTAAAAGAAGTGCATATCTTAGCCCCCCCCTCCCCCGGCCAAAAAGGTATACAAAATGTGCACAAATTTCTATGAAGGATTGAGGGGAGGGGAAGTCTTTATTATTCAGTTACTGACTGGAATGGGATGAAAATGCCAATGGCATTCTGAGTAGTTCAGTGAAAACAGGATAGAAGTATTTCTACAACCATCCAATATTCTCTGCAGTAGAGTTTCCTCCCCAAGTCCAGCATCAGGGCAAAGAGAGCCTTTCCTTGGCACACATTAAGACTGGCTGACAAAGAAAACTGTGGATCCCTTCATGACTCATTTTGTGTGCTGAACCAGGATAGAACTGCCTGTGTATGGTAGATATTGTGTGCCTTCAGGTCCTTTCTGACCTATGGCAACCATAAGGCGAACCTATCACAGGATTTTCTTGGGCTGAGAATGTGTGATGTGTCCAAGGTCACTCTGTGGGTTTTCATGGCTGTGGGAAATTGAACACTGGTCTCCAGGGTCATAGTGCGATGTACAGACCACTAGACCATGCTGGCTTTTAGTGATAGATAGTGGAAGGCATATCTTCCTAGCTCTCACTGTACATTGCAGGGACATGGGACCCTTCCACAATACACATTTATAGCACTGTGATTCCACTTTAACTGTCATGCCTCCATCCAGTGGAATCCTTGGATTTACTTTTAGAGATGTTTAGAACTCTTAACCAGTGAAAACTAATGCCTCAACAAATGACAAACCCCAGGTTTCTGTAGGAGCCAGCTATGGCAGTTAAAGTGGAATCCTAGCATTACAATTGTGTAGTGTGTAAGGGCCCCTGTCCTATCTGGATCTGAGTTAAGGATATTCCCAAAATTACTACTTATTGAAGAATCCAGCAACTTAGTAGAAATGATGGCTCTTTCATTCATCCTGTAACTGTTTCATGTACATGTTAGAGTATGTGGGCAACAGCTGATTCATTGCCAAGCTTCTCCTCGAGTGCAGTCTTCATAGTTCCTTCATGTCACCAACCTGAAGGACCACCCTATTCAGACAAAAGAGCCCTGAATAGCCCACACTCTACATCAGCCTTCCCTGATGTGTGGCTCTCTATACGGTCCTATCATGTCCCATCACTGAAACTATGCTCACCAGGGTGATGGGAGTTGTAGTCTAACACATCCAGAGAGCTCCAGGATGGACTACTCCTAATATGCAAAATATTTTACTAGGGATGTTTATTGTTATGATGTGACCAGATCAGACACAAGGATAGGGCCAGCACCCATTAGTCTAAGAGTGAGCTCTAACGTGGGTGGGTGAGATTTATGCTGAGTATGGACAGATGTTGCTGTTGCATGTAGGAATGGCTGATATCTGCCAGTGCTCTATGCACATTTCATCTTATATCTGATAAAAGCTGTTGGGTCAAAAAGAGCGCTTTCAACCCCACTGCTCCCCATAAATGTGAATCTTATTGCTTGCCTAACTATAGACACGAACCCTTGGTTTGCTTTAGCCTTTAGTTTGGGTTTTTCTTCTAAAGAAACCCCTGATGTTCAGATATCAAAAATTAAGCCTAAAAACAGTCAATCTTTCTCACACCAACTCTGGTGTTTCCTGTGGTCTTTTCACCCTTCTTAATACTTCATTTCTAAACAGATGCACTTCAACCGTTGTTTTTCATTAGAGCAAAACAAGAGCAAAGGAGACATTTATTTGGGGATTTGCCCAGATTCCTTTCTTTCACTATGGATCCCTCCTTTCATTGTAGATCATCTGAAAGATCATCTCAGTTTTTATCTCCTACCTCTGCTTCATTCTCCACTGTGGATCCAATGTGGATGAGGAAGAAGTGTAGCTCAATGAGAGCTGATGGTTTCCATGCAGACAATTTCAGGTTAAACCCTGGATATCTCTGGTTGAAGGGTCTCAGGTGAAAGAGCTGGAATATGTCTATCTACATGCAGCCTTGGAGAGCTGCTGATAGTCAAAGTTTAACCTTAAGGAAACTTCAAAGGAGGTTAAAGCCACTGATTAAACCAGTGCTACTCAAAGGGGTGGTCACTCGATTGGTGCTGGTACCTCAGCCATTGACCGCTCATCCCTGGCAAGTTTCTGGAAAAGAAAGAAACAATTGTACCCTCTGAGGACACAAATATAGTGCTGGTTCCTGGTACAGTGGGGGTGGGGGGAATACTAGTCCTCCACATCAAATAGCTGAAGAACTGCTGGGTCAGACAATGGAATGGCCTCACTGATAATGATGGATATTGTTGGGTGTTGGGAAAGTGGGGTCTTATTATAGTGAAGAGTTATCTTCTGAACAATTTGTTGGTGTCCTGGTCTTGCAATCCTAAACCAGAGTTGGACATATAATTTTCATTTACTTTAAATGGAAAAAAAATAGCCACAGAAATTGCCATCTAAAATTGAAGGCTGGCACAGAGGAAGAAAATTCATTAGCCAGATTTATTACCACTTCAACAAGCCAAGTACTTAATGCACTCATGAAGTTCTTGGGACTGCCACACATATAAGCTTGATTGATGTTTATAACCTAATAAATCACTGAGAAATAAACAAATACTGAGGTGGAGATCCTCAATCCAGACATTTTTTATCTCCAAAACACAGTGCTGGATCCAGATTTAGACTTATTGAAGAGATCCATTGACATCAAGGGACCAGTTAGTCAGGACTAACTCAAATTCCTTTGATTACTAAGGAGTATTCTAGGTATGCTTAAATGTATTTTATTTTATCTTCCACCTTTCCCCTGATACAGGACCCATGACAGCTTACAACAAATTAAAACAAAGTCCTGCTAAAACTTACATGATGCAAAAGTTTTTAAAAATTCAACAATTCTGTTAAAAACACTGGATTAAAGAAGTTTGGAAACCCATTAAAACCTAGCAAAAGGGATAAAAGTATAACACAGGAAATTAAGAGACTAAGGCCTGTCTAAATAAAATGGTCTTTGCATGCCAATGGAAAGAAAGCAGATGGGGCATCTAAGCTTCTTGTAAGAGAGAATTCCACAACTTGGGAGCAGCTACTGAGAACACCAGTCCCCACTAAATGCAGATGTGATGGGGGGGTGATGGAGAGAACCCCTCTTCTCTGATGAACCTAAAAATTGGGCAGGCGCAGTGCATAAAACTGGAGTAGCTCATGAGTTCCTGTGAGAGGGAACTATTATAATGTTCAAAGAAACAACTATCCCTCTAAAACAGTGGTTCTCAAACTTTTTAACCCCTGTGAACCCTTTTTCATCTGCATGAGGACATTGAGCCCTCCCATATCTTATTCTATGCTTCTTTCTCCCTCTCTCTCTCATAGGCCCCTCATGCTGCACGAACTCTGAGTTCTTGCGCTCTTCACCTAATCTTTTCACTTTCCTGTCTCCCACGCCCCCGCCTTAGAAACTGCCTTCTGTTCACTAAGGGACATGTGCCTGCTTGCCAACAACAGTACGCTTGGAGAAACTGAGTGGGAAAAGCATTAAAAAAATTCAAACCAGCCCCAGAGACTGTCTCTAAAGTGGGAGACCAGCACAAGGGAAGATGATGCATAACCCTTTCTGTGAGCATTTTCTTTTCCTCTGAAAATTGTTTCTTTCTCCTGTATCTTTGTCCCATGGAGAAAGAAAAAATTGGGGGCAAAAGCTAGTGGGAAAAAATTGCCAGAGGAAAGGGTAAGAAATCCTCTTTACACCCCCATGGTCCATCATTCTATTTTTAAAGATTTGGTGACAGAAAAAGTTATGGCAGTCTGAGCTGTCTCAATACCATGTGTAATTCTATAGACCATGGACTTCCCTGAAATGATGATGTACAGCAGTCTTTCTAAGCTATTTCATGTGAGGGACCAACAGGGTTCCCCCTTCCCCCAGACTGGCATCATATTTGTGTCTATTGGCTATAACTGTCTCTTTCTTTTCTGGAAAGCTGCCACAGACGGGCAGCCAATGGCTCTCAGACTGGCACCGATCCATGTGCCACCACTTTGAGTAGTGCAGATGTAGAATAGCTCTTCCTCAAACAGAGTTTCTGCATGGTGGCAAAACAAAGCACATTTTCCTGTCCTTTCCACCTGTATCTGGGCCCCTCAATCATCCATGCATGGGCACAATGTAAACTGGAAGTGGAGCAAAGTGCAACCCTTGTTGCATAAGTGACTTCTCTAGCAGGCAATGGAGACAGAGAGAAGTTGTTGGGCTTCCCTGGTTTTCCTTCTTTGCATTGTTTGCCCTGTCCTTTCCTTACCTATGAGCGGATACAACTCAGATGTAGCTTCATTTCCACATGTATCCATAATGCTTTTTTCTCTCTCATGGTAATGTAACCAGTGGCTGCAGATCTCATTTTCCTCTCTCCCAAATGTGTACAGTAATTCCCTAATAAAAACCTCCTCTTCACTGAAAATGTTCCTTCTCTGATTACTTCTAAACCCCAGCTTGCACGAAGCTTACATGCAATCAGTCGTTAACGTTCCAGTTACAGAGCTGATTCCCAAATTGCCTGTGAGACATCAGTTGGACTGTTCAAGCCAGTGAGTGCTGAACCTTAGGCATCTAGGCCTTGTGCAAATATTGCAGCAATTATTAGGTCATTTCTGCCCTACACTGTTATAGTGCTATTCTTCCACTTTCAACATCCTGTGGAATTCTGGGGTTTGTAGTTTACTGAGGCCAAAGAGCTCTCTGGCTGAGAATTCTAAAGGCACTTCTCTAAACTGCCCATCCCACGATTCCATAGGAGGTTGAAAGTAGAATAATAGCACTATAACAGTGTAGGACGGAAATGGCTTTAGATGGCCTAGAGGACTCATGAGGACATGGAGGGGGAAAGGATCACAGGAAGATAGAATCATGTTGCATATTTACATCTATCTGGAGAGAAGATTGTCGTAATATGGTCTAGTTTTTCACTCAAACAAGTAAGATAATGGAGAATGAGTAGGGTGCTTGTGGCCCTTCTCCATTTTGTGTAGATATTCCAGCTCAGTAATGACTATGTACCTTTGATTCTTTCACTTCATCTCTTTGCTCATGCAGCTTTTTTTAAAAAAGCCTCCTTATCCCTTGCACTTGTATATTAGCAGCAACTTTGCAACAAAATGGCTCAATATGTCTGGCTTAGGGTTCTCCCTTTGAATGATATTTGCAGATGATGATCATAGTCCAGATGAATCATAGCATGACCATGGATTCTTGGCAAGTCCCTTGGACAAACTGGGAATCACTTCATGTGCCACCTGTGGAGAAAAGCAAGGAAAGGAGTGATTTGTGATTCCCAGTGCTGCTGATTTTGGGATGGACGGGACACATAAATAGCTCCAAATCTTCCAGCCATAGTTTCCAACACAAATTGTGACAAAGAAATAATGGCATACATGCAAGCTCTGGAAAGCTTGCAATGACTTTCAGAAAATGCCCAGATGTCTAACATGTTATGGCATTTTCAAAAGGAGCAACCCACAATAGGGGGTCTAAACTGACCACAGAAAGCTCTAACTGCTCCCTGAGTGATACCATTTGTCCCACTTACATTCTGGATCCCCTGCTCCTTACACTTCTGTGAATGAGGCAGTGAGATTGCACAATAAAAACCTCACCTGGAAGGACCCCAAGTCAACGAAGCACAGAAAGCAACCAAGGAAACCAAGGCAGAAGGAATTTGTTTCTCAAAGTGACTAAGACGTATCAGTAGAAACCAGGGAGAGGTCATGTTAATCCTAAACACTATTCAGTCAAAAGTATGAGCTAATAGGTCTGGGTGAGGGAGACATGCATGCTTCTGTGACGGGGACAGAGGATTCCCACAGGCCCAATGAAAATAGTAACAGCGACTTTTTTCCGAAGAAACTGGAAAAAAGATTGTATCACCCTCATCTGGAAAACTGCAGGTCGGTGATGAAATGAATGCTTTGGATGCAGAAGGTCACAGGTTTAGTTCCTGCAATGCCACTGAAGGGCTGGGAATGACCCCCATCGAATGCTCTTTACAACTGCTGCCAGTCAGTGCAGAGCCTATTCCACAGAGTCAATAGTATAGAATATATATTGTTGATAGGATGGAAAAAATTGATTTGAGTGATGGCTAGTGGTGTCCAAAACAGTGCAATGGTGAATCCATTTGGAGTTTTAGTCAGAACTTCAAAGAAACTATCCAAGATGCTGAAACTATTTTTGAGACTAGGGTTCAGTACCTTGGATAGCTTTCTAAAACTCTGGACTAAAATTTAGAGTGGAATGACAGCCTCAATGACATGGAGATCACCGGCCTCCACTGCTACCTGCCAAAGCAAATGAAGTACTACATGGTGGGACTAATCCTGTCCAACTAGGAGCTGCCACTGGTTGATCTGGCTCATGGAAGATGATTTTCTGTGTTGCTCTTAGAAATCTACGGATATAAGCATTTTAAGAAATGTCAGTTATTTAAAAAAAGAAACATAATGTCAATTCTTTTTAATTGAACAGGGGATGAACTCAACAACAAATGAAAGTATATCTTATGTTCCAAATTTTCCAGAAGTAAAAGCAGTACATGAAAAGGGGGTGGGGGAGGAGGAGTGAGAGAGTTGCAATAATGAAGGCCATGGTGGCAGACACAACAGCAAAAGAATCATGTCACCGTCATTCCCTTTGTTTCCAGCGTTCAGAGTGTGAGCATTTTTTTAAAGTTGACAAAACAGTAACATCCACATACAAAAGGGAGGAATCAAGAGTCTTAAAAGAACTCTAAGTTTAGCAAAGGAAAAAAAAAAGGAGGAATAATTTCAAAGGGGACAGAACTGAAAGAAGCAGACCAGTAAGAAGAAATCATGTTCTGTGATCACAGAATGCCACCTGAGTGTTAGAGGAAGGAAAATAAAAACTGGGAAGGAGGAGGTATGGAATGGAGCATACTGGAGGAGGGCAAGGCTGACAGATCGGAACCCGGACCAAGAGCCCTCTCTCCTCCAGTATTGTTGCAAGTCCCACCCCTGTGTCTGCATGGTGTTATTCCACATTGGTGATAATACCCATTGGCTCTGAGCACTTGCAGTGAGTCAGAGGAAGGTGACTGAATGTTGTCCCTGTTCGTGGCATGTTTTTGGAAAGAAGGCTTGGAAGAACTGAACATATTTTCCCAAGCTTCCAACATTTGTATACTTATAACATATTCAGTTATTTTTCCAGCCAGGTCTTCTTTTTACTCCATCCATCTCTTCATCTCCAAAGGCGACTCAGCGCAGTGTGATTTACTCTTCCTGCCTGCAGTCACCTGGCGAACATCCAGCCATTTTAGCTCAGCCCTCTCTCCCCCAAGCCCTGCCTCTCCCTCCTGGAGCTTTCCTCAGCTTCTAGGCAAGCTACTCAGGCTGGAGCTGGGCCTAAGTACAATTATAGTAAAAATGGCAGCATCACTTCCAGAAAACAAGCCTTCCCCCAGGGAACAACCTGTAATTATAGCCATGGCAAGGATGAGATGGCATTAGAGTAACTTCATTTTGGCAAAACAGCAATGTAGCCATCTTATTTCCCACTAGAATCTGGTATTTTTTAAGTATACAGATTTTTCTTGGTTGATGTTACTCACATACTATGCACCCTCACGGCCACTGTAAACAGTATCTTAGGTCCTAAAAACTAGACGTGTGTTCCACCAAGTGAAACAGGACTTTCTGCCCCCTCTTAATGCTGGGAAGAGAAATATTCTTCCTTAAAGTGAAACAGAATGCAGGATCTCAAGGGTAAGCAACCTGGTGCCCTCTTTATGATGTGGATTGTAACTCCCATCATTCATGGTTTTCAGCTGGCTTGGGCTGTTGGAGATTGAAGGCAGACCAAAATCATGTTGTTGAACTGGCAGCATTAGCAAAAGGTAAAAGGCTGCAGGCACTGTCTCTGTGAAAAGGATAAGGCACTGGGGAAATAGGATACTTAGAGGCAACAGATTTTGCTTACTCTCCCTCCCCACTGCTGCACAATCTTGGGAAAAGGGCAACCCCTTAGAGTCGAGCACCAGCAAGATTTCCAGCCCAAAATGTTTGGAAGGCACAAAGTTGCTTATCCGCTGTTGCTGTTATTTGTGGTTAAGTCAAGTTAGGATGACCGTAAGAATGAGAGACTCCAAGTTTATCAACTGCCCTGCTTGGGGCAAAGTCAAGGTTATAGCCTCGTTCACTGACTCCATCCGCACGTAGCATGGTCTCCTTCTTTTCCTGTTGCCTTTCACTTTACCAAGCATTATCTTCTTTTCCCGTGAGTCACATTGGTTCATGATATGTCCAGTGTATGACAGCCTCAGCTTAGTCATCTTCTCTTCTAGTTAAAAATCTTCACTCCTAGGGAGAACCTCTCTCTACAGTATCTTATATTTTGCCTTTCCAGTGTATGAGTGCCACACATCTACTCCAATGGCAAGCAAGCCTTACACTATGTGGGATGGAACTGGTTGGCATCCTGTTCCTTGTCATGGTTTGCTGGATGTCTGTATACAACTGTTGGGGAACCACTTTGGAGGCATGAACAGCTGTTAGATTCTTGTAAGAAAATATCTGGCATGCTCATGCCTCAGGACTGCAGAACTGGCAAACCTCTGAGATCAAGGATTCAGCTGGATAGTCTCAGCATGGTGCAGGAAAAAGTGACAAGAGCATGGCATTCATGGCAACCAACTAATTGGTTCCTTTTGTTCTCACTGCTGTAGAGTTATAAAGCCATCTGCATTTGAGTGAAGGGATGTGCAAGAAATCCACACTGGTGGGCTTATTTTGTGGACTTTTCCTGGTCTGTGCTTCCCCAACCTTCTGTGCACTTGGTTTGCACTCTGGAATCTGCATGCTGACAGACAGCTGTGAACCCATTGGGGGAAATGCATACATTTGAAAAGCACACACTTGCACATTTGAAATGTACAAAAAATAATACTGAAACACATATTGGAAGCAACGTGCTCCTTTGAAAACATAGGTACACCTCTTAGAAACAAAAACAAAGGATAAATTCCCCCTCCTTAAAAAAAAAATAGAAGTGGGCAAAGAGCAATCATGTAGGTGAAAAATAAAGGAGATCTGTTGATTTAGTAGATGTGCAAAACCCTGTTTGAGGGCTTTGTTACACAAAATAAATGTCATGCATAGTTTTTTCATTGGCATAGCACTTGTACAAGTTCCATCTAATACTATATTTATATCTTACAAGGGAAAAACCAACATTAGGAGTGGGAAAGGTTGTTAGGCGAGTAGCCCTGCAGGTTGGAAGAGAGAACAGCAGTTGTGCTAATTTCTTTCTCTCTGTCCCATGTCTAAATTATTTATCTCTGCTAGTGATAGCCTTAACATTCTGCTGCCTAAAGCAAAATCCAAATACTGACCCTTCCTGATAAAGTCAATGCTATAAATAGTCGTGCTGTACCTTTGAAATATTAATTGCTAGCTTCATCTAATCCCAAACCGTTGCTGACTGAAGAGAATAACTTCAACAGAGCAGCCACATGTCTCACTTTCCACAGGACAGTCATTTGTCTGAAGGTGTTCTCTAGAGCTGCCCAGTCCCAGTCTGATTTAAAGCAATGCTGTCACTAGGGAGGTGCCGGGTGTGTAGACCACACTGGGTTACACCGTCAGAGTGGATGACACCAGCCCTAGCAATATCAGTGCTTCTTCCTTCCTTCCCTCAGCCCCAGAGTTGTGGAGCTAGTGAGTGACCAGCGGGAGGGCACGAACTGTAGTTCTGAGTGAAGACTTGCCCACTGCCTGTGTTCATTTGCAGAAAAATGAAGCAGGGGAAAACCACTGAGTAATGCAGCTATAAAACCCTCTTCACGACTCTCCCCTAGCAGCTACCTATTGACTGACAATGGGTGAATGAGTGGGATGGGGAGAAGAATAGGAGGTGAATTTCTGGGCCTTTCTGGGTAGAAACAGTGCTTCCATTTGGGGTGGGAATGGGGCAGATCAAAACAGCTTTCCTACTATGAGCATCCCTCTCTTTGCCTTCCACCCATCTGCAACATCCTCTCCCTCCCTGCTCATATTACATCTTCAGCCTCTCCTTTCCTTTGGTATTTTTCCATTGCACCTTGGTCTTGTAACCCTTTTTCCTCCATTCCCTCCTCTTCTGTATTCTTGCACCTCCATTTAGGTGGAGGAACCGTGAGGCCCTGTAACAATAGTGCTGGAAGGGCAGGGACTTGTGGGCACAAGGCCAGACAGGTTTCATTCAGTAGATAGAGTAGCAGGGCCCTCAAAAGCAGCAGGGCCACCTTATCACATCTTTGAAGTGAGTGAGGTAATAGACAGCACTGTCCAAATGAAACTATTAGGTCCTGAGTTTAAAATTACTATTTATTTATTTGCTCAGTCCAAAGACCTTTGCAATCCAACAAATACAAAAAACAAAACAAAACATCCAAAATCTCTTCAAAACAGATCGCCCTCATCGCATAATTAAAACAATACCATAAAACATCTTCATAGTAAAATCGAGACACAAGGTTAAAACGTAAATTACATATTCTCATATAAAATTACATAAATTACATAATTACAATTTACAAGTACCATCTCTTACTCTGCAAGACTATAATGCTTTTTATCTGGTATGAGCTCTAAAAAGTTTTCTCTTGCCCTAGCAGCTTTCACTGCAAATGCAACAACCTTTCTAATCACATGTTGATTTGTTGATTGTACTAAAAAAGCAAGTTTCTCCTTTGCTGTCCAGTATTTCATTTTTCTTAGGAAAGGTGCTAGATAACTTTCCCTTGTCTCTGAATATATCTGACATTCAAGTAGATAATGAGCTAAATCTTCTAACACCAGCTCACCACATATGCACAGCCTTTCTTGGACTGGGATATTACGAAATCTACCCCATTTCATCATTGTGTCCATTTGTTCAAAACGTAAGCGTGTAAAGGCTCTGCGAGCTTCCATGGACAGTGGGAATGCCAGATATTTTTCAAATTTGTGTTCTAATTTCAGTTTAGCTAGCCATTTAGTTGATCTACAAGATGTTAGGGCAGCAATGTCTAACTGAGCATTCACATCGGACACTCTTTGTTTAACCATCTTTTTGGTATCAGGCAACCTTGGATTTAATAGCTGGTATGAAAAACCAAAGGTTAGTAACATATTTGAAAAATTCTTTAGCCAAAATGTTCCTTGCTGACAAGTCCTTTGTTCTTCTAAGCAAACCTTGGGGAGCCTATCTTCTGTTAAATTACTTATTCTGCACCAGAAATTTACCATCCTGGAATATATTAGGCCCTCAATCCTATCCATCCCAAGTTCAGATCTAACTAAATAAGACAGAGTAGATTTAGAAACACCTAAGATCATACACAGGAACTGGGATTGGATATTTTCAATTTTTGCAAGATTTGCAAAGCTTCAAATTTCTGCCCCCAAAATAAGTGATGGAATTACTTTTGGTTTAAAAATATTTATAATAGGGCGTAAAGAACCTGGGTACCTGTAGTTTAATAATCTATTTAAGGACTGCAAACTGGCCATAGCTTTCATTTCACTTTTCCTTATTTGTTGCACCCAGGAGCCTGATGATGAAAAATGGATACCAACATAGCAATAGGATTTTACTTGCTCTAATTCTTTTGAGTTGATAAACCATCTGTGTTGTTTCCTTTTTCTGCCAAAGACTACCACCTTTGACTTATCATTATTAATGACCAAGTCATTTTCTATGCAATATAAGTTAAGATGTCTAAGTAATCTTCTCAGACCTACTTGTGATGTTGAAAGGAGAATCATATCATCTGCATACAATAAGATATTAATTGCTTTGTTTGAGATTTTTGGCATATGAAACTCATATTTATGAAGAGAGGTAACAATGTCATTAATATAAAAGTTAGATAAATAAATAAATAGAAATGGAGTTTAAAATTACCTAAATATGTTTCTGCCATATAGGTACAGTGGGGCAAAAGTAAGATAAGATATAAGATAAGATAAAAGATGCTTTGTACACCAGAGAAAGTGAACAGTTACATAATATATATCAAGCAGCTTTCTATTGAAGAAAAAAATAGGATTATATTTCAAGGAGAGCTGTGGCTTGACTTTCATAGCTGAAGGGAACTCCCTAGAATCTCTCCCAACCCTTTCACTAAGCATAAAATTATTTCTGATGATCTGTGTGTCTGTAGCTCCATGTGAGAGGAGTCTTTCAAAGCTGAAACTTATAAAGAACTATTTGTGATCTACCATAGGACAGTCAAGGCTTTCCAATCTTGCAATATTAAATTGAAAGTGAGTTGGTGAAAGGCGTCAATTCTGATGAAGTGATCCACCAGTTCACAACCTTGAAGACCAGGAAAGGAAAGTTCTAATTTAGTCAATATGTTCAGTAAGTGCTCAAATGCTTGTGTACGTCTTCCTGTGTTTTTTATTATTTTATTTATGAATATATTTCCATATGCATTTGCTAACAGCTTCTACATTATTTGGGCCATGATTGATTTTACAAATCTAATCCATTAATGCATCTCATGTAATGGTAAAGTTTAACGTCAAAACAAATATAATTTTGACATAGGTAATACATGTTTTTACTTCAAATTCTGTATTTTTCTTATGAATTTTTCACTTTAACTACATGAAACTGTGTAAATGTTAATACATTTAAGCTGTGCATATGATATCATAATTTAAAGGTGTAGTTTTAATTTTGCTAGTTGCTTATGACATTACTATTGCCATTATATTCAGTAATATATGGTAATTATAATTTACAAGTAACATTAGTCCACAAAACATACTAAGGTTTCCATGTGGTCTGATACAGGAGGAGGTCCAAGGGGGTGACACCATAAGTTACTACACTGGGTGACATCAAACCTAGTGATGCCATTGATTTAAAGGTAAAATCCAAGATCTGGGCCTTTTCTGCATGGCGTCTTCAATCCTCAACAGCCACATTTTGTTTCCACTCTGGAAGCCGCCTTACCGCGTGACGTCATCGTTAATCAGGTGCTATCCTGGCTCCAAGCAGGTAAAATCTGGTGTTTTTTGTTGTTGGGGAAAAACCAACAATAACTGGCCCTTCCCACAGTAATCACAATAGCTGGGCCCATGTGATTCCTCTATTCAGCATCCTTCCATCACTAAGCTGAGAGTGGGCAGGGTGTGGGCAGTCCCTGTCTGTCCCTCCCTCAGCAACTCCCAGGGCAAGCTCCACCCAGCAGCAGGGCGGCTGCTTCCTGTATTGTACCAGTGAACACATGAGGAGAGGTGGGACAGAAAGGCCACTCCAGGGGTGATGTCAGCACCAACCACCATGGCCACATAAGCCGATATCATCGTTAGTACATTAGCACGATAGCACCTGCCAGCGGGAAATGGGGAAATGGCTGGAAGCTGACGTGTGCACTTGTGGGCACCATCTAGAATACTAATGTCAGCACATGTACCAGCAAAATACATAAATAAATAAATACCAGACCAAGTAGGAGTGTTGGGGTGGGGACAGAGCAGGGACAGGCAGGACTGGGGAATGGCCAGTGATGCTGAGCTGTGGAACATGCACCGGGTGTAATGCCGGTGCTGGCCTGCGAACACCCAGCTACTTGAGGAAAATGGAGGCTTCATACTTGGCCCATCTTGATACTGGCAATCCTGTAATGACATTGGAACACCACACGATTGAGGTATGCTGTGGAAAGGGCCTTGTTCAACACTGGCAGAGCATAGAACCACCCAGAATAATGTTGTTAGTAACAATGTTCTGATAGCTGTTGTCCTTTCTGTTGCTTTTCTTCCAGTTCCTCTTTTTCCTCTAGACTTCTGGTCTGGAAGTCTCTGGCTGGAGTCACAACCAGGGACCTCCTATATGCATCTGGGCCAATGAAGTGGCAGTGAAGTGAAAACTTCTTCTTCCAACATCTGTAGTAGAGAGCCCTGTCTCCAGCAAGTCAGTCAGCCTCCAGACTTGCTGGCCTTTCATACCACTTGCAGGAAGGCTCTGCTTGCTACAGCAGTTCTAGGGAAGATGTCCTCCAAGGAACAGATAATGGTGGTCTCTGTCATCATTCCCTCCTGCAGGTGGTGGTGGCGGTGGAGCTCTCAGTGACTGATTTGTGATTTTAATAAAGTTGACTCTGACTGACTGACTGATTGACTGAGTCACTCATTATCAGTGAGTTACAAATTTTCAAAGAGCAAGGGTCTATGGTTTGTACCTTTCTGGATCCTATTACATTCTATTTCATTCCTACTACTGTATAAATATGCTTTGTACCCAATGACTTAATACCATTCTGTACTGTATCTGAAAAAGTGGGTTTATATCCATGAAAGCTCATGCTAAAATAACAGTTAGCCTTAAAGGTGCTGCTGTATTTTGTCCCCTTTTCTTCTTCCTTTTTAAGTTGCAAGAGACAGACATTGCTACTTCCAAAATTATTGAAGTAACTCACTATTTTACTCATTATGTTATTAATTGGTTGTTACTGTTTTAAAAAATAATTGATTAGCCAATGTCATAAAACTTGAACAATGTCACTTAAAATGGTTCTAAAATGCCCTCTGTATGACCTTAAAGGGTAACAGAAGAAAATAACTAGAAAATACTACTTGCTACATCAAAACACATTTTCTCCTCCTGTTATATGACTTTAGAAATATAATATCATTATGCTCTCATTGCCAAAAAAAGAGAGGAACTTGTTGCATCTCATTACTTCCAAACTCTGCTAAGGATTGTACCAATTTGCACATAATGATAAACTTAAAATGCAATCCACATTTATTTTGTTGCTCTTACAAGAATCCCTCTAACGTCAGTTAGCAGTGATTCTTTTGATACAAGATTGTACTGGAGTGATTAAGATAAAGAATCTTGGCATACTAAATGCTCTTTATTATTCCAAACAAATTAAATATGTCAGGCTTCAGATGCTCCTTGAAACACTGCCTTATGAGATAAAATCCAATTATTTTCATTTGAGAACTCACAGGCCTTCTCATCAATTTAGCAGAGTTTGGCTTGTAACATAATCAGCAGCAATGCATGAAGGGTCCTTCCCAAGCCTCAGAAGAGCCATCTGGGAATAGCTCTCTCTGCCTGAAATCTGTGGTGTTACTCACAAAACCTGAACCTTCCATTGATCCCTTTCCCAAGCTAGACATGTGGTGAAATGTTGATGCACAGAAAAATATTGGACAGCTCTGTTGTCTACAAAGTGTTTTATAAATCCTGGCTAGATTTTCCACCTGTCTTGAGCAACAGCTGATGGTTTATGAAACACCTTCTACTTCCATCTTTCACCAAAGATGAGGGCTGCCCTCAACCAGGACCCTTGGCTCCTCCGTTCTTTGATCTTCTTCAATAAAACAATCATCCAATGGCTGTCTGCATTTCTCTGGGTTACATAGTGGAGTTGGGATAAATTTAGCTTCCTGAGCCCTAAACGTTAAACGGAAGGTAAGAATAATTTGGAAATGAGTATACATCTACTCTAGATTTTTTTTATTTTTGGTCTTCTATCTTAATTTGGAAAATAGCTTTTGATAGTTTGGAAAACATGCCCTCCAATTGTCCCAATTTGGCAGGGATGATCCTGATTAATTCTCTGTCATCTACTTTTCCAGCAGCTTTTAAAATGTCCTAGTTTCTCTCTTCCCCTTCCAATTTCTCACTTTGTCCATCACTTATTTCAGTTCATGCAAACTGAGTTCAAAGTGCAAAAACAGTTTGTGCTCAATTAATTCAACGGGAAGAGAGGAGACGTGCGGATGGCTCAGGCAAAACCAGACTGCTGCCCTGCCTCTCCTGGCTTATGGGTCTTCCTCATTAATAACTTTGCCAACTTGAGCACAATCTGATGTTGTTTGGCCATGTGTCCCAGTTTTCATCTGTGAAAGGTGTGTGTGTGGCAGAGTATGAGCCAGCATGGTGTAATGGTTTGAACATTTGACTATGACCCTGGAGACCAAGGTTTGATTCCCCACTCAGTGATGGAAACCCACTAGGTGACCTTGGGCACTTCACATACTCTCAGTCCTAGGAAACCCCACGATAAGGCTGACTTAGGGTTGCCATAAGTAGGAAATGACTTGAAGACACACAACAGCAACAACAACAACAACACAACAACAACAATGGGAAAATTGTTTGGAAAATATTTATTCAATCATTTAGACCAAGAGTGGGCAACTCTGTGGGAAGTCACAGGCCAATTTTCCCTCCAGATCCTCTCTCCTGCAGGCTGCACCCAGCACAGCAAGCCAAAAGGTCTGCTTTTTCTTCTGCAGTCTCTCTCAAAATGGCAAAAGGAAATGGTATATTGCTTCCTGCCACCATCTTTTGAAGGATGGTCAGAGAAAAAAAGGGTATTCGAGGGGCACTTGTGCTGTAGGCTGCATTTCAGAGAAAGGAAGTGGCAAATCCACCTCTGAGGATTTCTTGCCTAAGAAAACCCTATGAAATTCATGGGGTCACCATAAGTCAGTAGGTAACTTGAAGGCACGTACACAGATACATGCACATGGTTCTGGGGTGCTTGTGACAGGGGGTATTTTGTGTATTTCCATGTGTTTGGGAGGCTTTCAATGAGATTTGTGACAAAAATATCCTGAAAAGTACATAGTTTTTTTAAAAAAAAATTAGGCAGACTGCGGGCTTTGGAGAACTAGAGGGAGCTTTCAGGGCCACAGCTGTGGGGGACAAGGGCTGCATGGAAACCATGTCCTATTAGGAAAGGCTTAGGGAAATTAATATGTTTAACCTGACAAAAAGAAGGTTAAGAGGAGACATGATAGCCATGTTTCAATATTTGAAGGGATGTCATGTTGAATATGGAGCAAGCTTGTTTTCTAGGACACAATGGATTCAAACTACAGGAAAAGGGATTTCACCTAAATGTCAGGAAAAACTTCCTAACAGTCAGAGTTGTTTGGCAGTGGAAAATGCTGCCTTGGAGTGTGGTAGAGTCTCCTTCTTTGGAGGTTTTTGTGCAGAGGTTGGGTGGCCATCTGTTGGGAGTGCTTTGAGTGTTTATTCCTGCATGGCAAGGGGTTGGACTCAATGACCATTGTGATCTCTTCCAACTCTATGTTTCTATGATTTAGTGATTCTATGGACTGCATAATTCCCAATCCCAAAGTATTTTAAACAGCACCTTTTGTATTCAACACACAACCAAGCTGTTCTCTCCTAGTCATTTCTTGGAAATGATGGGTCATTTCAGACAGGAGAAGGGAACTTGTTTTGGATCCAAAGACCAGATATGACTTTGGATAAATACGCCAGAGAGTCAAATTCCAGTGAGGAGTGGGATCATAGCCTAATGAGAGTGTGACCAACCCCATCGATGGCATGTGATTCCTAATTTGCTTGCCCCATCCCCATAAATACAAAGAGAGCTTGTAAAGGATAATGCTTGTAAAGTGGTAGGCAGTAGGAAAAGAGGAAGACCATATTACAGATGGATTGACTCAGTCAAGGAAGCTACTGCTCTGAGCCTACAGGACCCAAGCAGGACTGTTGATAACAGGGTTTCCTGGAGGTCTCTCACCCATGGGGTTGCCATAAGTAGAAGCTGACTTGACAGCAATTAATAATAACAGTGAGGGGTAAAGATGTTCCCTTTCCAATTTTAACTTACTGCTTGTTATTTGTCCTTCTTTGTGATGACAATATAGGTGAAGACCTACATCCCTACCTTTAATGATCCCTCAGAAAAAGGACTCACCTTTAAATGACTCTGAGCCACTTTGAGTCCTGTCAAGCCAGTTTGCTTTTTAGAAGGACTGTCTTCTTCCGTATAATCTGCCCATACTCCATACGCTCTGGTGCTCTGGGGGACACCTACTTCAGTCAGTCAAAACTAGGCTGAATGTTTCACAGAGAACATTTTCTTCAGCAGCCCCCAGATTGTGGAATGACTTGCTAGAGGAGATTTAAAACAGCAGTAAAGGCCAGTTTCTCCTAGCAGGCCAATCCAAATTATTTTTGAAATATGAATTTTAAAGTATTGATTGATTTATTTTAATACCTGTCAGTTTTATTTGTTCTTTTAACTGATGTTGGCTGTCTAATCTCTTGTTGTTCCCTAGCTTGATCCATAGGAAGAGGCAGGAAAGAGGTGGTGGTGATGATGATGATGATGATTTTAGTTTTCTACCTGGAAATCCATTTATGTATGGAGGAGAAATGAATTACTTCAGCCTGCAAATGGTACAGCCCAGACACAGCTTGCCATCTCTGTAAGTGACCTAGGCTACTCTGTGTGTATTTTTCCACTAGATATTTCTCATTCCCAGCCCACGCTGCATCAGAATTTTGAGCAATACAGTAATTTCTCATTAAGGGTTTGTCAGCGATCTTGTAGAGCTTTTATGCTCCCCTAGCCTGCAGTGATATAGATAAAGATTTATGTAAGGGTGAGCAGGCTTTAGTCTTGGACATAAATAACATATTTGCTTGTGTGAGTCTGTCCATGGAAAATTTTTGAGAATGCAAACTGAACTTTAGTAATAAGACTCATATCAAAATGGAAACCAGCCCTCAACAAGAAAATCAGCTCTTCTTATGTTTGAGTATTTGTAGTCCCCTGCAATAAAGATTCTGAGCCTCATTCTCATAAATATCTGGGATCTTTAATTTTATTACGATTAGCACTAAAGGATTGGTATTGCCATGCCACCACTCTATTAAACACAGATTACTTAAAGTAGATAGAAGGATATAATGGAACCAAGTTCATTGTATTCAAAACTAAGTAAAAGAGAGAGTGCAAATGGATAGCAAAGCTGAATAAAAGGGCAGGGTGCCTCTGACCTGCCAAGTCCTATTATACACACATTCCTGTGAGTCCCAGACAGCAGGGTCAAAGATTACAACATCTGGATGACCACAGAGTTCTCATCCAAGGTCTCAAGAAACTTCACTTCTTGTAGGGCATGGCTATTTGTTTTTCATTATTATTACTATTATTATTATTATTTTAAATGTTTAGAGTTTGATAGCATCTTAAGTTTTATTCCAGTTTGTAGTATTGTAGGCCGTAGGACTGGGTAAGAGAATTGCCTTCTCTAACAGGGCAGAACATCAGCCAGTCAGAGCAGCTGGTTCTGGGCTGGAGATAGACTGATGGGCATGCCCTTTACAGGTTGCTAGCTCAGATGTTCATTTCGCTCTGCACCGTTTAAAAAGCCCGGTGTGGAAAAGGCCCAAGTTAATTAAGTATAGCCTGAAAAGCTGATTGAACCATGTTTCAAGGGTCAGAGGGTCACTTCCCCTAACTGTGGCAGCTGCTCTGCTCCCACTGACCTGGAAGTGATGTGCCAAGAACTGGAACTTCTAAGTAATTATGAGGTTTGTTTTCTACTCTTTCAAAGTGGGATGCCACAAAACAGCATTTTCAAAAGCAAAACTTTGTGTGCAAAAGTTTATATATAGGACAAAAAATGTTTTCATTTTCTGTTAAAAGGGTTTTTTGGGGCAAGACCACTGAAGATCTGGAGACTCAAGAGCCACAGAAAGCCCATGAGACTCACAAATACCACATCTGGATAAGCATGCTAATGTCCATTGAATATTGTGGATGGCTTTGCATTATGATTTCTGTTTCTCATGAGATGAAAGGAGTATCACTTCAGTCCTGAAATAGTGAATAGATCTTGACGTCTTGGCCACTTGTACATTCCTCCTTCGTCATGCCTGCTCTCTAATTAGACATTTTGGCTGCTTGCTGGGTTGGCACAATCGTGACTAAGGCTGGGCCAAAAGTGCTCAAGCAAGAAACTTTGGCTCAAGATTGTGTGCATGCAAAATACTGGCCTCCTAAAATGGGGAATATCAAGTTCTTCAAAATGTTGGGGGCCTTAACTAGAATGCTTGAAGAAGCATGCTAATCCTTTCTTTGTTCCTTCTTTTTAAAATAAAAGATAGCTGCGATCTGCCTCCACCCCCGTGCCCCAAACATTGTCTGGGATGCTTCATTGGCAAATATATGTGTTTCACAATAGCTGCATTTCCATAGCTATGACTCCTGGTGCTCCCCTTCAAAACTCATCTTGTAAGCAGCTCTGCCCCTCAGCTTAACACAGCAATTTCCATGTTGTCAGACAGTGAGAAGGATGACCAGTCCAGCTATTTCTCTCTAGCTGGACAGTGTATAGCAGACATCTACGGAGATCAGGTGTCTTCAGGATGTCCCTCAAGACAACGGCTGGAATTCACCAAGGCAGTTACAAATGCATAACACAGAATTATTCATTTGCGATTGTTTGTATTCATGATCCCCACATATTCACTGCTTTAGGGAATATGTGGGGACTGTGAAAGTCCCCCAATCCTCACTTACTGAGCAGCCACCACTACAAACAATATGGTCTGTCCCCTGTCGATCAAGAAGCCACGGACTGATATTACCACCTCCCCACAAATGAGTGGTCTCTGGTGTGAGAGGGAATTGCTACAGGCACCCTGCTTCTGCCTGTCACAACAGAGATTGCTTATGTGAGGGGAGTGGTAATCAGCTGTTTCCCAATTGACAGGGGAACAGATCTCTGTTGAATGCAGCAGTTGCTGCCCAGTAAGTGATGATGTGCAGGGTGGAAGTGGGCCAAGAGACACTGTGCAGCTATGTAATTATGGTTACATAGCTAAGTAGCTGATAGGGAATTCTGGCCAACATTTTTGCAGAACATACTACCACAAGAAGATTGCTGGAAAATTGTTCCTGATGTTTGACAACATAGAAAAGGCCATGTTAAGGAGGCTGCTCTGCTTACAAGATGAGTTGTGGGGCTAGAGTGGATTTTGTTGTTGCATGGTCAGAACAGAATTCTGGTCTCCATAATGATCAAAAAGGTTAGTTGTGATGGTGTAAGTCTGGAGGCTCACAAGTGGTTTCACTCATGGCCCCTTTTGTACTGTTAAATTTGGGAAGTGATTGCAGAAATATGGGAGAATAGAGATTGAAAAATTCTTGAAAATTCTTGAAAAAAAGTTTCATCACATTTGGTGGCAACACAACATGGTGGTCCCTTTGAAGGAGTACTTTGGCGTCACAAACTGACAGCAGCCACCATTTCTGTCCCAAATGACCCAGAGTGACACTACACTTCAATAAAAGTATGCCAGCTGTAGTGTCATTCCAGGTCATTTGGTGACAAATTCTGGCTAACAGCTGCTGAAAATACCATTTCAAAGGGATCACCATGCTACTGTTGCCATCAGTTGTGAGTGTTCCATATTCTTTTCAAAGATTTTCAAGAATTAGGCCCATTTTTTTCCCCTGAGGACTTATGCGAAGAGTAAATATTTCCACTTTTCCTTTGTTGTGACAGCATAGCATCTTGGGCCATTTCTGCACTACACTGTTATAGTGCTATTATTCCACTTTCAACATCCTGTGGAATTCTGGGGTTTGTAGTTTCCTGAGGCCAAATTGCTCTCTGGCTGAGAATTCTAAATGCCCCTCCCTAAACTGCAAACCCCAGGATTTCATAGGAGGTTGAAAGTGGAATAATAGCACTATAACAGTGTAGTGTGAAAATGGCCTTGCTCAATGTGCTGCCTCAGTCCTTTGGAGGTTTCCTGAAAGATTTAGAGTGCCCGCTAAAAGCATTTCTCTTTACAAGACCCATTTCAAGTTGAACAAAACAATCCATTGAGCCTGTGGGATGTTTGGCAAAACAAAACAAAACAAAACAAAAACAGACAGCACATATTTTGAGGGAAGGGGCACAGTCCTGGAAGAAAAGTAGCCAAATAAATGCATCTATAAAAACCAGAAGGAAACAGCACCCACAAGAGAAACAGGACAATTAATCACACTACTTTTGGGGGTATGTCCAAACTATGGCTAAAAGGAAAGCGTTCTGATCTATCGCTTTATTTTCTTTTGAAGCAGCATTTCTGGGAAAATCAAGTGTTTTTGTTATTGAGCTGACCCTCTCTCTCTTGTGCCTGAGCAACTACCTCTCTGTTACTCACAAGAGAGCCATGTCTGCCAGAAACAGAGGCAAAGATAGCCAAGAAGATTCTGGCTGTAGCACTGCACACATGACATTATATTTGTTCTGCAGGCTCTGCAGTGGATTTCTTTAAAAGCATTTCGAATTAGATGGAGATGAGAAAGATGTTTACAACAGCTAAAAAATATCATGGATTGTTTCCAGAACTGGAAATAAGAGGGGTTCAACCCCAAATTTATGAAGTTGACCCAGTAATCTGAGGGAAAATGGTTTCACAGCATCTCCTACTCCTCATACTTTCAATTTTGTATCGCTGATTCATTTTGCTGGTTCATCGGCACATTCACTTGGATGGAAGAAGAAATCCAGATAGGTAGCATGTTTCACATTATGATATTCTTGAGCATGGGACTGTATGGTTTACATTTAAGGGATCCAGACAACACATGTTTTGTACCATCTTCAGGCCTGACTAGGACTTGCTTTGTAGAGTAGAGGTGGATTGAAAGTAGATATGAATCTCCTTGGAGATCACAGATTGCTTTGCAGTAGTTCAGAAGTGATTTCTGGACTGAATGGAGATGTCTGCAGGGGATAACTTATACTGCTGAAATAAAGCAAGCTTGGAGAAATCAGGAGCATATTGTAGTGAAGGTGAACTATCAGGTTCATTCCATATTGGTGAGCATAATAAATGGTTGGACTCTGAACTGTAATGTTCAGAGAGTCTGTCTTTCACACCAGTCTTCATCTGGTGGATCTTGGGCTCTCCTCTTTTCAAAGGACAGATCTCTTGCATGCTTGAATTCAGTTCACCTCTTTTGCAGAATTAACTTGCCTACAAAGGAAGAGAGAGGTGCTTAGATCTCAATGGAGCCATGTTAGAACTAAAGAGAGAGGAACAAAATGACTCATGGAAGCCTATAGGGAAACCAACAAAATTGTCTGCAGCATCTATTGATACTGATTTTCCTAACAGGGACAGTATCATTCTAATGTCAGATCACCATGCCTCAGTGGAAAGATCTACTGTCCTTGAAATTTACATATAAGGCTATGGGAAATATTGCATTAATTTTGAAAATGATGAATGATGATGATGAAAGAGATGCAGTTGAAAGTGGGAGGAGAAGCACATTTTTGTGTACAAATGCATGGATGTAGTTTTGCATTAGTGTGCCTTGTAGAAACATCTATTGTTTTGGGTATTATTTTCTGTTAGCATTTAAAATCTAGCATTAAAATCTGCTAGCACTAAAAAAATCTGTTTTAAAAACCCCCTCAAAAGAGCAATCTGCAAACAGTGACAAGAACAACAATACCTGACCTGACCCGGTTCATACATCATTAGCTGCCTATCTACTACTCAGCATGAAGCTGATCAAATAACAATTAGGATGCATTAATTGGGAGAGGGCTTACATCAGGTTTCTGCACCCAGTTATGATGTACAAAGGCTACACTGGGAATACTCAGAATGTGGAAATCACGTGTTACAAATAATGACGTTACCTGTAACAAATGGCTTTTTAGAATTGTAAGGTCATAACAATTTGCCCTTCATAAACTTCATACTGCCCTTCATAACGGCCAAGAGCCTACAATGACTTACATAGTGTAAGAATTCTTCAGGCCGAAGTCACCTATGGCTTCCTGTCCAGCACCCTGAAGACTATTGGTTACACTGTGATACCCACCCACCTACCCCACTGAATAACCATTCCATGGCTGGTGGGAGTGGGTGGAAGACCAAATAAATGTTGCCCCTTACTTAGATGTAGAGTGATGACCTCCTTGGCCAAGATATTGGGCATAGCCAGATACTTCTCTGATCAGCCATGGGGGGAGCTATCACAGGAAAAGCATGAGTCCTGAGGAGGGGGCTTTGATCACTGCAGAGGGTAGAAGACAATGCAAACTTCTTCAATGACAACAAAAAGACAAACACAAGTGTAAAGTGGATTTATCCTTGCGTATGTCACTAACGGGATGCTGGCCAATGATTGGTAGCATTGTTAAATTTGTGTGTGTGTGCGTGTATGCATGTGTGATGGGTAACTTTTAGTTGTTATTTCCGAAAGTTTGGGTTGGGGAAATGTCTCTCCACTTTTCTATTTTTAGGGACTTAAAAATAACAATTCAAAGTTAATGTATAATGAGTAGTGCACTGGACTTTTTTAAAAAATAAAATAAAGTGAAACTACTATTATACATAAGCTTTTAAAAATGACTTCCCATGCTTTAGGAGTACGTTGCCTATTGATTTATATCTTCTCAAAGAATTTATTTCTGGAGGATAATTTTATTTTATTTTAATATGCCATTCTGTGTATTAATTTGGATATATTGTTGGGACAAAACACTGCGTTGTCGGACAGACAAAACCATTGCTCTTAGGTGTGTACAGAGAGAGTTATAATCTGCTCGCACCTCATTCTGTTCAGCTTAATACTTCCGGATAGACAGGACACTGCAAAAATCCTAAGGAAATCCCTTGTTGATCCCCTTGTCCCTCTTCCTGAGCCATACCTGGGATTAAATCTAACTACAAAACTGCAGTAAGTCCTTCTTTCTGCAGGAGAGAAAGTTGTCCTGAACAGAACAATAACCTGGGAGATATCTGTTTAAGGCTGGGGTGCCAGATGCTTTGCCTAGCTTCTTTGATTGAAAGAGACAAAAATTCATGCCAAAGGAGTCACTTTCTAAAAACAAGGAATAACGTGTAGTATGTAATGCCAAAAATGTTGCCCTTAACTGAATTTTCCTTCTTGAGCTATTGGAGCTCTAGCTATTAATCATTTTGATTTTTGTTACATCAAACTTTTTGTTCCCTTCTCTGCCCCACATAAATATTTTCCCTGAACAAACATTTCTTTAGGATTCTTTGTTGTACCCAGGTTGATTCAGAAGTTTTAATTCCTGCTTGCAAGCGTCTCAGATTATTGCTTTTACATTAATCTCATCTATAAATGTATATATTTAGTTGCTGACGACTTCCTGAGTGAAATGTCAAGGTGAAATTTTGTGCAGGGTCAAACTGCTCCACACTTCAATTGTGTTTTGGATCACTGCTAATTGCTGAAAGTCTTCTGTAGTTGAGAATTTATATGAGAAATGTAATGTCTCTCTTGTTTCTCTGCTTGAATCTGATAGCTCTGCGTTTGAAAACCGTGGCCTTGAAGTAACAATAAAAAGACATTGAAGTTAAAACTGTTTGTGAAACAGATATACACATATATTTTTGATTTGTTATGAATGTTTGTCCTCTTCAGGGACTCAGTAAATTGCTGTTATATAATCTGGCGCGGGCACTTAAGGAACTGGTTTTGACATTGGTAACAGTACATCCAAATCCACTGAAGTACGTTTGCTTCTCTCCTTTTCATTGTTCCCTGTAGTATTGTGTAAAGCTCTATCATCACTGTTTTCATTTTTGGAGGACAGCATGCCTAGAAAATTGGCAGAAAATTGGCAGGCTGTCATTGGAACAGTCACTTCATTTCTGGCTGTGCTTTGGTTCCCTCCCAAACAGTGGTGCTCTTAGGTAGGAATTGGTGGCAGACACCCAGGGTCCCACTCAGCAGAATGAACAGACGAGAAGGTGACTCTAAACACAGCAGGCCTGACTGACCACATTTTGAAATGAGTGAAGTAAGGCCCAGTGAATGGGAAGTAAAGACTATTAAATCCAGAGTCTACGATTAGGCCAGTGCATCTGAATTGATAGTGGAAGGACAACCTGTGCAACTATGCCCAAATGTGTCTCTCAGCTCAATTCCAAATGCCATATTCAAGTGATGAGGCCACTGACAGGGAAAATATGTCTCTTGCCCCGCAACCCACTAAGATGGGGAGGGAGGAAGGGAATGTGTGTGAATGAGAGAGAGCAGGGAAAGGGAAGGAGAGAGATAAGAGGATAGCTCCACCTACTTTGGTTGTCCACTGACCACTCCTGACTTCATCCCTATCCACTTTCAGCATGTGGTCCCAGATACAGGGCATGTGGCCCCTGACAAAACATAACCTAGTACAGAATTTACTCACGTGCAGTGGTGATTGTTGGTTTCCATGTCACTCTGGGTTTTAGTATGAATTTAAACAGGCTATCAAAGGTGCTAAACCTGCTTTTGGTCATCAGGGCTCAGCACCTGAATAGCTCCTCTAAAGTGGAGCTATTCACCCAGTAAGTATGCACTGCCCTACTGACATGGAAGCCACCAGCTGCCACTGTTCTTGTTTGTTATTGTTCTGTGCCATCAAGTCATCTTCGACTTATGGCAACACTACAAATGAGAGACATCCAAGAGGTCCTGCTATTGGCTGCTTGGCCCAAGTCTTGAAAACACAGGACCAGGAGATAATCTACCTGCACTGCCTTCAACTTTTCCCAGCATTATAATTTTTCTCCCAGTGGCTCAAGTCTTCTTACAATATGTCCCAAGTATGATAATCTTAGTTTAGTCATTTTGGCTTCTAGTGAGAATGCAGGCTTGATTTGCTCTCAGATCCATTTATTTGTCTTTGTGGCAGTTCAAGGTATTCATGGTATCTTCCATGAACACAGTCTGAATTAGTTTGTTTGTAAGCTTTCTTTATCATCCAACGTCCATATCTATATATAGAAACTGGATGTCATAGAGAGGCTATTAGTATTCTAATACTTCTTTTAGGTAAAATATTTATTTTAAAATATTTCTTTTAAGGAAAGAGTTGACAGCTGTAAGAATGGCTTCAGGGCTGAAATCTAAGCATATGCAAGCAACAATGTGCAAAGTTCAAGAACAGGATCAGCTGAACAACCTAAGGATACTGATTCAAATCAAATTATTTTGGCAGAGATTAAACAAATGAAAGCAGGTGTGAATCAAATGAGATAATACTTTAAACAAGTTCTGAAGGATGAACTCAAGGTTGAACTTAAGGTCAGTCTTTGACACAGATAACAACAGAGATCAACAGATGAATGGAAAAATAGAACTACTGGAAGATAAGACAACAAGATTGAAAGAAGTATCTGAGAAATTATCTATATACCAAGAGCAGAACCTAGATGTGATGGCTTTACTTGACTTCAAGGAAAGGAAGAGAAGCGTCAGATTCAGAAGAGGATTTAGAGGAATAGTGGAGATGCAAAATGAAGATATATATGCAAGAATTATTTATGCTTTGATTGATCCCCTGGAAAAACAAAGAGAAGATATTTGTTGTAGACTGGATAAAGTGTACAGATTAGATTCCTGGGTGGTACAACAGAGAAATTTATCTAGAGATGCAATTCTCTACCTTGTGAGAAGATAGGTGAGAGATCAAGTCCTCCAACAGCATTATTTCAATAAAATGCAGATTGATGGGGTTGGATGATGAAATTGTATGACCTGGAAGAAATGGACAAATTGACTATTTTGATTGAAGAAGAATTATTGAGTAATTTTACGAAAGATTGGGATGAGAATATTGCATATTTGAGACAGTGTTGGGGAAAAAATGTACTTTTAGGCTTTGAAAATTACTAATTTTTGCCAATAAGTAGAAGTATATCTTAGTTATATAATGTTGAAGAAATAGACTTAGTATTTTATCTTATAACTATCAATTGAAGGGCCAGAAGTCATGTGTCTATCTTGCTGGCTGTCTTTTCGCTCGGTCTAGTCTTAATTTTATTTTTTTTATTTTTTATTTTACTTTATTTTTAGTTTAGTTTAGGTAGTTTTTTGTATAGTTTAGCTTGGATAGTGCTTTGTCTTTTTTCCTGTTTTTCTTCTTTCTTCTCTTAGGTGTTTCATTATGTATCTAAATTTTGTGTTTAATAAAAAATATATTTTTTAAAAAAGGATGGATATATTCATCAAGGCATCTGTTTGAAAAATGTGTCCCAAAGTACAGACAGATTTTCTTTTTTTTTCTGTAAAAGAAATCTGCACAGATCTGTTTAAAGTAAAGTGTTTGTCAATGGCCCTTTCCACACCGGGGGGGTGGACATGAGGGGAAACGGGGTGGCGCACGCGGGGACTGAGCTTACTGTGAGGCGGGAGGCTCTGTCCCCACGGGGAGCAGCGTGAATTCGCCACTCTGCACAGCGGCGGTGCTCGGTGGCGCCCAGCGGCACCCAAAATGGCAGCTGGCAGCTTCCGGCGGTGCTCCGCCAATCGAAGTAGCACGCCAGCCGGAAGCCTGCCCCAGGGCAGCTCTGCAGGGATGCGCTACCGCGTCCCTGCAGTTCTGCACAGGGCGCCGCGACAGAGTAGCGCGTGCGAGGTTTTATAAAAACCACTTGAAAGGTGGTTTTTATAAAACACGGAGCACCACCCACATGGCCGCGCGAGGGCGGTATGAGGTTTAGAACCTCTCTTTTTTTGTCCGCCCTAGCACACCCCACGGTGAAGACGACCTCTGTGTCCGGTCATTGCACCACGGGGTTTTACCCCTGTGTGGAAATGGCTAATATCTGGTTCCCTTTGAAGGGTTTGGCATATTTGGCTCTGCCTTATACGTTACTGATAAATAACATTAACTGAAGAGTGGTCGATAGCGCCAATTTTTAAATTAATTTAAAACTTTGCTGTGTTAATGAAATGTATTGTTTGGAGATTCCAGTAATTATACCTAATTGCAAGATTGTATTGTTGTATATTTTTGTTTTTGTATTATTGTTCTTGAGGTATGAGCCATGTTGGGCACATTCTCGGGAACACTGGCACTCAGATATAAATGAGAGAGGATAGTAACACTCATAATGATGATGAGATAGAAAAAAGTTAGAGATAAGAAAAGGAGGGTGTCTATGGAAATGGACTTGACAGATCTGCCCATTCCTATTCCAAAGTCAGGAGAGTGGGCTTCTTCTCACACAAAACAGTACATATGAGTAAGACAGCAGGGATTCCCCAGCTCTCCAGAACACACCAAGGGAGGCATCAGAGGGCTGGAGCAGGAAGAGGGATTCCACTCTGCTATCAAACAGACATAACTAGACCCACACGCAATTTTAGAAAATAAATTCTGCCATTTCCAGATAGTAGTACTGTTGAGAAATGTGGTGACAAAACTCCACTTTTTTTGCTGCATTCTGTGACAATAGTTAGGAAGAGATCAGGGCTTATTGTTAAAAGAACTTGTTCTCTCCCTATATGATCTTGCAAAGTACAGAGATACTGGAGAGAAGAACCCATTCCTGGAAATTACCTTGGCATAGAAAAGATACTAAGCATGATGAGAAATGCAGATCACTTGCTGCAAAATCTAGCATTCTGAAAAAAGAAAAGAGGAGACAATGCTATTTTGATGAGTATACCAACAACAGGGAAAGAGGAAGCAAGTAATTTGTTCATATTATATGCTGAAATATTTAAAAAATATACCAGCCGTTGGTAAAAGAGTCAGTTATGCACCTCAAAGAAGGGTGTCTTTCATTAGTTAATACTGATGCCTTATCATTCAGCGTGATATAATGGTTTGAGCATTAGATTATGACCCTGGGCACCAGGGTTTGAATTCCCACTCAGCAATGGAAACCCCATGAGTAACCTTGGGTAAGTTACACTCTCTCAGCCTCCAAAGAAAACAATGGCCTGAAGAAATCTTGCCAAGAGAACCCCATGATAGGATTGCCATAAGTCAGAAACAACTTGGAGGAAAACAACACACAGTTTGTGCATACAGACGTAGATCATGGACTCCCAAACCCCACCCATCCCCAAACATTTTCTTGCCCGGTGTTTATATCTATTACTCTTTTTCTCATTCTCTGCCTAGGATCTGTCTATCCTGAGTAAGTGTCCAAAGATCAAGAATCTCTTGGCTGGATGGACAGTTTAATCTCTCCACTTACAGAACTGGATGTGCAAAGAACAGGGACTGGCATCAAGTATGGACATCACTGGGCATCCCCTAGGCCCCCCACCCTGGCAGTGAGACCCTGTTGATGCCCTGAGTCTCTCTGCCCCTCCCTCTTGCTGTCATTGTCTGTTATTCTTCATTTTTGAAGCACATGAACAACAGCAAGAGGAAAAGGGAAACCAAATCACTGAGGTGCTTTTGCCCTGGTGTCTCCTAAAATCTTCATCAAATACAATACTTCTCAGGCTATCTGACGTACAGGACTGACAATTACTTCTTACCAACATGCCAAGAATCAGCAGCGTATTTGTGCCCATTTACTACAATTGTTTCTTTCTTTCCTGAAAACTTGCCAGGGATCAGTAGCCAATGACTGAGGGAACTGATCCGCTGACCTCCATTTTGAGTAGCGCTTATCAAATAGATGCCAGTCTGCCTACATATATACATTTCTCAACTTTTCCAACTCTTTCAAGTTATTGACAGCATTGATAGTAGTTTAATATTTCAGTGAAAGAGCTGTTACATTAGACAACTTAAGTTACATTGCCCACTCTCAAACCAAGCATGCAGTCTAAGGGGAAGAAAGAAACACAAGGGATGAACAGTGTAAGCAAAGTGTAGAAATTGGCAAAATAACATAAGGTTGCCATGTGGATTGAAGTGAAAAAGACACACAAGAGAGGCAGTCGTATATTTGCTGGACTAGTGTGAGTGGACGTTCCTTAGGAAGCAATGAAGGTGACTTGGGCTTACATTTGAGCATATAAGAAAAATCAGGTCAGGAGAATTAGCATTGTGATTAGTATAGTCAGGTGAGAATAATATGCCTCTTCCACATGAAACTAGATGAGGTGTGTCTATTAAAGTCTTACATTCCCCCACCAGCCAAAACGGATTCAATAAAACCTATTACACTCCCAAGTCCCCATATTGAGTTTCTCAATAAGAACAAATATAATGCACATTAGGTAACAGAGACATGAGAGTTTTTCTTCTTTACAAAGAGAATCCTTCGTTTCTTAATTAGGATAACCATTGGACAAATTAGGAGCAAAACCAATAAGGGAGGTATTTCCATAGCAATGACAGGATGTAGCTGAAATGTACTGTGGCATAGACCAGCACCTTTGTGCATCCTATAATACTCTAATCCACTCAAGTATGTAATTGTTCTTAAATATTTGTGGCTTAATATGGTACCCCATCAGTGCATCTGAAGAAGTGGACTGAAATCCATAAAACCTCATGCTAAAATAAATCAGTCATAAAGATGCTACTAGATTCTTCACTCCAGCCCTGTCTTTTTTTTCTTTTTATGCTGAATCAGACTAACATATCTGTGTCTTAGAAAATGGCAGATGTTGTAAATATAAATATAAATGGTTGACCAGGTGGTCAGCTGGGGCAGCTGATCATTCCTGCCATGGAAGAATAGCTCCCTTGTTTGTATCGATGTCCAGAAAAGGCATGGTTCATTGTTGTTGTTGTTGTTGTTGTTGTTGTTGTTGTTGTTGTTGTTGTTACTACTACTACTATTATTTGATTTTGGACAGAAAACTCTGAATGCATACCATTGCACACATTTTTGGGTCAGCATTTCACCTCCTCCAGCTCTACTGGCTTTACTGTATAGAAGTGCAGGTGGGAAACAGAACAATGGGAAAACAAAGTCTACTTGATTAAGTGGATATGTAACCATGTGCATGCATGGCAGGGATTGAAAAAGAACCCCAGCAACTGCTGCAGTCATGTGACTGGACATAGATTGATTAAGTAAACATGTTCACACAGTAGAATCACCTCCTTGCACCAATATGGCTACATAATAGGGGTCCTACATGACTTTTCAAATGGATTTTAGTTTGGTTTAAAACAGATGTGTGAGACAGTAAAAAGGTCAAATCAGGTCGGGAACACTATGCAGTGAAGCTGGAATAAAGCCCTCATGTAGATTCACCCTGAGATGAGGGAGGAAATCTTGGTTTATTTCATTCCTGCATGCTTAAATGAAATGTCTCACAAGATGTTTCCCCACTGAGTGAGATGATGAAAACTTCGGCACCTTTTTCAAAGAGTTTTTCATTTTTATGAGCTTCTGCAAAATAATCTGCAATTGGTTTTCCCTTCCTGTTGCAGTCAAATCTCCAGAAGCTAATTGTTATTTTGCCTTTTAGGAAGTAGCCATTTTCTTCTCTAACTAGGAAGAAGAATTGTGTGTTCAGTTATATGCAATGTCAGATATCTCATAATGTTGCTGAACCTTGAACTTATTGTTTTTTTGGCCAGCCTTTGGCTCTGGTGGCTGGCAGTACAATTATTTCATATTTCCCAGGTCAAAGACTTTTCCTTCCAAGAATGCTTGATAGTTTTTATTTTGAAATGATAACATTTCTTACATTTAAGAGAATAATAGAATCATAGAGTTGGAAGAGACCACAATGGCCATCAAGTCCAACCCCCTGCCATGCAGGAACACACTCTCAAAGAAGCAATAGCTCTATTCATAAAATCATAGAATCGTAGAGTTGGAAGAGACCACAATGGCCATCCAGTCCAACCCCCTGCCATGCAGGAACAAACATCAAAACACTCCAAACAGATGGCCATCGAGCCTCTGCTTAAAAACCTCCAAAGAAGGAGACTCCATCACACTCCAAGGCAGCATATTCCACTGCTGAACAGCTCTGACTGTCAGGAAGTTCTTCCTGAGGTTCAGATGGAATCTCCTTTCTTGCAGCTTGAATCCATTGCTCCTTGTCCTAGTCTCTGGAGCAGCGGAAAACAAGCCTGCTCCCTCCTCAACATGACATCCCTTCAAATATTTAAACATGGCTATCATGTCCCCTCTTAACTTTCTCTTCTGCAGACTAAACACCCGTAGCTCCCTAAGCCATTCCTCATAGGGCATGGCTTCCAGACCCTTCACCGTTTTGGTCGCCCTCCTCTGGACACGCTCCAGCTTGTTGATATCCTTCTTGAATTGAGGTGCCCAGAACTGGATACAGTATTCCAAATGAGGTCTAATCAATATAGAATAGAGTGGTATCATTACCTCCCTCGCTAGACACCATACTCCTGTTGATGCAACCAAGAATTGCATTGGCTTTCTTTGCTGCCACATCACACTGCTGATTCATGTTAAGCTTGTGATCTACCAAGACTCCTAGATCCCTTTCACAGTTATTGCTATCCAGCCACACACCCCTCATCCTATATTTGTGCATTCCATTTTTTCTGCCTAAGTGTAGGACCTTGCATTTCTCTCTGTTGAAATTCATTTTGTTCACTTTGGCCCAGCTCTCCAATCTGTTCAGTTCATTTTGAATTTTGATCCTGTCCTCTGGTATATTAGCAACTCCTCCCAATTTCATGTCATCTGCAAATTTGATCAGCATGCCCGCTATTCTTTCATCCAAGTCACTGATGAAGATGTTGAATAGCACTGGGCGCAGGAGAGAACCCTGTGGCACGCCACTTGGTCACTTCTCTCCAGGATGAAAAGCAGCCATTGGTGAGTACCCTTTGGGTTCGGTCAGTCAACCAATTACAAATCCACCTAACGATAGCTCTGCCCAGCCCACATTTTACCAGCTTCTTTGCAAGAATGTCATGGGGAACTTTGTCAAAGGCCTTACTGAAATCAAGATATGCTACATCCATCTTTAGTATCTGAGGCTGCCAGATGCCTACTGAGAATGTATGGGCTAGCCACATCTCATTGGCAGCAATGCATGAACAGTCATGTCTCTCTGACTGATGCATGATTGGCTTCATTAACATTAACTGGGGCTGCATTAACACTCTCTTCATAGGGTTGGTAACCACAACTGACCATGTTCACTTGCCCTGTGGAGGAAGTGCTATATATAGCCATGACTTGTTCAGACTGAAGCTGATTGTGAACTGCTTAGGAGGCATGGCTGATGTGTAGACTGGCATCTTTGGGATTGGACTGTTCCATGGGTTTTTTTTTTAAATGACTCCTTCATGTATTTGGTATCCATAAGTATCATAAGCTTTGCCTCATGTCAAACCTGTTAGTAAAAAGCCAATTTTTCTGGCAATTAATAAGCTAAAAATCTGACTGACAGCAAGATTTCAAAATTCTGAAATTAATTGATTGCCAAACTACTCATCAAGCTTGTGGTATTTCCAAGGGCTCAAAAGTTCCCTTTCAACTGAGGTGGATAGCAAATGGACTCCTAGCATTCTCTCTTTCCTGGTGTGACCTAGGTGAGCTTGAATCATGGGATACAGTCATGAAATAACACAAAGTACCAAATAACTACAGGAGTTCCCTACACAATGTGTCTCTGAACAAAGTATCCAGGAGGGTCTTGAGACCATCAGTCCTATGGCTAGAAAATTAATGTATCCAGACATGACAGATGTATTCCACCCTTGGTGATGCTGCCCTTATTACAAATGCTGAATGTTCAGCCACTTTTTCCTGGCAGTAAAACCTTGACACTAGTTCAGGAAACCTACTGTACTTGTGAGAAGAAGTGAAGTAAGAGTTTCCAGTTACTTGTTGAAAGAAAACACAAACAAATGATCTGCTACTGAATGTACTTTTTTATATATATAAATAAATTATTAGAAGTCATCCTAATTTATTTATGGAGGAGGAAGAGGAGGAAAAGGAGGAATGCCTGTCTCTAGCTCAGTTCAGAAACAGGAAAATATTGTGGTGTTGATTCCTTCCTGATAATGGTGTTGTAGTCCAGTACCATTTTTAAAACATGGCATAAATTCAATCAAGAAGGCATGCAATATATATAGGTCAAAAAAGTATACGTGCCAACTTGATATTTCTCTTTTAATGTGAGATAGAAAAAGGAGCTTTGTCTGAAAGTGTTTCTACACAACACAGTGACAGCAGTGTGATAACTTTGGCATGGCTCTCTCTGAAGGGATTCTGGGATTTGCAGTTGAGTGACATACTTAGAATTCTCTGTGCTAGAGAATTTTAGTACACATTCCCCTAAGCTACAGCACTAGAACTCTCTAGTAGAGAATTCTAAGTACCTCTCAAAACTATGCATTCTAGGATTCTTTAAGATGGAGCCATGACAATTAAAGTAGTATCAAACTGTTATAACTGTGTAGCGGAGATAATACTCTAAGAGGAATTGTCTTAGTTCATAACGTGGGCGTGCTGATTGGGACATGTGTATGCATTTTATCCAATTGACCCCTGTGACAAAGTTGCTTTGGGGGGCAGCTATTTGGAAAGCAAGTACAACTTGATGATGGGTTGCTAGGCAAGAGAAGTGGTACCTTAAGAGTGAAACCCAGAACAGAGGTATGCATGGGAGGGGCTTATGAATGATAGGAATTATATATATAAGGTTGAGAGTCAACTTGTAAAGAAATCTTTCAGTGAGGTCTTGACCAGAAAGAGTGTCTGAGTTGTGTTAAGCAGCTGAGGAAAAGACACAGAGGGTTGGTGTCTAAGGCTGGGAGTTATTGGCATAGACTGTCAGAAATTTAAACTGTTTAATGTAACAACACTATACTTTACATGAACCTTAACAAGATACTTCATTTCTAATGTTACTTTAATAAAAGGTACAGTTTGTTTTATAACTACTGAGTTGGCTTGAATTGCCTAAAGTCATTGATAATAAAGAAGAACACACTATCATAAATAAAGTTATTTGGTTTAGAGGAAACACTTAAGACCCTAGCCATTCTACACAAAGGTGGTATTTAAAGGATGGAGTGAGGGGCAAGTGAAAGTGTCAGGGTGCATTATTAGGGTGGAACTGAAAAACCAATCTGAAGAGAAATAAAAGCCTGTCACATCCCCTGAGAACTGTAGTTCTTACACAACACATGGTGGAATGCAAATTGAAAATCTAACGGTTTCCTTCTTCCAAAGCTTGGGAAGAAGAGAGGCCTTTAGATTTGTATTAGGATGGCAACAGCAATATTGAAAAGTGTTCCAAGAAAGAACTGAGGAACAGATGAGATGAGAGATGAGACACTCACTCAACTTTTCTTTGTGTGATCTGTAGTTCTCAGCACCAAATGAAATACTTATCAAGAGTAAGGCTTGAGCTCTAAAGGATGTCTGTACAGGTAGGTGGCATTATGGTCCATTTAATTTCACAGTTATCAGTGAGAGGGAGGAGGCATAGCTTGGTTGCAAAGCACTGGTTTTTGCATCCTAGAGGTTCCAGGTTCTATCCAGGACATCTCCATTTAAAGGATCAGTTATGGCAAACATTCCTGAGCAGTTGCTGCCATTAGAAAAGACATTACAATTTAGACGGATAAATAACCAGGCTTAGCATAAGGCAGTAGCTATGATCACTGAGAGTAAGGCCACAGAAATTCCCTGCATTTCCCTGCAAAACTGCTTGGTCCCCTTGAGAGCTGTCATTGTAGATCAGGAATGTCATATGCATTCTGAGCTGGGAGAAAGCTTCTCAAGGGGAAGTTGCTGCATTATAGTATGAACAATTTCTTATGCTAAGGAACCAGACAATTAACCAACTTCAGAGAATTTTGGGATTATCACCAGTTCCCAAGTGGCTCAACAAATGCTCAACAAACCCAAGCCTGTGGCCACAGTAAGGGATGAAGGCAAAAATCTCCCAGTTTCACGTACCACCTGCATTTGAAATATCAAAGCTTTTCCATCCCGGATATAAAGAAATATGCAAATTTTGATGCATTCTTCAAAAATGAGTGGAAGTTTAAAGCTGTTTCACCTGCCCAGATTCAAAAAGCATGGCTATTCCCAAAGCAGAACATGTTGTACCTGTCTGCCAAATGAGTGTAAAAGATGAAGAGTCTCTCAGACAGAGATGGCAAAAAAAAATGACATTGTTGAACACACAGAAATTCAAACACAGACTTCTGAGAGTTAGACACCTAGAAAGCCCTAGCCTGGATGGATGAATCTCCCATTTTTAATTTCTCCCACATTCAAATTTTTAAGATGTCACAGTATCTCAATCCAGAATAAGATATGTGGATGTTAGTTAATAACAGCAGGCCAACTGAAATAAAATTATCACCTACTCCTAGACATAGAAGGATCAGTTAAGACTTTGGTACTTTAGAGATACTCCAGGCCTCTACTCAGAAATTTAAATTTCCCTTCTCTTCTTCCTTCTTCTGTGGGGGAAAATGTGTTGCCCATCTTTCACCCAAGTCGTCAGTAAAACGTAACTGAAAAGTAAGGCTGTTTCTGCTTTGCAATATTCTGCAGGCCGAGCAGTACAGAAGTAGTGGAACCACTTACAAGCCCTAGATCCATTAAAAAAAAAATTACAAAATCAAGGTTGTGTTGTTTTTAAAAAAATTAAAATCTCTGCAAGAAATCACTTCAGACCACTTGTGTTCCCTTTCTGGTTGGTTTGCATTGACTCTCTTCTCCTGGTTTACCTTTAGCCACCGTACATGTCTTGGCTCTGGCTCTGGTTTTATCATGGAATAAGATAAATAGGACATCCAAAAGTAGATGTGGGAGGTGTTTGAAAGAGAGAGAGAGACTGTGTGGAGCCACAGAGAACATGTGGATGCCAAGGGCTGACTGCATGGCCTTGGATCATTCTGATGATGGGGAAGAGCAATGGAATGCTGATGATTGTTGCAGTTTTCACAGCACCAAAGACAGAACTTTTTTTTTTAAAAAAAAGTAATTCCTAAAGTTACTCAGTGCAACCCACCCCAAATAACACATTACTGTTAACATCTGAAAGGGGGTAGTAACTTATTGAATCACATGGAATTTTTTACAGTTGCTTTTTATTTCTTTTTCTTTTTTTTGTAATCTTTAAAAGTAAGATAGCCCATTTTAAAAAAAACAACCTCAGAATGCTCCACCCCATGGAAGCAAGAAATGATGCCATTTGTTACATGGAAAAGTGACACAGTTACTAGCAATTATATTATTTTACAACAGCAATACTGTTCTGCTCTTATTACCCTACAAAAGTGATATGTTACAAACAATGTGGTTAACACTGTTTTATGAGGACAGTTATAACAAGTAACTTCCAAGCTCTTGTTGAACTGCCAAATGGGATACAAAAGTATGGTGGGACCAAGGGACTCTCAATAGAGTTGGTTTTGTCCTGAAGTATAGCAACAACTTGTGGACATTGGTTTTTTTCCCCAAACAGTCTTCATCAGCCACTTAGATCAGTGAAATTTGGCATATGAGAGAAATTGCTTAATGGTTACTAAATGAGGCATTTTAACCTATTTGCATTGGCCAAGAAGCACTAACTGATAAAGAAATGGTTTGGACAGATCTTTTGCTTCATATACAAAGGACCATATACATCCCCATTCCAGCCTTTTAAATCACAACAATTCAAGGATAAGATGTGAAATGGTGTTGGGTAGTCATGCAATGCCTCATGAAATTGCACGCGTTGTGAGTGTGGCCATCAGTCTTACTAGAATCCAGTTCATATTTAATGAAAAAAAAAAAATCCTTTCCTTGCCCCTTCCTGTCCTTTGCTCTCTGGCTTATATTCCACATGTTTTCTCCATTTATAACAATACGCTTACAAGCAATACATTTATCTTAAACCAGGAAGTTCTTTCAAAACTTGGTAAATATGCTCTCTAAGTTACTGATCCTGGTGTATGAAGAGACAGAGGGCAGTCCGTTGGGTCCAGCAGATGGATTAAATGTTGCTGATGACTCTGAATTTAACTGAAACAACAGTGACAGGGAAATGAGCTTTTGGCTCAGTGTAATCCTCCAGATGGAGTACTACAGCTCCCAGCATCCCTTCTCATTGGTTGTACTGGCTAGGATGATAGGAGTTGCAGCCCAGAAACATCTGAAGGGCCACAGTTTGTCCATCCCTGCTCTAGTTCCATGGTTAGGGGAAGGAAAGGATCATATTTGCTTGTTTAGCTGCACATCCCATCCTTTTAAAGCAGTGGTGGGCAACTGCTGCAAGTCCAGGGCACACTTTTCTATGTGGGGAATCCCGGGGGTGGGGGACTGCTTGCCAAAAATGCACCCCCAGTATAATCAGCACTGACTGCTTCTGCTTTTGAAAATTTGTAATTTTTTAATGTTAAACAGAGTCATAGGGCTTGTAACCTATTTCAAAGATGAAATAGTGCTTCTGGAAGCTTCCAGGAGGGACTATGGGCATTTCTACGTGGTGTTGCAGTGCTGTGATGGGGATGTGATGGTAGCGGTCCACGGGTCATGCTTTTGCACAACATCATAGCAGTCCTGCCACCAACCTGTCCCCACCCATTGCAATCATAGGAGATTCACTTAACAGAACAAATCTGTTAAGCTTCCACCATTGCGTGACACTCCTGTCACCACATCCTATCATACAGAAGGGGCAGAAGCACGATTATGCACTTCCTTCCCCAGCACAGCACAGGAAAGAGGCTGGCTGCACTGCAGAAGAAAGGTGCATGTCACTTTTGTTCCCTTCCACAGGGAGCCAGCCGGGTGCGGAGGGGAGCGTTTGGATCACACTCCTATCCCAGCAAAGGCACTACTGGGATCACGATGGGACATCCACGGGAATTAGTCAGGTGTGGAAATGGCCTTTCACTTTGGAGGAAGGCAGTGAGTCTAGAAGTGTTGAGAGCCACAAACTTGGGCATCCTATGTGACCTTGTTAGGAATGGAAAGAACCTTTAAAAGTATTCAAAAAATGGTCAGAAAGCATGTTTCTTGAGTATCAGGAAACCCTCATGAAGAAAATCCTGGACTCACTAGAATTTTCAGCATTTGAGACTTAGGCCCTTTTCGCACGCAGTTTCTTTTGTGCGAGGGCCCCTTGAGCGTCGCGTAAATGGGAGCGTCGGTCTGTACGATGCACTCCCATTCACATGACATTCACGAGCCTAAAGTGGGGCGCGTGCATTTTTTATTTTCGGCTCTAAGCCGAAAATACTGAGCAGTCGCGCAATGCTCGCGGGGCCCTCACGCACTTACCTGCGCTGCGGTACTTTGGACGAGTGGACCAGTCGCACTTCTTGCCTCAGCACTAGCCTGCAATTCCCAGGTTGCGCTGCGGTAGGAAGGGGCGGGGTGCTCGCGCGACGGTCGCACAACCAGGAAGCAAGCTGTGGGACAAAGCGGCAGGGAAGCGGCAGCGTTCCTGCTGAGGCTTTTCGCGCGAGACACCCCCCCCCCAACTGCACAAACGGGTAATGTGCGAAAAGGGCCTTATTCTGCATAAAATCCACACTTTTTTTTGTGCAGAAAATGCTATTTTATGTGCAAAAGTTTGCTAAAATTACTTGATGTTTCCTTCAAGAACAAAATTAGTGAAGAATTATATCCCTGGACCCTAAATAGAACGGGAAATATTGAGGTCAAAGCTTATAACACCAATGGAATGACAATTGCTTTGGACAATATTGCCCAGTGAATTAAGGCCCAGCTTCTCACCATAATGTTTGCCATCACCTGTGGGTGGTCTCTGACTCAGGCACTCCATACATGAGTCAGAACAGAATGGAGGCACATGAAAAAGTCAGGGACTTCTGTCCGCTCAAGTATTCCACTCTTCTTGGAAGCCACATATTGTCCAACTGTCCCAATTTGTCAGGAACAGTCCCAATTAATCCTGTGTCATCCCACTTTTCAGCTCTGTGAAAAAATTTCCCCCACTTGTCTCCCCCACTTCCCTGTTTGTCCTCACCTTACTTCCATTGGTGCAAACTGAGCTGAATGCACAAAAGTTCTTGAAGTCAGTTAACTTGGGGTTGGGAAGAGGAGAGCAAAGGGTAGCATCATTCCCTTCCCAGTAGGCTCAGGCAAATGCAAACTGCTGAATCCTCTCCTAGCTTGTGTGTTTATTCTCATGTACCTCCTCATTTGACATCTTGGCTATACTGTGGTGTTGTTTGGCCACTTGCTTGTCTGGTTTTCATCTGTGAAATGTTGGAGGGTATGGAGCCAAAAGTGACCAAGCCCAAGACAAGGTTACTTTCTTTAGTCTATTTCATTTCACTTGGATGCAGTAAAATGATCTGAGCCTCAGCAAAAAGGTGGGATATAAATTTAGCTGACTAATGAAATACACTTCGGATCATGTTAAGTATGGAACACCTATTCTTGTTCATTCTAGTAGCCAAATTCCTCCAAACTCAAAGGAGCATTCAATCACAGGGAGAAAAATGTGGCACGGTACAATGGAGAATGACAGCCATGGAGGTCAATTTACACCCCTGAAATCTCCTTTGCTTAACTTAGAGCTGTAGCTAAGAGAAGAAATCCCATTTCCCCCTTCAATCCCCCCCATCTTTTTACTGTGCATTATTAAAATGGGCCATCTGGATTTGTATTTCTCTCCTTAAAAGCTATGTGTGAGTTGTGGTTGCCAGAGAAGCACATCTGGGAGTATAATGGAGGTAAGATAAGTGTCTTTCCATATGGCCAACTGATAAACTGTTCATTCTACAATGTTCAACGTTTGGGATAAATCGAGTGCTATTAAGATGTTAAGAGCAAGCAGTCCAAGACTGAAATAGGCCAATGGTAATTTCATCCTGTTTTTTGTTAGCCATTCTTACATATTTTGGGGCAAACATATATCGATTATGATTATGTATATATTTATAAATATACCTATGGAAATCTGGAAGAAACTATGAAATGAAGGTCATAATTTCTCATTAAGCCTGACAGTCAGAGAATAACTGTTGGGAAATTATGGCTAGGTGGTATATGACCCCAGCTCTGACAAATAAGAACTATCCTTCTATAGGCTGGATAGCTTAGTAAAGGGGAGGAGACTTTTGTCCTATGTAGCTGGGATCTAACGGGGCAGTTCTGGTGATGGAACTGCTTTCATTAACAGAACTGGCCCACTGCAGTCGCATGAACCTCCCCAAACCATCTTTGGAGGATCAACAAATCTCTGGGGCTGTTTTTTGTTTTGTTTTGTTTTGTTTTGTTTTGCGTGGTGCAAAGGGACGGGGGGAAGGACAATTCTGTTGTACTAGCTAGCATGGTATAGTGGTTTGACTACAACCCTGGAGACCAAGCTTCAATTCCCTGCTTGGCCATGGAAACCCACAGGATGACCTTGGGTGCATCACACACATTCAGTCCCAGAAAGCCCTGTGATAAGTTCACCATAGAGTTGCCATAACTCAGAAGTGACTTGAAGGCACACAACAACAACAGTAGGTATCTGCTACTATAGATGCAGGCCATGATGGGAGGACTGATTGGCAAAAACAAATAAAGCAATAGAAAGAAATAATGTTTTGATTAGAAAAATGGTGGTAATATGGGGTACACATAGATCCATGTGCTTTCTTTCTTGAATTATACAAATGAGTCAATCACTTGAAATCACAGTGCATTAGAATCATATATGACTATTGCAGCTAGGAGATTCTCTGTGTTAGATATTGTAGACAAGAGGTTATACCTTCTCTCATGAAATGTGGGATTTCACATTGATGGTTGCGTTAATACATTGTATAAAAGATAAAAAAGAGGAGGAACAGGAGGAGAAAGACAAAGATGGAACAAATGGAAACTGGCCTTTCTTTTTAAATTTTGTCAGATTAATACTTTACTTCCAAGCATACATCTAAGCTACCTAAAATTTTACCACAAGGGCAGAGAAACTCCATAATTTAAATTTGTTTTGAAAAAATAAAGGTGCCACCAATCAAGATCATCCTTTGGCTGTTTCATTTCCCTGAGATTTCAAAGACTGACATATAACTTGCTAGAATAATAAATTAATCAGTCTTTGAGTATTCAGAGAAGAAAATATGAAGAAAGAAATCCTACATTGGTTTCTCAAGAACAAGTCATATCAGATTAAATTTATCTCACTTTCTAATAAGGTTACTATTAGTCTGGTAATCTCCGAATGCTGTGAATGTGCTATATTGGCATTAGCATGGATATCAACACCTCTTCTTTAATTTTTGCTGGCAAGCTGTTAAAATAAGGGTTAGATAAATTTAAAGTTGGTTGATGCCATCAGCCTGGAGAGAAGTGACAAGTGTGGTGTCACAGGGTTCTGTCCTGAGTCCAGGGTTGTTCAATCTCTTTATAGATTACTTCAATGAAAGAATAGAAGGGGTCTGCAGATCTGCAGATGGCACCAAACTGGGAGGCATAGCTAAGACAATCAGTCACTTTATTTATAACTCAGCTGTTTCTCAAGACTGGGACTCAAGGAGGAAACAGGAATTGAGTTTAACTTGACAGGATTAAAAACCAGATCAAAATTAAGAAATGATTGTCAACAGAGATAAATGTAAAGTTCTGGTTTTAGGTGGAAAAGATTGTGCACATAAATTAAACACAGGATAATGTCACCTGAATTGACAACAATACACCTGAAAAAGATACTGGTGTTTTGGTAGCCCAGAATGTGAGTCAGCAATGTAACACTGCGGCTAAAAGAGGCCTATGCAATTCTCAGTTACATCAGTAGACGTACAGTGTCTTCTTGATCATGAGAAGCAATAATGCTATTCTATTCTGCTCTGATCAGACCTCATCTGGAATATTGTGCCGACTTCTAGGTTGCTATTAACAAATTATGTTCAGAGAAAAAAAAGCAGTGATGATGAGAGGCCTGGAAATAAAGTCCTATAAGAGAAGACAGAAAGAACTGTGTTATGTTTAGCCTAAAGAAGAAAAAATTGGATGATAGCAAATATTTGAAGCTATCCTATTGATGATCAAGCAATTTTTTTTTTCATTTGCTGGATTGACCTAAACCAATAGGTTCAAATGCTGGGGAGAGATTTCAACTGAATGTCAAGAAGACCTTCCTAATAGTAAATATTGTTTGATAATGAAACATGCTGCCTTGGAAGGTGATTGTACTGTCCTTCATCCAAGATATTTTTTTAGCAGAGATGCAGATACACTAGATGATTACCAGTCAGTGATGCTATAGAAGTAGACCTCTACCACTACGGAACATTTGAGATTACCTTCCAATTTATGACCTTTGAGATTATTTCAATTCATGAGCAACATTATCCTATTTGTATTTACCTGGAGATAAGATCCACATTGCAAACAGGAAAGCAGTTGAGAAAGAGGAGGCACCTGCAGCCATTAGCAGATGTAGGACTTTCCAGATAATCCAGTCATGAGACTTTGCATATAATGTATGATTAATCAATACATGGCATCTTGCATGATACCACTTCTAGCTGTGTGGTTCATTATCACAGTTATAAGGGCTTGTAAATCTTGTTCATGCTTTTAAAGCATAGACTTGATTTTTTGACTTGATTTTTTTAGACTTGATAGGCTTGATTTTTAAAAAATGAAATCTAACAGGTAATAAATACTGTGTTTGATAATCATATTAAACAAGGAGGACCTGTGACAAAGTGTTGCAGTATAATTTTTCCATCTTGAGCTGCAATCAGCCATGCTTCCCTCCAGGTCATTTAAACTGTCATAGGTTTAAGTAAGCCAACCTACCAGCCTCCTTTGCTTATCAACTTCAGAAGTTAATTCGGTTTGACTTTTCTCTCTCTCAACCAACACACAGCATTGAATGCATAAGTGATCACTGAGTGTATTCTGACATCATTTAGCTGTTGTTTTTCAGGGAAAGACTTTTTTAAAAAAATGTTTTTTGCTTTACTTTGGAAAACATCAAGGTTCTCCTGAGAATTATGGTCTCTTTTGCTTTCTGTGGCTGCATTTTGGCTCCATTTCTGAGGGCATGGCAGGACTGAGTTGACTGCGAGGGGAAATGATATATAGTGATACAATACGGAAAGGCTGGTTTATTCTGGAAAATCCCATCTTTTCCACACAGCCTTTGACTTAACCTCTTGAGCCTTATATACTACAGTGAAATGAAATGAATGCAAGTCCTTCCACTCTTCCAGTCCTCCAGTTTTCTCATCTCATCTTTCTCCCTGCCCCCACCTACCTGGGGCTATCTCTACACTGAACATAGCCCAGAGCTTAGAAAGTAACTTTTGCATGCTCTTTACTTTTAGGAAATTTCTGGGCATTGAAATCCAAAAAAGTTGTTTTTCCCCAATTTATGATGAAGAGTATACACTCATTGTGGCAGGAAATTGTCTTTTTTTGTTGTTACTCTTTAATATGCTTTAAACCTAATAAATATGAGTAATATTATTCACCTAATTAGTTGTTAAGTAGCACTCAGTGTTTCACATAGCCATCTGCTTTTTGTTTCTCATCTTTTATCCTCATGTAATTATTTAACTGTCCTGTAAATGCATACTCGAGCAACTTTCCCCCATTCATTTATGGTAGGTATTCTATGTTTTCCGGCCACACAAACTTCTGACAATTGTTGCCATGCAAATCGTTAGTCTATTGTGCTCATATGTTAGGCTGTTTCTGCACTGCACTGTTATAGAGCTATTATTCCACTTTCAACATCCTGTAGAATCCTGAGGTTTGCAGTTTAGGAAGGGACATTAGAATTCTCAGCCAGGGAGTTCTTTGGCCTCAGGAAACTTCAAACACCAGAATTATTATAACAGTGTAGTGCAGAAATGACCTTAGATGTTGTGTTATGTTTGACATTTCAGATGATAAAATACAATAAGTAGCACCCTCACTGACAATGGCAAGCACAGGATTAAGATGCCCTATTTCCATCTAGAACAGATAAAACTGACTTCAGTCTATTCTCCGCCACTTCCTCAGTGCTTGTATGCAGAAGATATGCAGGAATCCGCCTTAAACCATCAGATGATTGATTTACATACCTCAGTGTTGTCTCCATTGACTGGCAGCAGATCCCTAGCATTCCATGCAGAAGTCTTTCCCGACCCTGTCAGGATGTTCCAAGGACTACAACTGGATCTCTTGTTTTTTCAAGCAGAGAATATGCTTCACCATTGAGCTTGTACCCCTTCACTATCCACTTCTCCATGCATCAGAGGCTAAAACCCTGTTTGCTTGTTATAAAATTAAGAGACAAGGAGGGTGAGTGCAGTAGCCTTTCCATGTACATTTCCATAGCTTTCTTTGTGCGGAGAGCAACTTTTCAAACAGGAGAGCTTCCTGTCTGTGAAGATGTCTAGGATTCCAATTTCACAGTGTCCAAGGCTGTGTGGAAAACAGTGGCAACCGGTACCTATGATGTCTGAGGGGTGAGGATTCTGCTCTATATTTCAGTCCAAAATTTAAAGGAGCTATCTAATAGACTAAAACCTCAAGAAGATTCTCTGCCCTACTAACACAAAGTCAGAAGCTGCATCCTCCTCTCATGTTTAAAATGACCAGATAAAATGATTCTGTTCTCACTGCTTGATAGCAGCTAGCCAGAGTTCCAGGCAGAGGGTTTTCCTGGCCTTTTCTGGAGACAACAGGAACCAAATCTGACATTGTCAGTATACAAAGCATCATTTGCTCTGTCACTTAGCTATGCAGTCAACATTACATCCATTCATTATTCTTTCATATATTCTCCCAAGTATGTTTCTGCAACTGTTGCAAAAAATCATTTCCACCCTCTCTATGATTAATTTTGTACCTTTTTGTTACACTGGTCCCTGTTGTTCCCAACTCTTCTTAAGTGTAATTGTATTCCACATCTTAGTCAAGGGCTTTCATTTTTCCAAACAAGAAAAAGTTTATTTGTCTAAACAGAATGCAGTCCACAGTAGGGTAGACCTGTCAGATCTCTGGGATTTGCATTGGTTTTGGCTTACCATTCAGCATTTGAGTCAGTGGGTCTACCGCACTAGTTGAGTCTTGCCATAGGATGAATGGATAGATGGGTGGATGGATGAGTGGATGGATGGATGGATGGATGGATGGATGGATGGATGGATGGATGGATTTCAAGTTCTTACACCCTGCCATTCAGCCAAAAAAGCTTGGTCAATATGTCCTAGTTCCTACATATTTAAATTAGATAAGCTTCCTCACAGTTGGGACTTCTCAGATGATTCTTCATAATTTCTTCTTATAAAGACAGTATTCTGGCACCGTTTTATTGTTGCCGTGTACCTTCAAGTTATTTCTGACTTATGGCAACCCTAAGGTGAACATATCACTGGGTTTTCTTGGCAAGATTTCTTCAGAGGGGTTTGCCTTTGCCTTCCTCTGAAGCTGAGTGGGTGTGATTTGCCAAAAGTCACCCAGTGGGTTTCTGTGGCTGAGTGGAACCTTAGTCTTGCAAATTCGTAGTCCATCACTCAAACCACTACATCACAGTGGCTCACCTGGCACCGTCAGCTCACTTGTGAATGTTCAAGTCTTTACGGAGGGCCCTGATTACTGGTAGCCTGGCTTCACATTACCTCACTTAGAGCTCGATTCAGTTGTTGCCACTTGATACCACACTAGGAAAGAAAGAAGAAGCATCAGCAGCAGTGGTTGTGAGGATCACAGCAACAGTAGTGGCCTCGGACATTTTGCTTCCTAAGGCAGAAAAGCAAATGGCATACCCATCCAAGTCAAGGTGGGTAACACTTAAGTCAACAAAATTATTTCAGCAGATGATATAGAAAATCCCATAAGGAACTCACAATGTCCCTCTCAGTAAAAAAAATCTACATTATTTTTCAAACCATCTGTAATTCTACAGCAGTCTACACATTTGATCACTCATAATCATCCAACTTAGTATGTTTATCTAATGCAAGGGTGGGCAATTGTTGGAGGTTAGGGGGCTGCATTGCCCCCCTGGGGCCCTCACAGGCCACCCACTCTGCTACCCCATTCCTGCCAAATGCTATTTTTACCAAAATATAGTCACTGAAAATATAGGCAATAATGTTACACTGTTTCAACTTGGTACTGAAAATAAGCAACTAGCTGTCAAAATAACATGTTACATGTAAAATTAACTTCAGTCTCTGTTTGTTTGTTTGATTTATTACCATTGTGTGTTCACTGCCAGAAAAAGAGAGAGGTGCTATTGGGATTTCCTGTCTCAAATGTGAAAACAAAACATCTGGTCTTGGGTGCAATGCACCCAAGGTTGGTAGGGGTGCAGTTGGCACATGCTGATATTATAATGTGGCTATGTGGGACACTCAACAGCAAGAGCTTCTTACGCAATGGCTGCTTTTTAACTTTTTGGCCTCTGTTGGAAGCTACCCCTACAAAAATAATATTCAGAACATGAACAAAATCCCTTCCAAGATGCTGTCTAGCAAGTTAGAAAATACTGGTTTGAGAAATACAGCCATGGACAGACTAGCCAGCTTTGGAGACAGACAGCAGAGAAATACGATCAGGCTACAGTTCCGTTTTCAATTCCAGGTGCAATCTATCGAAGTTGCAAAACGGGATTTTTGTTTCTTTCCTTTTTTCTGTCTTTCTTTTAATTCTTTTTCAATATGAGAGAAATCCCAAATGAGTTAGAGAGATTGTATATGACACAGTAATAATAACAATAAAAAAAAGCTTGCACTGGGTTCCAAATAGCTGTCTTACTCCTTATTTTGATCCCTTGAAATTTATTGTTGCTGAAAGTCCCAAGTATTTTAAAGCCTGCCAAAATGTAAGGCAAGTTGCTCACAGGTGAGCATTACCAGTACCAGGACAAATAAGTGCTCATGAGAAAATTAAAGAAGGAAATGTTGTAAAGGACAAGCCATTTGTTTAACCAGTTACAGTGACACAAGGAATGTGCTATTTGAACCAATGATAGTAAAAACAGGCAGGTGAAATCCCGTTGTTATATTGACTGGATCAACACAGAAATGCCAAGTAATTTCCTATTGTTTTTAGGCTGCCATTTCAGAGGAGCTTGTGGGTTTTTTTAAAAAAATGTTCAGTACTATACAAGGTCAGTAATAAAGACAAACCAGCCCCCAGTTCCCAAGCATCTGCACTAGGACAAGAATTCAGTTGGGCTAAAACCAAGGCCCTTTTCGCATGGCATATTCCATGTTTAATGTTCCATGCGAAAGGGGGCCTGGAGTGTCACGTGATTGTGAGGAGTGATCTGCACAACGCACTTGCAATTGCATGACGCTCCAGGGGTCGGCAGGTGCTGATCGTGCACCTTTTCATTTTCAGCTGGAAGCTGAAAATGGTGCAAGATCGCGCATTGCTCCCGGGCCCTGCGTGCACTTACCTGGCGTGTGGAGCCTCTGGAGCTACGCCGGTCACGCTTCCTGCCCCAGTGCAGCCTGGGAAACTCCCAGGCTGCACTGCAGAAGGAAAAGGCAGGGCTCTAGCACAAGGAGACAGCTCGTGCGGAGCCGAAGGACACCAGATGTGGGAGCCTCTCAACAGAGGCTGCTTGTGCGATCCCCGCACCCCAGCGCCGGAAGAAGGTAAGGTGTGGAAAGGGCCCAAGAGTCTGTTTAGCTCAGGGTGAGAATCATGTATCCCTCTATTTGCCACTAGGGTCCACCTCCCAGCTTTCTTCACCATTTACTATCCTGGCTAAGGTTGCTGGGAGTTACTGTCCAATGATATCTTGTTACCCAGCAGCTTGTCTCCAGCTGTGGCCAGCTAAATCCCTCTGGACACCCACAGATATGTGAGGAGACTACAACTCCTCCCTGCAGCAATTTCTATTCAGAACTACATTGCTTCTAATTAAAAAGGAGGCTCCATTCTCAGTTGTCATTTACAAAGCTATCTTCAATGTGTTTTTTCTAAAGTATTCTCATTTTTGAACCATCGAAGACAGTAAACATTGCTGTCTACATATATAGTATTCATATGGATATGGAGACATTACTGCGTATGACTGGAGTAGTGCATTCAATCAGTTTTTACTCACCTATTTATTAATTACATTTCTATCCTACCTTTCCCCTAGTGAGCTCAGGACAATGTACACATCCTTCCTCCTTCCCACTCTAGCCTCAGAGCAACCCTGTGGGGCAGATCATGCTGAGAGATAATGAATGGGCATGTTGGCATGAGTAGTATCCACACCACTACACAGTTATAACACTATAATCCCAGTTTAACTGTCATAGCAACATCCTGCTGAATTCTGGGATCTATAATGTGGTGAGGGACTAGAACTCCTTCACTGGGAACTCTAAGAGCCACTTTTACACTGCAGATGTCAGGATTCCATCAGATGCAGCTATGGGAGTTAAAGTGGAATCATACTGTTACAATTGTGTGGTAAGAATGGGACCCAGCTCTCCCAAGTCCCAGAAGAACACTATAAACACTGAACCACTTTTTACTCATCTGTTACCCTGTTTACTGGGGGTCCCGTGAGGGACACCTAAATGTGCTCAACTATAGGTGGGGAAGATTAGCTCAGAGCACTGCTTTAGCATTACGAGACGCAGGGTAACTTAGCAGGATCTTGTAACCCAGTGTTTACGGGGTCAGGCCAAGTCAAAAAGCAGACCGGTTTGAAAATAATGAATGATCTTTATTAAATACAGGCACACAATGTAAGCAACACATGCACACAGATAACTAAGGAAAATAAAGGTGTGAGAATGGCCCTTTCCTCATCTTACTTTTTCACGGAGGTGGGGGGTGGTGTTCGTGTGAGCAGCCTCTTGCGCGAGGTGCTCACTTCGCTGCTCCTTCGTCCCGCAGCTGGCTTGCTGGTCACGCGAGCGCTGCCCCTTCCTACCGCAGTGCAAACTGGGAATTGCAGGCTAGCTCTGAGGCAGGAAGCATGACCGGCCCCCTCGTCCGATGCACTGCAGGGCAGGTAAGTGCACGAGGGCCCCAGGAGCCTTGCACAACTGAAAAGCCTTGCATTTTCAGCTTGAAGCCGTTAGGCTTGTGAGCGTCGTGCAAATGGGAGTGCATTGTACGGACCACCGCTCCCATTTACACAACGCTCAAGGGGCTCTCTTGCAAAAGAAACTGCATGCAAAAAGGGCCTAAGATAGTGGGATTTTCAGAGTGATAGTTGATTCGGGTGATATGAAACCTGTTCCTGAAGCCCGGAAGAAGATAGAGAGCGATGCTGGGGTTCAGTGTGGCTTAGCACGTGGAGCTGAGGGGAAGCTCGCCAAGCAATGCGGCAGCAAGGCAGTCTGGAACTCAGGAGCAATCCGATGAAGGTCTTGGAATCAGGGGATTTTATAGGGAGAAGTGTGACTGCAGGCTATGCCTTACTCGGGGACAACAATGAGTTTTGGGTGCGAGACAATGTCTCCGAAAGGTCACAATTTAGCATGAAGAAATCAGAGCCGAATTAACAATGGTGTAGCCAGTATGTAAATGCGCAAGGCTTGCCAGTGGATGGTTCAGCCTTTGTCAAGTTGCCTGCTCAGGGCAGGGAGCCCTTTGTAGGTAGCGCGCATACATAAAGTGGTGTTTGCTGGGGAGGTCTCTGAAGCTGCGATCTGGCTATTTCTGGTATGCCTGTATTGTGTGAGAATATTTCAGCAGTTAAGTGCCAAGCCTAGTTTCATGCTTGTCCGGGGGCCTCACAAACACGTGGAGAGGGGTGGTATGGTCAGGCCGAATTATGATATCAAAGTGATATCGGGTGCTATCGCCAGGTAGGCCTAAACTGCAGTAACACATTACTATCCTAATTCCACTCTTTCTTATCAATAAATGAAGTGGAACTGCAATGTGCACTTTTGAAATGTTGCAATGGAGTTTTCTGATTTAAGAACGAACAAGCAATCTGCATGTATTATGGGAAAATTTACATTAAAATATATATTGTATTTGAAGCGTACTGGGTGCCAAAATAAACTAGGTGGCATGAGATGAGACCCTTCACTGCCTCACTCTAACTCTTTTCCTTAAATTTCACCAGAGGGGCTAAGTCTTCTTGTTACATATTCTTCCCTACATGTTTCTTCTAGGCAGGTCTTCTGTCTGTCATGACAACCCTCTCTTTCAGAGAGGCAGCAGTGCACAGCTACTCCTTTACTGGCCAGTGCAACCCTCACCCTTCCCAATGGCAAGTGCCATGAATGCCGGGGGAGATGGGAGATCTTTTCACTGTCCAGATTGATATGATATCTATTTTTATGATATCTACTTTGAAATTGGGTAATGGGGGTGCTTCTCATATTAGTCAGTTTCTTCAGGTTGTTCCATTGTAAATGCTTCATACCTGTGCTCAGAAAAAGTGGAATGGCACTGCATACTTTCACATCATCACCTCATTTGCATTGCAGTCAGATTAGTTCCTGTGCTTCCTTTTTCATACTGGAAACATGACAATACCATTTATATCACTCTTTTCACTGTGCCTCCTGTTCAGTGATTGGTGTATGTTCTTTAAAAAAAAGAAGAAGAAGAAGCCATAATTGCGCAATTAACATAATGATGCTATTATGGAAACACTCCACTCCCCACCAAGATCAGGAAAATTAACACACACCAATCCACTTTTTTTCCTATGATTTTTCCTGTGAACGAACACTTGTCCAGTCCTGCTTTTGCACATTACTCTTTAAACATTTTTAATTCTTCTCCTTATTTGCTCCTTAAACCTTTCCTGAACCTCATGGTTTCTCCGGGCAACAATATTTAATAGGATTACATTGGAATTACACTATCGTGCTATTCTCCTTATTAAAAAAATAATAATAGTTGGAATCTTCTATAGCGGTTATGAATGCATAACCTAGAGTTACACATTTGTAACTGTTACATATTCATGATCCTAGTTTAGGGACTACAAGAGAACAGTGAAAGCCTCCAATCTTTATTTACTGGGCAGCAGCCACTGCAATTGGTGGGGATTTGTTCCCCTGTTGATCAGGGAGCAGCTGACTAATGTTCCCACGCACCCCGTCATGGGTGTGATCTCTAGCGTGAGAGGCCTGCTTCTACATTTTGCATCAGAGATCACTCACAGGAGGGGGTAGGAAGTCCATCCGTCAGCTTCTTCCGGAGAGAAAAAAAAACCAAACCCACATTGATTTCAGCTGCTGCTTCTCAGTAAGTGAGGACTGCAAAAGGAGTCAGGCTGAGACTCATTGAGTAGTACTGTAACTATAGTGTTTATGGATTCATAACTCTCCCACAAGGTTCCAGCTAATAAATAAAATATGAAAAAAAAAACCATGCCAGAGAACAGAGAACGATCATATAGTGATTCTCTTGGGAATGCTTGGGAATCTTGATGTTGTCCCAGCCCAACCACCAGAAATAGTCTGGGATTTTCCTGCTGGAAATCCCTGGGGGATCTCCAAGGGAGGAACATGAAACCACGTCTACCCTGCGCCAACTGTGCTCCCAATATTGCAACAAAGCAGAACAAGACATTTGCACTCAAAGTAATCACTAAACCATAGTAGGATGGGGCTATTAATGGATTATTTCAAATGGGAAAATAATTTACTTCCAAATTACCCAATAGCAGTATAGCATGGCACAGCACCTGCAAAGCTACAGTGTCATGCTAACTTACAGACAGTTTTAACTGTCATATTCACAGAAGCAAAGATAAGAGTGACTAGGTTGAACTCATTCTCAACAGTTTGGCCTGCTAATCAAAGTTCTCTCACATGACCAGAGTGGCCAGACATGATGAACTGTAATTGTGATAAAACCAGAATGTCAGAAAGAAGCTTCACTGGAAGATGCTTTTAAAACCTGCTGACAGCAACTTCACAAAAGTGGGTTCAGGAATCTACCAACATGGCTATTTCAATTTTTCCATGGTTCATCAGAGAATTGTTCACCAGGTCTTGATAAAAGATCAGGATAAGAGCTTGGAAATATTTCCTCTTTAGACTGTGTGTTTGGGGCAATAAGTTGGAAGTTCATGTAAAATACCCTTTCAGAAACAATTCATTCTGCATTTTCACAGTCAGGCATTAGTCCTACAGTGAAAACAATCTTAGATTGCATGATTTAGGCTCAGGTCCTTTCACACTGTGTTTCTTGTTCCAGGTCGTATGCAGTTACAAGGATATGCTGAGATGACACACTCTGGGAATCTTGCCCAAACGGCTCCCATTTGGTCCCCATGTTTCTAGGCCAGGTTGTCAGTATGCTATGTGAAAGGACCCTTGGGGGCTCCTCCAGTTCTGCTTCAATTAGCTTTGTACCCCAGCAAGACCCTGCAAGAAGGCAGCAGGGAATTGAAGTAGGTAGCAGTGTCAGGGCAACCTTGAACACCCCTTTTCTTTTCCACTATTCATCTGTGTTTCAGGACAAACATCTGGTCATTAAGCAATGTCTTTCTTATGCTAGCTTTTGATTTTGCATGAGAGAGGGAGGGGGGCTCTTCTCTTCTGCGTTATTGGTTACTGAGCTTGTAAAGTTACTTTTAAGAAGAATGACTATAATAGCTTGCAGAAACCATCCAGAATTCAGTAGTAGTAGGATGATGCTCTGGGAGCCAGTCCACCATCCTGTCACTGCTCAGTTACAGAGGGCTTCAACATATGGGAATATGCATTCTTCTTAAAAGTCACATTCCATGCTGTGATGCTACTAATGATAACATCTTATTTCATTTGCTGATCAACAGATGCTTCATCTCACTTAATTCAATCCATGTTTACCCAGAAGTAGGTTCCCAGCATGCCCAATGCAACTTACTCTCTGGTAGTACGTTTACAGTTGTATCCTGAGAGATAGTAGACTTGGATCACCCATCTGATTTATACATATTTATTTTTGAGGGGAAGAACTGGTGGGGGAAGAAATGCAGTTCCCTGCATGTACCTTTAAAGCAACAAGGATGAGACACAGTGCCAGGCTATGTGGAATTCCAATTCAGTAACCCAATCCTTTGCTGACTAACCTCTATCCCTGTTTGAAGGTTCCCAGAATGGACTGGAAAACTCCTGATATAATACCTCTGGGGCTTTCCTCCAACTAATGCGATTTACTGAAACACTCCGGGCAAAGTATGTTCCAGAAAGAAAGTTCATTTTCCCAGGACATCTCAAATGGCTATATGGAGCCATTATATTGATTGTTCTTTCAGACAATCATATGAGCATGCATGTACATGTACATGTGTGTGCATAAGTGTGTGTATGTGCATGCATGTGTGCACATTTTCCACTAGTTTCTTTACTCTCCATTCCTTGAATCCTACACTCATACATTCTGCAAGGATTCCATCTTGATCTTTTTTGCAGCACTTAGGCAGCAACTCTCTGGTTTTCTTAAACAACATGATGCATTTTGCAAGCACTCATAGTTATGTTGGGCTAGATGAAGGAGGAGATGCTGCAGTTCTACCTGAGGGAACTTTACAGTACCTCCTCCTGATCCAGGACCTGTTAACAATTAAAGCTACAGAAGCCTCATCCCATATTCAACCTGGCAATGCTAAAAGCAGGAAATACAGATACAGGAACACTGGACATGTTTTTTTGCCACCCTACTGTTTACTCTGGGTTTTTTTTCTGCTAGAGAAATGTTCTCAGCCTCTGCCCTTCCCATGGGTGGGGACCAGAGGGAGATACTGTGAAATGTACCCAGCAAAGGTGTTTCACAATACTTGTTTCTTCTGAGGCTCACTTTGTCCAGAGGTCAATTGAGTTTAGGCTCCGAGTTAGTCACTAGAAGGAGACATGTTAGGTCAAGGGGAAACAATAGTACTTAAAATTTATATAGCCCTCTAGAACAGATATGGAAGAGCCTGCTGACTATCTGGTCTTGTTGGACTCTAATTTCTATCAGCCCTAGCTAGTATGGCCAATTGCCAGGGATGATGACAACTATGGTCTAGCAACATCCAGAGGGCTACAGGCTCTCCATCCTTGCTTTGGAATCTACAAGTGCTTCAACATCCACATTATCTAGTTACCATCTGTACCCCCCTGTAAAGCTGATCAATATGCTTATTTTCCTACACCATTGAGTCTGAAAGGGTATGTGTATGTAGGGCCATTGCCTGATGTTGGACCAACTGTTTCCTGATTCATTGCCCAATGCTTAGGCCACCATTCTCCACCAGCTACCAAGGGAATAGCTATTTGCCTTCCCAGAAGAGTTCACAAGTGAATTTGCTAGAATTTTTACCAGTTCTTATCAGTTTCACTATGGAGGAAGGACAGGGAAAGACTTGGCAGGGGAATGACTGCCATAAACTGTGATTATGATGGGATTGCATTCAGTTCCAGGGCTGACATTTAAAGGAGGAGGAAGCATAACATGGGAAGGATAACAATTCACATTGTAGAAACTGTAAAAGATTCTCCAGTGATTGTGGAGGTGCTTTAAGAATCCATTTGGAATCAAAATCTAAATACTAAAGGGAAGGGTTCTAATCTAGCCATTTCTCAGGTATGCTAGTTTTTTATGTGCAGATTATGGCCCTTTCCGCATGTGGGAAAGGAACCGCACAAAAACGGGACTCACCACACTTCTTCAGCATCCGAGCAAGTCTGTTGGGACGAGGAGCAGTGCGAGCTCGTCGCTCCACACTGCTTCAGCATCCAAAATGGAGGCTTCCAGTTGGTGGAGGCTCTCCACCAACCGGAGAAGCTCACCAGCTTAAAGCCCGCCCTGGCAGATTTGCAGGCACACACTAGTGCGCACCTGCAAATCTGCACTGGAGCGCAGCAATGGAGCGACACAGAGTTGCGCGCTCCGTGCTTTTTAAAAACCTCTAAAAAGAGGTTTTTAAAAAACACACCGCGCGACCAGTTCTGGTCGCTCCAGAGCGGACTGAGATGTGGAACTGCAAAAAGTAGTCCTCCCCAGTCCACTCTACGATGCAGAAGACCTCTGTCAGAGGTCGCTCTGCACCATTTTAATGGCTCGGTGTGGAAAGGGCCTATAATTTGATATGAAAGAATATTTCCCCATACATGTCCTCGCCTGCAGCTCAAATACAATTTGATTTTCCTCAGTGAAAACAAGGCCGAGGGCAGAATTTTGTGGGGTGAGTACTGTGACTGAAAAAATATTTAAAGTCTGTTTATTTGGGTTTGGCAATCCTTTGTGGTTCTGATGCAACTGCTATTTACTTCAAAAAGAACAATGACACACATTAATTTTGTTCATACAATTAACTTCATGCTTAGTTTGGCACTTAGAAATGTTAGCTTAATGAAACTGTTATTTCTGGTTTCTGGTCATTTCTGTTTGATATTGTCTGAATCTGACAGTTTCATTTTTTTCTACATTAGAATTTCTTCTCTCTTTTGTGTAGACCCCACCCCCCACATAGAAATGCTCTCCATCCATTCTGTGGCAATAATTCATTGCAGGCATCGTCATTTTAGAATGGTTATTTGCTTGTTTGGATCTTTTGATAATGTCTGACTTGCACACTAATCTCGTCACTTTCAATTATTTCTACACAAAACATCCAACCACATAAAAGGCAGGATTAAAAAGAAATAATAACTTTGGCACAGCGACTTACGTTGTCTTGGTGGAATTCTCTTGAAAACATGTTTCGATGAGGTAAGATGTATGCAAAGCAAATGCTCTTCTTGATAGTTTTTGAGCCTTGATAAACATCAGTGTTCCCCTGCCTGCCTATTGCTTTGGTTGTGAGTATGGATCAGATTGTGGATGGGCCAAGAGGATACAAGCACTGAAGATGGTAATGGGAAAGTGCATGGGAGGGTAGGGGAGGAGCAGAGATTGTGATATCTGTTCTTTCTATGGGCTCTGGAGCCACCTCTTTATTGTTTCTTTTCATTTCACTGAATAGGTTCACATTTTAGTGAGAGAAAAGAGCCTAACAAAGCCAGCAGGACCAATACATTTATTGCTGAGACCATGTGACTGTCTTTTCCGTTGACCTCCTTTTGCTCCATGGGACCGGAGACCCAGGGCATGTCATGGTCTCCTCTGCCAATTAGTTCTTTCTTTATATCCTACCCCTTTTTGCCCCCAAATAGCATTCAAGATGGCTGACAATGAAAAAAAATCCAATTTAAACTAAGCACAATCAAAATATAAAAATGAATGTGTTAAAAACAGCAGAAAAATTTCTTCTACATTTTTTTTTTCAACCACTCTCCTTCAAGGTGATGGGGAAGAAGTTTCCTCAGAAGAAGAAGAGGCATTTTCAGAGAAATATTCAAGGATGGGTCTTTCTTGGGTTTTTTTTGATTACTTAGTTATAAGGCGGCTGGGTGTTATGTGCCATTGTCCTGTCTTTCCATCATATAATCCTTTTTTCAGTTACTAGCAGTCTGCTCCCATCCAGTTGCCTGCACCTCAGTTAGAACCAAAAATAAAAAATAAAAAAAAATTCTTGAGGTAGTTCGCTAGATTCTTCAGATTAAGAAGCATGGACAACCATGATGGCTGCAGAGGAATGAAGAGGTGAATGAGAAAAAGAAAAAAAGAAGAAACACAGAATAGAACTCCCATACAATTCACATTTACAACCTAAGCTCAAAAACTCAATTAAAAAAAATTCTTATAGAGTAGCTAGTTCAGGAGCATCTCAGGGTGTGTTCTCCATCATTTTTACACCCTCCTTGCTTTCTAGCATCAGCTGCATAAGTCATAGCAAAGGTAATGGTAGTAAAGACACTGTTAGCTGTGAAATTTGACTGTGACTTTGGTCAGTACTCTGTCTCTTATTTGGCATCTGGGTCTTTCAGATCCTTGTTGTAGGATCTGAAGGAGGTGAACTGGCTAGCATGAGGCATCAACAGATGAATAATTTTCTTTTTCCAGGAGATGTACAGTGAGGCCATTATCTCAAGCTGATGAGCAAATGTGTTCCAGTGGCTGAAGAACTGGGAACTGACTTGTCAGGGAACAAAACAGAGAGTCTCCTATCAGTCTTGACCTTGTTAAATATTGTGGCAAACACTGTGAGACAGTGTAGCTGGTTTCTAGGGGGAAGACATGCGACACACAGGCAGTAGGTAGGTGAGATCTCTCTGGTCATAAGGAGATACTTATATGATGACAGGAACTGGTGGTGCACCTTAGCTTTGAATGCCCCACTATAATGCCAGGGTGGGCTTTTCTGAGGAGTCTTTGTGATGTTGTGGGGGCTTGCTTTGACCCAAGCACTAAGTTCATGTGAGAGAATTTAGGGATGTGCTAAGTAGCTGGGAAGAAACATTAGGCCATTTCAACAGGGTGACATTTTGGAGGCAAGACTGATTCACTAAGGTGGTGTTCCAGGTGCATTCTGATATTTCCCAAGGTTTAGGCTTCTGGGTCATGTTTAGGGGCAGGTTGGCCAGAGAAAAAACAGCTACAGGAAACACATCTCTGCCTCCTCTCTACCAGAAAGCACACAGAGTTCAAATATTTCCTCCCTCACCCATTCTCATCTATCATATCCTATCAGCTAGGTGGTCTTCAAAAGCAACTTGTTATAGTTGTTGTCCAAAGTCCCCACAGTGAGTAATTATTAAAATATGGTTACATTTACCCTTTATTCAACTGAGTAAAAAGTAAACTCATTACACTGACTATTTGTTGTAACTACTTTTATCTGAATGCCAGAAGGCACTTCAAGACTCACAAGAGAGCATGAGACATGGCAGCACAACCCAGCACTTTACCCACAATATTAATCCTTCACCACTTAATGAGGTCACATCCCCCACAATTATAAAAAAACGTAACTCTAATGTTATAGTTGCACTCAGTGATGTGAAGTTATTCTTCATTGAGTTGTAATAACATATCTTAGATGTAAAATATTTATTTTAAAAAAAAATGTTACAAATAACTCCTTGTTTGCAAATTATCTAAAAGACCGCCTCTTCCCATATAAACCTGCCTGAAATGTAAGATCATCAGCATAGGATTTGTTGTGTGTTCTCCCACACCATAAGACTAGGGCCATTTCCACCCTACACTGTTATAGTGGTATTATTCCACTTTCAACATCCTGTGGAGTTCTGGGGTTTATAGTTTATCAAGGGCAAAGAGCTCTCTGGTTGACAATTCTAAATGCCCCTCCCTAAACTGCAAACCCCAGGATTCCATAGGATGTTGAAAGTGGAATAATAGCACTATAACAATCTAGTGCAGAAATGGTCTAGGTTGGTGGACATGACAGAGTTTCCTCTGCATCTGTGGAATTGTCAACTGTGGAATTGTTACTTGAGGAAATTCAGGCTGGCTCCCTTTCTGAGTTTCCAGCAGGCTGTGAAGACTGTGGCATTTTACTTGGCCTTCAGCTTTTAAAATTAAAGGGGTGAGCTCTGTCGATTTTTTTACACTGTTTTTCTGTTTTTAGACTTATTTTTAAAGAGGAGCTTTTTAAAATTATTTATTTCATGTTTTTAAAGTGTTTTTCATCCATTGCGTATAGCTTCAGGAGCTCTGGTGGGTCAAAAGGTGATAAATAAGTGTCCTGAAGAAATAAATAACTAAAATAAAAACTAGCTACTTTCAAGCTCTGTCTAGGACTGTCTTATCCTTTAATCTCAGCACAGTGCTTATAAAAACATGGCTGCTTTTTAAGTGACAAACAACAAAGACAGTAATCTTGCTTCAACAGAAGCAAAGAGTGACATTTTCATAAGGCACCCTCCACTCCCACCTAGATCCTCTCATATTTAAACACGCAGCAATCCAGATGATCTGGCAATTCAAAATTTCTGCTGAATGAGAAGAAATTGCATGTGCTACATAGTAAAACATATGTGAGTCAAGCAGCTCTTGAACAGGGAAAGGTTCATATAAGAACTGGATAGCCCATTTGGATAAAAGGAAATTGATCCTGCCCTTGAAGGAAATAGGACTTAGCCTTCTCAGGACACTCTATAACTCAAGCATGCCTTCAAACCTTGAATAAGATTTTGGGATTCACTAAGAAAATAAAACTTAGGAAGAAAGTTATTTAAACAATCCTGCTTCCTAAATCATATAATCCAGTTTGAGGTACTAGAAGGGAATGTAACTTATAGTAAGTGGTGAAAGACAAATGAAGTGGACCATGTGTTACCACATGAGAACTCCGAGCTCATACCAGAGACAGAAGAAGTTGAATGACAACTGCCCAGTTTTCTATATGACACAAACGGCAGTGGCACCCTTCTCTTCTTTTGTGTCTACTTAGTCTGCTTCTTTTCATCCCACTCATCGATTTGTTCTCATGGGCCTGCCTTTCATTTGTCTGTGGTTTAGATTCTTGACCCTACATTTGCAAGGCACTTATAACATCAAAGGACCTTGTGTAAAATGGCAGAGCTAGATCAAGACTTTTGAGGCAAAGTAGCAAATCGTGTTCCACCACCACACATGCAAGCTTCGTGTAAGTCAAAGTTCATAGTATCAAGGCCTATCGAGTTATTTTTGTACCTGAAACTGAAAAAATCTCACCAATACCATGGACCAAGTTGGGAGGGGGGGATGTCCTCATACAATTTCTATACTTTCTACCACTATTTGCATAGGAAAGAAGGATAATCAGTTTTCTTTCTGCTACCAGATGTCTTCAAAAATGTTTAAAGAGGTCTCTCTAAGGTGGAAAATGTCTCCTTTGGCAGGATGGTGTAGGGAAGCTGAGTTAGGATTGTGTAGGCTATAACCATCCATGATCCTCGCTTTCATTTCCTCAGAAGCTTCCCACATGGCATGGGGGGGAGGGACTGAGCAAGGATTGGAGAGGCTACAACTTTCACAATCAACTTGATTCTGTCCTCCCAATATCACAGGAAGATGGGGGGAAACTGAGTAAGGAGGATCCTCCTCCTCATCTGTTTTCTGATAGCTGGTCCACAATGATGAAGCTTGTTATTGTAACACAGTCTGTGATTATCCTCTTGCTGTGCTCTCCCCATGCAACCTTCCTGCTTTGTCCAGGCAGGAAAGAAAGGAGAGTCTGGGGCTCCTTCCGCGGAATGTTGTCAACCCTCATTGGGGACGGGAGAAGGACAGGATGACGCTTATGCACGATGTCATCTGTGTCCCGTCGGTGTCCCATCTTCAAGTGCTACGAGCATGTGGCAAATCATTGACAGGTTTAATCCATCAATGACGGGTGATCACATAGCCCTCCTGTTGCCCTCCCACACTTAGCTGAACTGTGGAGGGTCAAGAAGTGCAATGGCTATGCTTCCTGCCTCAGCATAGCCTGGACAGTTCCTGACTGTGCTGCAGAAGGAAGAGGGATGGCCATCATGCCTCCTCCATTCCCACAGGCAGCCGGCACGGAGGGGAGTGCTCCACTCACAGGAGATCCCCACAGGACACCGCTAGGATCCAGCAACGTGCAGAAAAGGCCTGGGAGAAGTCCTGAAGTCTATTCAAGGACTGGGGAGAAATAAGAAAGGGGCTTGAGGAGAATTCTCTCTTTCTCATTTTTCCCTCTAGTCTTCCAATTTTCTTTCTATTCTTAGAACACAATAATAACACATTCAATAACAAAGAATTTGCTACTTTTTCCTGAGATCCAACATCTACTGCCTTGGCCAGTTTCACCACTACCTAATAATAGGGTTGACTATGAAAACTCCTTTTATAGTAGTAACAGTAAGAGAAGGAGGAAGAAAGATAGTTGTTGGTTGTGGTTGGAGTAATGGTGCTTATATATACTCTTTTAATTCCCACAAGGGGCCTCAAAACAATTCATCATTTAAAACTTAACAATACTGTACATTCAACAATCGACTGAAAATAAAACATTAAATTCCATCAAAAACTAGGCAGAATAGCACTTTTTTCTTCTTTTTTCTTTTTTTTATACATTTTATTCCATATATCAAATGTAAACTGTTTCCCATGAATATTCCAAATATACATAAAAATAAATATTACATCAATATATCAAAGTTTAAATCACCGATAATTACAAAACATTTATAAAATCCATATAGTCCATATAATCATATAATCCTCTTCTCTTCTTTCTTCTTTCTTCATTCTTCTTTCTTCTTTCTCCTCTTCATTCATTCTTTCCTTATCAAACTAACCATTATCTAGCTATCTTCAAGTTTTTGACAAGAATATAGAATAGCACTTTTTTTCAATGCCTGCCTGAAACAAGGCAAAAATGGAGTTCATCTAAACTTCTTTGGAAAGGAGTTCCACAACTGGGGCATTGCTGTAGAAAAGCCCCCTCAGTTTTTTCAGCCACATCCAACATCTCACTGTTTTCAGGTTCATGATTTCCACAGCATCAGTAGAAAAAGACTGAAGTGAGTCTCGCAAGAGAAGGGTTTTTTTTAAAAAAAAAAAAATAACCTTGGTATGCACTGATATGCATTATCATGTGGCTTTAAAAACAAATGTAGAATCAATAATGGATGTCTACTCCCAAGAAGGACCTAGTGAAATCAGCTGGAGGCATTTCGCAGAATGTACATATAGCTCTTTTAAACCACCAATAAAGATTTTAATATAAAGAGAAAGACAATTCTGTTATACTAGCCAGTGTAGTGTAGTGGTTTGACTACAACCCGGGAGACCAGGGTTTGATTTCCTCCTTGGCCGTGGAAACCCACTGCATGACCTTGGGCACGTCACATACTCTCAGCCCCCAGAAAACCCCATGATAACTTTGCCTTAGGGTCACCAGAAGTCAGCGCACAACAACAAAATACTTCTGTTAAAAAGTAGATGTGTTCCTGGGTTTCACTTCTTTAGCAGAAAATTTTATATCAGAAACAGATATAACATGGAAGGAATAGGGATAGATTCTCATTGTTTTTGTCTCCCTCTCAAGGGATGTCAGACTGGCCTCATCCTTTTTGAGCCAAGATTGTGTCAGCCTGTGTGACATTTGGTACTTAGAAGCAGAATTAGCTTTGGGGACTTTTTTTACAGATGATTTTACAATTATTTTTTACATATTGTTTTAATCTGTGTTTAAAAAATGCTTTTATTTGTTGCATAAATATTTTTAAGTGTTATGTATTACCTTGGGAGGTGCTAAACAAATAGCTGCAATAAATGAATAAGGCACACATTTTAAATAGCATGTAAAAGCTCTTTACATGTTGGCACATGAGGAAAAGCTGCTAGAAATCATGCGTGCAAGCTCCTGCAGAAGCAGGTGACAGCAAACATCAACAAGTGTGTGTGTGTGTGTTAAAATGTGCAAAAGTGAACTATGCACCGTTGAAGAACGTTCTAGAAAATTATATGCCAAACATCCCCTTCTGACTTTTGTTAGTGCTGATGGAAAGTGGCAACATATAAAAACAAAGTTTACAGCTGACCAGATTTTTTTGTAGCGAGTAGAACAGATGGCAAATTCATCCCCACCAAACTTGGCACTCCTAACAAAGGGAACAATATGCACTGTGCTCCCCTAATTTTTCCCTTAGGTATCCTTGCAGGTGACTGGAAAGTCTGATGACAGGAATGACATGGCTGGAGGTCCCTGAGGTCCAGAACTGGTCTTTGGTATGGTATTACCATTGTTTTACCCCATTACCTGCTCCCAAGCAGCACCTGCAATTATTATTATGGTTCTGAAGACAACCTACCCTTCCCCCAATACGTATTGACAGTATACAAATGAGGGTATCTATACAAACAATCCCTTCTACAAGAAAGAAAGAAAGAAAGAAAGAAAGAAAGAAAGAAAGAAAGAAAGAAAGAAAGAAAGAAAGAAAGAAAGAGGCAGCACCAGAGTGTTTGTGCATAGTACTATGAAAGCACTCATTTATCTCTTAGTCTTTCTTGGCAGAATTAAAAACAAGATTCTCCTTGTGTGGATTTGCATGTTTATAATAAAATTCAAGCTGCCAGAAAGGGTACTTCATCCCCCGCTCCATCCTTCCCTCCCTCAAGCATGGATAGCCTTGTCTGTTAAAGCAATGCTCCAACACTGCACGAATTTACTGAATGTGCCTTGCATGAAGAGCTCACTGTGTTTTGGGATAAATAGGAGCACATGCCCAGATAGTGTGGATTTTACACAGGGAACAAAGTGGCTTCAGCTTTGCTGATTTGTTTCTTTCCCTCAGTCAGTTGGAAGAGGAGTGAAACAAAGCTCCCGGGTAAACACTTAATATAACACGATTATCTTTTTGGGAGTTGTGCAGTCCTCCAGGTGTTGCTAAACTGCAGCTCTCAGTAACCCTAGTCAGCCTAGCCAAGACCATTTCCACCCTACACTGTTGTAGTGCTATTATTCCACTTTCAACATCCTGTGGAATTCTGGGGTAGTGTAGTTTCCTGAGGCCCAAGAGCTCTCTGGCGGGGAATTCTAAATACCCCTCCCTAGACTGCAAACCCCAGGATTCCATAGGAGGTTGAAAGTGGAATGACAGCACTATAACAGAGTAGGGCAGAAATGACCCAATAGTGACAAATATGGGAAGCTGCAGTTCAGCACCTGGAGGGCCCTATGATTCTTAGGCTGACACAATACAGGAGGGAAAAATACTCTTCTTAGTGGTCAAGGTCTTCCAATAACGTTTACTCAAAAATAAGTCCAGTTGAGCTAAGGTGGGCAAGAATGTTAACTAAAAACCATCCTCTGCAGATGGATGTATTAAGAAACTGGGTGTATTCATAACACAATGAAATATAGGATTTCATGAAAATCTCTATCCATCCACATTATTTGCTTATATGTAATTATAATTTTTTTCATTATCTGGGGTTGATAGTACTGAACTATATATGTTAATAGTTGTAATAGAATTACCTTACTGTTAATTATTGTTCATATGTGAAAATTATATATATATATATCATTAAAAAATATAAATATATAAAGCTTAAATATATATATATATTTTAAAAAAAGAAGTTTCTTTTTATCTGCACTCCAGATAAGTGCTGTTGAGGATCAGTGATTATTAGCCTATTAATAACTTACATTTATTCCTCCAGTGAGGGATAGCATTACTGCTTCCCTCATATAATTTTTGTCACTATACACAAATGCAAACAAAAAGAGAGAGAAAGAGCAGAAATCAGATTATAAAGTTCTGTTTGCCTGGGAAAAGACTTTGAATTTGAGGGTGATTAAGAGAGGTTGAGAGCCAGTGTAGTATAGCAGTCTGAGCCCTGGACTACAACCCTGGAGGCCAGGGTCTGATTCCCCTACTCATCCATGGAAACTCACTGGGTGACGTTGGGTGTATCACACACTCTCAGCCCCAGAAATAGATAGATGATAGATTAGCCCTAAGGTCACTGTAAGTCAGAAGTGACTTAATAAGAAATGGAATGTAGGAGGTAATATTGAAGTATGATTTAGAAAGAACAAAAAGCATCGTCAGATATGATAGATCAGGAACAAATAATTAACTAGAATCTTTTAGAAGTACGATTAAGATAGAACTATGAATATTATTATATTCTAGGAAGAAATGGAGGAAGATCAAATGATTATAATAGCCACTATGTAATGTAAACTGCAGTTATTTATTAAATACGTATATTTTATTTGTTGTATTTACAATAAAAGGAAGCCTAAAAAAAAAGAAGTGACTTGAAGGTACACAACAACAACAAAAGAGGATATTCAAAGCAAATTAATAGAGTGCCCTTAAAAGCATTAACACTCACTTTGATGGTCCACCCTGGCAGAAAAGAAGGAGAAGGAGGCAAAAATGAAGCCAGCCCTGAGGACAGTTTGTCTTTGTTTGTCTGTGCTACTGTAATTCTATGCCAATACAACATGACTGCTCATCTGGCACTTCTTGTTGTCTGGATCATTGAGATATCAGCCACTCTCATGTCTTTTTGCCTAAATAGGCGATGAAACTCGGCTTGGAATTGTATTCAAAACTCTACGAAATCAGTCAGATCTTCTGGAAGTGTGCATATCTGTCCTGGTAACAATACTGTTTACCATAAAATAGTGGCCAGTGAGAAGGTATAATTGTACCAAATTGTGGAGATTGCCATCTGGATAGCCCAGGGTGCATGCAGAGTTACATATATATAGACAATAGGTGGAATCCATTCCCACCTGTGTGAAAAGGAAACCTGGGACATTCATCATATCGTCATATGAACAGGCTCTCATTGTTCAGATGGTAAGAGTGTACCCCCAGCCTGTAAAACCAAGCAGATTTTCCTTGCCCCAACATAGGCATAGACTCATACATTATTAGTTGCTATATTAGTAGCAAATGTTTCACATGATTTGCTTTCTGTGGGCAGACAGATACACATTGTTCTGTATCTGACTGAGAAACTGCCTTACTTCCAAAATAACAAGGAAAGTGTACTATGAATTATAACGGAGGAGGAGGAAGAGGGGAGGGAAATCCTTGCTGAATGAGTCATACACAATCTTATTCACAGGAGGCAGTAATATATGCTGACATAGCACTATCTGTCCCAAGCTGTGCAAGGGTATATGTCTCAGATCATGCTCCACTTCTTATGTAATCATGTCATTAGGCCTCAGTGGCTGCAGATCTGCATTTTTTCATAATGCACAGAGCATAATTTTGCAAGAGGAAATGACTCACATAACTGCCCCATGGACTAAATCATAAATTATTGGCAGGAGAGATGATACTGCGGATGGGATTCGTATCATTATCAACATACATAGACAGAGAGAGAATGCTCAGATCTGTATTTTTGAGGGAAATATTAAGATATCCCTTTGGCAAACTGGATAAGTGTCCTTGGTTCTCTTGAATGCAGGATCAAGGAGGAAGTGCTTGTTGTACAGGCTTCTGCGTTACACGATAAACTCCTACATACATAGTATCCTTGATGTGGCTGCCAGAAATTTACAAGATATGATCGCAATCATACATCCCTTCAGCACAGTGTAAATATCTGCTTGCTGAGATATTCTACGGAAGCATTACATAGCGCCCATAAAGAACAGCAGCACTGCACAGCAAACATCCATGAATGGGCCCCTGTTGTGCATTCGCCTTGTGAAATGTACCCTTTGCATATCTCCTTGTGCAACTCAGGCCGTTTCTGCACTTTGAGGCCCCTCCTTCAACTGCAAACCTCAAGATTCCATAGGATGTTGAAAGCGGAATAATAGCACTATAACATTCTAGTGCAGAAATAGCCTCAGTTTCTGCCACTGACAGCAGAATATGAGTGTTGAACAATGGCAAGTAATTCAACCCAGACAGGTGATGCAACTTATACATGTATATGTCACTAGCAGGATGTCACCCTTTATTTTATTTGAGATTTGAAAAGCTCTTAAGCTTCGGCTCAAAAAGTCTGTCATATACCTGCCATATAGATGCTTCGTTATGAAAAAGTTCAAATATTGGACTGTATCTGATCTGATTCATATATGGATACTTTTCAATGGATATCATGCAAGTTGGTAAAGTGAATTTTCACTTAGATCTTCAGCTGAGCTTACTTACTTATTTACTTTATTAATTTACTTTATTTATTTATTTAATACCCTACCTTTTTCTCAAATTCTCCCATTAAAGCAATTAATCAAAATTATGTTAACACTTTAAAATGTTAACAATTAAAGAACTTACCACATTAAAGCAATTTAAAATCCTTTAAAACTGTGATGAGAGCAATAAAGAAAATACAGCATATGAACCCCAGTAAAGACTATTAGCCATCTTCTGAGGGAATATGAACATGACCTGTGGCAGAAACTAAAACTATAAGCAAAAGCCACCATTTGTAATTTATGAGTCTAATACTTTTTTCCATTCTGCCATACCTGTACTAGTTGATGGGAATTATGGTTAAGTGTCCCCCCCCGTGTCCTTAATATAGGCCATTTCCACATGGGGTGAGGAAATTGCCCCATGCCGCTACTTACTGGGTCTTATGGCTCCCCAGTCCAGTTCAGGCTGCTCCAGAGCAGTGCATGCTTGTCGCCCCGCACTGCTCCGGCATCGAAAATAGCGGCTTCCGGTTGGTTGAGGCTGTCAACCAACTGCTGAAGCTCGTCAGCCTAAAGTCCACCCCCGGCAGATCGCAGGTTTGCATTGGTGCAAGCCTGCAAATCTGCACAAGGGAGCAGGCTCGCACTGGCGTGCTCCATGCTTTTGAAAAACCGAAAGAAACAGGTTTTTCAAAAGCATGCTAGATGACCAATTGGGGTCGTTCCGGAGCGGGCTGAGGTGCGGATCTACGTTAAATAGTCCGTACCCAGCCCGCTCCGAGGTGCAGACATCCTCCCTGAAGGATGGACTGCACCGTTTCAAATACCCCGTGCAGAAATGGCCATAGTCAGAATAATGTTAACATGTTTTTCAGGAATCCTCTAAGACCAAGAGCCTAGGAAAGTAGTTGAAATTGTGACATTGATCTCAGCTGAGCATATACACACCACACAATTACACCATTTTAACCCCACTTTAATTGTCATGGCTCCTTGCTATACAGTTCTGGGTTTTGCAGTTTCATGAGCTAATTAGAATTCTCTGCTACAGAAACCTCCACTGCTATAGTTCAAGGAAGCAGACTAAGCATCTCACCAAACTAAGAATCCCAGCATTCTATAGGAATAATCATAGTAATTAAAGTGGAATAAAACTGCTATAATTTTCCAGTATGGATGCTCCTGCTGTGGTATCAATAGTTGCTCATAGCAACTCATTTTTGTAGCAAAGAGAATGTCAGGCAGCGGCATGGCTGAAGTCAGTTGCTGTAGTCAAATTGCAAATCCCACAATTCTATGGGATGGAACTATAGTAGTGGTTCATAGTGTAATCATAGTGTTATAATTATGTAGTGTGAAAGGGCCTGTACAGTAGGGAGCCTGTGGGTATGTTGTTGGACAACAACTCTTATCATTCCTGGTTGATGGGAACTGGAATATTAACAACTTCTAGAAAGCCACAAATTCCCTATTCCTTGTTTTGTGTTATGACCAGCACACTCTGAGACAAAACAGATGCTCATCAAAAGTTGGAATTCCACACAAACAAATGGTGCTTTTCTTCCAATGTGACCCATTAGTGTAATGATCTGGGATTGAAAATGGAGCCTGGACTGTCCTTGGATGTGTGAGCTATAGGGGAACGAACCAGAGAAAGAGTTTATGTCACTTGGAAGAGTCAAAGCAATGTGTAACTCTCTAAATATCTTCATTAGCAACATTTAAATCACTTATATAAACTGGAAAGGGATCAGACAGAAGAACAGGCTGCAGCTGTGCTCGACAGCTGCTTTGGAAATGGGAAAAGATGCTTGGGTCAGGAGGAAGGTAGACATAATGGAATTATAGTAATGGTACTGTGTGCACTCCAGAGCTCAAATAAGTGTTAAGTTTGTTTTGGAACTAATTTAATAAATGCAGGGATGTAAACCATCCAATTAATAGCTGGATGTTGTTTGTTGTTTTCTTTAAAGCAACAAAGAATCATCCCAGGGAGTTCTATGAACCTCCCTATCCCCACCCTAAAGAGAAAAAGCCGAGCTCTCTGTTGACTACATTATACTGAATCTTTCTGCAGTGGCAAATAAATCCACAATGAACAGTTAGGCAATACCTTTGAATAAATGCACTGGGGGCACATCTTGTTAAGAGCAAGAAAGACCCCAAGAATCAGGCTTAATTGTGGTTAATAGTAAAGACTTCTCTTTGATGTAATTAATGACTCAGGTAAGGAACTGAGCAGGAATCTTTGCAATGAAAAACTTAACTGGCTGCAGGAATGCACCAACCACTCATCAGTGGGAGAAATGTACTAAAGGTGACTAATTCCCTGAAGCTTTGTGGAGATGGACTGGTGGAATATCACCCCTAGATATTTAAACCTTAAAGTCACTTGAGAACCAGTCACACTGTTCATATTTTTTGTTCAGATACTTTATAGTTGATCGTTAAGTCATTACCCTGGAAGCAGAGGGAGAACTCATTTTATATCTTCCTAAGCTTGTCTAAAATGAAATAGGAACACTAATTGATTAATTAATACTAATTTGAGTAAAGCCTGGCTCCCCAGGGACTGGAGCAATCCAGAGTCAGGAGAAGCATTTTCATGAACAACACACCCATGTCCATGAAAGGTGTGGTCAATAACTACAGAATTTGTTGCCGTTCCCCTGAACGGCATGTGGCATGTGGCATGTGGCATGACTCCACACCTGAGATGTAGGAGGTTTTTCAGGCCCTGTAATGCTGCTGGGGCTTGTGGAAGGCTTATGGCCATTCCTTGAGGATTTTTTCCCCCAGGCCTTGTGTCACTGTTGTCACAACAGCAAGGCTCAAAAATCACGATCCTGGTGCTCCTCTCCATGTCTTACTTCAAATGGCAAAATGGGCCCAATTGTCTCTTTTTCATTTCCCTCCCCTTGGTGCTGGGTAAACAATGGTGCCCCAGTGAAAAACACATAGAAATAATCATTTGACTGAGCCACAGAATCTTCTGCCGCTCGAAATGAGTGAAGACAAGTGCCCAGGCTGTACTGCTTCCTCAACATGCAAAAATCTAGTTTCTTCCTCCTTCCATGCTCCTGGTCCTGAGATTTGTTTCTGCACTTGAAGGGTCAAAGAAACACAGCCATTCCCTGGCATATCAGCCTTAGACCTGGCAACTCTAGTGGAACTATGTTATATTATTATTGTAATATAATGAGGGACCTAAAGTTTTTTTGTGGAGTAACCGTAGGTTTTTAAAGGTATTTTATTCATTACCAAGGGAGAGTGTCCTCTCTAAATGGAGGAGGAGGAATAGCACATAGTTCTGTCTAGCTGTGTTTTTGCTGTGGTCTTGAGGGGAGGAACAAAAAGAACTAAGAGAGCGAGGAGGTGAGTAATCATGGAGAGAGAGACAGATTGTTTATATCTGATATTATTAGAGAAATATTAGAATGGAAATGAAAGGAGGAGATGAGCCTGGAATCCAAACTCATTCCTTGGCCCCTTTAGTATGTGTCTGCGCGGGTGCTCCAGGGAAAGCCACCAATTAAGAGAAGCAGCAGAGAAGCCGAGAGGCCTCAGAACAGACCTGGCTTGCATGTCACATGCCAGCAGCATTGTTTCATAAGGTGGACTGGAATATTCTTTTACACAAAGTGCTGCCTTGTTTAAACAAAAAGGGAAGCACCATTTTCTAAAGGTTTAGTTTAAACTCCCTTCCCTTTCTTTAAGAGGAAGCATCTTAATATTGGCCTGAGAAGGTTGTATTAAATACTATGCAGTCATATGGACTAGTGTTCCAGAAGATCATGTATTCTGGAATAAGTAAGTATTCCAGAAGATCATGAAAACTCATGTGTTTTAATGTAAACGGGAATGCCTGAGGAAAACTGCACAATAGCATCATTCTTTTCTTTCTACCCAGCTTGCAAAATTTGTGACCCAGGCTTCTTGGGCTTCATTGATTGTGGTGGAGGTAACATCTGAGTATATTTTTAATCTGATATGACTGTTACCATGCTGTAACCCCCATTCCATGATATGATATAATTGGCAATGAACATTATTTAACTGGAACTAAATATAAATTATACACTGTTATGGCTGAAAAGCCATGCTGGCTGAACATGTGCAAAAGTAGGTCAGATGGGACCTCAAGGCACAGCCAGATTGTAAATCAAAGGATCAGTCAGGAAGCTCCAGTGCTAATGAGCTTGTGATGATCCCCTCAATTATTTAACCTTCAAACACAATAGCACATGAAACTGTCTCAATAGAGCAAATGATGGGTCATCAACCTGTTCCTCTTCCTACTGAAATTCTCCTTTGTTTCCTCACCTGCCCAGACATAAAGAAGCTGTTGTGGCCAGAAAAGAGACGAAGACCAGGCTTCCAGGGAAAAATCAAAAAGCCTTTTTTATTGTTAACAATTTACTTGCGCAAGGACGACAACTATTTTCAGGATTGTCGTGCAGATTAATTAAGGTAGCATCACTATATACCTTTGGTCTTCTATGTCAGCAATCAATCATTCATTTAGCCAGCCCATCACAGAAGAAAAAGATCTTTGGTTAACTTAGCACACACGTGTACGGAAGAGAACAAAGAGTTAGTTAGAAAATGATACAAAATGATGCATATGGCCAAAATGAGGTAGTAGGGAGTATGCCTACTCCCTCTTAGTTCCCAGTCGCCTGAGTGAGTGTTGCAAGGCCATTCTTTAAAATTGAGATAAGACAAAGACATCTGCTATTTCACTCAGAGACTCAATTCAATTCGCTTATTTTTCCTATTCAAGTAGCAATTCCTTGGATTTAACCCCTTCAAAGCTATCACAATTCCCATCAATGCTTTGTCACTTAATGCTAAGAGCATTAGCTCATTCCAGACCTCATTGTTTGCTCTGTCAGAGAGGCATTAACACCTTCCCTTTCAGGGCAGAGAAGGGGCATTTAAATCCTGTCTCTGAGCCTGGCAACTTGTAGTAAATTGGATAGAGGGCATCACTTTGCTGCTGATTCCAGTTCCAGTGGTACCCTTAGACCCCTAGTCTGAACCATGTTGCTTCGGCTCTTCACTTCAAGATAGGTAAATATTATCCGCTTCATCCCAACTTCTCACTATCCAATTTTTCCTTCCTTTCCTCTAGTTAGCCTTGTGTGGTTCTGAGACTTCTTGAATCTTGCTTGTGTTTGTGATTTTCCCCCAATAAAACATTCTCTTAATCTCCAACCGGTGCCCCTGCATTACTACCACTATACAACAGTAGATCCTGTAAGGCTACCTCCTTCTCACAGGCCTCCCTTTTAAACTAGTAATTCCCCACCGTTCCACAGAGGCACTGGCACTGCAGGTGGACCTCTGACTCACCCGCCTTTTGGGGTAACATACTAATTTCTTATACTTAACATTTTTTTAATTTTAAAATCTTACAAACATACATATATTTGTCATTTGAACACACACTGAATTTATAAAATGTTGCCCTCTTCTTACTCTCCCTTGTCTTCCATTTAAATAGTTTTATCCTTGAACTTACAGTTATATAATATTCCAGTGCCTCTTCATTTTAACAGTAGTTCTCTCAAACCTTTTACTATTTTCCCTAAAAACAAATCCTGTAAGTTATCCTCTTAAAATGAAAAATGAAACATAATGAACAGACAACCTAGTCACTATATACAAAATGTAAAATCATATTCTCATATTCTTTTCACCTCTTGGTTAACATATCCCACTCTTTGTTCAAATTTTGTCCATTCTTGCCCATAGGATAATTTTTTTTTTTTTCTTTTTTTTAAATCACAGAAAAATAACAACTGCCTCCTAAATTGTGACAGTAGAGGGAAGTAGTTATGAAGAGCTTCAAAATAAGTTAGATAATGAATTACTTTTTAAAAAGATTGTAAAAAATTTCATATCCATGCAGCCATTTCATACCTATTGGGTAAAGCAAAGTTATCTCTGCCTGAATCACCTGTAGATAGTGATTTATCAGGTAACTGAGTACATGGAGTTGATTCAAATGTAACTTGATTCCTAAGGTGTCATAAAAAATAATAATGTCAATTACCTTTTGCCTAAAGGAGCTGGAGATCTGGGAAATCTGAAGAGAATGTTATTACTCTCCATTTTCCCTCTTTGCTGACCACAGTGGTCTCTAAAGTCAAGTATGGATACGTTATTTATGAGGACAGGCTGTGGGTTTTCTTGGTTCCAATATCAATAGGGATTGTCCCTATTGCAATAATTAGACACTAATGTAAAAAAAAAGTCTAAAATTTATGTTATTTAGAGTCAATAATTTAATTGCAAACCAGATCAAGTTTGTATTAAAGAGCACCAACAAGCAAAATAATGAGGAAAGCATAGCCTCCTAAAATTGAATTTTTTTCATTAAAAAAATCCATTCATTGGTAATCAGGACAATTTGTATAGGTGTTACTGCAGTAGATTGATCGTCTCCAGGGGTCTACAATTTGATATCTAATATTGAAAATATTTCCACGTGCCTGAGAGTGTCCCTCGGATGAGCAAACAGGCAGGCACGGTTGAACGGCTGAAATTAGGAAAAACCCAGTCAGGCCAGTAAATAATTTGTCATGTAGCCCCAGGAGCCCTCCAGACATGCACACATCAAAGTATACAAAGGGTCCTCTGCCTCAAGAAGTCAGCTTGACAGGATTAGCGCTCCTGACAAACGTCCCCTCAAGTGAGAGCGATTTACATACAGTTGCGACTTTTGACAACCCTGGCAAAAACCAATCAGACTAAGAACTTTGACATTTTGGAGTTTTGTTCTCCCAATCATGTAGAGGACGTGAACATTCTGGAGCTTTGTTTTAGCTCCTCAACCCTATTGTTCTCCCCAGGAAAGGATTAGCCCACCAGGTACATTTTCCCCTATAAAAAGACCTGGGTTTTGAGCAGTTCCTTGGATTGCTCCAGTTTACTCTCAGCTCCACGTCACTCCGTCCGGCTATCCCCTCAGCCCTCCACATGCTGAGTCTCTTCTCTCACTCCGCTGCTGTCTCTGACTCCAGGCTTCAGGATCAGGTGCTGTATACCCCAACAATAACCCTCCAAAAACCCCTATCAAATGTCCTCTCTTTTATTTCTCGCTAGGTCTTGAGTGAGTGAGTGCGTAAGTGTGAACGTTTAAATAAAATCAATTTATTTGACAATTCTGCTTGGTTTTTGGACTGGCCTGACCCCATAAAAATTGGGTTTAAAGATCTCGCTAGGTTGCCCTGCCTCTCGTATTGCTATAGCTTGTGCTCTAGCTAGTCTCATTCCCCATTGATTGAAGCACATTTAGGTGTCCCCTTTCGGGACCCCAGAAATCAGGGTAACACAGGCACTCAGGACCAGACCTGCCACTGGCAGAGTGAGCCAGTCCCTTCAGGGACATATGTTGGGAGGTGGCATTGGAATGGAGAATTTTGTGCTACACAACATACTTACCCTGCATCCCCAAAGGTAGCTTGCTGCCTTTAAGAGCTATGAAAGATGGTGTGCTGTTGCCAGAAAGAATCAGCTGATAGTCTAATTTGGTATGTGCGATGGCAGGCAGCACCTCAGGCTTCTTCATGTCCAAAGCTTGGAAGAAACAAGTTACAATGCATAGTTACCCACGACTAGTTACCTGGGATAATGAGAATATAATAAAGTTATGTTGTACACAACAAGTTACTTTATCATGTGGGAAGTAATGGTTCCCATTATCTTTCAAAAGTTACAGTGTCTCGCAGAAATATTCACCCTCTTCTGACTTTTCTATATTTTTTTGTGTTGCAACAAACTGGAACTGAAATAGATTTAACCAGCCTTGTTACTACCTGATGTATGCACAACATTCTGAGCCCTGTGAATAGGCAAAATATTTTTATTGTGGCACAAAAGTTAAGTAAACAAAAACAAATGGGCACGTGTTTTTTTACCTAAGTATTCACTCCGTGAATCAGTACTTGGTGGAAGCATCTTTGGCAGCAGTTAAAGCTGTGAGTCTTCTTAGGTAAGTCTTTATCGGCTTTGCATAGATGCTGCATTTTTTGCCCTTCTTTCCTGAAAAAAATGATCCAGCTTTGGCCATTGGTGAAGAGCAACTTTCAAATAATTGATTCTCCATGAGATTGAGGCCTGAACTGTGACTAGGCCATTCTAAGAAACTCAGGGTCTCGTTTTTAAACCACTCCAGTGTTACTTTGGCTGTGTGATTAGCACCATTGTCTTGCTGGAAGGTGAACCTCCATCACATTTCCAGGTCCCTTGCAATCTGAAACAATTTTTCCTCTAGAATTGTAGTTGGCTCCATTAATCTCTTTCATCTAAGCTGCAAGTCTCTCCAGCTTCTTCAGAGTTGCCATTGGCTTCTTGGTTGCTTCTCAGATTAATGCCTTCCTTATCTAGTCACTGAGTTTTGGCAGATAGCTTTCTGTGAGCAGAATCATCACTTGGCCATGCTCTTTCTATTTCTATCTAATCTATTTTATAGATTAAATGGTGTTCTGGAGGGTGTTCATATTGAGGGTGATTTAAAAAGAAAAAAAAATCAAGCCCTAACTGGTATTTCTGCCACAACTTTCTCCTGGACTTGTTTGGATATCTCCGTGGTCTTCATAATTATGTTTGTTTGGATATAATCCCTAGAAAATTCTGGAGCCTTCCAGAAATAAGTGTATTTAATCTGAGGTCCTGTGGCACTGGAACTGCACACAGCTGGATTACGTTCAACAGCATGAGTGACTTATGGGCTGTACCAGAGCTTAATTGGGAATGTCACAGCAAAGGACACAGATACTTGTGCAACTAACAAGAAGCCAAGTTGTTTTTGTTTACATAACTTTTGTGTACAATATTTATAAAAAAAATACACCTTTACAATATTGAGTATCTTATGTGGTACCAATGTCAATTAAATGCATTTCAGTTCCAAGTTTTAACCACAACAAAATGTGGGAAAGTCAAAAGGGTGTGTGAATATTTCTACAAGGCACTATATTTTTCAAGAAATTTTTCAAGAAAAATACAGGGACATTTTGACAGTTTATCTCTTCCAGATTTCAAATTATTTGTTTGTCATTTTTAAGAGTTTTTTTCTCTAAAAAAAAATTAATAACAATGGAACAGTAACAGAACAGTAATGACCAAGGGCCCATTCACACTACATGATTATAGCATAGTAATTTCACTTTAACTGACATGGCAGCATCCTATAGAATCCTGGGATTAGCTATTAAGGCGGGGACTTAAGAATTCTCAGCCAGATAACTCCTCTGATGCTTCTGATTAAACTACAGCTCCCAGGATTCCATGGGATTCTGTGATGGCAGTTTAAATGGAATCACAGCACTCTAATTATACAGTGTGAATGGGCCCTTGGGCAAGTCAGCATTGTAACAAGGAATGGTAAAAGATTATGTGTTAATTACTGTAATGAGTAAAACTGATTATTTTTAAAAGTAACTGTCCTTGTTCTGAAAATGTCTTAGCCTGACTCAGCTGACAAGACAAGTTGGAACACATAGAGTCATTTTATTGTGTCTTCTAGAACGTTTCCACCTTTTCCTTCCGGGTGATGCACATGGACAGTTCACAATATCTATTTGTTGTAATTTTGGGATCTCCAGATAGGTAGTTACATTTGCCTCACACCTAACAATTTTCCTTCTTGACTTATGAAATAAGAGAAACCTCTGTCTGGAACTAAAAGTGACAGATAATGATGAGATTACAGTATCAAATCACTATGCTGTTTTTTTTCTTTGCTCAAAGGCCAGGCAAGCCACCAGTCCAAAGAAAACTACTTAGTCAATTCAAGCAGCTGAAGTGGGAAAAAAGGTACATTTACTTGTTAATATCTAATTGTCTTGAATTTCTGCAGTACAAAGGAAAGTATTTGAACTGCTTAAAAGTTCTATGCTTAAAAAAACATGAGATTAAAAAAACCTGCATTTTTGTGAGGCTTGTTAAGAAACCACATAGTTCAAGGCGGGAATTCCGGGAAAACCCTAGGGGAAGCCACGTGTTTTGTTTTGCTGAGAAAGGAATGGGGCAGAGGTAAAGAAAGGTCATTCGCTCTGCTAAGGAAGCATGGCTGCAGTCCAGGATGGTGGAGGTATTTTTCTCCCAGAAAATCTTGCTTCTTCCTCCTCTTCTTCTTCCTCTCACAGAAACCATAGAGCTTTCATGGTTGAGTATCTCTCTACAAAAGCCCCGTGGCACTGCTGAGACATGGCTCACTAATCCCTGAGCTGGGATCAACAAGAAGTCATAAAATGGGCTCAACTTGTAAGGAGGAAACATTTAATTTAAAGGCACAGGAGGCCTCCAGAGCTTTAATAATAGCTCTTTGACTGTCCACACTGTGTTATATTACAGCAACAAAACCTACCGCAAATGAGGCCACCCGCTCTTGCTTCAGAAAAGTTTATTCTTCTCCATCTCCCAAAAGCTGCTATGTAACATGACTCACTATTTTTTAAAAAGCAAATGCATACTTGAAAGACAACTATCTGCCACATGTTCTTTTGTGAGGAGGGTGGGTGAGAACAGAAATTTCAGAAGCTTACTTAAATTTTTGTGGCATCATTGTGATTGAAGATGTGTTTGCACTGTACTACTTGGTTAATACGGTTTCATATGACTTCACCTGTCACGGAATCCTGTAAATGGGAGTTGGTGACCTATTTAGAATTCTCTGCATTAGTATTCTTGTACACAGAGAATTCTAAACCCTTCACCAAACTATGAATCCCAAGATTCCATAGGATAGGGCCATGACAGTTATGGTATCAGACTGCTACTACCTGATAGTGCAGATCTACCTTCTTTTAAGTATACCCTCCTGAGCAGGGGTTGGAGATATGTCTGTGTGTATATCCCCTAGATATTTTGCTGCATAAGACTGAGGGAAAAGCAGCTCCACTAGGGACTGGAAACACAAAGAAGTGACACAGAGTAGGATGGTGTGTAGTCTGTCTCAGGGAGGTGGAATGTGTCCTGTAACTAACACGTATGCAAGCTTCTACAGCTGAACCAAATTGCAACAGAGCAGATAAAACTATTAATGCAACTGGTTACAAGTGTACATATTTCTTTCCTCATGTAGACTGTTGGTATTAGCTGCCACCAAGTCGACTTCTGGTAACCCTATGAATGAGAGACCTCATCTTTTCATCAATAGCTCTGCTCAGGTCTTGCAGACTCAGGGCCGAGGCTTCCTTGAATTTATCCACCTATAATGGGGCCTTCCTGTTCTCCGGCTGCATTCTACCTCTCCAAGCATCATTACCTTTTCTAGTGAGTCGTGTTTTCTCATGATACATCCAAAGTATGACAGTCTCAGTTTAGTCATCGTGGCTTCTAGGGAGAGTTCAGGCTCTAAAATCCATTTATTTGTCTTTTTGGAAGTCCAGGATATCTGTCAAGCTTTCCTCCAGCACCACATTTCAAATGAACTGATTTTCTTCCTCTCAGATTTCTTCACTGTCCACTTTTCACAACCATACATAAAAACTACAAATAAGATTACATGGACAATCCTGGCTTTAGTATTCATTGATGTATCTTTACACTTCAGGATTTTGTCTAGCTCCTTCATAGTTGCTCTTTCAAGTCCTAATCTTCTGATTTCTTGAGTGCAGTCCCCATTTTGATTAATGACTGAGCCAAGGTACAGGAAATGTTTAAGTATCTCAATGTCTTCATTATTTTCTTTAAAGTTATATACGTCATCTGTGCACATTTTTTTCTGTTTTCTTAATGATCAGCTGTAAACCTGCCTGTGCACTTTCTGCTTTGCTTTTCTTCAGTAGTTGTTTCACGTCTTTGTTATTTTCTGCTAGAAGTATGATGTCATCTGGATATCTTAAACTGTTGATGTTCCTTCTAATTTTCACACCTCCTTCCTCTGAGTGTAATCATGCTTTATGTCTGATATAGTCAGCATCCAAGTTAAAAACAGAGAGATAAAATGCAGCCTTGCATGACCCCCTTGCCAATTGGGAATCATACCTTTTCTTTCTATTCTGTCCTGATGGTAATATCTTGTTCTTAGTACAGATTATCCATCAGAACAATCAAATGTTGTGGCACATCCATTGCTTTAAGAACAATACAAAGTATGTCATGATCTACACAATCAAAGGCTTCTCTACAATCTGTAAAGCATTGGTTCATTTTCTTCTGAAATTCTTTGGTGTGCTCCATTATCCAATGTATGTTTGCAATATGATCCCTAGTGCTTTCGTGGCATTCCTTGCTCCATATATGGTAAAAGTCTTTATTGCAGAATTTTGAGAATATTTTACTTGCAATATTGTATATCTAGTGTTTGCAATCTGTGGGTAATTAGTTTGCTTTCTGTCTTTGTTGACTTTCTAGATCTTCATATGGTTTTTCCTTGAGTTCCCTTTTTGTTGTCCTCTTTTATTTCTCTGCATTGATTATTATAGTAGTTCTCCTTGTCCTTGTGCACAAGTCACTGAACAGTTGCATTCAGGGTTCTGACCCTCTTTCTCTCACCTTTTATTTTTGCTTTTCGTCTGTCCTTAATAGCATGAAGAGTTCCATCTGTCAAACAATGAGGCTTCCCTTTGTTTTTGGCTGCAAATAGTGTCCTTTTGCATTCTTCCCTGGACAACATCCCTGGCTTCAATCCAGAATCCTTCTGGCTCTCAGTCAATCAGGCTTCATAGTGACAATATTTTTTTTATATCACCTCTAAATTCTATGGGGATGTTCTTCAGGTTGTATTTTGACACTATGGTTGGTTTGGAGTTCTTTAGCTTTACTCTAATTTTTGATATTACTAGTTCATGATCTGAGCCACAGTCTCCCCCAGTCTTATTTTTGCCACAAGAATGGAGCTTCTCCATCTTCTGCTCCCAATTATGTAGTCTATTTGACTTCTATATTGGTCATCATATGATGTCCATGTATATAGTTGCCTCTTTGGTTACTTGAAGGATGTATTTACAATGAACAAACTCTTGGCCTCATAAAATTCCATCAGTTGGCAACCCATCTCTTCTTAGATTTTCATTTCCTGTGTAAAATACTATGTAGTTGTCTGACTCAAAATGCCCAATTGCTGTCCACTTTAGGTCACTTACCCCAAGTATGTTTATATGTTCCATTTCTTGTTTTACTGTGTCTAGCTACCCCGATTCATGCTTCTTATATTCCATGTTCCTACAATCTGTTTTGTGCAGCTTTGGACAGCATTTGTTGCTGTAGTTCTTATGATTTTTTTTTAAGTCTAAATTGTGTTTCTGTTGTTCTAGACTATTTTCTGGCCATTTTCAGCACCAGTTTGCAAATTTTTATCCCCATTGTCAGTGTGTTTCTTTCTAATTCAGAGAGATATCAGTTCAATATATTCCCTTCTCTTGCCCTCCTCCCATTTCTTTCTTTCTTTCTTTAGAATTTCAGTGCTATGATACATCACTTTAACAGCACCTTGTTCACAGTAGCACTATGACTCCTTAAAAAAGATTAAGAAATTTCAGAAAGAAGAAAATTTGCCCTTCAAATCATAGGGCTACCTGTCAGCAAACCATGATCCATTTAAAATAAAAAGCATTGGGAAAGCCTTAGTGGTGATCCAAGAAATCACCACAAATAGGCCCAAAAAGAGAATGGAATGGTGGTGGTGGATGTCACAACAACCATCAAAATTAAGCAAAACTTAAGGAGTTACATCATGAGGGCTCTCACACCTTCAATCCAATCTAGCAAGTTTTATATATTAGTATATGTGGGTGCAGGAGAGTTTGGTGAGTGATAAATAGTAAGACTGACTTCCCTCATGGTCCACTGTTACTTCCAGTTTCGTTTCAAGATGGGATAGTTTTAAATAACCCAGACTCCTTCTCCTTTCTCCCTCAGACTCTAATTTCTGTCCTCTTCTATCTTCTCTGAGCTTCTCGAAAGCTGTAACTAATTCAATTTGTCTTGACACACTTCTGTAGAAATTTCATTATGGCATATGAGTGAAAGGGATCTCAGTGCACGTGGTGAAATGAACTGCATGCAGAACTTTTGGGGTGGTGAACTTTTTTGCCCTTCAGATATTTGGGACCTAAATCCAAATCCCAGCTGGATTTGCCCCATTGAACTTTCTAGTTACATTCAGGAAGTAGGAAAGTAAATAGTCACTTTCGTTTAAAAATAGGCAACTATAAAAACTTTGGGAATTTCCAGAATGAGTAACAATAAATAATTAGTTAATGGAAATGAAATAATTTTTAAGGAGTGTACTGGGCGCTCCACATCCATTAGGGTTAAGGGTGCAGGACCCTTGGCAAAAGTGGAAAACCCACAGATATCAAACTATGTGTGTTTGTGTCTATGGGCAGGAGCCTGAGGCATGGTGGGGAGGATGGGCACCCAGGGCCAATACCAGGTCAGGGAAAGGAAATGGAAAAGGGGTGGTCAGCAAGGTGGTGCTGTACTTCCCCTCTCACGCATCTCCTTCCTTGGGGAGGCATCAGGGAAGGGTTTGTGATGCTGAGAAATTGGTTTGCAATCTGCTTTTAGCTAGCCAAGCAGGAGCTGGTGGAGAAGGAGGACCAGAGGTGGATTTTTAAAGAGCTGCATGGCCTGATTGGAGCTTCTGAGAGGGAAGGTTCCTATGGAAAATAAGTCCATAAGAGGAGGTCAGGGGTTGGAGAAACTCACAAGTAATCAAATCCATAAAAGGTAAACCCACAAATGTGGAGGGCCAACTGTAATGTTCTGTGGTCTGGCCAAAGGTTTCTGAGACCTAGCATAAGGAGGACTCTGGGACCATTGGGATTTAAATGCATCACCAGAAACATGGCCTCCAGAATCTGAAAATGATTCCATAATGGGGCAGGGGTGGGTGCAGAGAAGTTTGATAGGCATCCATCCACCTGCAAAATGTGAGCTCTCACCTCTGTTCCACAGTGAAACCAGATGGTTCTGCTGATCATCACAGAATGACAAGTCCCTTCTCAGCCTCTGCTAGACTGTAGCTGTCACAATTTTTCACTGTTAGTTATTCTGGCTAAGGCTGATTGAAGTTGCATTCCAAGATTTGGGGAGCCCTTTGTTTTAACCAGTGGTGTGTTTAATTTCGAAACACACCACTAAAGTCCAGTTGCATTATTTGGTGGCCTGAGTTCTGTTGGTTTTCTGTGACCCCTGCAATTGATCCCTGTGTTTGGGGGTTATCTACTATCCACAACCTATGGACATCCTCAGTAGCAGCCAGTGCCAGAGTCAGAAGGGGAAGGTTTTAAATCTGGTTTTATGGCCCGTCTAAACATCAGCTGTCAACTTTGCTTTGAAGGATAATAGTTTTGCCCTGGGAAATTAAATTATGAAAAATTTATTTTAATATCAGTATCAAGCTACTCCAGTTGTGTTGACATAAATGCCCATTGCGTCTGACATATGCTTGCCTTGTTCATTGTTTTAAGAGATATCAGGGAGGGGGACAGTAAGTTGGATGAAGGAATTTTATACATGCTAAGCAAATCTTGTCATTTTAATCTGAAAGTCTGCCTGATTTTTGCCCTTCAGTTGACATTTATTGTTTTAAAAACTTTTAAGAAAGTATACTGATGAATTGCCTGTTCCCATCGTTTTAAGTATGAAATGTTTAAAAGTATATAATATTTCATCTGGTGCCAGCACCAGGATCACAGCCAACACTAGTTTGACAACCAGATGACTAACACAAAGGGGTTCCCCTTATGAAAACTCTTGGATTATGTGAATTGGCACATCTAAGTAACTCACAACATCCCCTGTGGAACACTGATTGCAGTCATATGTGGGGCATATGGACAGCCACATGGAGAAGAACTGTAGTGCCACACAGACCGGTGGAAAGATTGGACTAAATAATCAAATGGGCTAATTTGTGAAGTATTTGTAGTTCAGCAGTGCACATATCTGGAGCTAAATGAAAACAATGTATAATGAAGAGCAATCTCTCTCTCTCTCTTCTCTCTCTCTTTCTCTCATTATTTTGTATTCTATTTAACAAAAATATTAATACAGAGGGTATTCCCACCTTACCCCATCCCAGTCAGGAGACGTGCTTTATTGATAATATTGGCAAAGTGGGCTACCTTAGTGGAGGTGCTGGGTTCTGTGATAGTGGGGCAAGAAATCCACTCCAAGTTTTAGTCTGAGCTTTAAAGAAGCTACCCAAAATTTTGAACATATTTTGCAGGTAGTGATTAATACTTTTTATATCACCTTTAAAGTTCAGATTAAAACCCTGCCCTATTAATATGGAAACTATCAGCTGATATTGCCCACACTCCTTAGAATGAGAGATGTACATTCATGTGATAGTAAGTGATGTAGAACTTAATAGGATTTAATTCTAAGTAGATGTGTATGGGGGGAGGGGGGAAACAGTGCACTAGAAATCCCCTGGAGAATGAGAAGCTTCTAGGTTTTGCTGAAGTTCTTCTCCCATGATTTCTAGCCAACATAACCAATGATGATGAATCATGGAAGCAGCAGTCTGAGAACATCTGTATTGTACATGGCTGGGGAGGAAGGGATGGTGAGCGGCATGTGCTGATCGCTGTTCTGTGTGCATGTCTGTGCACCATAGAGAAATGAGGAAAGCATACCCAGCAGCTTAGCTGCCAGTTCCCCTTATAATGTAAAGTCCTGACAAGGAAGTAGCAATGATGTTGCTCCATTTCCATTCTCCTGGTTCAGTTAGACTTGATGCTCTTGTGGGCAGTGTTGCTTCTGAAGAGATTGACCTCAAAGTGAGAGTTTATTTAGGAGCTGGAGGCTCTAGTCTACTCCTGAATTTCAGCCACATGCTGATATGGGCTGATATGATATGTTATTACGTATGGTTCCCTCTTTCCCCATGCCGTGTGATGTGTCTTGGTTCAGTGTCTGAAGCTACTGCTAGGCTCACCAGCCCCTCTGTTCACATGGCCCTGGGGATGATGACGGAACCTACAGTGGCCAACCAAGACCCAAACAATCAGTGTGGAGATTTTCCAGTCCTTGGGCGGTGAGGGTTGGCTCTGACACTCCTTAGGGCTGTTGTTGTTATTGCATAGGTCTACTAAAGTGATGATTCTCAAACTTTTGTTTCTCAAGATGTTTTGGATGTCAGCTCCCAGAATCCTCAGTCAGCATGGCAACAGAGAGGAATTCTGAGAGTTGAAGCCCAAGACATCTGGAGGACCAAAGTTTGAGAAGCACTGGGCTAATTGATCCTCTCTTCTTGGATTCTCTTTAGGAGACTCCAGATGCTAGTGCTAGACATGGGAGCTACTTGAATATTCCAGGAGAGAATTCAAAGGACCATGCCAAACTGCCAAACCCAGGATTCTACTGCCAGTTGCAGAGACATCAAACTGCTGTATCTGTGAAGTTTAGATACCTTAAAGATCTAGGCAGGGTTGAACCTCCTGATCTTTCCCTTCCTAGAAGTGTTTTCAAGTTTGACACCATGTGCTTGGTATGCCTACAAGCAAGAAGCTCAGCTAAGTTAAAAGACTGAAAAAGAAGGGGGGCACTGTTGACTATCTCATCACATCTCAGTAAGATTCTGCCCCTCAACTCAGTGTAGGAACTAACAGTGTGGTAATTAATCCACAGGTTAATTATTTGAAGGGAAAATCATTTTGAAATGGGGCTGAATTATCTTAGTAGAAAATTAATTGGGACAATAAGTAAATTAAAGGAAGAGTTGATCTGGTAGAACTGAACAGGGCACAGATTAATTGAATAATTGATTGGGGTGGTTTAGAAGGGGAATTAATTGGTTTTCCTGAGCTGAAATTTAAATTTGACTAAGTGTGTATAAGTGTGCATGCATACACATCAGTTAGTATGTACACAATTTCTATAAATAGATATCATGAACATTTGGATTTTTTTGATGCAATATTCCATGCATTAAATGATGATGTTGTTTAGGCAGTTTAAGTGAAATAGCCTGCATTTGTACTATTCCATGAATGGCTACAGACTAGAAACAACATTCAGAGTTTGAATCCTGTTTCTAGTTGTTTAAAAACTACTTTTGTGAGAACTGTTAAGAACAATTAACAAAATGAAAATGCTCATAAGCCTATAGGGACCATATCATACAGAAGGTTATATCTCTCCAGCTCCAAAAGGTGCAGTTCATAAACTGCAGAAGGATGCCACTAAATGGTTTGGACAAATTGAGCAAAAGTCAGTGGGAATTCTGACACATTAATCTTCATAACTACCACTTCAGATATATTCACAAATTCTTAGAATTTCATTTATTGCTTTGAATTGGTGGAGTGGGGAAGGGAAGAGGAAGGCAACTTTTACAATCCTTTTGCATTAATAGCTGGTGGTTTTTTGTTTTTTCTTCTGGTTCCAAAGGAGTGGTTTTAAATGGGGACTGGCAGATGCACTGCCACTTAGCAATCTAAGCAAGCAAGGAAATCTGGATAAATGTAGACATCAACAAAATGAAGCTTACAACATCTAGGTCAGCTGCCAAGTTAGTTGAGAAGAAAACCTTAAGAAGCATGAAAGCAAAACATGAGTTCAGGTTATTGGGATTTTAAATATCACATATGCTCCTTCTAAAGCTATGAGTGTTGTGTGTGTGTGTGTGCACAAGCACTATTTAAAAGAGGGAGGGAGGGGGGATGCAGTCAGTCAGGGAGCGGTGTGACAACTTTGGTCCAGGATCTGAACACTTAGGCCTTTTCCACACGGGGTTTTTGAAACAGCGCAGTCCATCCTCCAAGGAGGAGGTCTGCACCTCGGACTGGACTGGGTCGGACCTATTTAAGGTAGATCTGCACCTCAGTCTGGTCCGGAATGACCCCAAGTGGTCCTCCAGCGTGCTTTTGAAAGACCTGATTTTTCCGGTCTTTCAAAAGCATGCAACGCGCCACTGCGAGCCTGCTCCCTTATGCAGATTTGCAGGCTCGCACCAGTGTGAGCCTGCGATCTGCCCAGGGGCAGGCTTTAGGCTGGCGAGCTTCAGCAGTTGGTTGAGACCCTCGACCAACCGGAAGCTGCCATTTGGGACGCCAGAGCAGTGCGTATTGATGAGCACGCACTGCTCCAGAGCTCCATGGACTGGACTGGGGAGCTGAAAGGTCCGGTGAGTAGCAGCGTGGAGCGATTCCCTTGCCTGGTGTGGAAAAGACCTTAAATCCCATCTTTGAGAATAAATAAATAATTACTTACATTTAGTTCCCTTTTTTCCATGAACAAAGGTATAATTATATTATATTAACCAAAGGAGGAATTCCTTTTTCATGTGACTGTACCATTTAGTTACTTTTGCAGTTACGGAACTGGGGCTTCAGCGGCTGGTGGAGGACAACTTTAACATAGTTCACACACAGGCTTGAGACTATGCCTCCCATTGTTGCCTCATGCTCTGTTGTTGTTGTTGCAGCAGCAGGAACAAGGAGAGATGGAAGGCTGAGATATTTCTGTACTGTAGGCTAGTGGCTGTAGTCTGCTGGTGCTCCCCACTCCCCGCAAACAACAAAAATTGTTGGCAAAGATTTAGAATATTTATGTGATTGTATCTGTCTTAGCATAATTTCACTTAAAGCACCGGTCTTGGCATAATGTCACTTTAAGCATCGCATTAATAGCATCACGTTCGGAGTAATGTCCCATCTTCAGCATTTTTGTATAAGGGATGAAAAGGCTGTTCAAAAATATTTTTTAAATGATTGGAAAATGTGTTTCCTGAGTGTCATGAAATGCTGATGAAATCCCAGATTGATGAGAATCTTCACAGTTATTTTACTTATTTTGTGCAAAATTTACACGTGGGTTTTGATTTTTGTTTCTGTTTGCTTCTGCAGAAAACAGCATTTTTTTACATTTTCAGTGTAGAAGTATTATTTTCTGTGCAAAAAAATATATAAAAAAATAGCTGTTTTCCCACACTGAAAATGCTATGCTTGGGGACTTATTCTGAATAAAACTTGAACATGTATTTTTAGGCAGAAAACAGCATTTTCTGTTGAAGAAATAGCATTTTCTTCACAGATGTGCAAAAGAAAATGCTGTTTTTTGTTGGCTGAAATGGGTGTTTTCTATGCAAAAAAGGGCAAATTTTGCACACAATAAGGTCTAAACTGAGAATAGTCTTCAAAAAGTTTCTAAAGATTTGTTTTCTCATTAGGAAGAAGATTCCAAAAATTATTTGTTGCTTCCTTTGAGAATGACTTCAGCAAAGAATTATTACAACCCAAGTGTGTGCTTGTTACATTTACATTCCAGCTTTCCTCCCAAGATTTCAAAGTGACTCGCATGGGTCTCTCTACAATGAATCAGTTAGTCTTATTGCAGGTGATGAGAGATTAGCCTTGCTGTCTGCTGGGGGTGCAAAGTGTCCTCTCTACTTGAAATAGTGCATTAAAGGAAAACAAGCAAGAGACAGCAGCAAGGAGGGGATGGGAAGCCAGATCAGACCATGGCTTGAATTATCTGTTCCGCCCCATTGAATTATCTGTTGAAAGATGAGCCAACACTTATTTAAATCCAATTGATTCAATTAATCTACTCAAATTGGGAATAAGGACAAGATTCAGACCCATTTCTATGGCTCCTCTTTCAGCCTAGAAAGGATGGGCAAATCTGCCAAGGTCAATTCTGCTCAGATATTATTTTTTTTAAAAAATTGGGGTCATTCTGTCTCATTTCCTCAAAATTATACATTTTTTAAAAAAGCTCCCCACAAAAATATATACATAGGTTTTATTCTAATACACACAGATGAATACACCTTTCCTAATATACAGATTTTTGCAAGCCAGTCTTTCAAATATAACATATTTCTGTATGCACTTCTCCCTTGTATATACATTGTGTGGTGTTTTCCCCTATTATATGTAATTTTGTTGACTTTTCTTTTTTGCAAAACTGCATTACTACAATTGGTGTGTGACTGTCCCAGGGTAACTGCATTCAAGATTTTGAGTAGGTAAATTCACATAACAATAGACACCAAACAAATTTCTGACTCTTCCTTACAGCCCACAAATATAGGCCCCTTCAATATGGCTTTCTGCACTGGACAGTACATATGCCAGCCGTTCTTACTTGAAATGCCAAAAAACGCATCATTCCACTTTCTTCTAGTTCTCTTATGGCAGGAAATCATGTTCCTACTTGCTGCCTGAGCTGCTTGTTGTAGCCCTACTTTCTTCACTGAAATGAAAAGGAGAAAGAGACGAGGTTCATGCTTTTAAAAAAAAAAAAAAAGTCTCTATTCAACAGAGGAGCACAAGGCAATTTGGGAACTTCAACCAAACATTGAGAATCTTTCTGTTTTGCTGAATATATGACTCATTTGTGCATTTTATCCTAACAGGATTCTACAGCTTGCTATCTAAATCTCCCTTTCATCTCCATCTTTTGTATTTTCTCGATCATATTTCTGGATGGTAAATGTAACCCACCTGCCTGGGTTGTTTCAAACTCTGATTAAAACATCCCAGACATAATTACTTTACCAGCATGGCCCTTGTGTAAGTAGCAGTCAGCAGCAGTTACGACACCCAGAGACCAGATTTTAATCAGTCTTGACTGAAGGCTGAAAATGATTCACTCCTGTCAGCGCTGGGCAACACAACAAACAGCTTTCCAGAAAACCACTTAGGCAGAAATATGTTGGGACGTTTCTATAGTAACATGGGGAAAATATTTCACACTAGAGCCCATCTGCTGTAATGTAGCTGAGTAACCTGGCAAAGGATCAGATTACAAATTAATCTTAATTTGCAAACTTCATTTTACAATCTCTTGCACACAGGCGTGCAAACAAAAATGCAAACGCACCAAAGAAGAGAAGCCCAAGTGGCCTTGAGTATGCCCTTGTGTGAGAAATCAAAAGGTAACTACCACGTGGAGGCAAATTTAGATAAGAAAATTGGAACAGCTCTATTAGGTCAGGTCAAAGTTTTTTTAGTCTAGCTTCCTGTCTTCATCAATGACCCATTTGAGGCCACCAGAAGTCAGAGAAGCAGCAGAGTTCAGGAAATGTCCACAAACAACTCAAAGACTCTTTCAGCCAACATGACCACTTGGAGTTTTAATCAAAAAAAGTAACTTTTCCAAGTTTTGACCAAAAAAAAAAAAAACCCCTTTCCAGAGTTATTGCTTTCCAGGTATCAAGGCCCCAAGCTCAGAAGAGGAAACTAGAGAAGGTAACAACTTTCTTTTTATCATAATTTACCAACTTGCTCATATTTCTTCATATTTGGGATGGAAAGACTTTGAAGGACCTCTTTTAATGAATGTGAAAGAAAAGGAACCAACAGATTTGTCCATCCAGGCCCCAGACTTTGCATTCTCTACGCTTAAAAAATCGAGATTTGTAATACTGGCTAGCATTCTGTTAGTGGCATACACAAGCATAAGTCAACCTTACATCTGCATATGTCTTTTTTTTTTCAATACAGAGGTTGGTATTCCTTTACTCACTCCACAACAACCAGTGCCCCCCATGCAGACTTCTTGTAGTGCCACTGAAGCCACCCCCCCATAGCCAGGCTATACCTGGTGGACAATGGCAAGGGAATGGAAAAGTACCTGGCTCTGTCCCTGTAGTCAGATGCAAAACAGCTACACCATCTGTTGAAATTACTGAAGGATCCTACTTGCCATTTTTTTTTCCTAAGAGACACCCATCTATAACACTTGTGCAGCAGGAAGGTACAACATGAATTTCATCAAGCTGGGAATAATTGTATCTATTGAATTTGCTTGGTGCAGATGGGGGAGAATTTCCTTCTGATTGTGCTTTAAGGAATTTACAAAAAAAATAAATAAAATCAAAGTCAGGATGGGAAAAGATCTGAAGTTTAGCACATCTGAATCTGGGAGAAAGTGAAACTGATATATTTCCCCATAGGTAGAGGAAGATAGATTGGTTCAGTCTGAGGCAGCTGTATCTTCGATTGAAATGCAAGATGAAACTTTTGACCCTGATCTAATCTAAACTGGACCTGCCAAATCAGAGCTAACACCCTCACAGGCAACAGACTGAACCATCCTTGTTACCATGCCTAGAGAACAGCTCAGGGGATGCTCTAAACTGGAGGTCACTGAGTGGAAAAAAAGTGCCCATTTCCACACCAAGCATTTGTCCTCCATGTTTCCATGTTTCCATGTCTCCATTTTTCAAGCATGGTAGACAGATCTTGGGAAGAATAGACTAGGGGGGGAAATTTCCTCCTGAGCCCACCTGTGGTGGTTGTTGGGTAAAAACTGCACACTTGGAGCTATCCATGGTACTAACCAAAGAGGGTTCCCAGTTGTGAGGAGCATTTCATGTATCTTCAGATGAAGACATTTGATATTTTCTCAAGACCATTGTGCTGAATGTACAAAACTTGGAAGTTGAACTGAAGTTTGCACAGATATTGAGGCTAGGACTTGCATGCATTCTCCCACCCCACATTAAGCTCCCACCGATCCACTCAGGTTCAGCATACTAAGGCTGATGTTGCTGCACTGCATCGTTTCATTGTATTAGGATGGGTAAGTTGTGGCCTGCAGGCCATAAGCAACACTCCATGGTTTCTCTCAACTCCCCAGGATCTCGCCAGATCCCCTAACCCCCCAAATCCCTGTACCCCCACAAAAAAATTAGGGGATAAAGGTGAAAATTCACTCCTGGAAAGTGGCTGATATGCTCAGAAATAGGCCCTCTCTGCAAAACTTCAAGAAAATCATTGAAAAATGAAATGTAAAAATTAAAAGCAAAAATAACTTCCCATTTTGTTTTCAGTCAATTGTTGGCCAATTTTCTCATAGGGGTGATCCACTTGGGGATGCTGGGGAGGGTGAAGGAATGGTCTTCACACTCTGCACAGTTGCCCACCCTTGCGTTACTTGAGGTCAAGAAAATCCAGAGGGTTACAAGTTAGTTTTTCTGGTAAATAGAAGTCCACAGCATTAGAGAGAGAATATACATATATAAGAGCCAACATGGCACAGTGATTTGAGTGTTGGACCATGACTCTGGAGGCCAGGGTTTGAAACCCTACTCAGCCATGAAAACCCATTGGGTGACCTTGGGCAAATTGCCCTCTCTCAGCCTCAGAGGAAGGCAAAGACAAACCCCTCTGAACAAATCTTGGCAAGAAAGTGTCATCTTAGGGTCACCATAAGTCAGAATGACTTGAAGACACTCATCAACAACAACAACAATAATAATACATATATGGCATATGTACAAACACACACACACACACACACACACACATGTATTTTCAGCAATTAAGACTGAAATGTTCATAAGATCTTTAGTAGGGATGGGCCAACCGAATCCTCAGCAAGGATTTGAGATTCACAAATCCGAATCCCTGTGCAAAAATAGACAAACCAAATCTTTCAAATCCACCAACCAAAAAATAGGGCTTTTTAAAAAAAAATTCTGTTCAAAAAAGTTTTTAAAAGTTTAATTTTTTAAAAAAAGTTGCTTTTTAAAGCCTTTTTAAAAAAAGTATTCAAAAGATTCAAGATTCGTGAGATGCATGGATTCCCAGAACCTTCCAGGAATTTGGATCAGGATTCAGATTCAGAAAATTCTAGATTTATCCCATCCCTAATCTTTAGTTACAGATAGGCTAAAGCAAAATAAAATAAAATCACCAGTGACAGATAATCATGTAACAAATTTGGCCCTTGGTGGACTTTGGATTTGGTCACTTTAGCAACATAAGAAGGTTATTTGGGTGAGGGACAAAATATCATTCAATAATATCTGGTTTGCTTTAATAAATTTCACAACTTTTGAGATTTGTATTATTCTGGTATTATTATTTATTTTATTTATTTTTTACAGCTGGCTTTTGCTTTATGGACTTTATGTCTTATTTTAAGGCTACAGTCTGTTTTAAACCTAGTGGAGCAGTAGAGTTGTTCCTTTCTCATCCTATATTGCTGACACAAAAGCATTCAAAGGATACAAATCTCAGGTGCCTGCATTAAACTGATTTTGACTCCGCTTTTGCATTTCAGAAAACAGTCCATTGTAGCTTCGACCTTTTCAGAGGCTGTCTGATTGAACAGCAATCCAGATCAGTATCTCACTTCAGGAAATCCAAGACCACATGACTTCCTGTTGACTATAACAGATAACGTTTTAAAAAATTCCAATACAATTGGATAACATTTTGAGACACAGTAACCCTTTGTGTGAGCATGATCCATTCTAAATTTCAGACAGATGGGCATGATCCAACTGCCTTTAAATTTTGAGGATTTCTTTTTTTAAGTGGATGCCTGTAGCCTTTTAATTTCTTAGTAGAATTAGGTGAATTGAGTTAAATTTCTGAGGGAGTAAAGTCAATCAAATTTCATATAGTTAGGTGCAGGGGGAGAAGGAGATGGAAAAGAAAAATTTACAGTTGGAAGAGTGAATAAAAGAGTTCTCCCTGTTGTTTTCAGCAAAAATTGTTTGCACATGGCTTATACCAATAGAGTAGTATTGCCAGACTTCTCAGTTCTGATGAGTTTAGCAAGGAGTTTGCTCTTGCATGTGAGTTTGTCTCTGTAATTAGAGATGGAAAAGAATTTGATTGTTTTCCTTGGAAAAGGTATCTATTTCACATCTCCCTAAATTTATTGCAACATAAAGAGCATTCCCCCTTCCAAAGTCTGCACTTCTGCAAAGCTTGTGGAGCATTTTGGAGAAATATAATACATATATATACACAAACCTATTGTATACTTTAAAAAATTCATAGTTTAAGACGTACATTTTTTAAAGATATAAATAAGCACATTTTAATCAATGGAGGAAATGCTTGCCAATATGTGTGCTTTAAAAATATCCACAAAAATGCATGTTATTAAAACGCAAGAGGAGGGATTAATGAATTCCCTTGTGCAAAGAAAAACTAACATTCTAAGATGGAAATAGAGATGGATCTGGGGGCGGGACAACCAGGGCTTGTGCCCCAGGTGCCAATGTCAGGGGTGCAAAAAAATAACCCCCCGCCTGTCCCCTGCTGTCCTTTGCCACTCCCCCACCCGCCACCACTCACCTCGCTCCCCCTGCTGCTCACCCCACACCTGCCCTCCCACTGCTTGTCCCACCCCCACGCACTCACTTTGCCCCCTTGCTATGGGTGCTGTTGAACCTTGGTACACCCCTGGTCAGATATGATACCGGGACAGAGTGAGAGTGCAATATGAAGGTAAAAAATATTCTCAGTTTGTCTTTGAGGAGAAAGAGTATCCCAACAGTAATGTATTGAATAAATACCAATGGCCACAGGACTTTCCTCCCCTTTATGATCCCTAAAATGTGCTCAGTGTATTTTGTGCAGAAAACACAGAAGAAACATTTGCAAAATGTTCATGAAAATGGCAATAATCATTGAAACTCCTCTTGTCATTTTGCCCAGTAGAGGAGAAATCTTTGGATTTTTTTCCTCATGTGATAGCATGAAATAAGCAAAGATTTACAACCCTAAAATCCAAGTAGTTGTGGAAATGTGATTAAATAAAGACTGAAGAAATTTCACTTTTCTGACCCTCTTGAAGATGAACAAGAAAGTGCCATGCCATAATTTGCTGTGAAATACATGTAGACACGAATCCAGCACTAATGTTCCCTGAGGTCAACTGGCTGAGTTTTTGCACAGATGTGGGTGCATCTGTTACCACCGTGAACTGGCCTGGCCTTTGGTAAACCTTAGATATCATTTTTGATATCACAATTTGGCCCTGTTCTGCCACCCTCAGCCACGTGTTTGTGAGGCCTCCGAACAAGCACAAAGCTAGACATGGCTATTATATGCTGACTCATACTTGTTTACACCAAGGCAAGCCAGAAACTGCCAGATCTGCTTCAGGAGACCTCCTGAAACAAACACCTTAATTAAGGTATGCATGCCCTGAGCAGGCACCGTGGTGAGCTGGATACTCCAACACCCAGGCAAGCTGCATCTGCATACTGGCCATCCCATTGTCAATTCGAACTTGACTCAATCATGTAAAATTCTGACCTTTCGGAGACATTGTCTCGCACCCAAACCTCATTGTTCTTCCCAAGTACAGACTAGCCCACGGTCATACTTTCCCCAATGTAAACCTCAAGCTCCGAGAGCTCCTTGGATTCACCCTTGGATCGCTCCAGACTTCCATCCAGACTTGCTGCCGCTCTGTTCAGTGAACTCCCCTCGGCCACCACGCTGAGTTTCTTCACTAACATCTTCAGTCTCTCCAGGACTACGAGAAAGGTGTCGTATCACCCATTTCCCCCTGAAACTCTCATTTCCTATTTCTTAGTTAGCTGTGTGCATGTGTTGTCTTATTTTCTGCTTGTCTGTTAATAAAGCTATCAATTTTGTTACTTTAAAACTTGTCTGGCTGCTCTTCTGACCTGACGCTGTATACATAGGGTTAAAAGATCCCTGCTAAGTTACCCTGCCTCTCACTAGCTTAAGAGAGTGCTCCAGCTAATTTCCCCATCTTTGCTTGGTTTGGTTTGATTATTTGGGCGCCCCTCTCAGGACCCCCAATCTACAGGGTAAAACATCTGTTGTCCCTCCTCTTTCTTGTTGGCTACCTCTTATCAGACTGCTTTTCTCCAGTTCAGTATCTACCACACCAAAGAGTTTCAACAGATGTGTCAGCTCATCACTTCTTTTCCACCTGGCTTTTTGTCAATACTGACCCAGGCATTTTGCTTCCTGAACCCAACACTTTCAAAACTCTTGTTGCACCTTTCAAACAACTATTCTTTTCTCCCTCTGTCTCTTCTACCATCCCTCACCTATCACAGGGTGCTTCCTAAGGAGTGGATGGTTTCACCCTACTGTGTAGGTAGCCCAGCACTACTATTGGAAATGGTAGAATCTCAGGGGCTCTGTGGGTACCCAATGGTAGCTTCCATGCTGGTAGAGCACTCTGGGTTTTAACCCAGACTTTAAGGAGGCTATCGAAGATGCTGAACATCATCCCCAAACTTGGTTCAGCACTGAGGATAGCTCTCTTAAAATTCATCCTAAAACTCAGAATCAATTCACTGCTCCACTGACAGGGAAATCACCAACATCTACTGCAGGTACTGCTATATAACTCAAAGTATGTGGACACTATGAGAGGTATATGCAGTCTGCAGCTGTAGAAAGAGGGCAACAGTCAAGGGGGAGAGAGTTTTATAACTATTTATTGCATTTAGATCAAAATTGTTCCTTCAAGAAGCTCAAAGAGCCATATGTAATCTTCCCTTCCTCCATTTGATCCTCTGAACAACCCTCTGAAACAAGTCAGGCTGAGAAAATGTAACACATACACACAGACAAAACAAACTAATGAGAGTCATGGGTCAGTGTGGTTTAAACTTGGATTTTCCAAGTCTGCAGCAGCACTTTAACCACTACACTAGCTCTTGACTATACAAAATGGACTTGGATCAGTCTCTTCCAGCTGTGAGGTTTAGGGAAAGTAGGAAAGGAAAGAGGGAGGGTCAGAAAGCTTTCCCAAAGTGCACATCATAAGAGGAGGAGGCATGAGGCAAAAACAACCTATGCCCTGGGTAATTTAACATATACAATAATAAAACATCAGATCTAGAGCTTCCTCGTCCAACCTTCCTGTGGCTGTCCCCCTGCTTTTCCGTTTTAACTTGACAAAGGTTGTTTGCTTTGTCCCCAGATCTCCTCTTTTTCCAAAGGTAATTCTTTACTGACATGTGTTTCCAGCAACAGCCAGCCACAAGTATTCATTTGGCTGGAATAATTCGTTGAACATGCTTTGAAATGAGGCAGACAGGAGTCATTCCTTTTTTCCCTCATTCTTTCTTTTTTCTTTTTCTTTCTTTCTTTCTTTCTTTCTTTCTTTCTTTCTTTCTTTCTTTCTTTCTTTCTTTCTTTCTTTCCACAGGGTTAAGTCAAGTCTGGTAAGTAAGTAAGGGAAGTCAGAGTGAGGTTTTGTTTAATAGAGATAAAAGGATGGGCCAAGCCCAACTAAACCCGAGAAGGTTCAGGGAGTGTTTGACCCACATCCCTGTAATTTGTAAGGCAGTACACAGTATGTAAGTTCACCCATGAGACACCTGCAAGTCTTTTCTTTCAAGTCTAGCAAATCCCAAGCAAGGCATGTTCCCAGATAGCTGGGTTTCATCTGCTCTCTCTTTCCCTCCCTCCTCCTCTGCCTCTCAGTTTTCCAGGGCTGGATAAGGGATTGGCTCACATTTTAATTTAAACCATTCACCCATTACTAATTTTGTGCAGAAGAATTTCAGACTTCATGAAATGTTGCTCATCCTGGTTACTGAAATAGCTGGTATACTTGAAGAGCTTATAACAACTTTCTCTCTCCTTCTCTCCACACACACTCCAAATTATGTTTTTTCCCCCCACAGCAGAGGAAGGAACTGGCAAAACCACCTCTGAGTATTCTCTGCCTAAGAAAACCCTATGAAATTCATGGGGTTGCCATAAGTTGACAGTTGACTTGATGGCACATACACACAGAAAGATACACAGACACACAGTATGGGAACATGAAATCCACCAGTACATACTGTTATAAATTGTTCACTCTCATATTGTTTGGTTCAGAATGTGGAAATAATCAGTGAGAAATAAAGAGTTATTTACTCATTCCTTTCCACAGCAATGAGGGGACAACTAAGATACATTATGACTGCAAAATAACAAGGAATAACCTCATTTTTGTAGTGTAAAAGGAATTTTAAAAGCTACTGTTATAGTTGCAGGGCTGCACCTTCACTAAATGGTGGAAAAGGAATTCTTGCATGGCCGTTGGTCAGACTCTGCCTCATGTTGTTGTATTCAGGAGGGTTTTAAGTTGCTGAAAAGTAATCATTTAGTTATTTTTGAGGAGTAGGCAAGTAAAGAAAAGCTTTGTTTTTTTAAAAAAATCTAACAATGAAAGTCAAACACTCTGATACTCTACCACCTCCAAAAAGGAAGTTAATCCCCTGTTGTGAAAAAGGACAGATGATCAGTTGGGGATCATTAGGAACAAGATAGTAAAATAAAATTACCAGTATTCTTGTCTTTATACAAATTTATTGTGCAGTGCTACCGGGTATCCTACCAGAGCTTATTCTGTTTTTAGCATCCTGTGGAATTCTAACATTTTGTAGTTTGCTGAGGCCAAAGAGCAATCTGGTGGAGAATTCTAAATGCCCCTCCCTAAACTGCAAACCCCAGGATTCCATAGGATGTTGAAAATGGAATAATAGCATTGTAACAGGGTAGTGAGGAAATGGCCACAGTTTGGAGTCCGTAAATAAGAAATTTATTGGACGTACAAGAATAAAAAGTACATACAATGACTGCATTGAGAGACAGCTGATTTTATGATGGAGCTTCATAAATGACAAACAGTAAATGTATAACACAAGTAACAGGCTAATGGGGCACAGTTCCACCTGAATAGGCACATATTAAATAAGTAAACTCAGAAAATTTCAAGATCCAGACTGCCACTGGGGTGGTACAGAATACTAGATTCAAATTACTGGAGGTTGAGATTAAACAGTGTGGCATTTAGAGGGTGCTTAACAGAAGGAGAAATAAATCAAGAAAGGTTTGAAAGTGTGTACGGGGGCAGGGTAATAAGGATTTGCCCTGAGGTGCACATACATACATTAGGGGAAGAGGGGATAAACAGAGGGAGCTGCCAATGCACAGAGAAAATGTGTGTGCATGTGCCTTCACATCACTTCTTGACTTACAGTGCCTCATGAAATTAATAGGGTTTTCTTAAGCAAGGAGTAATCAGAGAAGGTTTTTGCTAGTTCCTTCTTCCTCTGAAATACACCTACAGGACCTGGTATTTGTTGGTGGTCTCCCACCTAAATACTAACCTAACTGACCTTGCTTAGCTTCCAAGATCAGAGGGGACCTGGTCCCTTTAAGTTATGTATGTCCTGCTCCATGAAAAATAGATTTTAGGGTTGACAAAGGTTGCCTCTTAAAGTGTTAACTGAGGAAGACACTGCACTTCAAGCTGGAACAGTGCAAAGAAGAGGACAAACTAACCTGTCTAAAGTCATGATGGTGGTGGGGAAGGATAGTTCTAAGAGGGTGGTTCAGATGAGCCTTAAATTCCCAGACTGTGGGATTTCTGTTGGAATGGAAGTCACTGTAGGCAAGGCCTAACTAATAATTTCAGCAGTGTCTCAGTAGGAGACATTCAAAAGCAGGAAGCAGGAAGTTTCTGACAGAAACAGCAGACGTATCCCTTCCCCAGAATGGCTTTGACAAGGCAGGAAGATGGTCTTTTCCCTCAGAATTACTTACTCTTGTGGTATGAAGGCTGTTGAGGAGCTTAGAGTGGGGAAAGTATCTTTTGGATCAGGCACATCTTCTAAAACAGAGGAGTTAGCACAGCTGCATGCCAGAAAGGACTTGAAGACACACAACAACAACAATATCTCAGACCAGCACCGACACAAGAGAGACATTACAGAGGACTTGGCTTGATAATCACTCATCTGATCTTTATGTCAATATAGCTTTTGGCTAGATGTAAAATGTCCAGCAACAGTGCATCTTAAAAAAAAAAATTATGTGTGAAAAAATTCACAAAAACTCATGCTAAAATAAATGAATTAATCTCAAAGGGGCTGCTTAATTTCTTTATTCTCCCCCTTTACCATTTTAAGCTGTAAGTGATACATTCACCTTAGGGACACCATAAGTCAGAAATTCCTTCACTGCAAGACTAACCTTTGTAGGGGAATTTCCACACACACTGACCTTTTTTTGGAAATATATGTATTGTAAAAGATGTGTCTCTGCAAGGGTTGACATCATGACTTAGTAAATTGTTAACTAATTAGACATATGGCTGGGATCTTAATAGTAATCCAGGTTGGCAGTCTGACTTTAGAGCTCCAATTTCTGATATGAATTGGCTGAAAATTTGAACATCATCTCCATACATATCTCATCTGAGTAAAGAATGCATCCTCAGTTTGATTCACAGGTAGTACCTTAACCCTGTTCAATTGGCTTATATCATCACAACCATATCCCCCAACTGTTGGAGAAGCTGTAACTCCAAGAGCACCAACCTCCATATGTGGTTATTCTGTCCTATGGTGGCCCAATTCTGGTTTGAAGTTTTGGAAACCATCAGTGCTATTATAAAGCAAACAATCGATCCTTGTCCAGCACGTCAATTGTTTTCAATACACGATTCACATTATTTGCAGTTGAATTACAAGGTCTTCATTAACCTTTTTTCTCATAAATACAAGATTAGAAATTGCTTCCAATTCAAAGACTGGTGATTTCTCCATTGAAAGATGGTGGGAAAGGATCTGGGACATATGACTAATGGAGAAGCTTGCACACAATGAGAAGATAATAAAAGGATACATCACATAAGACTCTTTTGAATAAAAATGGCTTCCCTCTATTGATTACTTTAATAGCACAATGCAACACCATCAAAAACCTCCAACATCCCATTCAGAACCTTAGTTGAACGCTTTTCCAAGCAGTCAGGATACCTCCTTATAAGAATAATAGATTAGGTTTGTGTTCTTGACAATTCATTGTTTATTGTTTCCCCTGTATTTTGTTCTCTGTTCTCACAATATCTGATTATTGCAATTTAAAATTTAAAAAAATGGTTTGAAGGCACACCACCACCACCACCACCACAAGCCATACCCTCAAACTGTTCTGATTTGGTACTGATAGTCCCAGTTTGTTCTCTTTCATCCCACTTTTTTGGCTGCCCTTAAAATGTCCCAGTTTCCCTCTCCTCCTCCCACTTTCTCTTCAGCTTACTTCAGTTGGTACAAACTAAATTCAAACTACAAAAGTAGTTTCTACTGCACTCAGTGAGGGGAAAGGAAAGGAGGGGGTGGAATCTTGCCCTTCCCTCTAGACTCAGACAAAGCAAATTGCTGCAACCTTTCCTCTTTTGTGTGATCTTCCTCATTAATATATTTTCCGATCTTGACCACACTTAGATGTTGCTTGTGACCACACACATCCTGGTTTTCATTTGTGAAGTGTTGGAGGGTACGTGCCTGCTTTAATTTAATCAATGTTCCTTACATCCCTGATGGTAGTGGCTGACGGAGTAACATCCTTCATTTCGTTCCAAGGCATGGCTCTGTGATTGGTTAGAAAGACCATTTTGCCTTTGGCTTTGGGTCAGACAGGTTGCAGTAGTTCCACGGAGTACTTACATACACACACACACATAAGGCCTGGCAAGGATGTTGTGACAACAGCAGTCACATAGGAACATGGGGGCGGGGGGGGGCAATTCACCCCGGGCAGCAATGTTTTTGGGGTGTCCTGGCCTGTAGCCACACCCCCATGCACCGTGGCCATGCCTCTGCACACAGTGGCCATGCTCTTCGTGCCACATCCCCGCCCCCTCCCACCAATCCCCTCCACACACTCCAAGCTCTGCCACTGGTTAGCAGCACGGTAACAGCATGGTCACTGCACCTGAAGAAGATAACGTAGAGCTGATAAAAATGCAGAAAAGGGCTGTCGAAATAATCAAGGGGCTGGAACAACTCCTCTCAAAGAAAAGTTAACGGTGTTTGGTCCTCTTTAGCTCACAGAGAGGGAGTAAGTAAGGTGGGACATGAAAACAAAGGACTGTGGCTTATACCAAGGCAAACCCTTGATATTGCCAAGGATCCAATGAGGCTGCTCTCCTCACAGAACTAATTCTGTCAGCAGAGCTGGGTGAGGGTCATCTCTGCTCCTCCGGCCCTCCTACGGAGAACTCATTTTCAGCTCTGAGTTCCTGATGTGGGCTGCTTCCCAATGTTTCTTCAATGCAATTGCCAGCAGTTATATAGATTATTTTTTAAAAACTTCCTGCATTGGGTCTTTGAAAGCTACATTAGCTTGTACCTCGTGAAACAAGTCAGTTCTCATTAACTAGTTGGTTAATGATCTTCTTTTTCTTGACTAATTTGGTCATTTAATCCACACGTTATTAATAAATACATGTATTTCCAAAATCTGCTTAAACATGATGTTTCTGATAACAAAGCGCAAATGACCTATGGCTAAAGCATTATAATAATAAAGTAAAAGTATATATGGGGGGGGGATAACAAAGCAAGTATGCTCTAACAAATACCAGCTATTGCCCCCGGTTAGGAGGAAGGGAGGGAGGGAGGCAGGCAGGCAGGCAGGCAGGTAGGCAGGCAGGCAGGCAGGCCATCTTTAATGTTAATTAATTTTTTTATTCATTTCCTATTGCAATAACAGATGACAGGTCAAACAAATGCATGACTTTGGTTTCATAGATTCAGGAGCACTGGTTAAAATATATCACTAGCGGTTAAAAGTGGCATCTAATATCAGGCAACTAATATTGCCTTTTGTGGTCTAAGCAAGTGGTTTCAAGTAATCATTTCTGCCCTACACTGTTCTAGTGCTATTATTCCACTTTCAACGTGCTCTGGAATTCTGGGGCTTGTAGTTTCCTGAGGCCAAAGAGCTCTCTGGCTGAGAATTCTAAAGGCCCCTCCCTAAACTGCAAACCCCAGGATCCCATAGGATGCTGAAAGTGGAATAAGAGAACAACAACAGTGCAGTGTGGAAATGGCCAGCGTTTACCCTTCTGTTTCAAATGAAGTATGACTGCTTGGAGTGAATTAAATCTAAACCTAGATGTCTGATACAGTTCACAAAGCCTTAGTAATATTTTAGAGACCGTAGACAAATTGTCTGGGATGTCAAAAGAAGACAAGTAGAAATGTCTGGGATAACACAAGAGCATTCTCCACCCCCACCACTATAGGGAATGTAGATGAGAAATTTAGAAGCAATTGTTCTGTTTATACTGGTCAACTTCATACTCTTCCTTCACGTGAGAGGCTAGGACTCTGTAAGTTTCTTCTCTTCTCTACTTTAGGCTTACAATGGCTCTGTAAGATGTAGTCAGGCTGAGAGACAGAACAAGCAACCCGAGGTCACCTGGAGAGTTTCATGGCTTAGTGGGGGTCTCTAACATCCTAAGTCCCAATCGAGCACTCTAACTGCTACACCACCCTGGCTCTCACTGCACACTTGTGTGTATTAAGCTGTTTTGAATGTACTGGCAGAAATCCAAGCGCACTGTTGGGAAGACAGGTAGAAATAATGAGACCGGACAGATGAAGGAAGGTCAGAGACAGATTTGGAAGACTTTTACAAAGAGGCAATAGCTGAACTCATAACACTGAAATAGGATAAGCTCATGGTGTAGCAGCTATAGTTATTTAATCACTAACACCTATCTAGCTGCAGCTGAAGTTCAGTTTGAGCTGACTCTCCAATAAATCATCTGAATTTCTCAGAGAGTTATATTTTATATGGTGGCTCTTCCCTCCTAGTTAACATAGATTTGTTCACCCATTCTGATTTTTCACATTCCATGTGAGCTACATCATTCAGGTCATGAATGTTCTGGAACCATTTAATAGTTTCTTGAAGCCAGGAGCAGAAAGAAAGAAAGAAAGAAAGAAAGAAAGAAAGAAAGAAAGAAAGAAAGAAAGAAAGAAAGAAAGAGCTGAATAAGCACCCTAAAGTTGCACATTCATAATCCCTACATATTCCTTAACTCAAGGGATACATAAGGACTGTGAAAGTCTCCTAAACTGCACTTACAGCCACTGTGATTGACAGGAGGGTCTGTTCCCCTATCATTCAGGAAGCAGATGACTGATGGCGCCATCCCACCTCCTCAGGCAAGTGATTTCTGCTTTGACTTTGCCTATCACAAAAACATGGAGAGAATAGCAATGTTTAGAAATATATCATCAGTTCACTTAAATATTTGAGGTGCAGGGAATTAAAAATCTACTTCTAATAGCCTTCTAACAGCACTTCGAAAACATTCTCAGACTGTAACAGCTGCTGGAGAACCAGAATGCAACATCTTAGAATGCATATTGTAGAACCCAAACCCACCCAAACTACCAAGAGATTAGCAGAGAAGGCGGCAGTCCTGAACTTATGCAGAGAAAAGCCTTTGGCAGTCAATAACAAATTAATAGTATTCTTTCAACTCAACATATAGATGAAATCGACATGAAAGTATCCCTTCATGAGCTACTCCATGTACATATTACATGAAAATTGAATTAGGTAAATTAGGTAAATTAGGTAGATTAGGTAAATAACTGGGACTTTTCCTTCTCAATTCAACACCAAGTCTTTTAGAACAGAGAAATTGGTCCCGGTTGATAACTAAAGTCTACCACTTGTTTGAGATCCCCTATCTTTCTGCTCCTTTGTAACATAACAAATCTCTTGAATGAACCCTATAGATATCTGAATGAAAGCAAGCATGCATGTTCAGAACACAATTCTTCAGTTCATGTTAAAATACCAATTGGAATCCATGTACTTTGGGGCACACATGGAAGTCACTAAAGCAGCTATGTCTCTTCTATACAGCACATCATTTGAGCACAGAAGGTCCTGAGAACCCAGAGAAAATATGGAAGGTTGCACTGTTGGACAAGTGTGTTGGCAGTTGGAGGAGCCGTACTGGCTACAGCGACCAATTGTCAGCTTTTGTATAAAGCAGTTTAACATGTCATACCTGTCTAAGTTTCAAATACAAGCTCAGTAATGACTCCAGCAACTGATTTAAATGGTGGAAGAAGAGAACAAAGTAGATAAACATAAGGTTGTATCCCCTTGAAAAATGAGATTGAAATAGATAGTACAAGGCATGCTCAGGACCCAATTCTATATTTCAAGTTCAAGTACCATCATGAATCCCATTTTCAAGTGCACCAAAAAAGATGTCAAAGTAAGCTTAGAAATGTGGGTTTTCTAAAATAAATACATAAATAATACATAAATTTCTAGAAACCCCCAACAATCATGGCCAGTAGCTATGCTGACTGGGAAATTTTTGAAGATGTACTCTGAAAAAGTAACATTTCTGAGCACACAAAAACATTGTTAAATATGTCCTGAAGATGCATTGCGTTGTGAACATCAAAACTGATCTGCACACCCAAAACCCAGTTGTACACTTCAAGTTTATTTAAATATTCATTCCCCAGATGAGTTTTACATGAAGGGAGTTAGAAAAAATGTGAAGTATAATGGGAAGTCATGCTTGAAATGAAGCCATTCAAGCTCTATGATTTACTAGCATTTTATAACAACAAAAGTATTCCTATACATATTGCTACAGCTAGTAAACAACCAGGACTGCAGGAAAAAGAAATCAGTCACTGGATAGGAGGCAAGAAGCAGTCTTTCCCTCTGCAGGTAGTATTATTCACTTAAAAGTAAGTTGAATTTGGCTTGAGTACAGAGCTCTGTCACTATAACCTTTTAATCTCCAAGCTGTCAAACCTTTTTAGAGCCAGATACCTCAGAATGTTAGCAAGCACGTGGGGAGAAGGAACCCCTGTAGTGAAAAATGTTCTTCTTCCACAGGAAAATATGCTCAAAGAATCCAGTTTGCCATGAAAAATTGGTGGTGTCAATTTTGGTAATAGTAGTAATAGATTCATGTTGATTTCTTTTCCTGGAGAATGCCTCAGTTCAAGAAACCCACAACTTGGAGTTAACTGCTTACTCAGAACTTGAAAATTAACTCAAAACTTGAAATTACTTAGCAATAACTAGTTAAATGTAATGAGTTCCTTTTCCCCAATTAAAAAAAAGATATAACTAGGTGACATTAGTTTGTAATACAGGTACACCTCAATTATGATGTAGATATGTCCCTGAACAATACTTCTTTAACAGAAAATTTGGTACCAGAGGCAGAAATAATATGGAATGAATAGGGATAGGTTCCTATGCCACAAAAAGGAAAGCAATTTAATGTGTTTCAGCAAAGTTTGCATTCAAACTAACAATATGGTCAGATAAAACGAAACAACTAGACTAGTAGTCCTTGCAGAAGTAAACAAAAACATTTTGAACCTCTTGGAGACCACCTGAAAGCTCCTTCTAAATGCACCTAAGCATGATTTTTAAAATTTCACCAGCCTCCACTTCATTTACAGTTTCCACTTTGGAGCCACATTTACAGATCTATGATTCTTTAATGTGCTGGGAGTAACTGGTGAGGCAGCTTATCTACTTTTGCCTTTTCTCTCTGTTTTGCTGTTCACACATATTCAGTAAAGGATTCAGGAAAAAGCAGCTGTTGCAGCCAGGGACACACACAGCAATAGTAAGATTTGCTAGAGCAGAATCCCATTCTTCTCAGCTCATGTATTTCATTATTTATTGCAGACACACTCTTACAAACTGATACAGAAAGTTTGTATTTCTCCAGCCTCCCGTTATTATCCTTCCAATGCCAATGCTGCTTTAAAAAGTGCCAGATAGCAGTGCTGTATTTAAGTCTTTTACTCCAAGTCTCAAAGCAAGTCTCAAGTCTCTACCTTCAAGTCTCAAGTCCTTGAAGGTACTTTCAAGTCAAATGTCAAGTCTCAAGTCAGGGAGCCAACTTTCAACCCCAACCTATATTCCAGAATTTCTGGACAAAATCCAATAAAGTCAGTTTTAACATAGGCTGTTGTGGGTTTTCTGGGTTTTGAGGCTGTGTTTTATTAGTATTTTCTCCTGATGTTTCGCCTGCATCTGTGGCTGGCATCTTCAGAGGATATGGTGGCATGGAAGTGAAACAGAGTATATATATTTATGTAGTCCCCTGGGGTGGGAGGGAGCAATTTGCATGTGTTACAGTTGGCCTATTGTTAAATAGGATGTCCCCCAGTGTCAGGAACTGACTTCACACACACAAATATAACAGTGCATAAACACTATTGATTAGGAGCGTGATACATAGTACGGAACTTCAGTGAGTGAACTTCAGTACTGGTAGCAAATTTTGTTTACTTTCCAAGTTTCTTCTTTTCTGTTGAAATTGTCCATGTGTTTATGGATTTCAATGGCCTCTCTGTGTAGTCTGACATAGTAGTTGTCAGAATGATCCAGAATTTCTGTGCTTTCGAAAAGCATTCTGTGTCCAGGTTGGTTTATAACATGTTCTGCTACCACTGATTTTTCTGGCTGGATCAGTCTGCAGTGTCTTTCATGTTCTTTTTTTAAAAAATAATTTTATTCAAATTTCAACAGATAAAACTAACAATAATTTCTGCAATGTTTACATGTAATGTCCTTCCTTCTTCCTTTCGTTTCTGGATTACAATTATTAATATTCCCTCTATTTGTTATATCCCGTATCACAATAAAATGTTAATAATCTATAACTTGTTAGTTCCTGCTATATATCTCTACTTTACTTGTTACATGATATTACAGTAACTGTTAACTGTATAATAATTGTTATCATGAAAAATGTATTACCCTCTGTCTACCCCCAACTCAAATCTGTGACAATTTTCCACTCTTTATTAATGTCCTCATCTGATTTCCCTTTCAATCTTTGTGTAAGTATATCCGCATTTCTGTTTTCCATGAAAGCTGTCCACCACTGTTCCATTGTGGGTGTAGTTTCATTTTTCCAAAATCATGCATATTCAATGCGGACCATCGTCATCATGTACAATATAATTCTCCAATGTGTCTTGGTTGGTGTTCCATCTGGTGTATGTATCACGTTTAGCAAGTAAAATTTGAGTGTCATCGCGAATTGAATCTTCAAAATTGAACTTATTTTCTTATGTATTTCTTTCCAATATTTTTGTGCTCTAGGACATGACCACCACATATGAAATAGTGTACCAAAGTTCTCTTGACATTTCCAACATTGACCTGTACCTGTCTTATAAATTGTCTTTAGTTTTTCTGGTGTCATGTACCATCTATGAAATAGTTTGTAGTAATTTTCTTTTAAATTTTGGGCAGTGGTAAATTTCTGTGTATGTTGCCAGCTCTGTTCACACCATTCTAACTGTATTGGGTGTCCAACATTTTGTGCCCATTGTATCATTGCAGCTTTAACTGTCTCTACTTCACATTCTTGTTGTAAAATTTCTTTATACAACCATGCTAATAAATGTGGTGGATTTTCTCTTAACATTCTCAATAAGTGAATTTGTTCCTTTTTCATGTTCTTTGATTCATGTTTGGATGCTACATTTTGTAGTCCCTATGTAGACCTGCCCACAGCTGCAAGGTATGCAGTAAACTCCAGCAGAAGTTAGAGGATCCCTCTTGTCCTTTGCTGTTTTAATGATTTGAGCAGAGTTGGCCTTCCATATTTGTGATTTTGCCATCTGCAGCTGGGGAAAAGCATTCTTCTTATCCCCCCTTTCCTGAAGCTGGAGGCTTTTGTGTCAATGGGCATAAAAGAGTCTGCAGCTTCAGAAGTGGGAAATAGGATACTTCTTACTCTCCATCACTGAAGCTTCAAAAGCCTTAGAAGGACGGATCTCTCTTCCTCAAGCCTATTGCCTAATGCATTTGCTGTTCCCCTCTGAGAAATGCACCCTGCACTCTGGAGGTGAGTCTTGTCTTTTGCTCTTAGGAAACATTTTAGAAGGCTCCTCCAATATGCAACAGGGACAGGCTACTGAGCAGACTTCAAGCCTGCCTCAAGCCCATTGCCTAACCTATTTGCGGTTCCTCTCTGAGAAATGCACCCACGCTTTCTGCTTCAGACAGATTGCCATGTGACCAGTAGGCAAAAAGAGATGGAAGCATTGTTCAAAGTTGTAAGGTTTCTGGATGAATGTGTTGTATTACTGAACCAAGGGCAGCAAGCCAGTCACTCAAAATATGCAAGTCTTAAGTTGAGTCAGTGCATCATTTATTGCTGAGTCGAGTCCAAATCGAGTCACTGAAGTGACTTAAGTCTGACTTGAGTCCGAGTCAGTTGACTCAAATCTACATCACTGCCAGGTAGACAGAGAACAAGGAAGAAGAGCAGAGCATAAAAACACTTTGTAAAAAGGGACTTCTTTTGTCCAGAGGCTTTTCTAACTGAGGTATAGCTGTGGAAGGAAGGATAACTTTATTCCTTTTGTGATATAGCTCCAATCTTTATGTTATATTTAAGTTATGGGCACGTGCTCTCACTAAATGATGGTGGAGAAACAACACATAGTTCAAGTGCTGGCTTTGCCATTGCCTCACGCTGTAGTATAGGTGCTGAAGTGACTGTGAGATAGATGTCTGTAGAAAGTGTCTTGTACCACAGGCTAATGGACTATATTGCCCAGACATTCTCTTCCAAGTAATAACAGATAACTTCTTTAGAGACTTGCAAGGAATTATTGAAAACTATAACCACAATAGTAATATAACTACTTTCAGCAATGAACTACTTTTAGAAAATAACTTTCTATGCTCTGGCTGGATCTCAGGGTGAAGCTGCCTGTGAACCGAATAGCATGAGGACAGAGTGATGCTCAAAGTTCTCCTGGTCTTGATTGAGCTCAGAGAATTTGCTGGTGGCGCTCAAATTTATCTAGACATGTGGTGACATGGCCAGGCAAAGAGCGGGGGAGGTGGAGTTTAAGAGTTACCCTAGATTCCCTAGAGATCCATCTAATATCCGGTAGGAAAATAAAAGAGGGATCCGTAGTTGTGAAGCAAATACATCCCACCATCATCCAAGCTGAAGCTGCCCATTTCATGATTGCTAGCTAGACACTTATACTAAAATATAACACAGGTTTCAAAGTCAGGTAAGCTATAGGAAGCTATAGGAAGCACCTCCAATAGAGCCAAAATGCTATTTGCTTGTTTGTTACTTCTCCAGGATTTACAGTATCCATTTTTTTTTAAAGTCCTTTGGAAGGTTTTTTTTTAAGTCATTTTTTTAAAAAGTCTTTAATAAGACATTTATTATAGCATGAGCTTTCATGGACTTCTGCAGTAATAAATTTTTTAGACTTCAGTTTGCCATAGTATTCTTGGCACTTTTTAAACCCACTCGACTATGGTCTCCTTCTTACTGGTTAGAGCAGATCTCTAGAATCGATTGTTGAGTGGTGAGTTAGCATGTTGGTATATCCCATTGATTCTATAGATCTGTTCTAGTTAGGATTAGCAATTGGATTCAAACCAGCAGGACTACCCATTTGAAAAGTTCTTGGAGAGCAATTTTTTTAAATTTGTGGTTTATGGTTGTTGCTGCAAATTATTCCTAATCAGGAAAAACAAATTTAGAAAGTTGTTTCTCTACTTTCTACCCAGAGGAATTTTTATTGGGTTGTGAAATCTCCTCACAAAATTGGGCAATTGAATTTTGGAATCTAAATTGTTGATTCATTCACATTCATACACCATCTGTTTTGACTGGCTAAATTGATTTAGTGTACAAAGTTAATATAAACCTTCCTATATTGGATTCTGAATGAGCTGCCAATACTGATTGATGTAATAAGTATGTTATCAAAAATTTCAAATTTCATCATATTTGGGAAAGAAATATGTTGAGATTTATTTTTAAAATTGCAGGAAAAAAGTAAAAGTGACAGATTTTCAAATCCATAAAGTGGAGGTTTAGAAAATAGCTGGCAAAATGGCCAAGGACCAGCTGAGCTGATATTGGGCCAGGCACAGCTATGCTGAATCCAAATCACTTTCAGTAGTGAGATTCTGGAAAGTACTTTGCACTGCTCTTGCCCTTCCACGCTACACAATTAGAGCACCAAGATTCTACTTCGACTGCCATGGTTCCATGCTATAGAATCTTGGTACTGGCAATTTGTTTGTGTTTGCACTTTCAAATCACATGTCAAGTTAAGGTGATCCCATGAATTTCATAGGGTTTTCTTAGGCAGGGAATACTCAGAGGTGGTTTTCCCAGTTCCTTCCTCTGAAATATAGCCTACAGTACCTAGTATTTGTTGGTGGTCTCCCATCCACATTCTAATCGAGGCTGAGCCTGTTTAACTTCTAAGAGCAGACAGGATCTGGTGCCTTTAAGATATTTAGGGCCTTACTGGCAATTTAGGGAGGGACTTTTAGTATCGTCAGCCAGAGAGCTCCCCTGGTGCCTCTGGGCAAACTACAAACTCCAGGACTCCAAAGGATGCAGCCAAAGGAGTTAAAAGTGGGATCATAGTGGTATAATTATGTAGTGTGAAAGGGCCACTGGACTAACTGTGTGCCAGCATTGTGGCTGTGTCCCTGGTCTGGAAAAAGGTTGGATGTAGCATAACTCAGCCCTTCCCTTTCTATATCCCATCCCTTCTCCACCCATCCATCCTTTTTGGGGGTTTCTTGCCAGCAGATCTTCACCAATAGAGCATATTTATCAGCAGAGTGCTATGTTGGCAAATGTCCAAGCTCAAAGGAAGCTTCTGCCTAGTTGTTACCCTTTACAGCTGTGTCTTTGTGAGTGTGGATTGCATTGCCTAGCAGTTGTTCAGTTGCTACTTCCTGCCTCATTATGTCTTCACAAGCCTGTAGGTGGCAGCAGATGACAGCAAAAGGGCCCCCTCCGGTTTCCTCTGGTTTCTTCACCACCCTCAGGGATGAGTTGCCTTAGGGTTCAAAAAATGTGCCCAGACTGGCCACATCTTTCTCTTCATTCCCAAATATCAGCCACAAGGGTGCACTGATCCAGATCAGGGTCAGATCAGTGGGCTTCATCCCTCTCACCTTCTTTCTTTCTTGCTGCTGAAAAATCACTCCATCAAAGCTGCTATTTGCTCCAGAGTTCTTCTTCCTCTTTTGGTTCAGTCTTAGGAGAAATAGCAGCTTGAGGAGGGGGAGTGTTTCCAGTAGTAATATGACACAAAGAGAATAGGTAAAAACCCTCTCCTCCCCAACTCTGTGGTTTCAGCCAATACTGGGCCCTCAAACGGAGGTTTTTGTTAAGAAAAAAAATATGGCTGATCTTAAAATATTATTGAACCACAGCACAATATCAACATACCACTCTGAACACCCCTGGTAACCTCTGATTTTGGAAGCTGAGCAGAGTTGGGCCTGCTTAGTGCTCTTCCCCTGTTGTGGTGAGACAAGATGTGTTGCCAGCAAAAGGAGGGATGTAATAGTGCTCAGGGAGCTGCTATCTAAGTTATATTGGGTAGAGAGAGACACAGAAATGGGAAACAGTTTTATTATCCTGGGGGCAGAGATCACAACAGGGTGTTGGTAATCCCCAAACTATTTCCCATTCCAAATAATCTGAATAGCCATGGCAGCAGTCCTCCCAGGTTGAAAATGCTGCTACTCATCATCATGTTGCTGAGTGGTAAAACAGCTGCCATTCAGGACTTGATCCTGGATGAGCATGCCCTCCTGACATGTATTACAGAGACGTGGTTGGACAGGGGCTAACCATTCTCAGTTTTGCCCACCTGGATTCTCTGTGCAGCCTCAGGCAAGACTTAGGAAATGAGGAGGTAGAGTTGCAGTGGTCTATCAGGCTATCCCCCTGACTAGGTGCCCTCTCCCTCAGTCTGCAATGTTTGAGTGGGTTTATTTGAGGGCAGATGGCCAGAACAGATTAGGAATTATGTTTGTGTGCCCCACTGCTCACTCTCTTTCTGAACTAGAGAGTGTGGTCTCAGGTGGCACTGGAATACCTATGACTTGTAATGCTAGCAGACTTCAACATCCATGCTGAGGCTATTCTGTCAAGAGTGGCTCAGGACTTCATGTCTGCCATGACAACCATAAGCCTGTCCCAAGTGGGTATTGGGCCCCATTTATGCTGCTGGGCACACTCTAGACCTTGTTTTTTGTATGGAGAAGATGATGGTGATTTGGGAATTGAGGTTTCTACTGTACCATTGTCACTTCTTGATCAGGTTTAGACTGGCTGGGAGTCAGAGCATCTACAGCATTAAGGTGACCTATCCCAAGAGGCTTAGGGACTGGGGTGGATTCCTGATGGCTCTCGGGGAGTTTCCTGCAATCTTGTTGAAGCCCTGGTTGATCTCTGGAATGGGGAAATGACCAAGTCAGTGGACAGGATTGCTTTTAAATGTCCTTTCTCATGGAACGGAGCTCAATCAGCCACCTGGTTTTCTAAGGTTCTGGCAGCAATGAAACAAGTGAGAAAGAGACGAGAATGTCACCAGCAGAAAACTTAGAGCAAGTCCAACTGAAAACAGGTTAAAGACTACCTGAAGGCCTATGGAGGGGCAGTAAAGGTAGCAAAAAAGTATTTTCTGGCAGTTACCACAGTATCATCAGAAAACCATCTGGCAGAGCTGTTTTGAGCAGTTAGAGAATTACTACCATTTTACCCAAAGGAAAATTTAATCCAATCAATGGCCTGCTGTGAAGAATTTTACTACAACTTCACAGATAAAATTGCTCTGATTCATTCTGCCTTGGATGCTGGAATTGATACGGGTCCAGTGGATGTAACCTTGGCCCTTGCTTGTTCAGCATCGATGGATAAATTTCAATTTGTGCAGCCCAAGAATGTGGGCAGGATCCTTGAAGAAGCAAGAGCCACACATGTGTACTAGATCCTTGCCCTTCCTGGCTTACCAAATAGGCGTAAGGGGACTGAGTGGCTAAGGTTAGTGATCAGTGCCTTTTTTATAGCAAGTCAGAGTCCCAACATGCTTGAAGGAGGCTGTCGCAAGAGTCTTCTGAAAAAAAAAAACTTCCCTGGATCCTACTATACTGAATAGTTAGTTATAGGCCAGTCTCAACATCCCCTTCTTGGGCAAGGTATTAGACTGTGTGGTGGTTTCCCTACTCCTCCCTCTCCTTTCCATCTCCTTTCCTACCAGTAGCCGGTACCTCCCTTTCCCACCTTGGTACCACGACACCTCTGCCACGCTCCAAGGCCACCTCTTCCAAGTTGCCCCACCTCCTATGACTGCTAAAACCAATTTTAGCAGCAGCTACTGCTACAGCATCCACCTCTCTACCATCTGGGTGGTGGGGAGGAGGCAGAGAGAGTGAAGGCTTGGAGACCAGTGGAGATATTGTGGTGCCAAGGTGAGGAAGGGAGGTGTGGGGTCAGGCTGTTAGCAGGAAAGGAGACAGAAAGGAGGAGGAGGAGTGGAGGAGGAGGACAGGCCCTCATAGGAGGTGGAGGAGTTTGAAATATGTGGTGTCAAGATGGGAACAGAAGGTTACAGGTCAGGGTTGTTGGCAGGAAAGGAGTTTGCAGCATTCATGTTTGGGAGTCTTGTGATATTCACACCTTCATGGGAATCCTGCTTCCCTTACTCCTGAGAAAATTGAGGTCCGACTGCATATGATTTTAACCCTTGAAAGACTATCTCTGAGAATAGACAGGTCTGCCAGCTTCTTGTATTGGACCAATTAAATTGGCCAGCACCACCACAGAGACTCTGAGTCACAATGATTCTGAATGTCACCAGGCAGTCATTTATCCATGACAACAGAATTGCAGTCAATTTCTCCACACCAAGATTATCATCATCCCATCGAACACAAGGGACAATTCCAGAGTGTGGCCAGCTAAATGACACCAACTGAGACAGGCCCATGGTTATATGAGCCATTCTGAAAAAGGAATTAATGTTGAAGTCTGAAAGTGTGAAGAGATGAGAGGATTCCAGCACCACCTTTGACACCACCCTGGCTAGCTGAGGAAGAAGGCTGTCATGCAGTAGCTTGGACCATACACCAGCATAATCTCTATCCGTCAAAGTGGGATATAGAAGTCAGATAGGGGAATGATGTAATAGAGTTAGGGCAGGAAGAGACAGTATGAAAATCTGAATAAGGTTTTGAGAGCTGTGATATTGTGATAAATGATGGGGTCCAGGGTATATATCCATGCTGACTAAAGACACATATGAGTATTACTGACAGGAGCCAGCTTTTCCACTCTCCGTAGTGGAGTTCTCTAAATGCCAAGAGCGTTGGGTGGTATCTGACTGGGATGGGGTGTGAAGCAGTGAAACAGGGCAACTGCTTGGATCTTTCTGAGGGTTGTTACACAGTACTCAACTCTTTTAAAATAATAATACCGAGAAGGGTATTGCAACATATTGCAATATATTTAAAAGGCAAAGGCCTTCCAAGAGCAGCAATGCACCCTCTTTTGTTGAATGGAAAAAAAGCTTAGTCTGGGAATTCTGGAGGTATCAAGTGCCTCAAAATCATCCATGCTTGGCCATGCTTTGCCCATCCCCCATTTAGATGGTCTACCCTAGGAGGGTGATTGATCCAGAAGACTTCCTGATGGTTCTCAATTGTTTCTTAATCACCTCAGAATCATCTCAACAGGTGATTCTTCTGAAGTCCTGGTTGCCCCCTGGGACAGGAAAATAGCTTGGATGGTGGAAAGAGTTGGGCTGGAGCACTGCCTCCCATGAAGCATAGACTAGGAAAACCTCAGTGAGGGGGCAGGTGATGTCATCGTCCTGCAAATCAAATAGTCCTGGCATTTCAGCCCATGGCTCATCTGATGCACCAGCTATTATGTGGGGCTACCTCTGAAGGCAGTCTGGAACTTTCAGTTGGTTTAGAAAGGTTTGGAAAGCAACAGGCCAACTTTCCTCTGGTGCACACAGGTCAAAATATAGAATTCCAATCTTAAGTGAACACTGCTGGCTGCCTAGGTGCTTCTCAGTTCAGTTCAAAGTGGGGTCCTAGCCTTTCAAGCCCTCCTTTTTCTGTGGATCAGTCTCTCTGTGCAGAATTGAAACCATATTGGTACATCTGTATCTCTGGGTACATTTTTCCCAGTGAAAGTGAGAGCACTTCTTTCTTGTTTGAGCATGTGACTGGCCTTTTGAAGAAAAAAAACACCAAATATTTGGCCATTTATGAGCCATCTGATTCAAGCCAGGATCTACTGCATTGCCTGGTGTCAATTAACAGCACTCAGCAAACACCTGGGAAGACTGAAGATGATTGAGCATGGAGAACTGCTTTTCTCTTTCTACAAAATATTACACTAGGCAAAGAAGTTTTTGGACCTGAATGAAAGTAATGGATCTAATTTTAGACAGTACGTATGAATGAAACTTGAAACAAGCTGTGCAGGAAATTCCTTCCACTAGGTCACTGCCAGGGAGTATGTGATTTAATGCTAAATTAGGCAGTGCCTGAGAAAAAGTTGCCATAAGAAGTTATTTAAAAGCAAAATTTATTTTTAAAATCTTTTTTTTTTCTAAATATACATTCACACCATACTGAACAGATGAGGAAAGATGGAAGAGACCTGAAAAGTAGACAGTTCTCTGATTTGGTTTCCAAAGGGTGCATTCTCCCTCATAATAGCATGGTTTCACGTGGGCCAAACTGATGATGGGCATCCTGAAAAAGCTGGTAAGAATCCTCCGCCGTAGCAACCCAAGGTACAATAAGGTGGAAATGACAAGGTGATATGAATATATAAAACAGGGTTGGCAATTCTGTTCATCCAGGTATTCTTTGGCCTACAGCTTCCATCAACCCAAGCTGTCATAGCCAATGATGAGGAACTGTGCAAGATGCAATCCAATGGCATCTGGACAGTGACAGTTATCACTCTGGACCAGAGCTGATCATTATTCTCCATGGTCTCAGGCAGATATATTCCCATCTACCAATTCCTTGATTGGCTGGTTGGTTGGTTTTTTCCTGCTAGAGTTGTCAAGGATCAGATGAGGGTCTTTGGACCTCCAAAGCACATGGTCTGTCACTGAGCGATGGCTACTCACAAGCTGTGAAAGAGGGTATTGTGTTGTACTTTGACAATGATGTTTAAGCAGATTTGGGGGATTTTTTTAGCACAAGACTTTTGGCATCTTGGTGCTCAAGTGGTGTGGGACATCCCATGCTTTGTATTTTCTGCAGTTGCACTGTTCACATGAATTATTTGGTATTGGTCTTAAAATAACACAAACAATTCATGTTTCTGGCCCTAACACAGAAAGTGTACCCTTGGAAGACAGGGTAAGTGTAACTGAAGAGGATTTCAGATGTCTGGGGCTAGGGCTTCAGCACTCTGGATAGCTCTTTGTCCCTTGACATAACTAGTAAAAGAGAATCATGGAAAACAAACGCATGCTTCATGTGCATTGCTTATATAACTTACAGAACCTAAGTCTTCCACATGTAGAATTTGGGATGCCGCTGTGAGTAACCATTATGCTAGACAACAGTACCAGCACATATCTCCTACTTTGCATCATTTGAACCACAGGATTTGATTGGTCCATAGATAGGCAGATTCCTGAAAGGTAGAAGAGTGACTTTGAACTTTGGTATAAACAATTTTCAGCCATTTATTTCCTTCTGTCAGATGCTTTATTGCTTATTTCTATAAACCCCTTGTATTTGTTCCATAGAGTGCTGCTTATGTCCTGCTTTCTTTATTTTCTCTTAAAGAAGTAAACACATTAATTTTGGCTCATAAAATTCAAGCCAGCTCTCTTTCTCTCCCTTTCTCTCTCTCTCTCTGCTTAAGGAGTGTCCAAAAGAAGTGCATGTAGGGGTGTCTATTGGTGATGTCCAACCAGGCTGTGCAACCAGTTTGGCCAAATCCAAACCCGAAGCAGGCCTATTCAGACTGATTGGGTCCAGTTCCAGGTCTGGATTTGTCCAGCCCATTGTGAAGTAAATCAGCAAACCCGATAGTAAAATAAAAGCAGTCAGTATGAATAAAATGTTACAAAACAAGGCTGTGGAAGGAAAACACTGGGGAGGGGGGCAGGGGGAAGAAGGACGTAGGACTTTTATCGCTGACAGCCCAAGCTTCCCAAAATCTCATTAACACTCTCCAACCACACAGGAAGGCAGGAACAGATTTTCCCCCTCTTTTTCTTGTTCTCTTCTGGCAGAAATAAAGTTTTTGAAAGAGCTTTGTAAGATTCTGGTGACAGGCGGTGTTGTGTGTGTGTGTGTTGCTGCTGTCATTGTTGTTTTTGGAGTTTGGTAGTTGTCTGAACTCAATCAAGACTGAATCTGAATCATTCAATCAGTCTTCACATGAAATTGAAGTGTTTCTTGCACAACCCTAATCCGATAGTTTGGACTACAGTCCTAATCATACAGCGGATAGGGGCCACAGGAATTATAATCCAAAACATCTAAGCCATTTCTGCCCTACACTGTTATAGTGCTATTATTCTACTTCCAACATCCTGTGGAACTCTGGGGTTAGTAGTTTACGGAGGCCAAAGAGCTATCTGGCTGAGAATTCTAAATGCCCCTTCCTAAACTGAAAACCCTGGGATTCCATATGATGTTGAAAGTGGAATAAGAGCACTATAACGGTGTAGTGCGGAAAGGGAGCTAGCTATCTGGTGGTCCCTGAGCCTATATCATCATGCTGAAGTTCCCATTCAGCCCACAAAAAAGAGTCTTGGAGCAGCTTTTTTCTCAAACCCTGACTTATGTAGCAGGAAAACTTGCTTGCTTACCAGTCACTTTCCCAACTGGGAAAAGCCAGAGGCGTGCTGGGAATCCCCCTGTTATCTCCAATCACTTACTGGAGATTAGACCAGGATTTCACACACTCTCTTTTGTGTTGTGGCATTTGACATCTCAAATGGCAAACGGAATGATATCAAAAATTCTGCTGTAATTGCTGTTCAGATGACAGAGGGATTTCTTTTTTTCCCATTTGAGACAACACAGAGAGACACAACTGACTTTTTGAGGAATTCCTCCCAAAACCAGCCAAATCCTTGGCACAGAGAAGGTAGAAATGGGTTAGGGAGATGGTGAGGCATGATGATGCCAGGAAGGAGGTGGGTTGAGAACAGAGCACCTTTCCCTGATTTCATCTGATTCTGATCTAAAACAATGCCTTGTCCCCTGATGTACTTGGTTGACTCCATGTCTAGTTGGCTGTGACCCTTTGCCAAAGAAACTTGACTGATTTCATTGATTGAACCACATCATTCACACAGATACTTCCATCACCAGGGCCTTCCATGCAAAAAACCAGCTCCTTCCATAGTGGGAACATACAGGACAGAGATCATGGCCTCCATAGTGCTATTCATAATAGCTTAATTTTCTTTTGATTCCAGTAAAAAAAAACAACTTTTCTGAGCATCTTTAAGCAAAAATATTATGCTTGAACTTTTTCCTTTAACTTCCAAGACTACAGAGAAGGGCTGGGTCCCCCCATCCCCTCTCCCCTCCCCCCTCCCTCTCTTCCCCTCTCCCTGTGTGTGTGTGCATGCTAAATGCTAACTTCATATTCTGCCACTCTATCCCCTGCCATTTGGATGGCAATCACACAACTGAGGTGCCAAACTGTGGAAGATATATTTTTTTCCACCAGCAGCAGCTGGCTTCTTGGCAGACATCTCTCTCAGTTGTGTTGGCAGCTTCTGAAGCTGCCTGGATCTGTCAAGTGTTTAGGCTGCTGCAGAACTGTCTGAAGGCCTTGTTCCTTTAGAAAGCATGTTTGTTCAACCTCCACTTCATTTTGACAAATCCATAGCTGCTTGTATTCTGTTAATGAGGTTCTGTGGAACCCGTTGTAGCTAAATGCTAGGGCTTAAATTCAATTGCTAGCTCCCACTACAGTATCAAATAAATTGCTGAATAGTCAGTCAACCATTATGTAAATCCCATTGAATTAATGGGTTTACTCTATCTGGGACTAGCAACTGGATTTAGGCCTACATAAAGATTATATCATGCAGAGTTATGACCTTACACATCCTAATGACTGGTGTGTATAGAGCAGATGCATTCTGAGAAACTCTATTTTGCTCTCCTATGTTGGACTTAACATTGCACTGTGAACAACAGGAACAGTGATCCCATTTTAACCTTGAGGGATAAGACACATTTTTGTGGTTTGCATGTAAAAAGCTCCAGGTTCATCCCTTCACTCATTCAATCACAAGGATCTGAGGTTACAGATCTAGGAGAGATCTCTGGCTGAGTCCTGGGAGAGTTACTCATTGCATATGGTCTCTTGAAATTCTCCATCCTGTTCATGGGCAGAGAAATTGTGTGTCAGAGGGAACTTTTCACTGGCTTTTTCAAAAGATGGAAAAAGAGGTTTTTTTTGGGGGGGGGGACTCACCATTAGAAGTGGTGGTAGCACATTTCCCTGCCTCAGGTTTCATTTATCTGTTGGTGACTAGACTGCTCCCTGAACTTTGTGTTATTCTGAAGCAATGAGGGGAAACAAAAGGTAGACACCACCAAAATGATACTATAAGTGTGGCATTGCCTTGTTCTCAGGCCATGACCACTGGTAGTGAATAGCAGATAAATGATGAAGAATATTTAGACTACTTTTTCAAAGACAGGAGCACAGAAAAAGAAAATCTTAGAAAATTTCTCAGAAAAATGTCTTGGGATAAATTTTGGCTGAACTGTATCTGTTACTGTCCAAGCAGATGGTATTGTCCAAGCAGATGTCCTGACTCAGCGTAAAGCAGGTCCATATTATATAATACAGGAATTTCCATTTATATATGTTGTTTACTGCTAGCTTGCAATGTTTTAAGGACTCGTCTCAGGAAAATAATTGTAAGTGCATCAAGTTCATGTTTTCCAAATGCTCATAATCTGGCATCCTGACCCTGTAAAGAACCTTACGCTATTCACAGATAAATCAATTTATAAATCAGTTCCTGAAATTTCCTCATAGAGAACTCAAAACCTTACACTCCACTATCTGGCACCAGGACATACAGCCAGACTAACATTGGAACCATATCTATTGCCTCATGTTTCTGTGAATGGGAAACCAGGGAGTAATGAATCCTCCAGGGCATTTGTAAGGAGCCTTTGGCCCTTCTAGCATTATTGGCTTAACTTGACTGCTTTTTATTTTGATGAAAAAGCACCCTTAGAACCCCAAATGTGGTTTGTCTTCCCAATCTAAATCAAGGCTCTCACCAGTTTTTCAGATGGAAATTGTACCTTGTCAGTTTTCTATTTGCCCCTAAAAGTGCTGTTCATGAGAAATGTTTGAGGGAATTTGATCTTTGCAATTCTCATCCAAACTTGTATCTCTTAGACTGTTTGGAGCAGAACACAATGACTTGTCTACTTCTCTTAATTTTCTTGTGCCACTCAAAAATAATGGTTTTTGAAATCATAAAATATGCTTCGGAATGACTATGCTTATTTTGAGAGAGAGAATGTACTCAAAAATATTATTTTAAATTATTTAACATGAATTTATATTTTTTTTTTTACAAAAATTTAAAAATATAGAAATGGAACAAAAAATTATGAAAGAACATGCATAAGATTGACATCATTCTGAAATACGCTGATCCATCGAATACCACTGTGTGCCCCTTATGGCCAATACCAATGCTCTAGCAACTGCTTCAGGAGTTTCCATCACCTTCCAGTGCTTCACACTTCTGAAGCACATTGTAAGGATGTGGCAGTGTCTCCAGAAGGAAGTATGCAGAACACCAATCTATTTTGAACCTATCAAGAACTTGCCAAATAAAGCAATTGCTGTAGACACATGTAGATCAAGGTCCTATTCAAGCATTCTGCTGGTATTAGCCTGTACCAATACTTGTATTTTTTTTACATGTTTGTGGGAGGGGATATCCAGTACCTAGGGGTGCCAGGTGGGATCTGTGATGGGACTCGTTAACATTAATCCTTAACAGATCTTGGAGCACCATGAGGTACCATAAAATTCCATTAATCCAGACGAAGATAATTATCCTTCCTTATCTCCCAAACCCCAACTTTCAGTTGCAGTGATCCCTTCCCAACATGGCTATTGCCTTGCAGGTGCAAGTGGTATTGGGGGCATTGAAGATCACACAGCTGAGAGTATTTATGACTTCTCCCTCCTTTGTCAAACATCTGTACTGTCAGACTCAAGCCTAATTAATTCAGAATTAAAAACAAGCAACCCAAAGCTTCCCAAATTTAGCTGGCCTGAAGCTGCTCCTGGCTTTATTCCCAGTGCCTACAATGCCTCATGGCTCCTGGATAGCCACCTCCCACTCTTTCAGATCTCCAGCTAAGAATGAGCCATCTGTAATTTGCCCTGGGATCAGCAGTTTGCTAAAGTAGCAAACAAAATGAATGCAGAGATGAAACAAAAAGTGGATTTATTTTCTTCAGTAGCATCAGGATTTTGTTTCCCCAGAAGAAAAAAAGCTTTATTTTGTAGAATAGAAAGTCAGTAGCACATGGAGATGTGATATGCAAACCTACGAATGTTTACTCAGAAGGAAGTCCCACTGTGTACAGTGGGATTTACTGTTCATAGACAGAAGGGCAGGCACCTTTTGACATAGAGGAGGGAAGGAAGGAAACCCAAACCTAAACAATGAACAACAACAACAAATTTCATCCAGCATAGAGTAACAGACACTTAGGCCTTTTCCACACTTTGTATTAGCGATGGGCCAGAGCACCCTCCGGCAAGGGCGTTTGCACTTGGGGGAGAACTGGGTCTGGACTACTTGATGTCTGGGCTCCCGAACGCCCAGAACTGGTGGTTCCCTGTGCTATAGAAAGACTGATTAAAAGAAGTCTTTCAATAGCACAGCGCGCCCCAGTTTGTTGCTGTGCTAAAGTATAGATTTGCAGGCTCGCGCCAGCGCAAGGCTGCAGATCTTCTGGGAGCTGGCTTCCGGCTGGCGAGCTTCTCCAGTTGGTGGAGAGCCTCCGCCAACCGGAAGCCTCCGTTTTCATCTCCGGAGAGTGCGCAGCGTGGGCACGCTGCTCCAGAGCATCGTGGATCGTGGGGGGGGAGCGTGCCAGTCCGGTGAGTAATGGACTGCCCCGTTTCCCCCACAAAGTGTGGAAAAGCCCTTTAAAGCAGATTGGCAAAGTCTAGAGTCCCTTCACCATACTCCTCTTTATGACTATCTCAAAACAGAATGACTCTCTTGAGAAAAGCCATTTTGTCTTCCCACTACCCAAATCACAACCCTTAGTAATCTCCAAGGGTTTTTATTTCATATGTATGTAGAAGATTTCCCTCACTCCAGGATAAAATTTATAAGAGTTCTAATATTCTATGTTGAACATTATGTATATATGTATATATGATCATCTGGAATGTTTTTATATTAAAAACACATACAAAGGACCACTTTAATCTCTCTATGAATGCATCTGCTCAAAAGTACAGTATTGGTGTTTTGAGAAAAAATGTTTCAATGTTATCAGTTACCCAGTGTCAGTAAACAAAATAAATCTGGCTCCCATTTGTCACAAAATTACCAATTTTGGCCAGCTACCAACACTACAAGACTTTGAAATCAGTACACCCAATTTTATCGAAAGGTCAGATTCCCCAACACTCACTCCAACAATTTTTCTAAAATTTACTTGTTCAGATGTCTGGAGCTTCTTATGTTGAATATTTCCTAAAACACATTCTTTCTCTACAATTTTTGTGCTAAGATCCTGAGTCATCTGCAAGGTGCTCATGGAATGCTCATAATACAAACACCTGCACTCTATTCAGTTTTACAATATTTAAATCCCCTTATAAAATAAACAGCCCATGCTCTGGCACAGTATGGCAATGCTATATTATTCAGGCTGTGAATGTAAAATTCTTTGCGCTAAAATGAGGGATAGGGGAGAAATATTTTCAGTTCATATTTTAATGTGAACCTACCTAATTTGAGCTTCCCAAGACACAACTATTCTATTGTATTTTATGCTGTAGTTCTTCATCAGAAAAGTGTCTGAATAAGCGTGTATTAGGGAAAAATGTACATGGAATGTATATTCATGAAAAGAAGAACATACCAAAATGCAGTGGCCTAAATCTAATGAATTGTCTGGAATGGGATAGATCCATTGACTCAATAGAACATAGGCATGTATTGACTTACAAGTCCACATTGATCGAATGGGTCTGTTCTAGTTGAGACTAATCATAGGATTTAGAGAGCAACCATAACTCACAAAGATGATTGTTAGGGGCAGCTGAGCTAGCAGCAGGTCAACTGAAAGTCTGTTGAAGTTAAACCCCTTCCAGACCAGGAATGATGGAAATGACTAAGGACTGCCCTGACCTTGATCTAACTTGGTGCCAGCATACTGGCTGTGTTCCTGGACTGGAGGAAGAATAGATCTGGCATAGCTGAGCTCCTTTCTTGCTCCACCCTTCTTCACCTCCTTTTAAGCTCTTCTCTCTAAAGCAGAAGATGCAAGACAGTTGTACATCACAGAGGCCAATCCTCTGTCTGAAAGGCTGCCAAAGGAATGTCCTCTGTTTGAAAGAACCTTATTTCAAACTCAGTTCACATCCATTTTAAAACTAAAGAACCAGAAGAAAGGGGACAAAGGTAACAAGAATGGGGAGTAAAGCAAGGAAAGAAAGCAAAGCCAGGCCATGAAGACTGAGCAGATAGGACAACTGGTCACCTGGACACAGTTTTTCCTGCAAGAGCAACATGCCTGGTATTCCTAATTAAATTACACTAGTTATTCTTAAATGTTCACATACATGTATATAGATTTGCACATGCAAATTTTATACACATCCCCCCTCTTTTGTCTTTTTTTGTCCCACTGCTAACCACTCTGATATGATGTTCTTATATATATATACAGATCCTGAGCGCACATGAAAATCCAAAAATAGCAGTGTCTGGAACAGTTTTATTGCACCTCAGCACTAAACATGGTGTCTCGGTTTATTAGAAGCTGTAGCCATCAAATGATCATTCATCCATATCATCATGAGACATTTTTAAGCCTCTTCAGCATTTTGAATGCATTACCCATCGTGCCAAAGAGGCCCTTGGCTGAGCTCAATTATGTTTGGCCAGATCCACTTGGGTGTGTGTGAGACGCTGCTATTCAAATTCATCTCGCACTGCCATGAGACAGCCAAGCACTGTTGGCCCTTGGTGGATGTTGCTCAGCAGATTTTTATCAGACTTGCTAAAACAAAATTTGCTACCATTGACCTCCAAGCTGTGAGTTCGTGTCTCTCATTTACAGATCCCAAGCTATAGAAACTTTGGGGAAAGAGGGAGAGATCAGATAGTTCACATTTATTTTTGAAAAGAATTGTTCTTTATGATTTTGAACGTCCACTGGGACATTTTATTCTCTATAATGCTACAGTGGGTATAAGTCTGCTGTCAGGGATCCCTATTACCAATAAAAAAGGAAGAAATCTTGGAGACGTGAGTGGTGATGGTGTTCCTTCAATGAAACTAGAACAAAATTCAATGTTGGTTTTCAGATCCACCTAATTAAAGGTTGCAAAGCACACAGAATTAGACTGTGGTTTTCAATGATGCCAACTCACCTGTTCTTGGAAATATGAGTAAAACCACCAAATGTCTCCCTTGGTGGAGATGTAACCACATTACACATCATCAGCAGTAGCTTGCCAAAATTACAAAGTAAGAATTCATCTTCCAGATCCCAGTGTCGTTGGCTCATCAGAGAAAACTTGATTTCTTGATCTAAAGGTATATTTATAGGGGGGAAAGGTCCTGGGTTCATTTCCTAAACCAGTCACAAACAAGAAAAACCGTGTTAAACGAGACCAAAGGCCTACGTGGCCAACCAGTAGGCCTGAGAAGCCCACAAGTAAGACAGGATTGTAATAGCACCCTTTTGCTTGTCCAGTCCTCTGGTGAGGGAACATCCATACAAGAAAGATGTAAACTATATTAGATACCCCAGCTGTCATATCACTTGATTGGGCACGCTAAAGGGCTGTGGGAGCTATAGTCCAAAATTATAACTTTCTCATGCTCTGGCCATACATTCAGTCCTTAGCTTCTTTAGTTTTAAAAGTCAGATCATGGTGCTATAATTCTGTAGTGTGAAAGGGCCCCAGGTGTCAGCATCAGATGGAGTACACCCCCCACTTTTTTTCTTCTCCAGGGTGTTACCCTGTTTACTGGAGGTCCCGCGAGGGACTCCAAACGTGCTCAAATATTGGTGGGGAAAATTAGCTCAGAGCACAAGTTAGCAAATCGAGAGGCAGGGCAACGCAGAGGAATCTTTAAACCCAATGTCTATGGGGTCAGGCCAAGTCAAGGAGCACACCAAATATGAAATAATAACTGTGATTTTATTAAATACAAGCAAACAGTGTATGCAACACACTCACACAAGTAACTATAGAAAATAAAGGTGGTAGCGGTATAGAGGATTTTTAAGAAGGATAGTTGAATTAGGTGATACTACACCTGTCCGAAGCCTGGGGTAGATCACTGCGGAGGTCCGTAATTGCGCAGTCTCGGACTGAGACTGAGGGGAAAGCTTGGCGGATGAAGCGGCAGCAAGGCTGGATGGAAGTTCAGAGCGCTCCGAGGAAGGTCTCGGAATCAGGGGTTTTTATAGGGAAAGTATGACCATAGGCTAGTCTGTACTTGGGAGAGAACAATGAGGTTTGGGCACGAGACAATGTTTCCGAAAGGTCAGAATTTAGCATAGAATCATAGAATCATAGAAATGTAGAGTTGGAAGAGACCACAAGGGCCATCCAGTCCAACCCCCTGCCATGCAGGAAAACCCTCAAAGCACTCCCGACAAGTGGCCATCCAGCCTCCGCTTAAAAACCTCCAAAGAAGGAGACTCCACCACACTCTGTGGCAGCACATTCCACTGCCGGACAGCCCTGACTGTCAGGAAATTCCTCCTGAGGTTCAGGCGGAATCTCCCCTCCTGCAGCTTGCATCCATTGCTCCTTGTCCTGGTCTCAAGAGCAGGAGAAAACAAGCCCACTCCCTCCTCGACATGACACCCCTTCAAATATTTAAACATGGCTATCATGTCCCCTCTCAACCTTCTCTTCTGCAGACTAAACATACCCAGCTCTCTAAGTCTGTCCTCATAGGGCATGGCTTCCAGGCCCCTCAGCATTTTGGTTGCCCTCCTCTGGACCTGCTCCAGCTTATCCATATCCTTCTTGAACTGGGGTGCCCAGAACTGGACACAGTATTCAAGATGAGGTCTAACCAATGCAGAATAAAGTGGTACCAATACCTCCCTCGATCTAGACACCATACTCCTATTGATGCAACCAAGAATTGCGTTGGCCTTCTTGGCTGCCGCATCACACTATGAAGACTCCTGGATCCCTTTCACACGTACTGTTAGCCAGCCACGTGTCCCCCATCCTATATTTCTGCATACCATTTTTTTCTGCCTAAGTGTAGGACCTTACATTTCTCTCTGTTGAAATTCATTTTGTTAGCCTTGGCCCAGCTCTCCAATCTGTCCAGGTCCTTTTGAATTTTGATCCTGTCATCAGGCGTATTAGCAACCCCTCCCAATTTGGTGTCATCTGCAAATTTGATCAGCGTGCCCTCTATTCCTTCATCCAGGTCATTAATGAAGATATTGAACAGCACCGGGCCCAGGACAGAACCCTGTGGCACCCCACTAGTCACTTCTCTCCAGGATAAGAATCTGCCATTGGAGACCACCCTTTGGGTACGGTCAGTCAACCAGTTACAAATCCACCTGACAGTAGCCCTGTCCAGTCCAGCATGATTGAGTTAATTCCAAATCGACAATGGAATGGCCAGTACACAGATGCAGCGTACTTGACAGTTAAGCATCTAGCTCGTCAAGTTGCCTGCTCGGGGCAGGGAGTTCTTTGTATTAGTGTGCGTCTTTAATAAGGTGTTTGTCTAGGGAGGTCTCCTAAAGAGAGATCTGGCTGAGTCTGGCCTGTCTGGGTGGAGAAAGGAATGTTCAGCAATCAATGGCCATGCCTAGTTCTGTGCTTGTTCGGGGGCTTCACAAACACTTGGCTGAGGGTGGTATAATGGGGCCTAATTGTGATATCAAAATGATATCTAATATCTTCCAAAGTAAGGCTCATAAATGGTAATAACAAGGGAGCCTGGAGCATAGCCTGAATCACCACCTTTTCCCTCCCCTTCCCACTGATTGGAAGTAGCAGCAGCAGCAGCCACCTTTCCCAGGGACTTGACAGCTGACTGGTAAGAGGAGGTTTTTGGATGGAGCAAAAAGGAAAGAGAATATCTCCCTTATGTGTGTGCATGTCACTAACAGGATGCCAGCCATACTTCAAAAACATGTCGATCTGAACGGATATTTGTGTGTGTGTGTGTTGTGTCTGTGTCTATATCTCCTTTTACCCTGGCTGAAGAGTCAATGCAAATGTGTCCCTTCCTCTGAGCATTCATTTGCACTGAAACTTCCATACAAGTACTCTTGAAGGCAGAGGAATAGCAGCAAGCAGCAGCAGCAAGAGTGAGGGTGTATCCACACTGCAGAATTATAGTCATTTGAAACCACTTTAAATTGGCACAGCTCCATCCTATAGAATCCTGGAATTTGCAGTTTGGTGAGGTAGCAAAGCCCTCTAACAAAGAATGCTAAATACCTCCTTGAACTATAAATCCCGGGATTACCAAGATGAGGCCATACCAGTTAAAGTGGAATCAAACTGCTATAACTATGTACTGTGGATATACCCCAGTCTCTTATTTCAGGGGAAAAGAAGAGAAGTGTAAGAGAAGTAATGGCACAGAAGGTGCTCTCTGAATCCCTGCGTTAGCTGGGTCACATCTTTTGCTCAGTATGAACATGATATGTTCTTTTCATTTGTATTAATAACTGGAACATTTTAAATTATTTAACAAGCAGCATATATACCTGGCATTGCCTGGGATTTTATTTTCTCATAGGTAATATTTGTTAGAAAGATTTGAGATCATGTGTCTCTAATTCCCCAAACTGTCTTGTCCATTACCTGTAACTTTTCCCCATATTCTCCAATCCGATCTGTATTCAGAGTTATTAACATACATAGATTGGGTTCCTGAGGGAATACGCTGCCCTCTTCTTTGCTGCTAGGCCTCATTTCCATAACAGCCGGCCTATTCAAGACAAACACAGTTAACTGAGGTCCAAGAGCTCTCTGGCTGATAATTCTAAAGGCCCGTCCCTAAACTGTAAACCCCAGGATTCCATAGAATCTTCTTAGACAGCCAATCATATGAGATCTTCGCCTGACACAGACCATAGACAAACAAACTTTGACTTTTATATATTAGATGTGTTATTTTAAAAGTGTTTTGTTTTTATGTTGCCGCCGCCTTCCTCCTCCTCCTCCTCCTCCTCCTCCTTCCTCCTCCTCCTCTTCTCAGGAGAACCTTCCAGAGACCATGTGATATCAAGTGGCATACGAATGTTATAAATCTACGAATGAATAAATAAACACTTGAGAAGCACAACACGGATACATGAAGCTGCTTTTGCTTTAGGCAGAAAGGCCCTGACTGCCTTGCAAAGACACAGCAAGAGGCAGCAAGAGCTGCTGTACCGTTGAAGAGAAGGAAAAATACTGGTGTAGAAACAGGTGTTCAGGATATAGCTTTCCCACCTCACATCCCCATCCAAGCTAATCTCCATTTGAAGACACCAAGTGCTGTGAGCGTTCCTTCTCCTCTTCATACAAACTGTCTTCATTCTCCCAGGCCACAGCTTTCAGCACCAGGCGTCTTCCCTCCACAGAGAACATAACTGGCATTCCTCACTCGACCACAAACACACATCCTACTCACAGTCGCCCATGTTTATGGGCACAGCCTTGGTTAGAGAGTATTATACCTCACTTAGGCTTTTGGCCAGCCTTCAAGGGTGACTGCCATCCAAAGGGAGATGCTCTTTGTCTGTGCCCATCTGCCTCAGGTTTCAAAGGTTAAGGCGTTTCCTACCCCCACGCCCCACATGTTTGGTATTCCTTTTTATTGCTGTTAAGGCCAAAAAAAAAAAAAAGAATGCTTCTGTGAAAAAGATAGTATTACAGTACAGATGGAATAAAAGAAGTGGCTTCTTAAAATTTATTCCCCAAATTGGCATTGAACTACTTTTGTAGGGTTGTGTGAAAAACTGCAAACACAAGGCTGGCTGTGTGTACTACACATGATCCAAACTCCTCAGATACTCAAGGAACAACGTGTCCTTTTACATCTGCAGGGATTTTTCAGTACAGCATGTGAACAGACCTGGCAATGGCCGAAATAGGGCCGTAGCCTTGGGGAATCCTGTGGGATACAGACGGAGTGCTTGGAGGAGACAGGCCCAGAGTATTTCTGTCAAGTCTTGCCCACCTTGGCTGATAACATCTAGCCGAGACTGGCCGACTGTGGTTGCCTGAGGGAGATGGCCTGTGCTGAGGTGATGATTTTGTGTTTCATTCCAAGAAATCTATGGTATGCATTTTTCTTATTAACCACAGTTAATTAAGATTTTCTTTCATTCACTTTATTCAGGCATTCAGATGTGTGACAGGGATGGGAGGGGAAACAGGGCCATTCCAGGAGTCTTGATGGGGGGAAAAAATCTCCCTGTAAACTCCTCCTTCAGTTGTCACCAATGTCAGCCATTCTAGCACAGTACAGCAGAACGAGATGTGAGGAGAAGGAGGGCTGTTCCACTAGCCCTGCTTAAAGACCATTTGCTTTTTTCCTCTTTCTTCTCCATTCATTTTTCCTCTTGTGTCACGATCTTTTAGATTGCACACATGCATGCAAGGACGGCTGTAAGAATTGACTGGATGTAACTCTGTCTTGAGAGAGGCAGCATGGTGTAGTGGTTTGTGTGTTGAACTATGGACCTTGGAGACCAGGGTTGATTCCCTGCTCGGCCATGGGAACCCACTGGGTGACCTCGACATGTCACACACTCTCAGCCCAAGAAAAACCCTGTAATAGCTTTGCCTGAAGGTTGACTTAAGTTGGAAATGACTTGCAGGCATACAACAACAATTCTGTCTTGAGAGACAGCGTGGTGTAGTTGCTTGGATGTTGGACTACAATCCTGGAGACCAGGGTTCAATTCCCCACTCAGCCATGGAAACCCACTGGCTAACTTTGGGTGCATCACTTACTCTCAGCCCCAGAAAATCCCCTAATAAGTTTGCGTTAGGGTCACCATAAAGCAGTAATGACGTGAAGGCACATGACAATAACAACAAACTCTGACTTATAGTCTTATAGCCCTATTTATTCAGCAGAAAGATTTATAATGAATGATAATTAGAAGCCAGATCTTCCAAAATTCTAAATTGTACAAGAAACAAACATGGGTAAAATAGCTTGCCAGTGTGGCTGCTTACCTTTCAATTCCTGAGGCTGGAAGTAAGGTAACAGGGAAGGATGAAGGTTTCATGGTCATCTTCATTCCTCCTCACATGAATAAAACTGCATGGAGGATGAGAACACCAAAGCAGAGCTTCTAATAACTGGAAAATGAGAAAACGTATGAGAATCAAGACACTGCTGTTAATTTGTTCCCTTACCCACTCCCCTGAGCCCAAACAACTTATCTTTCCTATTAACATTACTCACTAATATCTTTGTGTATTGAATGAAAAGTTTGTCTTGCCATACAGTTGGCCAGGGGTTAGGGGCACAGGACCCCTGTGAAAGTGGGAAAGCAATGAATATCTTTCCCTTCCTGCACAAGTGGGCGAGCAAGGGAATGTGAGAGTGCACCCTCCCTCCTCCTGCTCCCCTGTCTCATCCCCTTGCCCCCACCAGTGTGGATGAGTGCATGAGAAAACACACGTGCCCTCCTTTCTCATGCTTTCCCATCCCATCCCCTCCCATCCCCTCCACCCACCTACTTAAGTGAATGAGGGAGGGAACACACACACACACAATTCTCCCACAATCCTCATCCCACCTCCTTCCTACCCCTCCCTACCCATCCCCATAAGCAAGTGAGTGAGGGAATGAATGAGCATGCCCACCCTCCTCCTGCTCTCTCATCCCATCTCCTTTCCCCACCCATGTGAGTGGGTAAGCAAGGGAATGCACACAAACACCCTCCCTTCTTGCGCTCCCCTCCCTCTCCCTTGTGTGAGTGAGTGCACAAGGGTCAGCCAATACCTGATCATTTGTGAGAAAAATAAAATCATCTCTGATTTTTTTAGGGGGGAGGGGAGGGACATACCTGCCTATATGTCATGCCCTGCTTCCAGAACATGGACTCTGACTCAGAGCCTGAGACAGGGGGCATGCCAGGACCTGCTATACAGGAAGAGGTTACAATGCCACAAACAGAACAGGGGGCAGTGCCAGCTCCAGCAGAGAATCCTGCCCTTTCAGACACGGAAGAGCACTTATCTATACCCACCTTTGCACACCGCAGACAGCAAAGAGAAAGCCGGCATCACTCTCTCAGAATTTATAACTGGCAACAATTAATCAATCAATAGCTGCACTAGGCTTCAAACCTATATAGTTGCCACCTTCCCCTCCAGGAGTTGTCAGAGCTTATCTGACTGTCAACCCTGCCAGATACCTTGTTGAACTCTGGAATATTCTGGCTGACCTTGGACTCTCTGTTGCCTTGGAACTCTGTTGAACTTTATTTATGACTCTATGCTTACTGCCTGGAAGTAAGTAACGAGCTGGGAGCTATTCAGTTTCTTTTGTTAGATTTATCAGCTGTGCTGCTGGGACTGAGATAGGATTGTATATGTGTAGTTCCCTTCAAGTTGCCTGTTGACTTATGGCAACCCCATGCATTTCACGGGATTTCTTAGGGAAGGGAACAGAGGTTGTTTTGCCAATTCTTTCCTCTGAAATATAGCCTACCGCACCTGCTGTTTATTGGCAATCTCCCACCAAAATACCAACCAGGGCTGAGTACTTAGGGACACATAAATGCTCTTGGGTCCATGTGTAGCCATGGGCCACACCTTCCTCACTCCTACTGCAAACTCACATGCCTTGGCAGAGAGCAGAAATGAACAACTATATAAAATCATTTATTTATTTAAAATCATTTATTCACAATATAAAAATCATTCCATTAATATTAAATTGTGATAATAATGATTTGTTTTGTTAAAATCATTAATCCTTAAAACCTGAAACTGGTAAATAAAAATCATTTAAAATGTCTAGAAATGAACAAAATTAACAAATAAAAATATTTTTAAAAAGACACCCCAGCAAAACAACATTAAATATTGAATAATATTAAATATTAATCATTATGCTAGAAAGTTACATTGTTGGCATTTAACAAAATAAGGACATCCATATTTGTTGTTGAAAATTTTAATGAATATTGAGCAATAGATTAATATCCAATTAATTATTTGCTAACTCTCTTTCCAACAAATTACTTGCTAACTCTCTCTTTATTGTTTAAATGAGTTGTTGGGCTGAGAGCAGTCTTAGTGCTTTGACCTGAGGCATTCTGAAAAAATTGGGAGTTCTTTATACTGGAAGCTCCTCTTGGCTTCCCATACCTGTGGTCAATACTTTCCATGTATGTTGAGAGACACCCACCACAATCTCCCCAGAGAAATCAATGCACACTTGTAAGGCATGTGCCAGTGTCAGGTATGTACTTGATTTAGCTAAGTGAACATTTGGAGTATGTTGGTTTCTCATATTTGTTGTCATAATTCTGGACCGTTCCTATGAAAACAACTCATATCTGTGTAGTTTTGTCAAGATTATTGGTGTCTGACACAAAGTCATGTATCCTTAAAGAAATGAAAACAAAACCATGACAAAACTGGGTAGTTATTCATCTAAAAAAAGGGTAAACCTCTGAGTATTCCTTGCCTAAGAAAACCCTATGAAATTCATGAGAGTGCCATAAGTTGACAGGGGACTTGGAAGCACATACAGACACATATACACTTCTGGGGATCTGAGGGTGAACAAAGGGTCACTTCATTATTTAAATAACTAACTCACTGCTTGAAAGCAACAACAGAATATGGTAATTCCTATAAATAGATTTCACCATTCAAAAAACAGCAGAAGTGTATGTGAACCTATTTTTCTGTCCTAATTGGCTTTTAAGAGAGGCAGAAGATGGAACATAAAAACCTGGCTCTATAGTGAGTTGGATCGCTGGACTATCTCACAGCTAGATTCTAACACAAGTGGCTCTCCAAGATCTCAGCAGAAGTCTTCCATGCTACTTATTACCAACAGATCTTTTTCCCCTCTGCAATCAATCAATCAATCAATCAATCAATCAATCAATCAATCAATCAATGTACTGAATTACTTAGCTTCTGTCAGGGTGTATGATCTATGAATAAATCAAGGGAGCATATGTAGGAGGCATGCTTTTCATAACTGAGATAGGTGTAGATGTAGGTATAAATCTACAAGATTCTGTTATAATTCTCCCTGTTGCTCCAATATCAACCCATTCTCTTCCTACAGTCAAAGTTATTTTGATGATTCATTGGAGACTGGAATGTTATCATTGGAGACGGGAATATTTTGTCTGTGGCCACTGCTGCTTAGAAATTGTAAGTATGCCTTATCGCTGATGAAGACCTATTGAAACAACTTCACAATCCTGGGAGTTGTCATCTTAATCCTCAATCAACTTAATGTATGTAACCTGATTGGTAATAGCATTTTTTTGTATACATCCTACCCATTTATGGATTTGAATGGATTTTGATATCTATGTGGTTTATAGCTTACTTGAGAAGTTTGTTGGATGGGTTTAACACTACTTCCCACATTTTGAAGCTTCATTTACAACATTGCTTTTGTACTAGAATTGTTCTCCAGTGTATCTCTATAAGTTGGGATGTTTAGCATTGTTGTAGTTGTTATTTGCATTACTGATTACTTACACACAGACACATATTTGCTACGCTTTTAGAGTTGGTATTAATTTTATTTGAGATATGTTTTGGATCTTTTTTTCATTTGAGATTTCCCCACCCCACCCCACCCTTTTTTTTTTAGGGTTTAATCTTCTAGGGTTTAATCAGGGATTGAAACAATCTGAAAGTTGGTGCAGAGGGAGATCTTTATAGCAGAGTTGGGGAATGTTTTATCCTACAATTATTCTGGACTACAGGCCCCAGAGTCCCTTCCCATTGGCTGTTCTGGGTGGGGCTGATGTGAATTGTATGATAATACCTCTGGAGGATCAAAGCTTTCCCATTTCTACTTTATGGATGCAGGATGTTTAATTTACCTCCATCCTGGGACGAACAATTCTGTGAAACAGTGGAATATCAAGTTTTTTGGGAGGGGTCTGATTCACAGAGGCAGCACTGTTACAGAAATATTAGTGAACATTATGACTTCCTGATGATGTAAAAGAATGAACAAGATGCCTTCTCTATGCAAAGAGGGCTTATTAATTCAGAAAAGCCAATATGAATCAATTATCTCTGCAACAAAGGAAGCAGAAGGAAGTATAATCACAATTAATGGTATAATTATACTCATAATCACTATTCAAATATTAAAAATTATGCATGAAATTGGCAAAGGTGCTTGTCACTTTCAAAAAGAGGACAAGAAGGGAGCTGTTAGGTAGATGCAGGCCTTTTAGAACAGAATACTTTTTATTTGGCCATCCACTTGAATATTCTACAGTTCAGATGAAAGAACAGCCATGTACACAGTTAAGTCCTATGTACATTTAATTTGAGGTAAGTCCCACAAAATTAAGCCTTAAAGCAGTGGTTCTCAACCTGTGGGTCCCCAGATGTTTTTAGACTTCATCTCCCAGAAGCCCTGAGCATTGACCATAGTGGCTGGGGCTTCTGGGAGCTGAAGTCCACAAACATCTGGGGACCCACAGGTTGAGAACCACTGCCTTAAAGCATAATTATACAGTCCCGCTCCATCAGCAGTTCACCAGCTTTGGCTTGGTTTAGTCAAACTCTTGCACACTCCTCACTGGTAAAAGTGCTCCCTGTTATCAGAACAGTGAAGCAACAGAGACAGTATTTATTTATTTAAAGCATGTTTGTCCAGTTCTGCATGTGGATACACTTTCAAAGCAGCAAACAATGTTTTGCTAAAATATTCTCCCCACACATTTGACATTTCCACATTTTGTGGTACAATCAGGGACTGAAATGTATTTAATTGGCATTGTTATCATTTGATATATATAAGATACTCAACACTGTGGAGATACAAAATATTTTTATATGTCCACAAGAACACACCTGTACTGGTTGGCTGGATAGGTGTTCATTCTCTTTGCAGTAACACACCTACATAATCTCTGGTGTAAGTCACTGTCTCTAGAAGTCATATACATTGTTGTATGCAATCAACCTGTATGCAATTCCATGATCACACATTCTCACATTTGAAACACTGGTATCTGGAAGGCCCAAGCTTATTGGGGAGCAAATCTAAGCAATATCATGAATATCAAGAAGCTGTAATACCTAATCCAGGATCAAATTCTGCAAAAGCACCAATCAGAGTTTGATTATGAAAAAAAACTTATGAACTTCCACAAAGTACCATTAACTTCATTCTTACAAAATGCAATATTACTTCCTGACACCATTTTAAGAGGCCCTGAAGAGCAAAACAGCGCTATTTGGGCTTGCTATGGAGGAGGGGCACAGCCTGTGGGAGAGACTGGAGGGAAACTGGCCCCTGGACTGATCCAGAAAAATGTACAGATTTGAGAATTGCAGGTAGGCATGCTCTTTCAGATATATGCAGAACTCTGCTTTACACCAATACTGAATTAGTAGGTGTTACATTGGCATAGCACAACAGTTTCTCCGACATAAACTAACCAACACCCATGTAATCTCACATCTTTGGTTAGAATCCTTTTGGTATCTTACTCAAGTTACCCTGTGAAAGTGGCTGAACATTTTTGTTCGATGAGGAACATCAGTTCTTGAAGTTGAATTGCAAATGCATTGCCACTGTACGCACAGGTGGGCATGCATATTTGGTTGCGCAACAATCCAATTCACTAAGTACCATTGCACAACCACTGCATAACTCTGTGAGCATAAAAATTATACTCTGTCCTCATTTTAGGACCTGGGCTCTTAAGGAGGGAGGCTTTGACCAGAATCTTGCTGTTGTAGCACACTGGCATAACTATAACAGCCAAAGAGGGAAATGGCCATGAGTACAGTGGCATGAAGGAAGTGATGCACTGGAGTAACAGGTTGCTTTGTCTGCCTGCCATCCCTACCACTCTGTGACCCAGGAAAAAGTGGAATCATGATCCCTAAGGCTGTCTAGCTGTCATAACAGGCTGCAGGACTTTGTTATCTTCCTACCCATTCTAATTAAATCAGTTCTTCAATTGATCTATCCGAAGTTTACTTCCATCTTACTTCCCAGGATCTCATGATGGCACAATTTCTTCCTTCCCCCCTTGCACCCCTGTGAGATAGATTAGACTGAACGACACATCAGGTTTGAAACTGAGGAGGGATTTGAGCCAAGTCTCCTTAATCTATGCTTTACTTTGCAGCCACTATGCACTAGTAACTTCCTTGGTGAAGTGAACTGAGCTGGTGGTCTCAGATAGGCTTCTATCTTTTGCCTTGATCCTGATCTACAATATGGGATTGTAATGAAAGGCCAACCCTGCAGGGGTGTAGTAATATCTCTGGGACCTCTAACTCCATTGTTGCAACAGCTTCATTGGTTATCAGTGCTTTTTCTGGCACAATTCAAGGGACTAGCTTGATTTGGCTTGTGTCCAGGCTGTGTAAAAGCTGTCTCTTCTGATGTAAGGGCTTTATCACACAGGGAGGTAAATTGCATTCACAGGTGGATAATAGCATCTTTGGCTGGGACTTATTACATGGCATTTTTCTTGTTCAGTTTTTCTCCAGTGGGAAACCATTTGGAAAGCACTTCTTTTTATCAATTACAAAAAAAAAAAATCCATTAATGACCTCCTTTCCCATTTCTGTTGTGCTATGATTTCCTGTGCAAAAGTTCAGTTGTGCTTTTAGGCCAATTTTGGGTGGCCAGGGGTATTCAGCAGGTGTGCTGTGGGTGCGGAAACATCAATCCTCCTCTATAGAAAAAGAATTTATTGCCAAAAGACCACTCCCTTCCTCAACTGGAGCTTGTCAGGAAAGCCAAAACTTTGCTTACTGCGTCCCATGACTCCTTTTACTGCCATGCTCTGGACTCAATCTCTCTCTCATGCTCTCTCTCTTACACATACACTCACGTATGCCCAGAAGTATAAATGAGAAGAGGTCTTGCAATTTAAAAAAAAATTATTTCACTAATCCAATAATTCTTACTCTATTCCAGCTTCAGACTTAACTAATCACTGGCAGATGAAAGCCAGCATCAACTAAACAGGTAAGTGGCTGCTGGCGTTCATCTGCTAGTGATTAGTTAGTCTGAATCTAAGTCTGGTCTATCCCTGATCAGAAAGCTACTCCACCCCCACAAAACACACTGAATAAAAGACTTTTTAAATAAGACTGATTTCATTTATATTTCAGTGCTAATTTGTGTGCGTGTGTGCACATACACACATCCCAAACTAGCAAAAGAGGCAGAGATGTCTTGGAGGAGGTGGTAATGGGCAGTCCCAAAAGCTGTGTGTGATAAGCAGTGTTGTACACTTGAGCCAATTAACTCGGACTCAAGTCAGACTCAAGTCACTTCAGTGATTCGACTTGAACCTGACTTAGCAACAAATGGCACACTGACTCGACTTGACTGTGACTTGTATATTTTTAGTGACTGACTTGCTGCCCTTGGTTCAGTACCATAACATATTCATCCCGTAACTGTACAACTTTGAACAATGCTTCCATCTTTTTTTGCCTGCTGGTCATGTGACAATCATCAAAGTATGCAGACATTTCTTGGAGGGGAACTGCAAACCCATTAGGCAATGGGCTTGAGGTGGGGTTGCGGTCTGCTTAGCAGCCTGTCCTCATTGCATATTTGGAGGAGCCTTCTAAAACTTCTCCTAATAACAGAAGGCAAGACTTGCTCCAAAGCGCAGGGCACGTTTCTCAGAGGGGGAACAGCAAATGTGTTAGGCAGCGGGCTTGCAGAAGAAGGATCCTCCCTTCTATAGCTTTTGAAGCTTCAGTAATTGGAAGTTAGAAGGATCCTGTGCAGACTCTTTCATGCCCATTGACACAATGGGGAGTAAAAAGGATCCCACTCTCCACTTCTGAAGCTGCAGACCCTTGTAAGCCCATTGACCCCACCTCATACACCCCACCACCAGCTTTTTTTCCCCCCTGTTAAAGTTGGCTCCTACACTTGGGACTTGACTTGAAAGTACCTTGCCGGGATTTGAGACTTGACTTGAGACTTGGAGTAGAAGATTTAAATACATCACTGGTGATAAGATTTTAGCACAAACAACTGCTGCAATCCTAGAATGGATCTGAAAGTATGCAACCAAACAGACCACTCCCAATTCAACACTATTTTTATAACAATGCTATTTTAGCAGGAGAAGATCCTGGTGTGATAAAGCCCTAAGTCTGCCTGAATTTTAAAATATTTGCGGAGAGGCTTTCACTCAGTTCTGTCACCCTCATAGGCATACTTGGTGAGGACAAGGGAGAGACCTTTCTCAGCGGTTGCTCCCAGGTTGTGCAATTCATTCTGGCCATTTCCAGACTACACTGTTACAGTGCTATTATTCCTTTTTCAACATCCTGTGGAATTCTGAGGTTTAGTGAGGCCAAAGAGCTCTCTGGCTGAGAATTCTAAATGCCCCTCCCTAAACTGCAAACCCCAGGAGACCATAGGATGTTGAAAGTGGAATTGTAGCTCTATAGCAGTGTAGTGTGGAAACGGCTTCTCAAGAGAGGTTCATTAGTTCTCTCTCTGCTCTCTTTTTGCCAGATCAGGCCTTTGCCTCTTAACTGGTTGTGGCAGAAGGGTCTTTTAAAGGGGCATAATGTACTTTTCTCTTTTCTCTGTTTTAAATGTGTTTTAAACTATATAAATCAATTATTTTAATAGGATTGTTTAAGTTTTTTAAAAAGAAAAATACATTTTGTATCATACATTGTTTTTAGGTGTATTTAGTTTTAACCTATACTGTAAGCTGCCTTGGCTCCAGTCTGGGGAAAAAGAAGGGATACAATTTAAATACATTCATACATACCAGCTTTAAACTATATGACATTCTCAGAAATCACACACTAGTGTTTTCTGTTACTGCTTACCCCATTGGTATTCTCACCTATGCTTGTGGACAGCTGCAGCGTGCAAAACAGACAACAACAGGCCACCAAACAGCCTGATGGCATTGCACAGTGAAACGGCTTGATATGAACTTCGGACGGTTCGCAAGTAGCAACATGTACCTTGTCCCTTCTGTCTTTCTCCAGTTCATAAATCTGTGCCTTTAAGAAGATTAAGAAAGCTCCTCATTTGATTTCTCCATGCCTTTCTTTCCCTGGCACAGCAGGGAAGAAAGGTCTTTTTGAAACTTAGCCCATAAGAGGCTAGAGTGTCTCTTTAAATTCAACCAGCAGTTTCAAAGCAATCCAGATTTTGTTTTTGCACAACACTGAAATGAAAATTGAATGCTTTCAGCAGAGTAGGAAAGGCTATGTTTCCCTTTAGAAATGTTACCACAGCAGCAGTAAAGCTCTGAAAAAATCCAAATAGTTGATTAAACTCTTTAAACCTCCATTGTTTAGGAATTAGGCGCAGAGATGAAATCACATTTTTGCAGAGCTAGCAGGATGTTCTTTACCTAACTTTAGAATAACAAATTAAAACTAGGCCGTACATCCAGCATTGAGCAAGGTTATAAGAAACTGCCTGATAACAGTTTGGTGAGCGCAGCACTCTTTTGTCTGACTAGCAGCAGCTCTCCAGGGACTCAACCAGAGTCACATTTGCTGCCTCAGATTCACCCCACACTAGGAGTTCTTTTCTTTCATTTTATTTAGGAACATGAAAATCTATAATGTCCCTAGGTCCCTGTCTGTGGATTGCCTCCCTTTCTCACCTCCAGATCTAACCCAAGCCTGGTTTTATCTGGCTGCTGGTCTCTTAATTTTAATTAGCTGAGCTGGTATTCAATGTTGCAGCTATGGAATGGGAACCTAGAGTTATGGATCTGTAACTGATCTGTATTCAGAAAGATCATGTAGTCTAACTGTTAAGCTAGATGAATTACACTCCAATCCACCTCAAGATCCAATCTCCAAACTGGGGCCATTTCTGCACTAGAGTGTTATAGCGCGATTATTCCAGCCAGCCCCTCCCTAAACTGCAAACCCCAGGATTCCATAGGACGTTGAAAGTGGAATAATTGCGCTGTAACAACTCTACTGCAGAAATGGCTTGAGTGAAGGTGGTCCATCCAGCTGGCAATCAGACTGCAAGGAGGAGCATGTTTCCACATCTCTCCCACCAGTGAGAGAGGCTGTGACCATCAGAAGCAGGCCCCCTATTGCAAGTTGTTATTGCAACCTCACTCACAGGCAAGAAAGAGTATGGAAATGGCATCCTCCTTTAAAACAAAAAACTATTGATGCACTTTCGGAAAGCAATGTAAAACTACATATAAGACACAAGACAACAACACATAACACAGAATTTCACTATAAAAGACAAAACTATACTAAACCTAACTAAAGTAAACTAAACTAATAGACAGACATCTAAACTACTAAACTACTACTAACCCTAAAACCAACCAGAACATAAAAACATAGAACGAGACTACAGAGGCACAATTCACTCCCAATTCCTCAGAGAATGGTAGACTACATAGTCTTTCTGAATACAGATCCATAACTCTAGGTTCCCATTCCATAGCTGCAGCATTGAATACCAGCTCAGCTAATTAAAATTAAGAGACCAGCAGCCTCTTTAGTTATCTCCTTTTATGTATTATGTGACAATTGATAAAACTTTATACACTTTTATCCAATTCACTCATTATTAATATAAACTCTCTCAATAACATATAAATGTAACATCCTACCATAATAAATCTAACCTTACCTGTTAATCAAACCCTCTTGCTGCTTGAATCCCTCCAGTTGACCTTAAAACCAATATAACCCTTTCCCAATGTTTTTGTAGCCAGTAAGGGAGCCATCTCTAAATAATGTTTGTCAATTTATCCATCTCTGCCATATTCAATAACTTCATCATCCAATCTTCTAGATGGAATCATGGGATGTTTCCACTTCTGGGCATACAATATTCTCATTGCCATGATCATGTATTATATGACCATTACACAGTTTTTGCCAGTCAGATTATTTATCAGTCCCAGCAGAAATAATTCTAGAAATAGTTGAATTTTAATCTTCAAAATATCATTAATCTTTCATTTTCTCCACCAGATGGTTCTCATCACCCAGAATTTCTTTGCTTTATCACAAGTCCACTACATATGATAAAATGTCCCTTCTGATTGATTACATTTCCAACAATTGGTTGCAGAGTCTGTTGCCGCAAAATTGCCTAGACTAGAGCCCAAGCTACGGAGCCAAAACAACGCAGTGAAGTAAGAAGGCAGATTTTAATTAAGACAGTTAAAGATTACAATTAAAGATTTCAATTGCGGAATTCAATCAGAATCATTATGAGCTGGTCCTGAACACATTTCTTTTCCTAAAACTTATATACCCTTCTGTCTTTTCACAAAAATACATATTAATATTCTAATTGGCTAAAAACTTCACATAGTCAGCCCTGACACAGCTGCTTCACAAATCCTACATGTCTTTCCTCTCTCCTGTCCTTAAAGTTAAATTTTTATCTCAGCTCTACCTGAAAGTACCAAAGGTCTTCTGCCTTTCCTTATCTCTCTAATTACTAGCTGGCTTTTGGCACATAGCCCTTTCAGAGAATTTCCTTTAGCTCTGTATTAACCCCTGCTAAAAGACAGTATCCACTTTGGCCTTTTCCGCACGGGGGAATTAAAACAGTGCAGTGTGTCCTCCACGGAGGACGTCTGCACCTTGGACCGGACTAGGAGTGGACTACTTACTGGAGATCTGCACCTCAGTCTGCTTCAAAACGACCCCAAGTGGTCCTCCAGCGTGTTTTTTAAAAACTGCAAAAAACAGGTCTTTATTTTCCTGGAATGCACCATTGCGTTCCTGATTCCTTGTGCAGATTTGCAGGCTCGCACCAATGCAAGCCTGCGATCTGTGGAGGGCAGGCTTTAGGCGTGGTGAGCTTCGCAGCTGGTCAGGACCCGCAACCAACTGGAAGCCGCCATTTTGGAAGCCGGAGCAGTACGGATCTAAGACCACACGCTGCTCTGATTCACCTGGACCAGACCGAGGAGCCACAAGATCTGGTGAGTAACGGCACAGAGCAATTCCCTCTCCTCATGCAGAAATGGCCTCTATTGCTAAATATACCTAATATTTTTCAATTATTTAAAGCAATTCCTTATTTTTATTTTAAGTGCTATCAAGTCTTTATACATTTAAAAAAGTTTTCAAGGGTAAGATGCCACCTGAACATTATTTTATAAAAATGTTATTTCAAATCATAACTCAATGTAAATTCCAAGTCTTTGTCCACATCTTTTCCCACTGATATACATGGATCGGATGCCAACATTTTGAGTCCATTTAATCATATATTCCTTTATTTGTTCTTCCTCCATTTCTAACTTCAACACATCTTACATATTTTAGCAATCAAATTGTCATCATCTTTACATAATTGATGAAATATCATCCTCCTTGTGCCCCTGTCGATAGCTGAATGGACCTCCTTTGCCCAGCCTGGCAGCTGGAATAGGCCAGCACGGTCAGACCAGGAGATGTTACTTAGGCCATGTCCACCCTACACTGTTACAGCACTATTATTCCACTTTCAACATCCTATGGAATCCTGGGGTTTGCAGTTTAGAGAGGGGCATTTCGAATTCACAGCCAGGGAGTTCTTTGGCCTCAGTAAACTACAAACTCCAGGATTTCACGGGATGTTGAAAGTGAAATAATAGCACTATAACAGTGTAAGGTGGAAATGGCCTTAGTTATATCTCCTTAACTAAGGGCTTTATCACACAAGGCAGGTAAATTGCAATTGCAGCAGGATAACAGCATCTTTGGCTGGGACTTATCACATGACTTCATTTCTCTTGTGTTGTTCTCTCAGTGAGAGACTGTTTAAAAAGTGTTTCTTTTATTAGCACAAAAAATCCATTAATGACTTCCTTTGTAAATAAAACACTTTCCAAATAGTCTCCCAACAGGAAAACAACAGAAGAGGATGACAGTCCCAGCCAAAGGCTCTATTATCTCTCTGTAATTGCGATTTACCTGTCTCGAGTGATAAAGTCCTAAATAGCCAATATAGGATTCTAGCATTTTTTGTATTGTTTTTGTTTTTTAAGCTGTGAATGTTGGTGCATATTTTTAAAACTGCAGACATTCCTTGAACATTGCCTGAAGCTCTGACCATTAACTAAAGTAGTATTCTGCATACATTTTATTTTTGTTTTTAATTGTTTTAATTGTTCTATTAATGTTTTTAACTTTTTTGGAAACCACCTTGGGTCCCACTTACTGCCTCAGTCTGGAGCCACCCACTGACATGCAAAATCCAGAGTTCATTTTGCATAAGTCTGGGATGTGTAGATCAAGGCCCTTTCCACACGGGGGAAAAAAAACGGCTTAGGGCGACTCGTCCGGAGGTCGTCCACACCGTGGAGCGCGCTAGAGCGGTTTGAATAGTGGAGGTTCCACACCTCAAACCGCGCTAGCGCGGCCGCAAGGGGTGGCACGGCGCGTTTTTTAAAAACCACATTTTATGAGGTTTTTACGAAACGCGAGCGCACTAACCCATTGCAGCGCCCCGTGTGAAACTGCAGGGACGCGCTAGCGCGTCCCTGCAGAGCTGCCCAGGGGCGGGCTTCCGGCTGGCACGCTGCCCTGATTGGCGGAGCGCCGCCGGAAGTCGCCGGCCGCCATTTTGGGCGCCGCCGAACACTGCCGAAACTCGCCAGCGTGTGGAGCGGCGAACGCGCGCTCCCTGCAGGGACGGAGCAACCCGTTTTCAGGTAAGATCCGTCCCTGCGTGCGCTGCCCCGTTCCCCCATCCCCCGTGTGGAAAGGGCCCAAGCAAAGTCTGTAAAACAATTCCATTAAAATGAATTCCTCAGCTGCTCCTATGCCCCACAGTGGTGGAACTTAGAGTGTGTGGAGGGGTGGGCGGGAGCGGTTGGGGCTGCGGTACATGGAGCACGGCCACGGTGCGTGGGGGCGTGGCCAGGACATGTGGGGTGTGGGTACGAGCCAGGATGCCCCAAAAACATTGCCAGCCAGGGCAAAGCACCCCCTGCCCCCCATTCCTACGTAACTGATACCACACCATCCTATGCATATGACTCAGGAGTCAATCATTCAGGAGTCAATTGCACAGGTTGAATGGGTTTTGTCCCATAATGGATTTAGCACATTTAGATATAAATATGCATAGAATATTTCAATTGTGCTTCAAAGGGAGGGGCTGCTCATTAAAGCTGGGGTCTTTTGCGTAGAGTTGCTGAACTGTGGTCCTTGTCCTAGAATTTTAGTATCCCCAGTAACTTGCATTGAAAAATAGGAAGAAATTTGAGTAACCAAGGGATAGATGCACTCATAACTTTCAGGGACTGTAGCTGAAAATGTAGGTTATGGTGATATGCAGTGACGCAGTCCTTACAGAGGCAGGATTCTCCTACAGAATGGATCTCATGGAGGTATAAGCAGCGGAAGTGTGTGCTTCTCCAACACATATCAGGTGCCTAATTTCATCTGCTCCCAAATTTACAGCTGCACATTTTCCTCAAATGAATATTTTATGTTCAGCAGGACACTTGAAAAAAAGGTGGGCAGGGCTACCTGCCCCTTCGCTCCTTCTGTCTAAATGCTGCCTACTTTCCACAGGCTCATCCCGATTGACAAAAAGCCTGGGGATTTGGCAGGATTTGTTCTGATGGGAAATGATTGGGACGGGGTGCTGAAAATCCAGCCTGCAAACTTACTTTTGAAATCCAGGACAAGAGGTCTCTCTTCCTTTCTTTATTTATTTCAGGAGATTCAGATACAGCCATGGGTTGTCTCTCATGAAGATCCTTTGGCTCAGTTCCTGCTTCACCTCTGGGCAGTCCCTGATTATGTGTGGCATGGGGAAAGATGGAGAGAGAAGGAAACCCCACCTACACCTCAGTTAACCACACATCCCCCAGAAAAACACTACTCGGTATATTTATGGCATGACTGGATGCAGGGACAGGAACAATTGCTATAAGACATGCAGCGGAGCAACAGATTAGCCCAGTATTTATTGGAACTAATGAAAGAGAAGTCCCCTGACTCTCTCTTTGCCACTTTTTATACCATTTATCCCAACTACTTTTTTGCATGAGCCCCCAAATCCAATTTGGGACCTGACTGGCAGTTTGGATTTTGTCTCTGGATTGTTCTCAGCCTAGCCAAACCCAACCCAATCTGGATTCTGGCTCTGGGTCATCATTCAGAAATCCAAATCACCTCTCTTTCTTCTGTTGGGGAAAATGAAACAGCTTCCAGGCTTAGCCTCTGAATGAACATGAAAACAAATGTTTCAACAAATCTGTGGTGGTGTCTGTGCATTCTGCCTTTCTAAACAAACACTATGTTCTGTGTCTCTTTTGACGGATGAATTAATCCAGAAGGATTGCCAAACTATTTAGTGACTACATACTGAATTAACAAACTAAGCCCAGATGAAGACTGGGGAGTAGGGTGCATAAAATGATTGTAAAGACTAGAACTAAACCCCAGACAAATAAGCAGAGCAGTATTAGTAGAAGAATCTAATTAAAATTATTTTCTTAAGTGACTTCTGCCATACACAGACTTCCTTTCCCTAAAAGGCAGTCTCTCCCACTCAAAAACAGGTGGTTATTTAGCTAATATAACAGAATACAAGTAAGTCTAAAAAGGCTAAGGACATTTCTGCACTACACTATTGCAGTGCTATTATTCCAGTTTCAACATCCTGTGGAATTCTGGGGGTTCTGGATGACTGAGGCCAAAGAGCTATCTGGCTGAGAAGTCTAAAGGCCTCTTCCTGAACTGCAAACTCCAGGATTCCAGAGGATCTTGAAAGTGGAATAATACCACTGTAACAGTGTAGTGTGGAAACGGCCTAAGGCAAAAACCTCTCTTGAAGTCCTAACGCATGCTGCTCAGGAACAGATGGACAAATTATAGTCTAAGAAAAATGAGAAAAGCCCTCTCTTATGTTAAGCTATTTCTCACTAACACACACACACCTGCAGCTCCAGAAAAGTTGAATGAATGTGCAGATATAAGAAAAATAAGAATACCTTGCCTTCCTGTTTATTTAAGCTAAGGAGAGAGTGAGCACGTTCAAGTCTTGTGAAGCTGTATGAAGCCCTGCTTAGCAGACCCTGGCCCTTTCCATACGGGGGGCCCAAAATGCGGCAGAACGGGGCAGCACACGCGGGGACGGAGCTTACCTTAATCCGGATGGCTCTGTCCCCGCGGGGAGCAGCGCGCGTTCGCCGCTCTACACGCCGCTGTGTAGAGCGGCGGCTTCCGGCAGCGCTCCACCAATCGGGGCAGTGCGCCAGCCAGAAGCCTGCCCCCGGGCAGCTCTTCAGGGACGCGCTTGCACGCCCCTGCAGTTCTTCCCAGGGCGCTGTGACGGGCTAGCGCGCTCTTGTTTTAAAAAGACCACTTGAAAGGTGGTCTTTATAAAACACGCGGCGCCACCCCCGCGGTCGCGCGAGGGCGCTTTGAGGTGTAGAACCTCACCTTTTCAAACTGCCCTAGCACACCCCATGGTGTAGACGACCTCCTGGTGAGGTCGTCCCAGAGCGGGCTATATCCCCGTGTGGAAATGGCCCCTAATGCAAGTGACAGCGAAAAGCAGAATGCAAGCATTTATAACTTTAATGACATCACACAGAAACCCTGCCCACAAACACCATGATTAGAAATTTCAGAAAATACTAACAAAACCCTTGCCATGGTTTGGGGACTAGTCCTGTCACTCCAACTGCACTCTAATTCCTCTCCTTCTTGTTATAATCATATCATTATGCTGTCCTGGGCTAGAGTGATAATACACCTTCACAGGCTTTTTGTTTACAGACAGACTTTGCAAGTATCTGTGACATGGACTGGTAGAAATGTCTTTTTCTCAGTCTCATAGGAGCAACAGGGGTCTCTTACACTGACTTTTGCTGAAACAGACTAACACAACAACGTCTTTGAACACACAAACATTTCTTATTCAGAAGAGCTCCAGCTTGCTTTGGGACAGTACAACCCACTCCAGAATCCATTCTACCTGACACAATCCAAACCAGACCCATTCCAGCTTGGGCCAGTTCAGACCAATCTGTTACTGCAGGTTAGGCCTCCGTGGAGATAGCATAAAGATATCATTTTGATATCAATAATTTGGCTCTCTTCCACCCCCCCTTTCCACGTGTTTGTGAGATCCCTGGACAAGCACAGAACTAGGCTCAGCCATCAAACACTGCAATATCCCAAAACAATACAGGCAGGCCAGAAATAGCCAGATCACCGCTTTAGGAGACCTCTCTGCAAACACCCTAATTATGCTGTTTACAAAGGACTCCCTGCCCTGAGCAGGTAACTTGGCAAGCTAGAAGCTCAAAGGCCAAGCACTGAGCATTTGCATACAGTCTACCTCTTTGTCAATTCAGCTTTGACTCAATCATGCAAAGTTGTGACCTTTCCGAGACATTGTCTCGCACCCAAAACTCATTGTTGTCCCCGAGTAAGGCACAGCCTGCAGTCCCAATTCACCCTATAAAAACCTCTGATTCTGAGACCTTCCTCGGATTGCTCCTGAGTTCCATCCCGCCTTGCTGCCGCTTTGCCTGGGTGAGCCTTCCCCTCAGTGCCAGTAGCTGAGACCGCAGCAACCTCGGATCGCTCTGAACTTCCATCAAGCTTTGCTGCTGCTGTGCTTGGCGAGCTCCCCTCAGCTAATGGAGCTGAGTTTCCTCTCTGCACCCCCGGATTCTCCCGCAAGGTCCAGGACAACGAGACAGGTGTCGTATCACCCATTTTCCCTGAAAATCTCTATCCTTAATTCAACCTCTAATTTCTTAGTTAGCTGTGTGAATGTGGTGTCTTTAATATTTGTTTGTATGTAATAAAATAACATTTCTATTACTTTAAACTCGTTTGGCTGCTTGACTGACCTGACTCTGTAGACGCTGGGTTGCAAGATCCTGCTAAATTACCCTGCCTCTCGCTAGCTTAAGCGAGTGCTCCAGCTAATTTTCCCCAAAATTGTGTTTCATTGTTTGGTTAATTAGGTGTTCCTCCCGGGACCCCCAGTAAACAGGGTAACAAATCCATACTAGAATTCAGGTTTCAGCTGAATTCCATGCACTACTCCCAATCCCTTCTCTCTCTTTCTGACAACTGCTTCTCTTCCCTCTTCACTCCATAGACTATCAAGAGGAGGGACAGAGTTCTTATACTAGAGGTCTGAATTAATCATTTGCAAGGCCCTTGGAAACAAGGCCAAGCACCACATCTGGCTTTAAAGACAGCCCAACTTTGCCTCTGCAGTTTTAGAGATAAACAAAAGATGATTTGCCCTATACTTTTGTTGTCCTGCAATGCTTTTGTACACCAAAGGATATATGGAAATGGTGTCCCTGTTAGCTACTGTTTCCCAACTGAACCATCATCCTGAGTTTCACAAAATGGAATGAGAAACATCTGTGGGGTCATGTTTCCAAAGCCTGTATTGCTGTCAGAGAAACAAAAAGGAGTGATATTCACACGTAGTTGAGTGCCTAGGTATAGACAAGAAGCCACACAAACATGGAAACACTTCAACACACACACACAAAACCATACAGTATTTTTCATTAAGCATTGATGCACATTTGCATATGCTGTGCACATGCAAAGAATAGTGCATGGCGAACAGACATGGGAAACAGTTTACATGCAAGGCTTTTAACTTCCCACAGCAATGCCTGGGAATGAATTAGTTCTAATTGAGTCAATATTGTGCTTGTCACAGATCTGATGACTTTGCCATTTGGGTATTAAGGGCTGCACTTTGACTATTAGTCGTTATTTGCTTACAGTGCACAGAAAATGCCGCAATGGTTTAAGACGTTTCAGAAGTCGATTAGGTTTTAATTGATCTTCATGCTTTTCCCTGTTTACACCAATCCAGATCCAAATTTTACAATTAGAATAATAGAGTAGTGTAAAAGCATCTCTTTGCAAAGCAAATGAACTATGACCACATATTAAAAGGCCAAACATTAATTTCACAGGATTAGGTTTTGCAAGCATGTTGTGCCAATATTTTTTTGTTTGTTTTGTATTCTTAAATTGCAAGTGGTTTCCTGCTGTTGCCATAACAGGCAGCTTCACAGCCCCTGAGTCAATGATGCCCAAAGGATGTAATCGAAGGCAGTGCTTCTCAAACTATCTGATGTGGCAGATTGGTATTTTTCCCCCAGGGTCAGGTACCACATTTGTGCCATATTATTACTGTATTTGCACAGTTTCCAGGAAAATTGTGCAGACTGGTAGTCTGTGGCTCATGGACCAGCAGTGATTTGTGGACTGACATTTCAGCAGCACTGACTTAAGGGGTCAACAAATATTGCAGAGGCACTAGATCTTGGAAACCTTTCTGATCTTGGAAATGAAACAGGTTCAGGCCAGGTTAGTACTTGGGAATACCAGATGCTGTGGGCTATATTCAAAGGAAGGCAATGGCAAACTTCTGAGTATATATCTGTACCCAATACATCCTCTCCCTATGCCCTAACCCACAATCTACTTCTGACCCTACTCACTAACTACCACCAACTCCATCATTCTATTCTAGCCTCTGCTGTTCAACATTCCTCCAGTTCTTTTTATGTTACACTTGGCTATGCTGAATTAACTACTCCAAAGCATCATTTATTAAAAAAAGAAATAAATGGGTGCTAGAGGAAATGAATGCTGAACTCTTCCAAGAAGCCAAGATGACTAATCTGAGGCTGTTGTAAGACATGACTCACTAGAAGAGACAATAATGCTTGGAAAGGTAGAAAGCAGAAGGAAAAGAGAAAGACCGTATTACACATGCATAGACTCAATCTATGAGGACACGTCCCTGGATCTGCAAGACCTGAGCAGGGCTGTTGATGATAGGGTGAGTTCGTGGTCTATTCATAGAGCTGCCATAAGTCAAAGTCGACTTGATGGCAGTTAAGGACAACAAAAATGGGAGGAAGGAAACATATTGATAAAAGAGCACTGTATGGAAAGAATGGAAAGTCAGCACATTTTAATGTTATTAAATATTTATAAATATATATTCATATATATAGAGAGAGAGAGAGAATTATGTATGAAATATTTAACATATATCTGTATCTAGATATAGTTATAGAACTACAGTGTTAAAATGTTTTTTTAAAAGAAATTTAACTGCTCTTGTACTGGTATCTTAATAAAGTGTGCGTTTGAGAGAGAAGAAGGAGAGAAAACAGCAAAACAGAAAAGTGATGAGGAAAAAAAAGTATGATTCAAATAGATCCCACCAGGGAAAAAAAAACAACAGAGAAAATATACAGAGGTCTAGCTGCATAGCAATAGAATCCCTCATCTAGCATATCAGTGCAAACAAACAAACAGGCAAACAAACACACACAAGCCACTTTTAAAGAGAGAAGGCTAGCACTAAAGCAGTCCACACATGGGGACACTAAGCAAGTGTTCTGGTTTTTGTTTTGATTTTTTCTGATCAACTGTCAGATTTTTGTATGGTCTGAAAAAAATGATGGGAGAAGCAAAGCAAAAACACAAAGGGAAGGACACTTTGATCTAGTAAAGAATGTCAAGCACATTGAAACTCTGTGAGATTTAGATGGATTGAAGCAGTATTTTGGCATCTCTCCCAGAGGAATGTATAGCAGTGATACAGTGGGCTACATTTCAGCCCAATTCAGACATTCATTCGCAGGACTGGTCCTACCATTAGGTGGAATGAAACAGCAAGACTGCTCCTACCATTAGGCAGAGTGAACCTGTGGCCATAGATGCTGGGGATAGTGTGTACAGCCCTTTCAGCATTTCTCCTTTCCCCTGTAGTCAATGGTCCCTGTGTGTGACATGTGGCTTAGCTGGTAGACAGTAGCATAATACTGCCCATGTTTTGGTTCATTTTTACTTTTAGATATATAGAAAGCATTTAAGAATTGAACTATTTGTGACTGTACATCAAGTGGCAGGGGATGCCAGCTTTGCCTCAAGGAAGTGGGCTAGCCCTCATTACTTGGGTGGCAACAACTTTGCCCACTGTCTAGCATACGACAATGGGCAAACCCACTTCCCCTATAAAATAAAGGGAATGGAGAAGTTAACACCTTCTCCCTCCCCATTTAATATGACATGAAGTTGGGGCAGCCTAGACAAGTCCGCTACTCAATGCAGAAAAGCCAGAGTAAGAACTTCTCCTGTAACTAGTTGTCCAGCATATACTTCCTGATTCAATTGGTGGACCATCCTTACCATTGAAATGTTTCTCCTAAAATTCATCTGAAAACTCCCCTCCTGTAAATGAAGAACATGGCAATGGAAATATTTCAAAAGCCCATGACCAAAGTGATGAACTTCTGAAGGAAAGATGGATTCTACCCTGTGTATCTGGCAAAGTATTTTCTGTCTCTTTGCTCTCTTCATGGTTGTGGAGTTTATCAGTTTGCTTTTAGTCCCTGGGGAGTCCTCCAGTCTTAACACAATCCCTCTGTTTTATTTCCTTGAAAAGAGCCATTTAAAAAGTGTTTGCAGTTCTTTGGAAAAAAAAAAACTAAAGCTCAAAGACCTATAATAGAATTTTTTTTTTTTTAAAAAAAGAGTCTTTTAACTGAAGGGCCATCCGAGAGACACTTCTTTGGCTTTGCTTTTATTGTAGATTTCAACCCATCCAAACAGAATTCTGATTCCAGGGCCAAATATAACATCAAATAATTTGGGGGGGGGGAGAAGAAACCTCAATCACAAACATTAACACAAACAGGCATCAAGTATATTAAACTCTTCTCAGAATGTAGCAGGCCAAATCTGCAAATTGGGAACAGGTCCTTTAATTGGCAGGCTATTAAAGGCAGCTTTCGTTTGCCATGCCCGGATTTTGTACATGAATACACATAGTGCATATCTTCATTAAGTGTTTACATTAAGCTCTTTGTGTGTCATGCTGGAGTCAGGTGTTTGTTTTGGCTATGGGAATCTAGTTTTCAGTCATGGATGCCTTAAAGCAATGCTCAAGTCTGGATGCTCAAATCAGCAACCAGGATTCTCATCTTACATGCCCAGCTATTGACAGCATCCTATAGGAAGATTTGAATAGCCTGATTTCTTAAAAAAAAATTAGATATTTTTTTTAAAAAATCTGAAAGCTAGAAAGAGCAAATTCTTATAAGGAGCAAGGGCAAATCTCCCCCAGTTGCCCTGCCTGGTCCCAAGTTTCTATACTATTCTTTTCTCCTGTGGATCCATGTGGGAAAAGAGAGAGCAGGATAGGAATTACTTGTGTAATTCGCTGGTGTTGGCTCACATGCAAACAAGTTGAGGAGGCAGGATATCAAGTGGTTGCTTCCCCTCCAGAGCTTCCCTACTTCTGGATCCACCAAAAGGGACACAAGAGGGTGAAACAAGCTTTTAGGAATGTAGTAGTAACAGTTAGCAGTAGCAGTTACATTTCTATACTGATTATCAGTGCAAAGCACTCCCTGAACATTTAACAATGTGTTTAGCTAGTTTCCCCAAACAAGCTGGGTACTCATTTTACTGACCTATGGAAGGATGGAAGGCTGAGTCAACCTGGAGCCTTGCAGGATCAAACTCACAATGTTGTGGCTGCAGTACTGGCATTTAAACACTGTGCCACCAGGGCTCTGTAGAAAGTTGGTCTGAGATAGAACATTGGCCAGTCTAGTTCAGGAGTGGACAGTTGCCTACGAGCCATAGCCAGCCATTGAAAGGTGCATTTTCAGCCTCTATAGTCCCAATTTTGTACCACCACTGACAGAACCATGCCACTGAAAATTGGTCATGGTGTGAAAACAAATATATCTGTTTCGTTTTGGCCTTCTTTTCTCTTCCAAAGGGGAAGGGAACACTATGTCTTGCATGGCTCTACCCTAGCGGACCCCATCGGGGCTCTGTGGTACATGAGGGCATTCCAGCACCCTGCTGTACTAGAGAAAGACACTGGGGTTTGCTGGCAATTACTGTAGTAGGAACCTTGGTGAAGAATAACACCAACAGGTTAGGCATTTGGGTGCTCCATGTGGCCCATCAATCTTGGCAAGTTGACTGATGTGAGGTACCATCTACACTCTAACTACTCGTGGCTCTCTGGGGTTTAAGACTAGCCTCATTCCCAGGCCCACCCCTACCTAGAGGTTCAAAGGATTGAACCTGGGACTATTTGCGGGCAAATCATGTGCTCTGTTACTGAGCAATAGCCCTTTCTAAGTACTGCTAAGGCTGCTTGTCATTGCTGGTAGGCTGCCTGCACAAAGAAGCTGAAGAAGGCACTCCCATTATTATCATTATCATTATCTATTTATTTGTATACCACCTACTTCCCAACATAGGAACTCAAGCTGGCTTACAAACATGAAAGAAATATGGATTATAATACATTCAAAAACATCAGTAAAAGCAGTGTGGTGATGGTAGTGTACCTTCAGGTCATTTCTGACTTCTGGTGACCCTAAGGAAAACTTATCACAGGGTTTTCTTGGCAAGATTTATTTGGAGGAGGTTTGCTCCTAGCTTCCCCTGAGGCTGTGAGGGTGTGACTTCCCCAAAGGTCACCCAGTGGGTTTCCATGGCCAAGTGGGGATTCAAACTCTAGTCTCCAGAGTCATAGGACAGAAATGCCTTCCAAATGATCTCCCACTGGGAGAACAACAGGAGACAAACAATGTCATACGGTAAGTCCCAGCCAAAGACACTGTTATCCTGCTGTAAGTGCAATTTACCTGCTTCATGTGGTCAAGCCGATCGTACAACACCCTGACCTGTATGCCACGCTAACTCTCACAATGAAAGCATATAGAAGTTATTTTTAAAATGCAACTAAAAACTCCGTAGAATAAAAACCATTTACAAATCCAATAAAAAATGGAAGATAAAAAATCAGCTAGATGGCACATCTTTAAAAACAAAAACACAAACACTTTTGCAATCACTGCCTACCAAGTCACTTTTGGCAGTCATTGCCAAAAGATTCACCTACAGAAATGAACCTTGCTATGTAAGGCCAGTTCCACACTAGACTGTTATAGTGCTATTATTCCACTTTCAACATCCTATGGAATCCTGAGGTTTGTAGTTAAGGGAAGGGCCCCAAAGGCAAACCCCAGGATTCCATAGGATGTTGAAAGTGGAATAATAGCATTATAACAGTCTAGGACGGAAATGGCTTAAAACAAATCAGGGCATCGTCCTTGTCTCCCTCAGCTTTTTGGTCCACTGTGGTGTAATCAAAGCACACTGGGCCAACATTATAACAGTATATGAGTGTCAAAGCATCCTGTGTGGCATCTTAAAGGCTACCAACCTCTGTCCTCCAGTGCAGTGCACAGAAATACCCCCCCCCGAAAGTTTTAGCGGACAAAACTGCCAGTAGAAATGTGGACAGATCATTGAGATGAAGCATGCTGTCTGCATCATGGAAGCAAGACATTCCCATGGCACTTCAGTGTTGAGGTCAAATATTGTAAGATAGCGGGCGGGAGGGGGGCGGGAACCAGCATTTCACTTACAGCCTTTGCCAGTGAGTTATGCTTTAATGCAATTTAGCTGTAATCTCAGAGTATTTTTGTTCGCTGTAATTAGTAAAATATGTCTGTTTTCTCTGTGCCTCAAAGATGTCTGAACTTCTGCCAGCTCCCTATGCTTTTTCTGACATGTGGTGTAACAAGTAGACCACCAAACTCTATTTACCAATAACTGTTTATTTACATTCCGTGAAATTTAATAAGGTTTGCCGCCTTCATTCTGGTGAAATGCTGGCCATCGAGGAGAATGGAAGAAAACAAACATTGGCTGGATTTCTAGTCCTGAAAAGTTTTTGTTTTTTATCCCGTCTGCCCAGCTTGTTAGTCTTTTGGCATTCTCCTGTTTTTGAAGCACTTCCAAGAAAATAAGAAAGGAGAAGGAATGAATGCAAGGTATCTTCTTTTTTAGTATGAAGCATAGAAGGATTCATGGGCATTTTTCATTTGAAAAGGATGGACTCATTTTCCTTGTGTTTGCATCCATTGGAAGCTGAAGCTTATAAAATCATATATGAATTTCAAATATGGAAATTTCTGGGATTCTCCCAACACGTTTATCTAGCTCATCCTTCTCCAAGCTGAGTCTCTTCAGTCATTTTAGAGTACATTTCCCATCATCTGTGACCATCAGCTACTGAAAAAATCCAGCAGAGGGTGATCTACCCACCAACATGGATTTGAGAAGGAATGTGTTCTGTGTGACTCTACAAGATTATATACGGTACAACTGAGGCAACCCAATATGCTTAGTATGTCTTTAAAAGAGGTGCTCTCTCAAGTAAAGAAAGACATCTATTTGCCATACCATGTGTTTTTCAGATGAATATGGACTACATCTGACTGCCTAAGAAGATATCTCCGAGGAAATCCCATTGTAGAAGGAAAAATGATTTGGAAGTTATACACATTAATTGGAGTTTTAATGCAGTTAATGTCTAGTCTAAGTTTCAATAATGTGACAGGCAGGCTGCTGTATACTCCCAGTTCAGCTTCCTAGATAGGAAGACTGATTTTATCATCAGTAGTCAAGCAGGGGCACAGTCCTTCTTAGAATATGAGCCACACCGAATCTAAATTCAGTGCAGGATGAAATGTGTGTAGAACTGAATATTTAATAGGATTATTTGGAGCAGGTTTTTCTGTATATCTTCATTGGATGGCAAAGCAGAAGTAAAAAAAAAATTAAAACAATATTACAATATCCCTTCAAGATAGCCAGAGATGTTCTATATGAGCTTTCAGCAAACCTGCTCATCCTTTTAAGGACAGGGCACCCTAGACATCCAAATAAATGAAGTAACCCAAATTTAAAAGGGGATCTCTGTGGGCTGCTTTCTTACATGTGTCCTTTCTTCACTTGACTAGAAGATTTTTCTTGATTCTTTTCAAACAATAACTCCCATTTGTCTTAGGGCATGGATGCTCTGCAGTCATCTCATGAGATTGCCTATTTTGTACATTTCTTTTGCAGCTCTCTGTGCCTAATCTGCCTTAGTTTTTCCAGTATTGCAGTATATTTAGATGAACTGCTCTACCCAGGGAACAGTTATATTTTTGAAATGAAATTCCCAGAACTCCCCATCTGGGAGGGGGGAGTTGTGATTTTAAAAAAACCTACTAATTCCAAGTTCTGAGAATTGAACCAGCTTGTCCTGCTCCCACGAGGTGTCTGCATCAGCTTTTCACCAAATTCCATTCTATTTCACTCTTCCCCCTGAACTGTGCCACTTTAAAGCCACTCAGGCCTGTGGCTTTTTGAGCCAGGTCTTAAGATTCACTGGTATTGGCTTGTAGCATCCACATCTGTGGGGCAGTCAATCCACTCCAGGTTTTATTCTGAAAGGATTTTTCCAAAATGTTGGATTTCTTTCGAAGGTTCAGAACCTTGCACGGCTCCTTTAAACTCCAGACTAAACAGCAGATCAGATTAATTTTCCCATTGACATCAAAGTCACAAGACTTGCCTGAGCTTGGACTGACAGTCAAAGATGCAGTTAGCCTGAAGCTGTAGCCAGTGGTCTCCATGAGGCTACACTGCAAGGCAGGAGATTAGGGGCCTGGTGGGCAGGAGAGAAGGCTAGGCTAATTTCCACCATGTTAAACTATGAGGGTTTTTTAAATGATGTCCAAAAACAGACAGTCATCTATATATCTCTTCTGCACTTAAAATGTGCCTCTTTCTATCATCATCAAGCAAGTACTGGCCATTATTATTATATAAGGATGACAATATAGTGTTGCCCAAGTTGGGTTTTTAGAAGTCATTTGTTGAAACTGAGGCCATTTCTGCACTAGAGGCCATTAGAGCCGTATACCACCACAATTGCAGCATTGCCATTGGTATGATGCCATTGGGTTGGGAATGCTGTTTTCCACTCCATACTGCCTTCAGTGGATGAGTAGCGGTACTGCCATCAGTGCTCTTTCTGCACCACAGCATCCTTGGCCACTTGCTGTCCCCATCTTCACCCCTCCACTGCCCCGATTGGTCAGGGGGGTTGTTTTTCTTTGGAAGCCATACTAAACAGCAGTACACGATTGCATTTTCACACTATAATGCCTAAAAATGTATTTAAAAAATAAATAGTTTTTAAGTCAAAGGAAAAGTTTAAAATAAACATGGAGAAGTGATAAATTTTGAAGTTACCATGCCATGGGAGTCACTGAGGGGGGACAAGCTGGGCATGCCCACAGCCTACCCACGGCTAGATTTGTGATGACTGGAAGCACTATCAAGCGCTATAACACTACCACACTAAGCTGGCTGATGGGATTGAAGCACTATAGGAGGTGTCTAATGGATTTTTTCTGGAAATCAAATAGGGTGGTTTAGAGCGAGAACAACCCTTTGCTATGGCAGTATAGTGACATCATGCAGAAATGGTCTGAGTTTTCCCATTTCCTTATTTGCATATCCCATAAGACCCACATGTTGCAAGTCTTAACTCTAAAAGAACTGAGAAAGTGTACCAGCTTGGACTCCTTTCAGTCTGGCCTTTATAGGACAGCCTTGGTGACATTAGCTGAGCATTAGAACATTTGGGTTGCACCTGCTAGCAATACAGCTGGCTTGAGAATTGAGCAAACTTGTGTTTTTTACACTGAGCCATTTACCCTTCATGAGTTCTGGAAAATATCACTTACAATTAAAAAATAATGAATAAATTTATGAGATCATTCCAGTTAATTGCCCCAAGGTTCAGCAAGTTGCTAGTGTTTTTACTAAATCCGAGTTGGGACTCTCCCCCTCCCCCCAATTTTCCGAATCCTTAGGAGATCTCAGTGTAATAAACAATGAAGCAAAATTCAAATGAACTGCAAAAAGCCTGAATCCTTTTTTATGAAGTGCCCAGTTCACAGATTTTCTTTCTGAATCAACCCCCTCCCTGCACCAACAAGCTACAAAACTGTTATGAGCAAGGGTAGGCTAGGAAGAACAGACATATGAGCTCAATGGTCCTGCTGTAATCCTACCTTTGTAGCCACTGTGCAAAAATGTAGTGGGAAGGCTTACTGCCATTTTTTGCTGAGGAGCCTCAAGGACAGTTTTTACTAATTTGTTGCATTTGACTACAACTCTCAGAATCCCTAAGTCAGCATAGAGTATAGTGTGGGCAAAAATCACACGTGCTGTCATTCTAACTGGACCAGGCATGGTGTGGCTAATGAACATTTGTAGATTCTCATCTTTTATTATTGGGCAGCAAGGTTGGCTGGCCAATAGATCACAATTTATATCAGCTTTTACAAATAAATTTCCTTTCGTTTTCTTTTATTACTTCTTTCAGACAGTTTGGGGCTCAGAGCAGCTCCAATCAACAGTTGTCTATTTATTTTATCACTTTTGGCCAGTTCTCTTTTGGAAAAGTCACTACAGCTGGCCTATGACAGAGTGCACTTGTGAAACAAACCATAACAAAATTGTACAGAAAGGCAGTGAAAGCAAGGAACACACAGACACACAATGCATACATATTATGTGTGATGGTCTGAAAGCCCCTCTGTTCCACACTTTCTGCCCAACAGAGACCAAACACAGAGGAGCACCCCATACCTTACTCCCCATACTTTAGTTCTGTGATCTCACAGGGACCATTGCATAAAGACATGCTTGGGATCTTGCACCATGGGATGCATTAAACTGCCTAATACAGAACTTAGAAACTGTTTTGGACTAAACTTTCTAGAATTCCCAACCCAGCTGGAGAGATTTTGGGAGTGCAGCCCACAACATTAACATTTCCAAGTGCTAGTCTGCTTGTAAGATTTGGAATCCTGTTCAGGATTCACATATGCATAAACACTGTAGTTACAATGCTGCACAGCGAATTGCATCCTGATCCCCCAAGCCACTGCAATCCGGGGGGGTCTGTACCCCGTCAATCAGGAATTTGCTACCTGATGCCCCTACACAGATACACCCATGAACAATCTGCAGCATGGCAGGCAAAAACAGGCAAAAATAATCTTTCCCCTTCATGTCAAGATCATTCATGTGAGGGGGGAGTAGGATAGTCAGCCAGCTGCTTGCTTGCTTTTTTTTTTAAGATACCATATTTATTGGTTTTAGTACAAACAAATAAATTCACAACCACAGGAAAAAGGAACAAAAGAAAAAGGAACAAACTATACATATATAATATACATGTGTAACTAAAATTAAAACCAAACTAAACTAGATTAAACTGAACTAAGGTCATTTCTGCACAAAGTGAGGGAATCATCCCGTGCCAGTACTTACCAGATCTTCTGGGCACAGACCAACGCAGACTGTCCCTTAAGCCCTTCCACAGGACTCCTTGTCTCATCCAGGGTGAATCGGAGCAGTGCGAGGTCTTAGATCCGCACTGCTCCGGCTTCCAAAATGGTGACTTCTGGTTATTCATGGGTCCCAACCAACCACTGAAGCTTGCCACACCTAAAGCCCACCCTCTGCAGATCGCAGGCTTGCATTGGTGCAAGCCTGCGAATCTGCACAGTTAAGTAGGAACACAATGGCGCGTTCCAGAAAATGTAAAGACCTGATTTTTCCAGTCTTTACTTAGTGCGCTGGAGGACCACTTGGGGGTAGGTTGGATCAGACTGAGGGGTGGAACTAAATTAAATAGTCCACACCTAGTCCGATCCAAGGTGCGGATGACCTCCGTGCCAGGACGCCTTGGCCCGTTTTAACTGCCTCATGCGGAAAGGGCCTAAGACTGAAATATGATAGTAAAACCCATTACTAAAATACTTATTGGTTACCCTAAACCCACACTAGCAACACTAACTAAAACACAAAAGAACTATGACACCTCCCCCATACAAGCTGTAATGAAAAGGAAAAGTTTATTAATATCCCATGTCATAGTCTACCATTAAATCTATATACATTCAGGCAATCAGTTCTAAATTTGTTCTGTCCAATTTCTGCTTTTTGTTGATTTGTTTGGTTTAGACACATGGAAATTTCCATTTATTTTTGGATGTGACTTTTCCTAATACAGTTGGTCCTCTGCATTCACGAGGGCTAAGGGTGCAAGATCCTTACAAAAGTGGAAAAATAGCAAATATCAAAATGTGTGTATGTGTCTGTAGGAAGGGGGCCAAAGCATGGTAGGGAGAACAGGCCAAACCAGGATCCAAGTTAGGTCAAAGAATGGAGACGGAAGAGGGGCAGTTGGCATGGTGGCCCTATATTTCCTCTCTCTTGCCCATCTTCTTCTTTGGGTTTGTGGGGGCATTGGGAAAAGATTTGTGGTGCTGGGAAACTGGTGTGTGAGCTGTCTTTAGCTGGCCAGGCAGCGGCTGGTGGAGGAGGACCAGAAGTAGTTTTTTAAAGTGCCATGTGGCTTGATTGGAATCACCAAAAAGGTTCCTTTGGAAAAGAAACACCTGAGGTGGGGGCAGAGGTTGAAGAAAATTGCAAATAATCAAATCCATGAAAGTCAAACCCACAAATGCAGAGGGCTGACTGTATACACATTTGTGTACACAGCCTTCCTTACTCCATGCATTTTGTATGCACTTTCTGAGCTATAAACTACATCACCAGCCTCAGAGAACTGTGCAGACTGAAAGATAGCTTTATCCTGACCTACATAGTAGTCACAGAAAAGACACAGAAAGTCAGTTCTCTTTAAAATGTGGCACCAGTGATATTCTCCCCACCCCTAGTAATTCTGCATGATTGCAAGACTTTTATTTTATAGCATTACCCCTTGTTTTTTTATTTAAAGTTGTGATAGATTGTCCTTTAGGCAGAAAGACTTCTAGAGTTGCTTATAAGATGTGTAGTAGGCCTGGCTCCTCAGGCTTACAGTTTAGTAATCAATCTAACCCTTGTACGGATATACAGGTGTACACATAGGGCCCATAGGAGACCCCTGTATCTTCTGTTGAATGTATCAGAACCAGGACAGTAGGGACAGTACACAGCGGTGTAGCTTTAAAAATTAAGTATTATGCCCCCTCCCATGAAATTTCCCTTCAAACCCCAAATTTCTAGCATTGCAGAGAGCAAGACACTCAAAACTTTTCACACAAGTCTTACATTTATGTTTGCATTCCCTTAGTAATTTTGCCTGCCCTTTTTCTTTGGATCCCTCAAATGTATTTCTAAATGCTCAACTGAAGTTTTCAGTTATTGCAATAGTAGAAATAAGAGGACTTGAAAGAAGGCCAAATTTCATTGTGCGGCCAGAATTCTTATTCGGGGGATCACTTTTCCCATTTTGCCATCCCCGGTTAGCTATATCCCTGATTGGTGTAATCATTTAGACTGTAAAAGAATGGGCTGATATCTTCTCTGGGGTTGGACTTACCTGTCAATTTTCTTTCTGCATTTTTAAAAAATCTCTTTTTAAAAGAATGAAGGAAAGAATCTGAGATTCTTTGAGTCACTTTTTGAGTTATGTCTGTCTGAGAATTTTCAGAAGTGTGGTTTGACCTTTGAAACAAATTGTGGACCCTTTCGCATTAGATGATTATAGTACAATGATTCTGCTTTTACTGCCATGGCAACGTCTTGTGGAATCCTGGGGTCTGTAGTCTGGTGAGGCAATAAAGCTCTCTGGCTGAGGATTCTAAATGTGCCTCCTTGAACTGCAGTTCCAGGATTCCATGGGACATGGCAGTCAAAGTGAAATCATAGCACAAAAATTGTGTAGTTTGAAAGGGACCCTTGTCAGCAAATATGAACCTTTTAAAAAGTGTTTTAAGCAAAAAAAAAAAAAAATAGGGGAGGATGGGGTTTGTAGCAGTAAACCTGGTTTTATGCTAAGAGAAAAATGTGTGGCCTCTTCCACTGCTTACAACAGGATTGGTCTGGCAGACATCTTATACTTCAGACTGAAAGAATCTGGTGCCAGAGTTAAGACCCATTAGCCCAAGATTTTTTTAAAAAGGGGGGTAGGACATTGAAGCTTGATGAGAAAATTCTTTCACACAGGGGCACACTCCAGCTAACAGGCAAGGCATGCAACAGAGCTCGCAACTGTGCTCATGACATAGTTTGGGTTTGATCAATACAAAGCAGAAAGAAGAGTTGCTCCTAACTTCCTCTACAGCAGGATTTCTCAATCAACATTCCCTGGAACCTTAAAGTTCCATAGGAGACCACCAAGATTTCCATGAGAAATCAAACTTTTTTTAAAGTGCTCTCTCTCTCTCTCTCTCTCTCTCTCAGTGTGTGTGTCTTGCAGGAGTTCCCTGAGACGTGAAAATTATTTCAAGGGTTCCTTCGGGGTAAAAAGGTTGCTCTATAGAAACAAAGTAGAGGCTTTGGAAGAGACCCACACAAAGAAAGCAATCCTTGGAATTCAGTGCAGCAACTTCTAGCACAGAAAGATGAGATGGAGACAAGAAAGGTGAAACTAGGCCTATCAGGGTTCCTCCTGACTATGAAAGGGGAAGGCAGTCCCTCTCCAAATGTACCATAAAGTGGGCATTGGCAGTAGCTGTCATCCATATGTGTCTTAGGTTGGCTGATAGCTGAAGGGCATAAACTCCCCCTGCATGTTTTGATGCTAACTTTTTAGTCCCCAGAGGGCAGTTCAAAGGAGACAGGCAGATAAAAGAATTGAACCACTGGGAACTGAATGGGGGATACCTCTTCCACTTAGTATTCTCTCTCAGAAATGCTACATAAATTAAGGAATAGTAAGGTTCTGTTATACATTATCAGGTGATGCTGGTGATGTTTAGCGTATAAGTGGCATATTTCCAGAGCAGGTTTCTTTTTTTAAAAAGACATACAAGTGTTCCTTCAAATGACTTTAGAAGAGAAGGTGATATAAAATATTTTCTAATATTGCTGATAGGGCTGAGGCTGAGGCCCAGAGAATGGTGGTTGAAGTTGTTCAAGGCGATGCCTTGTGTTTGTGGCAGAGGAGTGAATGAAGATTGTTGGAGAAACTGAAATAAAGAGCTTCTGTATTAATTTGGCATTGCCCTGCTGAATCCTACCATTTTCTGTACAAGGGGGATCATAAAGACAGGCAACAACCCACCTGTAATCTGAAATACCATTCTGACATTAACTGATTTTATTTCCTTATGGATTAGTTACATTCAATATTCCATTTTTCCTCCAATGAGCTCAAGGTGGCATGCATTCCCCTCTCCGCTTTTCCCTTCCTTCTTTAATTTTACAACAAGAACAATGCTGTGAAGTCATTTAAGATGAGAGAGAGAGAGAACCCAAGGGCAAGGTCACACTGTGAGTTTCACAGCTGAGTGGAGACAAGCAGTTGATTCTCTCAAGTCCCAGTCTAACATGCTAGCCACTACACCACACTGCTTCTGTTTCTTTGGCCATTTCTGCATTGCATTGTTATAGTACTATTATTCCACTTTCAGCCTCCTGTGGAATCCTGGGGTTTGCACTTCAGGGAGGGGCCTTTAGATTTCTCAACCAGAGAGCTCTTTGGCCTCAGTAAACTACAAACCCCAGAATTCCATAGGATGTTGAAAGTGGAATAATAGCACTATAATAGTGTGTTGAGGAAATGGCCTTTATATCAGTGCTTAAGGATAGTACGACTACTAATGTTTTCTCCATAGAGCACAACTATTGAAATAGAGGTGCCTTTCAAAACCATTTTGTCATATATTATAGAGATTGGGGAGGCATGGGGTGCAGGAAGAGGTCTGCTGTCCAAACAAAATGAAAAGTACAAAAATTTACTCTTAGTTCTTTGGATCTCAGGTATCATTTCCACTTTTGACAAGCTGTTAGAAGTCTGCTGAACAACATAGTACAGACTGAGAGTCACTTACTGGCTCAGAGATAGATGTGAGTTGGAAAATTCCCTGCTTGGATTTCACTTCTACCAGGCTATAGGTTTGCTCAGACTCAGCATTGTTTTTGCCTTTTCTAGTCCCTCCTGGCAATAAGGTAGTAATAACCTGTCTGTTGGGCTGTTGTACATAGAAATTGGAAATGTTACTTTGATGACTGTAACCTCCATTGTGGGCCCTTTAACACTACATGATTAGATTATAATGATTCTACCTTTTACTACTATGGCAACATCTTATGGTATCCTGAGGTCTGTAATCTGGTGAGGCAATAAAGCTCTCTGGCTGAGGATTCTAAATGCTCTTCCCTGAACTCTTAGTCCCAGGATTCCATGGGACACCGCCCGTGGCATTCAACATACAGAGAGAAGTAAATATGGAACAGAATATGATGCCCCAAAGCTGCTAATTTACGTAAGATCATGCTTTGAGTGTATGATGCTTGGAATGTGCCCAGAGGAGGGTGACCAAAATGGTGAAGGGTCTGGAAGCCATGCCCTATGAGGAGCAGCTTAGGGAGCTGGGTATGTTTAGTCTGCAGAAGAGAAGGTTAAGAGGGGACATGATAGCCATGTTTAAATATTTGAAGGGATATCATTTTGAGGAGGGAGCGGGCTTGTTTTCTGCTGCTGCAGGAGACTAGGACAAGGACCAATGGATTCAAGCTACAGGAAAGGAGATTCCACTTGAACTTCAGGAAGAACTTCCTGACGGTCAGAGCTGTCCAGCAGTGGAATGTCTGCCTGAGAGTGTGGTGGAGTCTCCTTCTTTGGAGGTTTTTAAGCAGAGGCTGGATGGCCGTCTGTTAAGAATGCTTTGATGGGTGTTCCAGCATAGCAGGGGGTTGGACTTGATGGCCCCTGGGATCTCTTCAAACTCTATGATTCTATGATTCTATGTGTGTCTATGGGTGCATCAATACTACATAATTATAGCAGCTTGATACCACATTATGTGCCATGACTCCATCCTGCAGAATCCTGGGATTTGTAGTTTAGTGAGGTACTTAGCATTTTCTGCCAGAGAGCTATAGAGATGCAGTTTAGGAGAGTACCACACTGACTGCCATAGCTTCACCCTATTTTCTCCTGGGATTTGCCGTTTGATGAAATACTGAAAATTCTCTAGCAAACTACAAGTCCCAAGTCTCTATAAGGTGAAGCCATGCCAGTTAATATGGTATCACATTACCATAAGTGTTCAGCGTAGATGCACTAAGTTCTCTGTGTGCCTACCTTTAATACGTCCATACAATAATTTATTATTCATCAGCTATTTATTAAAGTCCCTTTTAGGGCAATAATTGTTGGACTTCTTAGGTTCAACCAGGATCCATTTTTAATAAATATATGCATTTGGCAACTTCCTTCTTAGCCATGCTCCTCTATCCTTGCCTGGGAGTAGTTCTGCTCCTGCCATTTCTGATGCTGTAACCCATTTTGAGTCAGGCTGCGTCCCAGTAATGGGTCCTGACCCACAGACTGAAGGCCAACATTTATGGAGACATATTCATACTTACACATGTGGGCATCGGTATAAGAAGCCTGTTACCATTTTCCAAGCAGATCTAGAATCTATCCTTAGTGCTTTCCCATCCTGACCAAAGTTATCTGGAGCGATTGCGTACGTTGAGGAATGTAGACAAAATAAGGCACTTAGCTTTCTTAAAAAAGCAAACCAGCCACCGAACTTCTGTATCTTAAGTCCCTGCTGATGTAATTATAACCACATACTGGTGTGGGTACCCTGTGGTTATTTTGTATATGTGTGCTCGAGGGGTTGTGGTCATTTTGTATGCAAATGTGTCTGAGTGAGCTGCTGCTGGTGGAGAGGCAGCTCAGTCCCCCAAATCATGCGGTCGCTTTTGGGCTCCCAATCTCACTTTTTTTTCCAAGATGAGGGCTGCTCCTCTTTCATCTCTTGGATCCAAATGCACCATAATAAATAAAATTCTTCCTGTCTGAAAGATACATTAATTTTGGTGGTCTCAAAAGTAATGAAAATAAATACTTGACTTGGCATCCCAAGTCCCTTGCTTGACTGAAGACCAGAAAGTGTGTACTTGGAACTGTTTTTACAAGAATATAAGCTGTAGGAAAAACCTTGGCTTCTGGCCCCATGTGCCTTGTTTGTGAGACAAGAAAAGAAAAGGCAAGATGTGGACAGTGAAGTCTAACCTGAAGAGATCAGATGTAACATTCTCACTGGAAAGAACAGTGCAAAGTGTTACAAGAAAAGGCTATTCTGGACACAGTCCCCTGGCCACCAGTGACAATAGATCAGATTTTCCCAACCAAACACACACAATCATCACCACCACCACCACCACAAATGGTGATCTTGGCCAACAGCTTTGCATGTGTACTTGTCCTCTATTCATTCGTCTGGCAGCCTCAGCTTTGCTTGGAAGTCAATTCCTGTTGCTTTCAATGGACCTTGATTTCCAAATTAGCAGCATGGGCCAACCAAAGTAAAGCATATTTCTACTTGAACTCTTAAATACATGTTTTTAGAAGTAAGACAAATTAAGATTACTAGTACTCCTCGGTTAGTAAACATAGTTAGGACTGGGCCAAATGTTTTCATTTAAGCTAAACAATTGGCTGTACATGTAGAACATCCTACCCTTTGTCCATAGGAATACCCTCCCTCTCTTCCCTCTTCCCAGTTTCCTGGTAGACATATAGTGTAACCGAGTGGTTAGCAGAAATTACATACCCTAGGGTTAATCTAAGAAGATAGATTTCTTTATAGTTGTCTACAAAGTACATGTTACTACGACCAGTAACTCATAGCTAAATTTGATTTTTTTAAAAAAAAAAAGAAATTAAATCCATCCCTCAAGTACAACCTAATCAACAAACTGAGCTATTTATATATTTTTAACAATGGTGGACCATTCTATAACCTCTCCCTGCTAAAAAGATCTATACCAGTCCCAGGATTGGCATAATTCTGCACGTGTCTCAGTGACATGGGATGGCTCTGAATCCTGCAGCAACACAGCCTCTTGGAGCATATTTTGCAAACCTCTCTCTTTCTTTCTTTCTTCTGCAGATTAGTAGGCAATGTGGGGGTTCTGCAGGGCCTGGGAAGGGACATAAAAGGTCAGATTTGCCTTTCTGAGAGGAGACCACACTTTCAAAGGTAAATACAAAAAATCCCAGGGACCCAAATATTTCAGAGGGCCTTATGACTGCCTCAATAAATGTGTAATAACATCCAAGCTTTCCGAAGAACTATCGTCCGATTTCACTCTTAAATGTGGACTATAAATTATTTATGTGGATAATGGCAAATAGATTGAAAATAATTTTGAAAGATATAATATCTGAAGATCAAACAGGGTTTTTGCCAAAGAGACAGATAAAAAATAATATGAGATATATATTGGATATAATTGAAACTTTTGATAAACAACCAAGTAGAAAGTTGGCCATGTTGTTTTTGGACATTGAAAAAGCCTTTGATAGTGTAAATTGGCAATACATGTTCAAGATGATAGATAAGTTGAGAATGGGAGAAAACTTTACTATGGTTATTAAAACTATTTATAAGAACCAATATCCGCAAATTTTGATAAATGGGGAGAAATCGGAAAGATTTAACATAGAAAGAGGTACAAGGCAGGGGTGCCCATTATCTCCTCTACTTTTCTTGGTATACATGGAAGCTCTGATTGTAAAGCTTAATGAAGAAAAAGATGTGAAAGGAGTGCGAATCCAAGGTATGGACTATAAGATTAGAGCTTTCGCGGACGATGTGGTTCTGATTATTGAAGATCCCTTGGAAAATATTGGAAGATTTAAAACTATACTGGAAGATTTTTCAGCTGTGTCCGGTTTAAAGATCAATGAGGAAAAAACGTACCTTATGGTTAAAAATATTTTGAAAACAGAGGGAAAACAGCTAGAAGAAATTACAGGCTTTTCAATAAGGTCCAAAGTGAAATATTTGGGAATTTATTTGACGAATAAAAATTCGGATCTATTTAAGAACAACTATGAGAAGACCTGGAAACAGATAAAGGAAGATTTCAGGAGCTGGGAAAATAAAAGTCTTTCGCTGCTAGGTCGAATAGCAGCATTTAAGATGGTGGCATTACCAAAAATGCTTTTTCTATTTCAAAATATCCCAGTAATATATAACGAATCGATATTTAAAGATTGGCAAAAGGATCTTACAAGATATATTTGGAATAGAAAGAAACTTCGATTTAGATTCAAAATACTTTGTGATGATAAAAAACGTGGGGGATTAGCGTTACCTAATCTGAATTTGTATTTTCAGGCTTGCTGTTTAGATTGGCTTCGGGATTGGATAAAGTTAACGGACTGTAGACTCCTTACATTGGAGGGGTCACAATTAGCCTTTGGGTGGCACGCTTATTTGGGATTCTTTAAAGATAGAGTGCTACAAGACTTTAATCAACATTTTGTAAGAAGACCCATACTTAAGACATGGAACAAATATAAATCTATATTATATCCTAAAACTCCTCTTTGGCTATCCCCCCATGAAGCTTTTTATAAACGAGAAAACATTCTATATGGGAAATGGATAACATATGGGGATATATCAGAAATAAAAGGTAAAGAAATTAAAATAAAAACGTCGGAGCAGCTGCGAGAAGAAGGCCTGAATTGCCATTGGTTGTTGTATAGACAACTGTATGAAAAATTTAAGATGGAAAAGAAACTGACTGGCTTTCAGATAGAAAAAAATTGGTTTGATTTGCTGTTGGGTGAGAGAAATAAAGAGTCAATTTCTACAATATATCAACACCTGTTGGAACGGTATACAGAGGAGGAGGTAGTCAAAGAACCAATGGTTCGATGGGCCCAGAATGTGGGTAGGGAGATAAGCTTAGACCAGTGGCAAAAAACTTGGCAAAAAAGAATGAAGCATACTGTTTGTCAAAATTTGAGAGAAAACATCTATAAAATGTTTACCAAATAGACAGTATCTGAGATAGGATCTCCCACCTGAAAGATTAGCTAAAATGTATAAATGTGATGATAGATGCTGGAAGTGCCATACAGAAAAAGGCACCTTTTACCATCAGTGGTGGCTCTGTATTCACGCACAGAGATATTAGAAATCTATTCATTTAACCATGGAGAAAGTTCTAGGAGTTAAATATAGGATGATTCCAGAAACATATTTATTGAATATCTTGGAAGATGTAATGGAAAAGAAGCATGGAAGGATTATGTTTTATATGATAGTATTTACCAGAATCGTATCTGCGAGATATTGGAAATCTCATGAAATCCCTATGGAAGAAGAATGGGAAAAAGCCCTGTGGGATATGATGATTATGAACAAAATAACTCTGTCTCTTAATAATAAAAATATAGGGGAATTTAATAAAACTTGGGAACCGTTAATATCTTTTTTTAAAGAGAAATGGAAAGGAGAAATATTTGCAGAAAGATGAGTGGGATTGTGATACGGAACCTAATAGATATGCATATATATATATATATATATATATATATATATATATGTGTTTAACCTACTCTCATTGATAAAATTTGTATCTTTTGAGACAAAAAGAATTAACGCCGTATTGATTAATAGATACAGAAGTCGGGATCCAGATCCTGAATATAAAATATTGTAATATCAACAAGTCTAATCAAGTGAAATTTTTCTTTTCTTTTCTTGGTTTCTGTTGTTTTAGTCTAAGTTGTATAGTGTATTTGTGAGTTCTGTTTTTGTAATAGATCCGCTGATGTTTATTTTGATGTTTGAAACTCTTTTAATAAAAAAAAATTTAAAAAATAAATGTGTAATAATACAACAACATAGTTATTTATTATGTATCACAATTCCAAAACAAAATAAATGAAGGTCAGTGCTCTGACAGTGCAATACATTCCACTGGCTTCAGTAAAGCTTAGTTGAAGATAGATGGGCACAGCATTCATGGTTGTTCATTATCAACAGCTATTCTTCCATGTTTCTTGGGCATTTTTAAATTAACAATAGGGTTGCCATAATTTGCCTTCTGCCTTGGAACAAACCTTTTTTGTTATAACCACTGAGACCAGTGTTGGTCCTACCTGTTTCCATTACTGTTGATAAAACTCTTTTGATATTCCTGGAGAAAAACTATGGATCATGTCTAATTCCCAGAGCATATGAATGTTACATGAGGATAATTATTTGCATTTATTCATAGTGGTATTTGGGATAGTTGATTTCACTTTCATTCACAGAGCAATGGAATGCTGGTGTAACTAAGGGGAGATTCAAAAGGTCTATGTGAAATAGAATAAGCCTGCTGTATATCAAAGGGTTTAACAAAAATACTAGGCATTCTCAAGCCCCCAAGCTTGCCTAAAGTAGCTTTTTACATCTGAGCCATGACTTCTTTGCCCGTATGACTACTGTTCTGAATCTTCTATAAGGTTACCTTTGCAGAACAGTTCAGAAAGCTTAACTGGTGCAGAATGCGGGCACAAGGATGTTAGTTGGGACTCAGTGATCACAACATAACACTGACTCTGTAGCAGTTATGCTGGTTGCTGATGCATTTCTGGTGCCAATTTGAAAGGTGCCATCTCAATGACCACGGACACCAATACAAACTTTGCTAGGTATTAAGTCCTGTTTCCAAAGCCCTGCTTGAAGTTGTACCAGTTAGGTTGGTTGGGTTGGTAGGGCATCTGTGTTTGCACCCAAAATGTGGATTTCCCTCACTAACGAGCTGTGTTTGTCTCCAACTTCACAAGCGGCTTCTAAAACTTCTTTTGCATAGGTTTGTCTTAAAATGTTATTGTAGCTGATTTTAAATCTTGTATTGACTTCAAAATATTTTAGTACATGTATTATAATTCATTGGAGTTCAAGCTGCAGTTTATTAATATTTTGTTAAAATTACAGTCTGTCTTATATTAGTGTTTATGTTGCTGTGTTTTAAATGTTTGGATTGCTTTGTTGTTGATGTATTTTGTATATGCTATTGTATTGTTACTAATGTGGGCTGTGCTCCAAGATGAAGCATATAAACTAATTCCTAAATAAATATTAATAAATTTCAAAAGTATCAAGTGTGAATGCAAAGCAGGATTGAAGCCTACTCCATAGCAGGATTTAAGCCCAATGAGGAAGGCCTTACACAACTACACCATTTCAGTAAGGACAACAAAAAGTCATGTATCATCTTAAAGAAGAATAATCTGAAGTGCCCCACCAAAAATTTAGTCTTTAAGATGCCAGAAGGTTCTTTTGTAGTTTTTGCTGCAATGGACTTGTACAGCAACACCGTGCCCCATTTCAGTGCCATCTCAAATTCTTAAATTCATTACCTACTTAGCAATTTCTTGTGTATGCCAAAATAGATTTGAAGCAGAAAGATATCTACAGATGCTTCCTGCAGTCCATTTTCACAGCAATACAGACCTATGCATTTTCTGCACAAGACCTGCTACCATGATATGAGTTCGGAAGTGCGAAATTGAAAAATTAACAAACACTGTACCGCCCTCCAAAGAGAGAGAGAGAGAGAGAGAGAGAGACTGCTATGAATCATTGGAAAGAAGAAAAAGATATCCACTGATTACATCTATGCACATAGAGTTGTATATGCCTTCTGAGTTAGCATTGAACAACCTCATTGTATCTAGGGATCCATTTCAGCCCCACCAGATCTCCTCATGGGCCACATACATGTGTACATCCCAATGCAAAATTTGGTGACACAGTGGCAACCAGAATCCCCAAAATTAAGCTTAAAGAAAGTGTATAGAAGTGTAGGCTTTGTTTCAGACAAGGATTGTGTTCCTTGGAGGCTTCCAGTACAGCAGCCCTCCCCTCATGGATTGTAGGCTTTGCCATTGCACCTTGTTCCAGCATCACTTGTTTTAGCAGCTCAATGTTGTCAGTGTGCCACTCAAACTTCAGGTGATAATGGGGACTCTCAGGCTTAAAAAAAGAAGTCATCTCTTGTTTGTTTTTATGATTTGTGTGAGGATGAGTCTGAAATAATGCTGCTCATAGCTGATGCTGTTTAAATGATCCTATATAGCCTATTTTGAAAATGAGCATTGAGATGAGAATGGCATAAACCTAATATATTCTTCTATAAAGGCCTTTAAAAATCCCTTTAAAGGGTTAGCAGAGTGAACAGAAGCATGCTGGGATGCTTCCATGCAGGTTGCTTGCATGCAGGCTCACTTTGGTAACAGGTTATGGGAGTTTGGTGATTAACATCACCAAACCCACCAATCTGTTAACCGGGCCCATAACCTGTTACCAAAGCGAGCCTGCATTGATTGAGCCTTTTGACATAAGACAGTGCTTAGACAAGTTTTTACTCCTGGAATGCAATCATGTTGAGGCTGTTTTACTTAGGAAAATGAGGACATTTCCACCCTACACTGTTCTAGTGCTATTATTCTACTTTCAACATCCTGTAGAATTCTGGAGTTTGTAGTTTATTGAAACCAAAGAGCCCTCTGGCTAAGAATTCTAAAGGCCTCTCCCTCAACCACAAACCTCAGGATTCCAAAGGATGTTGAAAGTGGAATAATAGCACTAGAACAGTGTAGTGTGAAAAGACCCTAGGACTGCAAAGGAGGCCAGCATAGGTCAGAGCAAACAAAAAGCAATGTAGCGAAACTGAGGTCCCTCTCTGTCTCTTTCTCTCTATCAATCTTTCTTCTACACTGACAAACATTAGCACACACATTTTCAGTGCATATTGAATTACACCTCTACAGCTTCCAATAAAAATGCCTTTTCGTAATAGCGTTCAAAGTAACTAGAATGTTGCATGTTATACTCGGGTTTTCCCACTTATGTCAGAAATGTAACTTTGCACCATGCTCATTATCTCTCCCCCACCCCCTATGAAGAAGTTAGGGACAACTGCATAATTTGTCATTTTTACTTCCAAGTTCTGCTTGTATATTACATGCCTTATAATATTCTCTTCTGTAGCACAACTTAAGATCAATTGTTGTGTCTAAAAAAGGAGATTAGGGCAAAAACTATGTTATTCTTTGACCTCTTATCCTTTGATAAGCAGCAGGATTATAATCTGGGAGACAAAAAATCCACCTTAGAATGCTACATATATCAAATAAGTTCTTATAGTAAACAGACTAAAAAGTGCAACAGATGGAAACATATAGTAAAGACATTTTTATGATGCATGTGGCAAGCCAAGCAATTATAAAATGGCAGCAGACAGAAAACAGAATTATAGAATTTCAGCATTACTAGCTATTTTCCCTGGCAGTAATGTGGGGATGAAATCTGGGTAGTAAAAATCAGTCTGTCCTTTGGCAAAACTGCATGGACAGATAAAATTGTGTTACAGAGGTCAGACAGCAAGGAGCATCAGAAGGAAACCTGCCCTCAGGTGGCTTCCAAGTGTTGAGGAGTCATGCTATTTATTTTTTATTTCCTGTTGCTAACAGCAGCCTTGTTGATCTATACACACACACACATCCTTGGTAAATGAAACACCTCTGGCAGTCAAATGCGTTTGTTCAAAACCAGAGAAATACAATCAAAATCTATATTTATATTTAATGCCACCTTCAAAAGTTAGTCCTGATCAAACTGCTCTCATTTACCTGAGCCAGAAATTTCTATGCATGATGTAAAGGCTACAGGATTAGTTAGATCCTTTGGTTAAAGTGAAATTGACTTCAAAGCAACCTTCCAAACTTCTATACTAAGAGAGAGAGTCCTTGCATGTATGTAGGAGGGCTGCTTTTGAAGACTGCTAGAAAACTTTGTCTGGTCCAAAAAGCTGCAGCCAAACTACTGAATAGAGCTAGTTAGAAGGCTCTGGTCCAGCTTATCTGAATGTTCCCATGTGAGCTGCCTAAGTTTTGAGATCTGCAGGGGAGATTACTTGTCACTTGTCTCCATCTTTTCTCTCCATCATACCACACTGAGAGGTACATCTGTTGGGAACAAAGGAGAGGGCCTTCTTGGTAGCTGGACCCAGGTTCTGGAATTGGCTTCCTAGAGAGGCTAGAATGGTCCCCTTCATGGTGTCATTTCTTGTGTCTTCTTTTCTGTTTCAACAAGTCTTTGAGAACTGAGGCCCTTTCCACAAGATGTTGTCATCCTGCACCAGGGATGGGAGAAGGATGGGACCCAGATGGCAGTTCTACATGACATCATCCAGCTCCTGTCCTTCTCCCATCCCCAGGCGGTGCAATCATGCAGTAAATCATAGAGGGGTTTTCCTCATCAATGACCAATGATCACACAACCCTCCACCACCCACCACCCATCCACACTTAGCTGGAGCGCAGAGGTCCTGGAAGCCTAATGGCTGCGCTGCGGAAGGAAGAGGCAGTGCCATTGAACTTTCTGCATTCATGGAGGAAGCTGATGTGGAGAAGAGCACTCCTATTGTGCTTCCCTCCCAGAAAAGTCAACTCAAGGATCCACACCAGATGTCTCTGGAACATGGTATTCTGCAGAAAGGGCCTAACTGTTCATGAAGAAAGGCTTTTTAGTAATGTGCTATGTTGTCTATAGCTGTTATTGTTTGAATGGGTGTGCTTTTAAATTGCTGTTCAAGCTATTCACTGTTCAATTATATTTTCACTTCTTTATGTTTTAAGTGATGTGAATTTTTATCTATATATATTTTAATTTCTGCCTCAAGTCCCAGGATCGGGGAAAAGGTGAGATACAAATGGGGAGATGGAGAAGAGCTCCCTCAAAGGAAGGCAGAAGTTCCTTACAAAGTTAAAGGGAAGTACACAAAGAAACTGCTAGGGCAAAACAGCAACATTGCACAAATATAAGATAATACAGGTAAGTGATGATCATCTGTAAAGTGAAAGGGAGCTATAGGGTCATCCATTACCTTCAAGATTAGTGTAATAATCCTTCAAAGGCATATCAAATGATATGGCCTACCCAGAGAGCATATTCATATTTAATGTAGTACATGGTACTTGTAAATCATGAGTTAGCTGTCATTCCCTGAGTGCTAGAGAGTAAATGATTAAATGTAGTTAAGACTTATGCACCAGTTTTGGCATTAATGGATGCTTTACAAGAACAAATATCACAAACATTTTATTTTTTTCATCTATAGCTATTGTTTGCTGAATTATTATTATTCCTTTTTAAAGTCTCTTGGCTACTTGTGATTCATCATGAGAAAACTCACCCTGTCATTTCAATCATTCCAGAATGTAAAAGCAAGTTTCATTTATGTCAGTGGAATAACTCAGTGTTTTGAGTTGTGTGTTGTAGCAGTGACGTCTAAATTTACAGTCTCTGGTTAACAGAGGGCTTTTTAGCTGTGAAGTTTTCCCTAGGAATTCTTTCAAGCTAAACACAGACAATAGACAGCTTTAAAAAAAAACATGCATTTTCCCTTGCCCTCCAGGGCCTGTCACAAATCCAGAGATCTAAAGTAAAGTATAGATCTCCCTTTAAATCTCTAATCAGAACTAAGGTGGATACAGTTTTCACACAGGGTATTCAGAGTCCTTGCATCAAGCAGAATCATGAACATGCATTTTAATTATGCAGACATGATTGTTGTGGTTGTGGTTGTTTTGTGTGCCTTCAGATCAGTTTGGACTTATAGAGACCCTAAGGTAAACCTGTCACAGGGTTTTACTTGGCAAGATTTATTCAGAGGAAGCTTGCCATTGCTGTCCTCTGAGGGTTTAAAACTAGGACTTGCCCAAGGTCACCTAGTAAGTTTCCATTGCCAAGGATATATTAGCTATTAATTGCATTATCGCCATCAATATATCTTTGGGATCTGCATTAGGAGACATATATCTGGCACATAACTACAATACATCTTCTGGTGCAATCCCCGAACCCAACTTTTCGGAGTGGAAGCCCCCCTTCCCAGGAAAGCCATTTCTCTGACAGAAGAGAACAGGGGGAGAACCACAGACATGTCCAGCTATTTTCCTTTAGTTGGGCGCACATCACTGCCATCATCCTTAGGGACTTCTTGGATGTCTTCTAGCAGTCCCTAAAATTGACATTGCTGTGCATCTAGCCACAGGGGGGAAAGCCAGATGCTTCTCTGCTGCTCTCCCTAATCTCCACTGAGGTGGAAGTGGCCTTTTGGTTGGGTGGAACTTGGTTTACTTTGTAATCCAAACAGAATTCCAACCTATGAAACAACCCAAAAAGTGGGTCATGATAGTATGCCAATGTATGTCCAACTTAGGCTAACACTAACAGCATGCCAGCCTTCGTTTCAAAATTCTAAACCATCATAGAGTGCAGGTACATTCAACACTGGAATGGTGGGGTGTAGGGAGGAAACAGGTTGACTCTTCACTTACCATTTTCTGCTCCTGATGAAGATCCATCATCCTAAGGATGCTTTTCATCTTGGACTGGATGTTTCTGCTGGAGCTAATGAACAGCACTCTCCTGGGTCAGTTTTAATTATAACCGCAGCATGGGGAGAAGGGGTTGAATTCCTCTTATCATGCTGTGGTCCCAGTTCTGATGGCACGTGTTCACAGTTACTATTCAAATCTGAAAAACTGGATAATCATACCACTAACACCATGTCTAGACTGGCTCTCATTATGGTCCTTTCTGCAGCTGAAGCCATTCCTGGAGTTGGCTCTCCTGGAGCATGACAGAAGCGCTCCCCTGTGCACTGGCTACCTATTGGAAGGCAGGAAGCACAATGACCCTGCCCCTCCCTTCCACAGCACAGCACAGCACTTTCCCAGGCTGTGCTGGGGGAGGAAGCACAACCATTTTGCTTCCTGGGCCTCTAAACAGCAGGTAGTGCAGGATGGTAGCAGGAGGACTGTGCAATCATGGTTCATGGACAGGAAAAATCCATCAATGATTTATTCCATGATTGCGACAGGTGGCCACGGGATCATGATGGGATTGTGATGATGTCATGCAAAACCATTGTTGCTATCCCATCGCTATCCTGTTGCCATTGCGGGTTGGGAGCGGGCTGCGGAAATGGCCTATGCCTCATGATACATATAGGGGACTTTTTATGGACGCTCCATATGAAGTGGAATCCTAGATGCATCTAATCTTGCCAGTGGCATCCAGACAGCAGAACTCCTTGACACAGGATATCTAATTGGTTTTCTCCCTAATGAAAAAGCGTTTTAGATACCAGCTAAATAACATTTCATTCCATCCGGCCTTTGGCCTACTTGATCCCAGATATCTTTGGCCATTTTTTTTTCTCCTTCTTCTCTCTTTTGGTTGTTTCTTGCATTGTGTGTTTGAGAACACTGTTGAATGTAAGCCACCGCAGACAACTGCTACACGTAATGAAAATAAAGGATAACAGAACAATTAAAAGTTAGTTAATACAAGCAGCACTGGGGAATTTTTTCATGCATTCTTCCACAGGGCATCTCTTTTCCAGCGTGGTGGTTTGGCAAAACGGCACAGTGGATGTCTGAGAAATATGTAATTCTTCTCTCCACAGGCAAAATAAATCCAAATGGCCTCCCAGCAAATGCAACCGTGTAACCTTTAGGGCCTGTAAGTTCTCTTTGCCCCACCCCCTCCACCCTCTCCTCAAATTGTCAGGGAGTTATATTACCTGCAACAGCTGGATCTAATTAGTACCATAATCACAACAAATATTTTAAAGGTCTCGAAAGTTGTGAAGGGAAATTTGCTTTCCTTGGGGAACCACTTTGCTTTGCACTCTCCATGAACGTTATGTCATGAATGACTCATTCCCATGAAAAAAATCACATGATCCCCTTATAGTTTGAGGAATATGAAAGGAGGAGGGATGAGCACCAAGATTCTGGCCCAGAGTCAAAAAAACAAAACTTTCTCTCTCCCTTGTTGCAGTGTCAGTCTTAAACTGCATTAAAGGGTCTGAGGCATCTTTCTTTTTCCAAACTTTACCCTCGCCCCTTTTCATGTACTTTTGAGAACCGGAGTTCTGCTGAAAGCTAAACGTACTTTTTTGAAAAATCAGTGTTTATTTTCCTAGTTTCTGCTGCCCATTCCATGGATGGTGATCTGATGGGGTGGCCACGTATCCTATTCTACAGAGAAAAATCTATTTGAGCTTTTAGAGAATCTTCTTCTATTTAAAAGTGTCCAGCATTTGAAGCAGTGCTGTGTCCAAGCCTGTCTTAAAAATAAAGAACCATAGGAGGAAAGGGCTTCCTATAGTCCTCTCCACTATGATGAGATGAATTTATATTTAACTTTCTACTAATGATTTCTAAATTTGGATCCATATATAGGGTCTGCAAAATGTATGCAATACTTTCTGGGGGCCCTTTCACACTACACAAACTGAGTGCTATATTCCACCTCAACTGCTATGGCTGCCTACCATGCAAACTTGGGATTTGTAGTTTGGTGAGACACTAGCATTCTGTGGCTGAGAATCCTAAATGTCCCTCCTAAACTTCCAGTCACAGTATTCCATGGAATATTTCCGTGGCAGTTGAAGTGGAATATAGACAATAATTGTGTAGTGTGAATGGACCCCTGCTCACGCATAAGAGATCACCTTGTGTACCACCCTCACCTGATACCATACATTGAATCTGGGGCTCTTTTTCACTAGACAGTTATAGTGCTATGATTCTACCTTAAATGCCGTAGCTTCATCCTGGGACTTGGAATTTTGGGAGGGGCATTTCAAATCCTCAATCAGGGAGTTGCTCTGGTGCCTCTGATCAAACTACAAACCCAAGGATTTCATACGATGCAACTGTGGTAGCCGAAGTGGAATCATAGTGCTATAATTGTGTGCCAAAGAGTCCACAGTTTGTGTAGGAGGAGAGAATATTCAAAATATTCAAAAAACATTTTTCAAGCGCTGAGAAACCCTGGTTAGGAGAAGCCTGGATTGATGACAAACTTTGCAATTCAGGACTTATCTGCACAAAATTTGCAAATGGACTTTTTTGTGCACAGAAAACAGCATTTTTCCCTTTACAAAAAATGTTGTTTCCTGCACAAAAAAATTGAATATGCAAATTTTGTGTAGAATAAGTCTTAAATTGTGAAGTCTTTGAAAACAGTTCAGTTTTTGAAGACTTTCTTACAGCAGGAAGGAAATTGCTAAAAGGACTTGTTGCTTGCTTTGGGATTGAAATCAACAAACAATTACAGCCCTAAGGGTAACAGGCCTTCATGAGCTCCTGTTGTGTAACTCCAGGCCTGCTGGAACTGGATGGGCAAATAATCTGACCTGGTCTAAATGAGATTTCCAATTAACCAGATTATCTGATAGGATTAATGAGAAATGGGTTTCAAAAGGATGATGAAAGATGACATAGATAGGAGTACTGCAGCCTTTTGGAAAATTAGCCCAGCTACTAAAGACCACCAGTTTAGAATGCAAGTTCATGGCTAACCAGTAACATCCTGATTTGCACTGCTTGGCCATTGAAATCTAGGACCAAGGGCTCCCTGTAGCCAGATACAGAGCCCTTTGTGCCAAAGTTCATTGCGTAACACCCTTGGACTGTGGCTTCTTCTCATTGCTTTGGAAATTAGTTTTCCCTCCCAGAAGTACCTCCATAGCCATCTTGGTAATGGAATAAAGCTTGAATAGAGGTCATAGTGGACCTTAAGTGTTGAAGTAAGAAAGCAAAGAGATATATTTACTGTGTAACTAATGTTCTAACCTGAAACATGTTTACTTAGAAACAAATCCCACTTATTTTGACAGAACTTTCTTAGGACTGAAGCCGTGCAGCTCAGCTCTAAATATGTTGACTTGGAAATAAACTCATTAGCTTCAACTAGAACTACATGTTTCATATGCTTAGCATTTCTGTGGCATAATTATTCCCTCCTTTTTCCCCTAAAGGTGTACCTTTACAAGTAGACTGAATCTGCAAGGGCTGTTGGTGACCAGGGTTCTTGGAGATCTTTTGGAAGTCTTTTTCATAGTATAGTTGTTGTAGTTCAAGAAGAAGAAGAAGAGAAAGAGGAAGTTCAACGTAGTGTAGTCATTTGAGTATTGGCCTAGGACTCCAGGAGACTAGAGTTTCAATACTCAGCCATGGAAGCCCATGCAGTGACCCTGGGCAAGACACACTATCTCAGCCTCAGACGAACACAAAAGCAACTCCTCTGAACAAATCTTGCCAACAAAGCTCTTCAAGAGGGTCACCATAAGTCAATGTCAGCATGATAGCACAGAATGAAAAGCAAAACTAATAATAAGGATGATAATGATAACAACAAAAACAAAAACAACTATTCCAGACTCTGAGAATTATTCCTGAACAGACAGGAGATACAGGCCTTAATGGAAAATTCTTTTTAACATATTTTTTCTGATCAGAATGGAAGAGAAATAGGTTTACAGAGAATAGTTTGTCATTTATGAGGAACCAAAAAAGCCTCTTCTCCTATGTGTTCTACTGGAAGAAAATGTGCTTAATCTTAAAGCAACAAGAGTACATCCAAAGAGGAAATCTGGTTGTCATAGTGGGGACAGTTATAAGCTCTATTTTCTATCCTAGGTTGACACAAGAAATTAAAATAGCCCAGAGGTTGAGAATTTGGGTGTAATGACAGTGCAGCTGATGAGGACAGCACAGTTAGCCAGATGGAGAGGCTTCAGCGTTACTTACTGTATGCCAGATCCAAGACCTACCAGTAAGTTAATAGTAGCAAGATCCCAACACCCCTTTGTCCAAAATTGAAATGGATGTTTTATTTCACAGTCAGGGATGGGGAAAGTACTGCAGCTGGGACAGTCCTGCTAAGGATGGAAAGTTGCCTGTTTGAATTGTAGAATGGAGGAAAAGTAATCCAATAGAATGGGAAGAAACACAGTCTTTTTTCTCAGGAAACATAATCATCTGTGACAAACACTATATGCTGATGCAGACTGGCAGTTTCTATTGTATCTGTGATTTGGCAGCTATAGGCAGTAAGTCTGAGTTTGGCCTCAATACATATTCTCAGGTTAATTTCTTTTCCACAATAACTCAATAGGCTAAAACTAAACTTCTGGAACAAGCCCCTAAATGCTCTTCTATCTCATCCATTTCCATCAAAGATGGAGCCTGACCCTCTTTTAGCCTAAAGAACATTCCACCTCAGTTAAGACACCAGCTTTTGCTGTTGTTGTGTGCTTTCAAGTCAATTCTGGCTTACGGTGATTCTAAGGTCAACCTATTGCAGGGTTTTCTGAGAGTGTGTGATGTGCCAAAGGTCACCCGGTGGCTTTCCACAGCCGGGCAGGGAACCAAATCCTAGTCTCTAGGGTCACAGTCCAATGCTCAAGCCACTATACCATTCTGGTTCTCAAACCAACTTTTACTGATAATTAATTCCTTTAAATAGGTGAATCATCACCTCAGTATTTTTGTCTTCCTAGATTCTGAAATCCCAGACTTTATGGAAACAGATAAACTGAGTCAGATTGACTTTATTAATTTTATTTGCAAGTTTCTGTGGAGTGGCTTTCTATTTGTTTGTTAGTTTGTCTTTCCCCTTTCCACCTTGCCCCTGCCCCATTCCATCATTAAGTTGTTTATTTATGTGGCCACCAGACTCAAAGGGATTTTTTTTGTATAGAATTTCTTCCTAAAATCTTAGCCATGTGATAATACTGAATGGTTCATAAGTTAGCCTCTTGTATTCCAAAGACAGTTCACAATTTACAGATAGTTGGGTAAGATGTGGTTATCTCCTGGACTCTGGCAAAGTAAAATTGAAATCTCTTTTCTCTTGTTTTTATTTATGGAGCTGGACTGGAGCTCTGGAATTCAACAAGCAACTGGACAGCAACTAGACAGCAGGAGGTTCCACCTCGTACTGAATCATTGTACAAAACTGCATGACACCATTATACAAAAGTAAAATCATTATACAAAAGGAGAATCCTGAAGTAAAGACTATTTCACCTCCTGCACCACTCTAGCCAACTTATAACGAAAGAAGAGACATGAGGAATAAGTGGAACCAGGGCAAAGATGACAATGAAAAATGGCAAATAATTAGAAATAAAATAAAATGAAATAATAAAAAGTGAATTGGTTTGGAATTGGGATGCTATTTGGGAAGCAAAATCTGAAGGGAAAAATCTTACAGGGGCTCTGCTCACAGCAGAAGGCCCTACCTGTAACTGGATTCTGGAAAGTTAAATGAGCAAAGGCCTTTCCACACTATACTATTACAGAGCTATTATTCCACTTTCATCATGCTGTGGAATCCTGGGGCTTGCAGTTTAGGAGGGGACCTTGAGAATTCTCAGGCAGAGAGCTCTTTGCTCTCAGTAAACTACAAACCCCAGAATTCCACAGGATACTGAAAGTGGAATAATAGCACTATAACAGTGTAGTGCAGAAAGACCCCAAAAATGAAATCAAGGCCCAGTTGCAACACGAAGGTGATTTTAAATCAGATAAAAATTAAAAGGAGAAGCTAGGGACATGGAAAAGTTTGACCTGCAATGCAGAGCTAATATGCTACAAAAAATGTGCAGCTACCCACACAAAATATTTCTGCACAAGAACAATACATTAAGTATCTTTTTTCTAGCTGATCAGCTCATACAATAACTAAAGCAAAATAGAAATAAAGCTAATTTAATATTACTATTGTTTTAATGTGTCTGACCAGAGTCTGGGATGCCAAATTATGGAACAATTTAATCCAATAATGGAGAGATTGAGAGAGAAGATGGAGAGTATAATGATTGGCCTCCTTGCTGTTCTAGTGCTACTGCAAATGAATCAGGCAGAACTGTGGCCCTTTCCACACCTTAACTTTTTCCGGCACTGGGGTGCAGGGATCATGCGAGCAGCCTCTGGTGAGAGGCTCTCGCATCCCTGCTGCTACAGCTCTGCACAAGCTGCCTGCTCGCACGAGGGTCCCGCCTCTTCCTTCTAGAGTGCAGCCTGGGAGTTTCCCAGGCTGTGCTGGGGCAGGAAGCGTGACCAACGCAGCTCCGGAGGCTCTGCATGCCAGGTAAGTGTGTGCGAGGCCCAGGAGCAAAGCGCGATCCACACCATTTTTGGCTTCCAGCCAAAAATGAAAAGGTGTGCGATTGGCACCTGCCGGCCCCTGGAGCATCGTGCAATTGTGAGTGTGTCGTGCAGATCTCTCCTCACAATCGCGCGACACTCCAGGCACCCTTTCGCATGGAAAATGCCATGCAAAAAGGGCCTGTGGCACAACCAAGAAAACTGCTATAGGATGTTATTGATGGGGCTGTTTGGCAACCCCCAATGAATGGCATTGACCACTGTAATAGATCTAACTTTATGGGACTGCTGTTTTGAGCTTTACCTGCTACTAATTCTGTTTGTAAAGTCCCTGTAAGATTTTTACTTTCAGATTTTGTTTCCCCAATAGCACCTCAGTCCCAAGCCAACTTACCTTAATTTACTTCTTTCTTCCCCCTAAATTTGACCTAGGTATTTAGTGCCTTTTTTCATTTGCATCTGTGCTTTTCCTCCAGCTATTCCCCATCTATGTTCCTCTATACCAAGGCTGGACAATTTACTGAGGTCTGAGGGCCACACAGCACCCTGACTGATTTTAGCAGGTTATACCTTTCCCACTCACTGCCTGAAAATTTATTTTTAAAAAACCTGAAAACCCACCCAACCCTCTGGGGGGTTATGAAGTCCAATTTCACAAAGTTCTCCCAGCTATACTATTTTAAGACCAAGGGAGTCTTTAAAAAAAAATCAGGAAAAGAAAAAAAAATCCAGTTTTTCTTCACTTTTTTCTTTAACTAGGTAAGTTCCTGAAAGTTAACCTTCCATTGCTGGGGTTCGCTAGCTGTCCTGTGCTGGGCTGAATGGCATACTGCCAAGTCCAAGCTGAACATTTCTGTTCCTTCCCAACAATCCCTGGTCTTGGACAGTCTCATCATTTTTCTATCCCATCTCATATTCTGGTGCTCTTGTAGCCATCAATGGTCATTTTCTCTCTCCCCAGCACCCTTCCAGGGACTGCAGCCCTCTCACTCTTAGGTCCTCTGCTGCTCTTTTGCCCACCATTTCCTGCCATTTGCTCTCTTTCTTCTGAACTGCCCTTCTGCATGGGGCACATCCCAAATGCTGCAGTTTCTTGTAGCATCCAGGACATTATCCTAATCTTTGCCATTCTTGGATTTATGGTGACAGCTTGCCTCTCAAACTCTGTTCAGTTCTGGTAGGTTGATCTAGAAGTACTCTCAGAATTCCCATCAATGTCTCCATTATCTTTTTTATTCCAGTTCAACTGGGATATTTGCAGGAAAATCTGGATTGCCTGCCCAGTGAGAACTTGGAAAAGTTACTTTTACGGAGTTTAATTCCTCAAAGCCCCTAGCTAGAATGGCCAGGGGCTCCTTCCCTTACCTGCTCTTTCTCTACTCTTGCACAGCCTGCTGCTCACTCGGCTCGGACTTAGGGTCAACCCCAAGAAGTCCCATCTCGAACCTGCCCAGGTTCTCGATTTCATCGGGGCGACCCTTGACGCGGTGTCGGCCAGGGCCTTCCTACCGGATGAGAGGGCGTGGACGTTTTGTCGGGCAGTGTCCGCCGCCTTCCGCGCTCCGACAGTATCAGCCAGGACGTTGCAGCAGCTCCTTGGCTACATGGCCTTGACCACCACCGTGACCTACTTCTCCAGGTTATGTGCGCGACCGCTCCAACACTGGTTCATCAGGGCCTTCGACCCATTCTGGGACGACCAGTCTCGCCATTACCAGCTGCCCCAACAGGTACGTCGATTGCTCCTGTGGTGGCAGTCATACAGGAATCTCCTGTCAGGCATGCCGTTCCGCGAACCCAAGCCATTGGTCACAGTAACGATGGACGCCTCGCTCTTTGGCTGGGGAGCGCACACCGGCGACCTCCAAGTCCGAGTCAGGTGGATGGACGATGAGACGTGCCTCCACATCAACGCTCTTGAGCTGCTGGTGATCCACAAGGCACTGAGAGCGTTCCGTCACCTGGTCATGGGCCACACGGTGTTGATCCTCACCGACAACACGACGGCGGTCTGCTACGTGAACAGGCAAGGAGGCACCCACTCCACCACACTTCTGAACATCGTGCTCAACCTCTGGAACTGGTGCGTCTCACTTCAGATACATCCGCTGGCAGTTCACCTGGCAGGGCAGGAGAACACCACAGCGGATGCCCTCAGCAGGGACACCTCTTCCCACCACGAGTGGTCCCTGTCGGATGAGGCCTTCCAGATGGTTCGGGACCGATGGGGCGAGCCCACCGTCGACCTCTTCGCAACCAGCCGGAACGTGAGGTGCCGCCGTTTCTGCTCAAGAGCCGGCCGTGATCGCCACTCCATCGGCGATGAGTTCCAGTTCCCGTGGGACAAGGGTCTCCTGTACGCCTTCCCTCCATTCCCGCTCCTGGGCTGTGTGATATCGAAGATCCTCGTGGACTGAGTGGACACGATCCTCGTGGTACCGTACTGGCTGAGGCAGCACTGGTTCGGGCCCCTGATCGAGGCTGCCCGGGGGAGGATTCTCAGGTTCCCGATGGTACCGGACCTGCTGTCCCACTCCAATGGCCTCGTGTTGCACCCGGACCTGCCAGTGTTGGCCCTCCATGCCTGGACGATATCGCCGTAGACGACCCGGTCATCGGTAACGTCTTGACCGTGGCCAGGAAAGAATCCACGCGAAGGAACTACCACTACAAGTGGCAGCGCTTCGTGGCCTTCGCCGAGGAACGTCGAGAGCCGGTATCGCCCGTCAACCTGCATACCATGCTCCACTTCCTCCTCCACCAACGACAACAGGGCCTGGCCTTTCCATCGCTCAAGGTGTACCTCGCTGCGATCATGGCATACCAGCCGCCACGATCCCCTTCGGCTGCTCTCTTCAGGGACTCCACTGTCAAGCAGTTCCTGAAGGGCCTTCAGCATCTCTACCCGCCGGTATTGCCGCCGCTACCACCGTGGTCGCTGTCCTTGGTGCTGTCGCAGCTGACGAGGCCGCTCTTCGAGCCAATGGTGACGACGGACAACAGGTTGCTCGCCATGAAGACGGCTTTCCTAGTGGCTGTCACCTCTGCCAGGCAGGCGGGAGAGTTGACAGCACTATGGTGTGACGAGCCATACCTCATCTTTCATAGAGACAAGGTGGTCCTCCGGCCTGACATCTCCTTCCTGCCGAAGGTGGTGTCCAGCTTCCATCTGAGCCAGGACATCATCCTGCCAGCCTTCTATCCTGACCCGACTACACCTCTGGAGCAGTCCCTCCAGTCCCTGGATGTTTGTCAGGCCCTGGCATTTTACAAAGACAGGACTGCAGCCTATAGGCAGACACCACACCTGTTTGTCTGCTATGGCAGGCGCCGGAGGGGCCACAAGATTTCCACCCAGCGCTTCTCCAAGTGGGTGGTGCAGACTATACACCCGGCGTACGATATTAACAACCACTCTGCTCATGTGCTGCCCACCTTAATAAGAGTGTGACCCTATGATTTTTTATTTGCTCCTCTTAATAAGGGTGATTTATGATCACATATTCTTGATTCTACTTACATTCAAGATTGGGATAGTATCTGAAATCCTGTTGATAACTTAATGCTGACAGGTATTTTACATACATCAACACAGGTCCTTTTGTAACCATGCTGTAACAGCAGTAGGAGGGCAACAGAAATGGCAGTTGTTATGGAGGGAGGGCGTCTTACCAGCTGCTGGAACCTCTGCCACTGTTCCTCCTCTTCTACTGATGTAGTTATGCCACCAACTGAATCTGGGCTGATGTCTCAAATGTTCCTGCTTATTTAAGTTAAGAAGAAAAGAGGGAGGGGGCTCTCATGCTGAAGAAATTTAGCCATTATGACTTCATGCTGATGCTGCCCACTCAGAGGAGATACTCTGGCCACTGTGATCTCATGCTGATGCTATTCATAAAGGGACTTCCATTATGCTATTCATAAAGGGACTTCCATTATTTTCTTTCATATTCTTCTGTCTTCTCAAACAGAAGTCATATCTTCCTGGGCGGGTGAGTCAAACCCCAAAAGACTACTAGTATTTCTTAGAGTTTGAGATAACTACCCTCTGATTCTTTATGGCTTCCATCTGCAGACACCATCTCTCTCTGTTTTATCTTCCTACCACTTGCCAATCATTCTTCTAGTAATAAGAGCAATGAAAAAGTCACCCACACCTTCTGGAGCAGTGGTTCTCAACCTGGGGGTCCCCAGATGTTTGTGGGCTTCAGCTCCCAGAAGCCCCAGCCACTATGGTCAATGCTCAGGGCTTCTGGGAGCTGAAGTCTAGAAACATCTGGGGACCCACAGGTTGAGAACCACTGTTCTGGAGGCTCAGAAATCATCAGAGAGGCATTTTAAGAAGGCCCTTGGGGAAGGATAAAAATGAAATTCCCATAGATATTCTATCTATGGGGAATAGAAGCTTAGGAGCTTCTAAGTCAAGAATGAGGGATATGTTATCCTCCAGATGTTGTTGGGCTCCAACAGTTCATCAGCTCCAATCTGCATAGCCAATGTTGATGAATGATGAGCTGTAGGCCAACATCATCTGTAAAGACACAGAGTGGCCATCCCTATCCCTGCTTTCCATCCAAAGAGGATGGCAGGACTAACAATAGAACAGAGCAGGCTAATAACACATGAAGTAAATCTATTCATTTATCTAACATGTATTATAAAGACAGACATGAGAAACAGACTGGTGGACTGGCTGCTTTCACATGAATTTCTATGGATGGCATAGAAAATGCTGCTTTCTGGATTCTCAGAGCACTGATCATTGCCCCATTAGCAAAGTAAGAATTAATACTGAAGAATATATGACCATATGCATGAGATCGTTCAGCCATGAAAAAAGAGAGAAACATTTCTTGACATGGGATGATTCTACTTTTATTTTTATTTTTATTCTATTTTATCTTTGAAATGCTAAGATGGTGTTATTACCAATTATTCCATATATGCTAATATTCTTGAGCAATAATCCTGAAACACTCTTCCAAGGGACTGCCTTCTCACTCTTGCTAGCTTCCATCTGGAGAGACCATCTCTCTCTGCTCTATCTCCTGCTTCTCAGCAATCAGATTGCTACAGAAGAGGTGCTATGGAAGTATCACCAACCCTCATTTGGGGATGAGAAAGCATCAGACAGTGATTTTGAGAAGGCCTTCAGAGAATAATTTTTAAAACTCACAGAGCTAATGATAGATGCTAAAGCTAACGAAAGCTAACAGAAGCTATATGTTAAAAGAGTTTTCTCCCACATTCCTCCAGTGTACTTAGTGACAAGCCAAGATGTGTTTCTGTGCCATGCATTATTCATTTCAAATCTATAATAAGGATTAAGCCCCAAAGCCTTAACCAAATTTACAATTTAACATTGAAAAGAAGAGGAAGCTCTGACATCTTCATCCTTGAATATTTGGTAGTAAAATTGGATAAATATTGGTTGAGGCTGTTTTAAATATAGGCTATTCTGCCTTGGAGCCAAAGTTCAAACCATATACCCTGTAGAGTCCTCTCTTGTCCTCAGTCATTCTCAGTGGGGACTGGATTTAGTGTCTCGTAATCAGACTACTGACATTCCATAGATAATACACCATAGTGTAATACACTTAGTCTATTATCTAGAGGTTAAAGTCCAGGTGTTGGGCTGAATTCAAATTCAATGAGCTATGAAATTCAGAGGTACCCTCTTTCAGTTAAGGATGAGTGAGCAATTCATTTCAATTCATTTCAATTTACCAAAATTTTCAAAATTTGAATACGAAAGAAAGTGAAATGATTAGATTTGTATATCCCCTAGGAATGGGTGAGGATTAAATTTCCATTCATTTTCTTTTAATCAGAATCATAACATACAAGTGTAGGAAAAAGCAAAACTATCAGGTTTGTCATCCATGGGGTAGAGTGAATTTCATTTCAGATCATTTCAAATAAAAATTTGCCTAACTTTGCAAAATTCAACAGATAGCTCTCCTGCTCCTTTCCACTTTAATCCAAGGAAGCTGTTTTGGTTCTAAACTAGTACATGCCATCAGTAATGGACTGAATGAGGGAAACAAATTAAAAATAATCCAGATAAGATGGAGCTGCTCCTGTTTAGTCAAAAGGCAGATCAGGAAATAGGGATTCAGCCTGTGCTGGATAGGGTTCTGGTCCGCCTAAAAGTGCAGGTTTACAGCTTGGGTGTGCTCCTGAACTCATTACTGGTCCTGGGAGATCAGGTTTCAGTGGTGCTGGGGTGCTTTTGTACAATTAATGCTGATGCACCAGCAGCACTTTTGAAATATTGGACCTGGCCATGGTGATATATGCCTTAGTGACATCCCATTTTGATTACTGTAATACTTGCTATGTGAGGTTGCTTCTGAAGAGTGGTCAGAAACTTCAACTGGTCCAAAGAGCTGAAGCCAGATTGTTAATCAGGGTTAGCTAAAGGGAACACACAACTCCATTGTTGAAGCAGCTTCATTATCTCCCAATCTGTTTCAGGGCACAATCCAAAGTGCCAGCTATGATCTAGGAAGACTTATGAAGGTCTAGGTTACCTGATTCTCCCATGTGACCCTACCCATGTTTTGAGATGTTTGGGGAAGGCCTTTCTCTTTGTTCCACCAACCTCACAGGTACATCTGGTGGGAACACAAGAGAAGGCCTTCTTGGTAGCTGATCCCAGGTTCTGAAACTCCCTTCTTAGAGAACTTAGATTGGCGCTTTCCTTGCTATTCCTTTATAAGCAAGTGGAGACCTTGTTGTTTTGGCAGGTCTTTGAAGATTGACTGTTCGGGGGAGGGGAAAGCCTTCCATGTGCTGTGTTTTTACATTTGTTGTACTTTTTAATGGCTTGTTTATAACTTTTAATTTTATTGGTAACTAGTGTATATACCTGGTGTTGCCCAGGATTTTATTTTCTCATAAGTAATACTTGTTAGAAAGATTTGAGATTCTGTGTCTTTAATTCCCCAAACTGTCTTGTCCAGTACCTGTAATCTGTCCTTATATTCCCCAATCCAATCTGTATTCAGAATTATTAACATACATAGGTTGTGTTCCTGGGGGAATAAACTGCCCTCCTCCTTGCTGCTAGGCCTCATCTCCATAGCAACTGGCCAGGGCCAAGAGCTCTCTGGCTGAGAATTCTAAAGGCCTCTCCCTAAACTGCAAACCCCAGAATTCCACAGAATCTTCTCAGGCAGCGAGCCACATGAGGTCTTCGCCTGACACAGACAAACAAATATACAAACTTTGAGTTTTATATAGCAGATCATATTTTTAACTTCTGTACAATGAAAACTTCTTAGCGGGATCTGTTTTAACTTTTGTAAGTTGCCATTAAGTCCCAGACAGTAGGCTGATATTATTACATCGTCATCATCATCATCATCTGCTCATCCACTACACATCCATGAGAATTTCATTTCAGAATTTCTGAAAACTCTCAAAATGTCAATGTGGGAAAAAGCAAAACTGAAAGATTTGCCTATCTCTACTCTCAGCCCTATAAGAATGAAATGGAGAAGGAAAAGAACAAATACACAGTGTGAATATTTGAGAAGAAGGCTAGGGTAGGGGAAAATTATCATAAATAAAAACACAAATAAATGGGTTTTAGTCCCAAAATGCTGCTCTTGAGTGGGGGCACAAAAACAGTTAGGGATGTTTGCAGTGAAATAGCCTTCCCAGCCACAGTTTACAGTCATGTGCCAAAAAGCTCTAGGTCTTAACTTGGACCTTTGAAAATTGCAGAATATTCAGCAACATTGCATATTACCCCATAATTTTCTTTAAAATGCATTACTGGTTTTAAGAGGGTCTTTTGGATACCTACAGTCCTTGGCTTGTTGCTGTTCCCCAAATGTCTCAGAATACTTAGGTAACCTAATACCAAAATCCTGAACTCATTCTTATAGGGCATGCCTATATTGTATCAATGCAAACATGTTTCCTTTTAGCTCATTAGAAACTAAGGGCTCCCTCTGCTGGTTTCCTCAATACATGAACAACTGGAGAATTTTCATTCTTTCCAACAAACTTGGGAAATCTTTACAGACTGCTGATTTAGAATTGCAGCTCAAGTTTAAGTGTCCTTAGATCATCTCTAGATAATATTCTGGAAATGGAATCCATATACTTTCAAAAACGTAGTGATTACTCTGGCAGTGGAAAAACTAATCTTCCTGTTGTAGAAGCACTTTTTAGACCAACTGGGAAGAAAAGATCTCTAGTAAAAGCTTTTGTACAGTCCACTTCATCAGATGTAAGTGGACAGTGGACTTGCATCTGATGAAGGGAAATGATTCTTCTGCTAGAAATTTCTTCTTCTCTATTAGTCTCCAATATGCTACTAGATTCCTTTATTTCTTTTTATTTTTATGCTAACACAGACTAACACAGCTGTCTCTTTCAACTCTTCCTGTTACAGGCTTCCTAGAGAGGAACATTCTTTGGAGTCCAAGAAAAAAAATGTTACTACAATAGTCTTACTCTGTTCTGCTGCACTGCCTGAGTGAGATATTTGTCTCATTATATTGTTGCATGGTATATTCAGTATATTTTACTGAAGACAGCACTGTCCTTTATTACATGTACAGAAGCCAGCTGGACTTGCAATTGAATCTTATTTCAATCAGTGAGACTGAATGCTATCAATGAGAAGGAGGTCTCTCTACCAGAACTCAGGGCAGCAGGCTAATTCAGATTGTTTGGGCCTATTTGTATGCCACCCACAGCTTTGCTCCTCAAGAAAGTGAAATGCCCAGGGAGCTCAAGAGCAATGGTTGGGATGCAATCGTTGCCCCTTAGCAAATATACCTGAGGTGATTACCCCCTTCTGCCTAATGGTAAGTCCATCGCTGCACTACATCTGCCAAGTACCTCCAAGGTTTAGGGAAAACAATGGTTGATCATTATGTGAGACAAGAAAAGTCCTAATGTGTCTCTTTTGAACCACACAGTTCATTTTTAGAAAACCCTGTTTGTGAGAATGTCATGAAAACCTGTAATACAACAGTTCATCTGTAAACAGAGATCAGTAAGGAGGAAGTGATTTGAATTAAGATTGAAAGAGGAGAGAATGAGAAACATAGTGAACCTCAAGTGGTGTGTGATCCCTCTTTTGGAGAGTTAATGGTGGTGGGAGCAGGATAGGGTCAAGGGATCAGGAAAGAGAAAGACTTTGGGTGAGTAAAAAATGGAAATTAGATATGGACTTCAATCCAACATTCCTTCAGTATAGCGTAAATATTTGCATGTGAAGATACGCTATGCTGACACTATTCAATGAAGAACAGCAACACTGTGCAACACATGTCAATGACTTGGTGCCATTGTGCAATGCACAACAGGAAAGTGCAAGGTGAAACTCCAATGTGCAACTGTAATGCCCAGCTGCAGTGTGCAACCCACAACTGCATTGCTTGACTGTAATTGCTCCATGCACAACTTTCCATCTGCCACAATCAGTAGAATATGTCTGTTGTGCCATAGAAAATAACTCAACCTGCACACACAGTGTAATTTACACATGTGTATGCCACTAACTGGATGCCAGCCCATGGTTACAGAAACATTGGGAATCATGCTGCCCTCCAGATGCTGTTGGACTGCAATCTAGGCCTGATGGGAGTTGCAGTCCAACAACATCTTGAAGAACACACTTGCCATCCTCGTTTAATGGGACATGAGTAGGTGGAAATGTTCTGTGGTACCTTAAAAGCTAACATATTTTATTTGGCATAAGCTTTTGTGGATTCCAGAACACATCTCTTCCATAGATCTCCTCTTCCAGTACCCTCTGGTAGAGTAAAAATGGAGTGAATCTCCAAGAATGATGCTACTGTTGTTGTTTTTGCTTTGTTAAAGATATAAAAAGGCCTATGAATTAATACTATGATTCAAACAATAGAGAAGTCTTTCCTTTTCACATGTGATGAATCAACTGTAAGGAATTTAAAGAGTGCTTTAACTGCCATCAGCCTAAATGAACCAAAAATGAGCTGGGGAGACTAAATCCCAGTAATCCCCTTCTGTCTTTCGTCTCTGACATCCAGCGCTGGACAAGAAAAAGGGCTTTGGTCAGCTGTAAAAACCTGGTCCAGATCTAGTGCCAATGTTGTATGACCTACAATTTGCCAAGGACTGGTGCAATGCCTTTAACTGAACTGTAAAATTTTGTATTGGAGTCCTCCAAGGAAAGTTGATGCTGATGCAAGCAATGGTCATTAACAGTTCACCCAAAGCTGGAAAGAGGAAAGTTATTTTGCCAGGAAGATCTCACTGTCAATCTACATTGGAGTAGGCTTGGCCTGGCCACTGGATACCAAAAATCCATCTATGTAGCTGCCAGGTGTGTCTAACTGCCAGATGTTGCTACTGCAATAATGTTGCTCCAGAAAAGGTCAGAAAGAGAAAAAGGAGTTAATTGCATTCATCCCTTGCCACAGGGCCCTTGAAGAAGTTCGTCTAAAAATAACAGAATGGCAATATATTAAACCACATGAATGCCACATTCAATGTCCTCCTTTTTGAAAAGGTTAACCCCGAGTTCTGTGGCAGTTTAACAGCTCTTCTAGCATGAGGTTTTGTGGACTGTAGCCTACTCCAGGAAACGCAAGCTGGTGAGTACCAGGAAAAAAGGGGCAGAATTATTAGTAGGAAACCAGAATGGATTTCTTAGAAGCTCTTGCACAAAACAAATTTTGTGAAGAGGAGGAAGAAGGACCAGACTCAATGATATGGAAGGTGAAATAGGAGTGTAAATTCTAGCTTGATTTGTCTTTCTATGTTAATGGGAAGATTTCAATTTTTTTTCTTCTAGATGGGAGCAATCATGAGATGACTTACTTTTTAAAAAATTGTCTAGGAGAAAAGTTATGCAATTTTGTAAAGTGTATCAGGAAATGCCATAAACATTGTTTCATTGTATGAGCTAATAAAAGGAGCAGCATAGAATGGCTTGCTTGTTATGTCCTTTGGATCAATCAGCCTGCCCTGTTGTGCTTGCTGTGTAGGAATATGCTTAGCATCACACATGGAAAAGACACTAGTTTTGTACCAAAGCAGGACTTTTAACACAAATTACATTTTGCATAACTTGAAAAAAAAATGGAAAAACGCCAGGGCATTTCAGTCTCATGCCAGAAATGTGATCTCTTGTGAGAGCTGCAGAATGCTCACAGTATAGTCTCATCCTGTTGAAACTCTACATTTTTGTGAAATTGTGGGATTAGCAGGAATTTTTCATATGCAAATGCAAAGTGCTTATTGATGCTACATCCTGTGTTAGTTCTCTTTAGAGTGAGTCCCACTGAAGTCAATAGGATTTATTCCCCAGTAGACATGAATAGGATTACACTATGAGAATACTTTGACAGTAGCAGTTCAGGCAGCCATTGACAGCAATTTGAAGATGCTTTCACAAATTGTTGTTGGTGGCTCTGCTCAACCACCAAGCTAAGGTCACTAGTGCAGACCTGAAACTCCTAGGATGCCAACATAAATTAATTGATTTATTATATCCACTCTTTCCTCCAGAGAACGCAAGGGAGCATACATAGTCTTCCTCTACCATTTTATCCTCACAATAAACATGAGGCGGACTTCCCTGAGGCCTTTTTACACTGCATATTTATAGTAGTTTGGTACTACTTTAACTGTCATGACTCTATGCTATGGAATCCTGGGATATATAGTTTTGTGAGAGCTCTAATCCCTCACTAAATTACAAATCCCAGGATTCTGCAGGATACTGAAACTGACAATGGGTCATAGGTAACTGTGGAAATAATCTTTGTGTGTTACCCTGATTTCTGGGGTCCCTTGGGGACACCTCAGTGTGCTCCACGTGATGGGGAATGGAAACTAGCCAGAGCATGAGCTATAGCAATGGAAGAGGCAGGGTAACCTAGCGGGGTCTTTTTACCCAGTTTTTATGGGGTCAGGCCAAGCCAAAAACTAAACAAAAATGTCCAATAAATGATTTTATGGAAGGAAAGTCTCATGCAGCAATGCAATCACTCACACACTCACTCAAGACCTATTAAGAAGCAAAAGAGAGGAAACTGCATAGGAGAATATTGAAGGGGTGTAGCTGGGGTGATAGTGCACCTTTGTCCTGAAGTTCTGGGTCCAGGAGAAACAGCAGAGAAATGGGGCTCAGCGCAGAGAGGGCTAAGGGGATCATTCAATGGATAGAGCAACGGTCTGCTGGGATGACCGGGGGCGATCCAAAGAACTGCTCAAAAACTGGGACTATTTGTAGGGGAAAAAGTACCTGGAGGACTAATCCTTTCCCAGGGAGAACAATGGGTTTTGGAGCAATAACGAAGCTCCACCATGGTAATTTCCTTTGTGTGATGGGATTACAAGGTGTTGCCAAAGTCTCAGGATCTTTGGCTGTGTTAGTTTGTGGTGTGACTTCATGTAAATGGTCCTCGCCTGATGGAATATTTGCTCAACTTGGGACAGACATGCTAATCCCCTCAAGTCGGCTTCCTGAGGCTGTGGACCCTTTGTTTATTGTGGGTTTACACATCTTGAGGTCTCCTGGGGCTACATGACTGGGGATTTTACTGGCCTGACCTGGTTTTCGATCTTTGACCATTGCTGCCTACATGCTCATCCAGTGACCTCTCAGGCACATTGAATCATATTTTAATATCAAAATTGTAGACCCCGGGATAGGGTTTTTCCAGTGGAGTAACAGTGGTGTTTGTCTGCACTCCACAGTAAGGTAGGAGAATTTCTCCTACACACAGATACTCTCTACATCATTAGAAACCAACATTTTTGTTATAATAGTTCCCAATCAGGTAAAAGAGTGTCCATGTATGCGGGAAGCACCCCGGTTCAACACATTCTCTCCACATAAGTTAGAGACTGAATTGGAGGTAGAGTGAGATGGAGTTAGCATGGTTCCCTTTCCATATGTTGATTCAACACACTTATATATTGACTGAAACAGAGTTTTCCTTTTCATTTCCTGTACCACAAAAATTTATGAAGAAGTCTAGAACAGCTAACTTTGCAGCTCTCAGTCTGTATTCACTGTCTCTTTCTCTTTTAATATTATTCACCTGCCACTCCCCGACCAACTGTACTTTACCAGAAGGTTGTTGTTGTGAAGTGTCATCAAGTCAACTTTGACTTATGGTGACCCTATGAATGAAAAACTTCCAACAGCCTTGGTCATAAATTGGCCTGCTCAAGTCTTGCAATCTCCGGGCCTCTTCTTGACTAAATCAAGCCACTTGTAGTGCAACTTTCTTCTCTTCCTACTGCCTTCTACTTTGCCATGCATTATCATCTTTCCCAATGAATTATGTCATCTCATTATAGGTCCAAAGCCTCAGTGTAGTCATCTTTGCTACCATGGGAGTTCAGGCTGGATTTGCTCTTAGACCCAGCCGTTTGTCTTTTGTAGAAGTCCATGATATCTGTAGAACTCTTCTTTCCGGAGGTCAGGAAGCCCCAATCTAATAAAATCTAAGACATGAAAACAATAAATGGAAGAGGTAATGAGAAGGGGTGTTCCTGAGATGGGAGGAGACATTTGATGCCCTGGGGCACACTGGAGACTACACTGCAGTATAAAATCTGGTTTTTTCTTCTTCTTCCTCCTTCTGTCCTCACTGTCTTCACTGCCTTAAATTTAACAGCAGACGCACTGAATTCACTGCCACTGCTGCACAGGTCTTGAAAAAATTTCTCAGAAATTCTCAATACCCATACAAAACAGTGTGGAAGAACAACTGCTTCTTTCCCAGGGAACGGCAGCACATGTGCAAGGACAGGTGGGGAGCTGGCACAAGTGCAAGCCATGTGGAGCCTCTACAAATATTGGTTTGGCCCAGTAAGTGGGGAAACCCAAGTAAGGGAGAGGGTGTATCTGCTGGTAGAGTTCAGAAGGACAGAGAGAACTGGAGCTGGAGAAAAGCTGCAGTTCCCAAGGGTAAGGAGTAGGCCTTTTTCATTTTGAATAAGGAAGCAGTATTTTCAGTTGTGTATTTAGGAAGGAACAAAGGGGTCAGTTCTTTGTGGTAAAATTTCTATATTGTATTTGCTTCTATTTTGTTTTTGTTTTGTTTTGTTTTGTTTTTTTATTTAGAGCTTTGGCATCCAAATGTTGCAATACTACTGAGCAGCATAGCCAGAAGTGTGCAGCAATCAAATCCACACTGGCACCTCACTGGATGCGTGGAACTTTGGGGACGGTGCATACGTGGCAAATTTAATATATAATTTGTTGTATTGCTGTTTAAAATATGTATTGAGATTTTAAGTGCAATTATGTTTGCAATGCTTGATTTAAGTTTTAGAAAGAGGTACACTAGTCACACCTGGAAATCACACAACAAATTGACTGTTCTAAAATTAATCACACACACACATCATTCAATGAACATCATCATCAGATACTGCTCCTCACTCATGAAAGATTCTCAGACTGCTTCTTGAAGGCATGTAAAATGTCAGAAACATAAAAATCTGCAAGAGACTGACTAGCTTGGTTGTTTAAAAAGTGAGGGAATGGCTGCATGGTCCTGTCTTTGATGAGACAAGACTTCTTTGGATTGAGAATGTGGATGGAATTTTATTCCCTCTCCTTTCCTCTCCCCTCTCAGTCTCCAATTTCAGGATAAAGGAAATCCACAAAGAATAATTTTTTTGCCCCTCAGCTTTGCCTACGACATTCTCAGCAAAGAGACAATGTCACAGATAGAATCTCTGGAAATAGTGAAGTGACAGATAAGTGGCTGAGGAGCTCTGAATAACTAAATAAAGTCTTCAGTGTTTTCCTTAGCAAGTAAAGAAAATACTTTTAGCATTTTACGGTCACTTTTGGGGTCAAGGAAAATCTTGAATCCAAATACAACAAACCCAGAAGGCAGATCCTGCCAAGAGTCTGATGGTTAGGCTAGGAGCTCAGCTTCAGGTTCAGATGCTGAGAAGGAAACTTGTTGATGATGGACTTAATTTGCACTTTGCTTAGATCCTGGGAAACTGGGGGCTATTTCCTTTTAAACAGGCTAGATTGCATCTAAGCATGCATAAGCAAACACCAGCAAAGGAGGCTGATAGCAGCTTCTTGAACTGGAAACACAGAAGCTCTGCTGAAGAGGCACTTGAGGTGCCTTTACTTTTTGCATTCCTTGTGCCTTGTTCATTTTCCTAACATCAGTATTCCTTTCTTGAATTTCTGTCATCCCTTTTTGCCAACAGGCCTTTGAAGAGTCTGTAGTTTGAAAAATAGCAACATACAACAATGTCAACCTAATCTACAGGCAACTAAAAAAAATACTTCGAAATCATGTACTTAATATTTCTTTAAAAAAAATTCTTTAAGCAATTCAGCCACACGAAGAAATTCTCTCTCCCTTAAAAAAAATCCACAGTCATCATCACCATCCATATGCATGAGAAATCTAGATGGAGGAGGAAAAGGAGGAGGAAGAGGAGCAGCAGCATTTGTATTACACTGAAGCGTGCTAAAAATGTTTCACATACAGCAAGGATGGCTGTCTTTTGTCCATCTAGACATTGCTGGACTCTTGTCCGTCATTGCAAGCATAGCCAATGAATGATGATAGAAGCTGCAATCCCAACACCATCAGGTGTGTCACCATTTGACCACCCATCACCATACCCTCCAACTGTCCCAGTTTGGGGGAACAGACCCAGTTAATCTTCTATCATCACACTTTTTCAGATGCTTTTAACAATCTCTGTTTCGTTATCCTCCTCCCACCTTCCTCCTTCATCCTCAGCTTATGTCAACTGTTGCAAACTGAGTTCAAAGTGCAAAAGTAATTTGCATTCACTTAATTCAGCAGGGGGGAGAAGAGAGTCTTGTCCTTCCTTGAAGACTCAGGAAAAAGCAAACTGCTGCAGCCTCTCTTGGTTTGTATGTTCTTCCTTATTAATAACATTTGCCATCTTGACCACAACCTGATGTTGCCTGGCCACATATTGTCCTGGTTTTCATCTGTGACATTTTGGATGGCATCCGTCACGTCAGTGCTTCTTAAGCTATATGATATACATCATTTTGTGTCAGTTCTTATCATAATTCTGTCAAGTTAGTCAAAGTACCTTGCATACCCTCCAACTGTCTTGATTTGGCAGAGACAGTCCTGATTAATCATCAGTCATACCACTTTTTCAGCTGCTTTTAAAATGCCCCAGTTTATTTCTCCTCTGACTTCCCCCGTTGTCCTCAGCTTACTTCAGTAGTTGCAAAGTGAGTTTGAAGGGTAGTTTGTGCTGAATAAATTCAGCATGCAGGGAAGACAGGAAGAGGTGGAATCTTTACCTTCCCAGCAGGCTCAGGCAAAAGCAAACTTCTGCAACCTCTCCTAGTTTGTGTGTTCTTCTTTATTAATAACATTTGCCATCATGATCACACTCTGATGTTGCTTGGTTTTCATCTGTGAAATGTTAGCCAAGTATGCCCTAGATCTCCTTTTATCTTGTAGGACAGAGCTTTCCAAACTGTGTGTTGTGACACATTAGTGTGTCGGCTGCAGTATGTAGGTGTGTCGCTCAAATGTAACAGGTGGAGGGGCTGCCTCTTCTGCCATCGCGGTGGGCCAGGCCTGGGTGAAGGGGCTGCCTCTGCTGCCTCTGCTGCCCTGAGCCAAGGAAGACCCCAGCAAGGGTGGTGGCATTGGGGCAGGCCTTGGTGGAAGGGCTGTCTCCACTTAAATTACTTACTGTATTACTGTGTCGCGAAATGATGCATGTCTAAAAAGTGTGTCACCAACATGAAAAGTTTGGAAAGCTCTGATGTAAGAGAAAGCAGAATTCAAATCTTACTTTAGTCATAAACTCACTAAGTAGCCTTAGATATCCCATGATATTTCTTCCTTATCATTAACTTTGGCCCTAGCCTAGCCTACTTTACAGTGTAATAGTCATAATTATCAAGTTTGTGGCATAAATGGCTATATAAATATGAGTTGTTAATAATCCTAATTCTCATCTAATTAATTTCTCTCTCTTGATTTGGTATAATCATTTCATGAAGCATTCACCAATCCAACACTTTTTTTTCCAACACTGTCCTTTCCATTACTCACCTCTTATCTTACATGCACGACTTCTTACCAAGTATCTGCAAGCAATTCTGCTGTTATGAAATAAAAGAAACAGAAAGGGATTGTTACAATCTGGACCCCGCCTTGTGCATTTTCTTATGTCTTCCTTTGGATGTTTTTTTTTTGTTTCATTTTTGTTTTGCAAAACATTAAATACTGATTTGTGTTGCTTAGCAGCACTCAAATATTTTCAGAACATGAGAGAACCGAGAGAGGCCTTTGTTACTGCATTGTACTGCCTATAGTTGCCATGCTATCCACCATCACAAGGGAGTAAAAGCCACACAGAACTCAGTGGGACTTACTTCTAAGGAGAGATGTTTAAGAATGCACACTTAGGCTCAAAAATTCAGGAGAGGATGTCTTATTATGAGAAAGGCCTTAGCAAAGCAAATTTGTTGCCGCTTTCTTGACAGAGCAGATTCAGTGACCACTTCTCTGGTCAATGGCAGTACTGGATGAGACAATCTGGTATCTGTAGTCGAAAAATGATTTTTTCCAAAGCTCTTCGGTTAGGGTTGCCAGGTCAAGACTTAGATTTGGGGGGGGGGATCTGAGATCTAGGTAGAACCCCTAGGTATCAAGGGCAGCCCCTGGTGATCCATTAAGCATCAACCACAGCTGCACTGAGTATGCCACTCAAATATAACATACCAAGGCCACTTCCACACTACACTGTTATGGTGTTATTATTTCACTTTCAACATTGTGTAGAATTCTGGGATTTACTGAGGCCCAGGAGTTCTCTGGCTGAGAATTCTAAATGTCCCTACCTAAACCCCAAGATTCCACAGGATGTTGAAAGTGGAATAATAGCACTGTAACAGTGTAGCACAGAAATGGCCCAAGTCTAATACATGAAGAAAACATTTTTCAAGGCTATGCTCTCACTCTGAGATTCTTCACCCATCTCTACACACAGGAGTCCTGTCTGCCCTGAAGTGCAGCAACCCTGCTCTCTATATACTTACGATGTCCCACAGCAAAGTGGTCAGGCTTGATAGAACAATACATATGGAAGAAGGACTAGGATCATAAATCCTTTCTGACTGTCTCATGTTAATTGTGACTTTTCTACAGGAGCCAGAAACCCATCTACACCCCCAACACATATAGTGCAAGACATGGCAGGGATTTGGAAACCTGGTAATTTCATTTTTGTTGCATTTCTCAGAATTCCACCAATATTCATGAATGTAGCCATGGGGGAGAATGAAGGCATTGCCCCCTCCGAATATGAATTCTGCCTTCTTCAGTCATCAGATTTCTAGCATTGCAAACATTTAAAATTGCAGCTGAGCATTGGAAACAGACTTTAGACATCCAAAGAAGAGAGACAGGCTGAGTTCCCAAGGGAATGTGAACATAGCAAATCTAAGAGTTCTAGGTTGGAATGGCTTTCAATGTCTCACTCTCTGCAATGCTAGAAATTTGGAGACCGAAGGAAAATTTCATGGGGAGAGGGAAAGGATTCTTATTTGCAAGATCATTGCCCTCTTTTTACTCCCCACCCCATACCTACAAACCCTAATTCCCATCCATGTGCCTATGGAAATTTGTGAATATTTCTTATGTGTCTTTATTAATGGATGCATTTTTAAACGTTTGCCTTGTTGAATGAAACGTGTTTATGGACATCTTCCAAGTTTCTTCATTTCTTGTACATTATACAAATACAGGAAAGGGAGGAAAAAGAATCCAGTGCTTGCAATTACCTCTCAATGATGTGAAGCCAAAAGATATGCCTAACTTTCGTTGCTAATCTTGCAGGCCAGGAACTGGATTAATTTGTATTTAAGAAAAAAAAAACATAGTGCGAATTTCTTTTTCTTTCTTAGGTTCTAAATGTACCATTGGGCCAATATAAGACTGGAAGATTGCTGTGGCTTTCATTGCCCACTCTTGGAGTCTCCTCCAGGTATAAGGAAGCCACACACTCCCATTAGCCCCACCAGAAACTTAGCAGCCTTGGTGGTATTAGTGTGGCAAGCAAGGGAGTGCGGCGGGGGGAGGTTGCAGCAGGGAGAGGTGGAGAGAGGAATGGAAGTGGCTTGCATACTCTGTTAGGCCCTTTTTGCACGGCATTTTCGATGCGAAAGGCCTCCTTGAGCGTCGCGCACATGTGAGGAGTGGTCCACACGACGCACTCACATTTGTGCAACACTCCAGGCCCTGGCAGGGACTGCTCACACATTTTTTCATTTTCGGCTTAAAGCCGAAAATGCTGCACGGTCGTGCATTGCTCTTGGGCCCCGCGTGCACTTACCTTGCGTGCAGAGCCTCAGGAGCCGGGCCGGTTGTGCTTCCCATCCAGTGCAGCCTGGGAAGGTCCCATGCTGCACTGCGAAAGGAAGAGGTGGGGTTCTCGCACTAGCAGGAAGCTCGTGCGGAGCCAAAGAAACAGGGAAGTGAGAGCCTCTCTCCAGAGGCTGTACGCGCGAGCCCCACACCTCAGCACCGCAAAAAGGTAAGGTGCAAAAAGGGTCTCACTGTCCCAATTTGACTGGGGCAGTCCCAATCAATCTTCTGCCCATTCCCACTCTTTTGGCTGCTCTTAAATGTCCCACTTTCTGTCTCCTCCTTGCACTTTTACACTTTGTCCTCAGCTTACTTCAAATGCTGTAAACTGAGTTCAATGTGCAAAAGAAGTTTGCACTCAATTATCTCAGGAAGAAAAAGAAAAGGGCGTGGAATCTTTCCCAGTCGCATGGGGGTGGGAGAGGCAATTTGCCCTGGGCGGCAATGTTTTTGAGGCGTCCTGGCCCATAGCCACACCCCTGCACACCCTGTCCATGCTCCTACGCACCACAGCCATGCCCCCGTGTATAGTGGCCATGCCCCTCACACTGAATCCCGTCCCCCCTCCACACACTCCAAGCTCTGCCACTGATCTTTCCCTTCCCAAAAGGCACAAGCCAAAGCAAACTAATGCAGCCAGTCCTGGTTTGTCTGTACTTTCTCATTCATAACTTTAGCCTTCTTGATCACATTCTGATGTTGCTTGGCCATACATGTCCTGGCTTTCATCTGTTGGATGTTGGAGGGTATGGCACAGAACAGGAGGAAGGAGGGTAAGCACAAGACTTCTCACTCTCTGGAAATGAGAACATTCAAACAAAGGAAGGACTCCTCTTTGTTGCATGCAAGTGGCATGTCCTGATATATATTCAAGAATAGTTTAGAATGCAGGTAAAAATAATCTTTATAAAGGATCTACAGTTATTCCTACATATTGATAAAAGATTATTTACTTTACACTCCTGAATTCCTATATCAAGGTGTGCAAACATCTAGAGCCTCCTACTCAGATCACGCACGAAAATTACCACTTTTATGTCTTCATTCTTCCTGGATAATAGGATCACTCTGGAAGCTTTTGGGTTGTCTGCCAAGATTGCCTGAATCGCCTGTGATGTTGATTGAAGGGCTCTGCAAGTAGAGGGGGAAACAGCAGGATGTGAGTGTGACCTAGGCCTTCACATTCACATTCGCTCAAGAGTGGGAATCATGCACACTTTCAGATTTTGCTGGATTGGAACTCCCAGCATTCCTCACCATTGGCTATTCTGGAAGGAGTTGCAGTCCAACAACATTTGGAGGGCCACAGGATTACCATCCCTTAACTTTTTTCTTCTAAAACCCTTTCCCTTCTTCTTACATATTCAGTTTGAAAATGACAGTAACACAACATACCATAACCAGCTCTTTGATATTAGCAAAAGATGTTTCCCCAGTAGTTGTCTGAGGTGCCAGTACAGAACCAGGCATTTATACTGAGTATTATACTAAGCACCAGCATGACAGATAATCAGCAGAGAAAAGATCCGTATATAATGTCCAGACATACCTCAGTTAACAATGCCTCTGAGAAAGAAGCTCCTTTTTACAAAGCCTTTTTTTATGGCCATTCAGCTCCCTTTTTCCTCTATGTCTTCTATCCAACTAGAATTCTTTTTTAGCAGTACCAGAATTGAGAGGATGGTGAAGGAGGGCTGGAGAATTACAGACTTTTACTGTTGTTGTGCACTAGTGAAATTCAGTGCAATAAAGCTTCAACTGAGAAAGAGTGGGATTCCACCTTACCGGTTCTGGTGTAGCCATGTGGGCTAGCCTACAACAGGCAAGGTAAGCAGCAGCTTCCCCCAGAATCCCTTACTGAGTGAACAGCAAAACAGAAAGTGAAGGGGAGAGCAGATAAGCTTGCCTCGCCAGCATTTTTTTAAAAGCATAGATCTATAAATTTGGCCACCAAAATAGAAATCCTAAGGAAAGTAGAAGCTAGTATGGAGGAGGGAATCCTTGGAGGCCTTCTGGAAGAAGCCTTCAAGTGGTCTCTGGAAGATTCTAAATATTTTTGTTTGCCTATGCAAAGTTGCCTGATCATATTGTTTCATTTCACATGTGAATATTGTTCGTTTTGTATACAGAGTCTGCTGGAACATGCTGAACTGCTCTTCTTTTTATGTGGTGTGGGACACTAACTCTGTTCTTTCCATGCTGTCTCTGGTGCCAACTGTTCTGTTAAAGAAGTAATGCCCTGGAACACATCTGCTTTGTTAACTGAGGCATACCTGCACCTCAATAGACAACAAACCCCAGGATGGAACTGGGGCAACTGCAGTGGAATTAAAGAGCTATAATTGTGTAATGTAACAGAGACCTAAATGTCACAGCCTTGCAGACCAGTCCTACACATGTCTAGTCAGAAGTAGACTCTATGTAAGTAAAGAAGGTTTAACTCGAGTTATAAAAGAACTTCAAGTGTCCTGTTTGCTGCACCAAGAAGGATTTCTCTTTCCCACACTGCCTCTGAAATGTAGTTGGTTCCTTCTACATTTTAACTGTTAACATTTTCACAGCACCTTCCAACAATTCCCAGTAGATATTAGTTAGACTCTAAAGACACCAGATCCTGTCTGATCTTGGATGCTGAGCAGGTCAGCCTTGGTTAGTACTTGAATGTGATGCTACCAATGAATACCGGTTCTTGTAGGCTCTATTTTAGAGGAAGGAACTGGCAAAACCATCTTTGAGTATTTCTTGCATAAGAAAACTCCATGATATTCATGGGGTCACCATAAATCAACAAGCAACTTGAAGGTGCTTACACACACATTAGTTAGAGAATGGCAGTCTGCAGTTTCTATATTCAAGAAAGTGTGTGTAAAGCTCCAGAGTTTGCATTATTCCTCAAAGCACTGAGATCTGCAAAACAGAAGTATCTTTGTAGCTAAAATGTAACTTGTATTCCTTACCCCCCTCAAAAAAAGGAAGGGTACTCTGAGTTTTTAAGTAATGTCATTATAAGAGTGTACACTAAGGAGGCTCTTTTACTGTGAACTTTTCAGTTCTCAACAAAGTCATCTGTCTAAAACATAAAGGCTGCCAAAAGTAAACATATTAAGACCTCTTGGAAGACTGAGACAGATGATTTTGGAAGATAATTTTATATTAGGATCTTTGCAATCAGAGTCATAATAAGCAAACCCCATTTAGCAGAGAGATGTCACTCTAGATACTTTTACAGCTCTGTTGTTTTCCTTTTCTCACAGAGTTGGAGCTCTTGAGGTGAGGGGAGGAGGAGAATGACTCCAGGAGTCACACGTTAAAAAGGCAAGATTGATTTCCATTCCATTTGGTGACAGAGTACTGGTATTTTATCTGCAGGAAAGAATAAACACAATCATGAGGGTTTTCCGTAAGCTGTCATGTCCTGTGCGCCTCCAAAATCGCCCCATGATTAGCTTGTGGAAGAAATGAGCCTGTGTCATAAGGACTAAGTAAGTACAGCTGGGGAGAGAGCAGCAACGGATCATCTATGTCCTTCTCAAATCTCAGCACTACATGCAAACAGTCCCTCTATTCTGTCTCTCCAATGGCATGGCTCAAAAGATACACCTGGTGGGCACTTGATCTCAATAAATGCTGTTATCAGCCTCAATAAAGGCTGTCATCTTCCTCCTCCTCTATGAGATGCTATGTAGAAAGAGCATCAAGCCATGAAGTTTAGCCATGACAAGACGCCAAACAATGGGCCAGTTAACTTAAGGGTGAAGCCAAATAGACAATTTAAGGATCAAGTCAGAGAGATGCTATGTGTAGCCGAAGACAACTTGAATTTGTGGGACACAGGCCCCTGGTTCTGTAGAAACAAATGCATGGATGAGGGAGTTGAGTTCTGTGCCCACCCAACAAGGCAATGAGAGCTGTGCAAAGGGAAACCCCATTGTCTTCAGTGACAAATCATAGAGAGCAAGGATATTCCAGTGGGAACAGTAAGCAGGTGGAAAGATCTTGGGCAAATGGTCAGCATTCTTTGGTAACCAGCACACTCAGACTGCTCTGGAGTATCCCTCCCCTAATTTTAGTGTGTTCCTCCCCTAGAGATGGTTGTACTTCTGCAATTATTGAGGTTTCCCCAAGCCTGCTAATATCTCCTCTCTGTGCTGGTGTAGAGCCATTCTGATGGAATAAGCAAGAGCACTCACACCATGGCCTTCGGAAACAGAGGGAAAGATGTTAATACAGGTATACCTCAGTTAACCAAGTAGATGTGTTCCAGGTCATGACTTCCTTAACAGAAACTTTAGCACCAGAGGTAGAAATAGCACGGAAAGAATAGAGTTAGACCTCACACGACATAAAAAGAAGAGAAGTTCAGCATGTTTCAGCAGACTTTTTGTACAAGACTAAGGCCATTTCCGCCCTACGCTGTTATAGTGCTATTATTCCACTTCCAATAGCCTGTGGCATTCTGGAGTTTGTAGGTCACTGAGGCCAAAGAGCTCTCTGGCAGAGAATTCTAAATGCCCCTCCCTAAACTGCAAACCCCAGGATTTCAAAGGATGTTGAAAGTGGAATGATAGCACTGAACTGTGTAGTGTGGAAATGGCCTAACAATATTTGTATATGAAATGAAACAACACAGTCAGGACAGTTTTTCATGGGTAAACAAAAACATTTAGAACCTTTTAGAGACCACTTGAAAGCTTCTTCCAAAAGGCCTCCAAGGATTCCCTCCTGACACACACTTTTACCAGCTTTCCTTAGGATTTCCATTTTGGTGGCCAAGCTTATAGATCTATGATAGCTGGAGAGGAAAGCTTATCTGCTCTCCCCTTCACTTTGTGTTCTGCTGCTCACACATGCTCAGTCAGGGATTCTGGGGGCAGCTACTGCTTACCTTGTTTGTTCTAGGTTGGGCCACATGGCTACAGCAGAACCAGTAAGGTAGAATCCCACTCTTTCTCAGCTGAAGCTTTATCACACTGAATTTCACTAGCGCACAACAACAGTAAAAGTCTGTAATTCTCCAGCCCTCTTTCACCATCCTCCCAATTCTGGTGCTGCTAAACAAACAAACAAACAAACAAACAAACAAACAAACACTTCTAGATAGATAGAGGAAAAAGTGGAAAAGGGGGAAAAGGGGGACTGAGTAAAAAAAGACTTTGTAAAAAGGAGCTTCTTTTTCAGAGGCTTTGTTAACTGAAGTATGCCTGTATTTAAACTCTTTATCCAGAGAGCATTAGTGCTGATATTTAAGAAAGTTTCTTAAAGAATGTCAAGTCTCTTATCAAGCAAAAAAGCCCAGACTTCTGCAGTTAAAGTGGTATCAAAGTCCCATAATTGTAGAATGTCAAAGAGAGGTTACAATGGGGCAAACCCCATTGAACAAAAGAGGAAATATGTATGAGTAAATATGCACAAGATGGCACTGCTTTTCCCAATAAAAGTGGTTGTGCTGAACATCCAGAATGCCCAGTGTCTCAAAGTTGCTGAGGAATACTGTCCCCTCTCTGAAAGGTAAAATCCTATTAATTTGTATCACAGTGAACTCCAAACTCTTGAAAGCAAAGAAAACAAAATCTTAGAATTGGATTGTTAAGTAGAAATATTATCATGAATATCTGACCAGTTATGTATGGCTTCACTCAAAATCCTCAGCTGTGTCCCACTTGGAATAAATATGATAACAAACTCCTATGGTGTCATGATCTCAAAACAACAACAACAGCACAAACACAAGCATCCTGCTCTCTTTTGAAAGCAAATGGTAATTGTTCAGCCCTCCAAAAGCGCACATAGTTCTGGGGCTAAGCAAACATTACAAGCAAATGGGTGCAAAGACCTCTTAACAGCCATGTGATTATAGAGTGAAGATACACTGTGACTGGCTAATTTACAGCAAAGCAGTAATTACACCTTAGCCCGTTCCCTACCCACCATTTCTCCATTGTTTGTTATTCGTACATGCATTTTTTTTTCCATTTCATTCATTCACTCTCTCTCACACACATATACATAGAGAGACAGGAAACATAGCCAGGGAAGCTGTGTTGGCCATGCAGCAGAACACAACAAAATTCAAAATCCACAGAAGAGTGGTTCCTTTACTGCCACCAAAATGCACAAAATGCATCATACAAACTTTCAAAGCGTCACTGGTTTCTTCACCAGGCAAAGATGTTTAAAATCATAATGGAGAAGAAAAGTGGTGATATTACAGTCACAGGCCTACATTTTGTCTCAGATAGTATTTCTGTTGTCAGTTTAGGTGATCTAGAGGGAGATCACTGCAGGCAGAGGCTTCTCTCCTTCTTAGCCATGTGGACTCTAGGGAGAAAGGGCAGTAAAAGACAGGTAATAAAATTTTAACTCAATTAGCAATAGAAAAGTAACTTCCCTTTGATATCCAGGCTGCCCCTGTCCTGAGAGAGGTTATTTTTTAAATTCACGTCTGTAGGACACAGAATTGGCTCCAGATTTTAGTCCAGATTTTAAATGAGCTGTCCAAGACACTGAACCCTATCTCCCAAACAGGTTCAGTACATAAATTATGGAGCAGATTTGTCATCCCACTGACATGGAAGCTACGGGTTGCCACTGCTTTTAAGGAGTTTCATTCTTTGAGATAAGGATGAGCAGAAGGTAGATCTGGATCCACTGTCAAGTTGCTGGGCAATCTCCAGCTCATCAGCAAGAACTTTTGACTTCCAGACCAAGCACATTCAGATTGACCAAAAGGACCAGAAGTCCCAGATTTTGTTCTTGACCTTTCCTATTTTATTTTGAGATCTATACACATTTTGCTTATCCAAAATTTTTTTCTCTCAATTCCCAGTATGATCAAACACTTTCTATACCACCACCCCAGGTCAATTTATTTTTACCCAGTATAAAATCAGAAAGAATGGGAACAATGACACAATGACTCTCTGCATCCCAATCTAAATTATATACTGCTGAAAATAAAAAAAATCTAAGAAAACTAAGAGTGGTTCTTTATAAGATATGATTGTGAGCTCCATTCAGTTTGGTACATAGAATGAATGGTTTGGACTCAGAATACTTGAAGTTAAAGTGCATATCTCTTGTATAATCTTCAACAAAGATACCATGTTCATGAAATCCCCATACTCTTTCATTAGAAATTCCTCCAAGGAAGCAGGGGAACAACTTTTGGGGATAATTTGGAGCAAAGAAGTTGCATGTAGAGAAGACATCTGTATGTATACACACAAACACACATACACACATACACTCTACACAAGTAGAATTTGGCACCCTCAAGTTAATGTCAAGGCCTCAAGGCCTGGCACAGCCTACTATTGACACCTTCCTGGAGCATCCTTAGGAAAACAAAATAAAATTCCAATCAAGAGTTGGCAATGCCATGTTATTTTCCCGTAATGTCACACTGTAGTGTCACTTGGGGGCACTGTCAGAAAATGTCACTTTTTTAACCATAAATTCCAGGCTTTTCTATCCAGCATGGACAATGGCCATGCTAGCTAGAGGATTCTGAGACTTTGTAATCCAAAAGTTACTTTTTCAAGCTTGACTATGGTGCTTAGGAGAAAAAATAAAATGGTGTTGCCCAGTACTTGGTGCTAATTCAAAGCATTTTACCTTCTTCTGGTGACGTTGCTCATTGCTGCAACCAAGACTCAGAGAAATAAGAGAGGTTTGGTACGAAGATCCTGAAGCCATCTTGCTGACTGAGGGGATGAACAAGATGTGCCTTTCCTTCATCCTTCATACAGAAGTTGATCGGACTCCTAGCTGAATTGTACATCAATACTAATGATGGGACCATCTTTTCCATCATCCCTGGTAGAAGCAGGTTAGTTCAGTAGGTTCCACTCTACCTCATAGTAGGTAGTACTAACACAGATGCTTTTCTGTTCTAAATCATTCCCACCCTGAGTTGTTTTTTCTCTAAAAAAATAAAATAAAATGATAACAATTTTGTTACACACATCTGCATGCAATGTTTAAGTCAGGCCCTGATGTAGACACTACATTCAGGTTCTGGCTGAAGCAGAAAATGTTGAGAAAGGCAAGCCCAGAAGAGCATTATGTCCACTGTCTGAGAGCTGAATCCCACGGAGGTTGGAAACAGCAATCTAGGACAGCTGTGAGTATGCTTAGTATTAATATCAAATATAATGGTAATTCAAAACAGAATCTTTTGGGTACAGATCTGAGCTGTGGAAGCCAAGTTATGAAATGATATTAGCATCTGGATCTTAGAAGCAGCTAAAGAGAAGCCTGCCAGCATTTGCCATATGTTGCATCTGTACAGAATATTTAAATACGTAAACACAACAAGTTAATAAAGGGAATTGCAAGATAAATACTTCTCCCTGTGCTAGTGGCATGGCAAATTCTCAAAACAGTCAAGTCCAAATGGAAAGTTTCAAGCTGTGAAAGCCGAGGTAGGATGGCAGAAGTCTCTCTTTGTTGTGCCATTTATCTGCTTTTCAGATGCCAGCAAACTTAAAGGAACCATGACAAACATTGATGATAAGCTCACCTTGTGATCAAGGAGAAAAATAAAGTGGAGTTGGCCAAGTTCTCCCAGCTGGTTGCTTAAAGAGGGGCCACTCTAGGGAACTAGAAACTACGCCAGACCATTTCTTTTGGGGTAAAACAGCACATTTGGAAGTGCAGGCCCTCTTCATGACAGCCCACATAGCCACCTCCAAAGGAGAGTCCAGAAAGGATCAAAAGGCCTTACCTGAATCCATATTATCAACCAGTTCTAGCAATCTTTGCCTCTACCAGAAGCTAGTTTTATATTTGTTTGTTTGTTTATCATAATCATTTACAGACTGCTTTTCATTATTAAAAAAAAATAAACAAGGCAATTTACAAGGTACAGTAATACAGTAAAAACAATCGTAAAACACACAGCAAAAGTTTGGCGAACTCTGCACTAAAGCACAGTGTGTAGGAACACCCATGCCAATAGGCATGTTTGAAGGAACTTGCAGATCGCCCACATTCTAAAAGCTAATGGCTCTATAAAGCATACTTGTTTAAGAGGAAAATTGATAAACAGGTTGGAAGGAACACCACATATTCTCCAACAGGAATGATTCCCATTTTAAGGAACAGACCCATAGTAGCATGGGATCTTATCATGAAAAAGTGGTTTCCACAGCAAAAGCAGTACTTATAAATAAAGCCAAGAAGTGAATATAGAGGAGGAGGGACACTTCATGGGTGAGAAGCATCAGAGTTTATTCCACAGAAGGAAGAGACAATGATAAAATGGTGGCACCAGATAATGATGTTGTTCTCCACTGGCATTGCTCTTTTTCCATCTAGTCCATGCATTATCAAAGGCCTCGCATAAGTCTTGCATGAGTGGAGAAACCACTGCCACATCATTTTTTATGTACAGTAGTAGATGTTCATTAGCAGTCCCCATAGCCATATTTCCAAGGCCATCAAAACTGCAGGCAGCTGCGCTGAGCAGGATCAACTAATGAGCATTATCATAATAGTCAACAAGAATAGCCTACCTTTTCCCCAAAAGCAGAACCAAGGCAGCTTACTAATGAAGACAAATACAGTAATGTATAGCTAAAACATATAGAAGACTAGCATTAAAATATAACTGCACTACCAGTAACGTTAAAAACCATTTAAAACATGCTATTACAAATGGGGAAAAAATGTCATTTCAAAACAATACAGTTTTAAATACAGCAAGGAGGGAGCCATTCTGGTCTCTTTACAAAGAGAGTTCCAGAACCTAGGAGCAGCCACTAAAATAGCCCTGTCTTACCTCCCCAGCAGAAGTGTCACAGGTAGTAGGACTGAGAGAAGGGCTGCCCAGAGTTGTAGCAGTTTTCATCTCTACCAGAAGTTAAGGTTGTAAAGAACACTTGGAAATTTTCTCATCTACAACCAGAAAGGATATCTTATCACAAAACGAACACCCTGTTGAGAAAATGGCCAGCCACCATGAGGTTTTTTATAATTTGGGACGTTTTGCCAAGAAAAAAAAAGTGCAAAAACTTTATAAAGTTTAGGGCAAAATCCTGTTTTGCCCTAAAGTTCTGAAGTCTGAGAAATCATTAAATGTGCAAAAGCTCTGGTCTCTTATCTAGCAGGGAGAAAAATTTTGAAATTATTTTATTCAATGCAGAAATAAAGTAAGTGAAGATTTACATCTCTACGAGGACCAGGTGCTTTGTAAAGTTAATGAATCTTAACTAACCATTCAAAATCAAAACACTAAAAAATATTTTTGTGTTACTGCAGGGTCAGCTTACAACAATCTAATGTTGCTGGGGGGAAATTAACCGCCCCCCATCTGCTATGAAGATCACACACACACTCAAAGGGGACAAAGAAGTCTGAGGTGCTGACATCATCCTTGCTGATCCTTCCAGGTTATGCAAAAAATGCTGAACCACATGAACTCCCATCATTGACCAACATCTTCTTGTTTGCAGGTGGACCAACTCAGAACCTCAGATGTTGAGGAAGCCCATGGGAATGAGCAGAAATTCAAGAGAACAAGTGCCCTTGGCCAGTATGACTAAGCAGCACACTCTGCAAACAAATATGCACAAAGGACAGCGGTTGCTGACAGGTATGAAATTATTCAGAGCCAACCAGCCTGCTCCAAGGCTCTGAAGTAATTTCATAAGCAAGTAATAGAATACAGCAGGGTATGAACCATGCTATATCATAATCTGAATGGAATGCTGGGAGGTCATTCAAACAGTTTGATCACCCAGACTTAACAAAAATGCCACTTGCAAAACTTGGAAGTTTTGGAAAATGAGAGCGTGGCTGGATCAGTGCTGTTGTCTAGATCTCCAAATTCAAAGCAGGAGTTGTTCCTATCTGAAGCCAAAGATTGCCTGGTTCAAAGCAAATCACTTTCAGAGACCTTTGTTTCGATAAAGGGATGGCCATTCTCCATGGTACACAGTCTATTTCCCTGCAGCTGAGCCAGGCTAATGAATCCTAAATTACATTTCTAATAGACCTTATCAAATATCTAAAAATGTATGCTACAGTGGAAAACCAAGAATCTCCTTGAAACTATCAGGAGTTTAGACCAGAATTCAGAAAAGTCCCTGTTTTGGACTAAATCCCCAGCTACCATGGGTACTGGCAGTGGCTTGTGGGAGTTTTAGTCCCCAAAGTGATTTGTCCTAGTTCTAAAATAGCCACCACATTTGTGTCATGTTTATTTGGGTTTAGTTCATTTTTTTTTAAGGGAGAAGCACTTGTAGTTTCTCCAAGGAATCATTTCAAATTAGTAATGTTTGATGGGCTGTTCAGAAACTATTCCTTCAGTAATAGCTTGGTAAGGAATGCTTCAGCCACAGAACATGTCAACTTTTGTTTTCTGCCATATTCCATTTTTAAAAACTTCTTTCTTGTCCCCAAATGCAAAGAAAAGTGCAAGTTCTGGTAACCTCTTCTACAATGAACTGAAACAAAGGCCTTCACCATCTACACCAGCCAAATTCAATGGGTACAGCTATTCCCAGCATGAAAAGGTCCAAGTTTGCCTACCTTAGAGGAATTAAAGATGATAAGCCTACAGGGGAAAAAAAAAGAGGTTGCACATTTCTAATTCTGTGTGAAAATTATTGAATAGGCTAGACTTCATACTCAAAATTTTGAGAGTCAAGCATTCAACCCTTCAGCCTTGACGGATAGATCTCTCAGTTTTGGTTTCTTCCAGATTTCGTTTAAAAAATAAAAAATAAATCTCAAGTTCTTTCCATCCTAAACATGAAAAAATGAACTGAACCGAAAATCTCATACACCCCAAATCATCAATCAAATTAATTCATACATTTCCTGCTGTGAATCCTCTTTCTAGAGCCAAGTGAAACATGTTTAGGGAACTTGAAATTCTGCAAGTTGACATGGTAGAACATTGAACATGAATGCTCTTTCTTTTGCAATACTTTCAAAGCTCCATAGATATATCGTTTGCCATTCTTTACTTCCAGAAACTCAAAATCAGAACCATTCAATGGCCAGTGTCATAAAACAAGGTGCTTAAGATAATTTCAGCATGTTATTCCTGTTATTACCAGGTTTTATTCTGTTGGCAAAGATCCACTGAGGTGGTGGTTGTGCTGACAGAACTGCTTCCTTCAGGGAAAGTAAGAAAGGACATCTCTCCTTCCACTCCATACTTACATCCCACCCCTACCACCATGAAACCTGCTCTGGAAAGCTTTCAACCTATCTGGAGCAGAGTTTCAGGTGGAACAGAGGGCTGCAGGATCAGATCAACACAAGATATTTTTCTGCCTAACATATACAGCAAATAAAGTACCTAGTACCAAAGCTGGCCAGGTTATTTGGGCACATCAGGCAGGAAATTGTACAAGTACCTCTCTCCATCCATGGCAATAAAAATACAATGCCAGTATATTGAATTGCTGTTTTTAATAAGCCCTTTCATGACACCCCAAATCATCTAACTCTATTCCACATGTCCACATCTCTAGTAGCTGCCATTTTCTCACATGCAGTATCCTCCAAAAGACATAAAGGAATCTAGTAGCCTCTTTGAGACTAAAAGGAAAGAAGAATATTCTGGCATACGCATTTGTGGGCGCAATCCACTGCACTGGATATATACGCAGACTGAATGTGCAGAAGTTTGTGCTAGGAAGTTCTTCTTCCCTCTTAGTTTCACATGTGCTCTTGGAGTCCTTTATGTCTCTTTATATTATAACAGGCTAAAAAGGCTGTCTCTTCGAATGCTACTACATTATCCCCAAGGTATTGTACAGCATGCAAAATAAGGACTGGGCTGCTAACATAGGGGTTGGTTGCAGCTACTTGAAGTGGTAGCAGGGGAAAAGTCTTATGTGAGATAAGGAATAAGCTTTGCTACTGTTACAGCTAATGGGGAGCCACAAATAAGGTGGGAGCTCATGCTGATGCCATGCCCCCTGCCTGGAGAGACAGGCCTTTGTCCCCTCACAATGTTGATGCTGCTCATATGAAAGAGAGACACTGCTCCCTTCACCCACACAATGGCAACTGAGCTAACACAAACAAGGTGCTTTCCATATCCCTGAACATATATGGGCTATTTTACTTTCTCCCTTATACCCCAGGTGAGTTATACCAGAAGAAATCTTACATACATCAGCATAGGTTCTTTTTCAGCCATGTTGTAGTGGTGGCAGAGGCAGCAGTAAAAGATATCTCCAGCAGGTAATAAAGCCACTGTGTTTGCTCCTGAACAGCTTATAAGCCAGCAGGGCAAATTTCTCTCCCAAGTATCAGTGTTATTCTCCTTGTTGTTCCAGCACTTATAGCCCCTTCTTGTCTGGCAATATTGACTATTACTATTCCCCTTCTTCCTCTTCTCCCTGCTTCTCTTTGACTTGTGTAATTATGCCAGCCAGCAGATTTTGGCCAGTATCTCCAATACTCTTGCCTGTTTCAGTTAAGAAGAAGAAAAGAGAGAGAGGTCCTATGCTAATGAAACCTGGCCGTTATGACCTCATGCTGATTCTGCCCACTCAGAGGAGAGAGACTGGCTGTGTTATGACCTTGTGCTGTTGCCTGCTGTCTATAAGAGAAAGCCTGGCTATTGTAATTTTACAAGGCTAATGCTGCTCACCTGAAAGAGACACACTGGTATGTTGGCTCACAGATTGGCAACCACTGTCATGAGAAAGATGCCCTTTGCCTCCCAAATCACAGAAGGACTTCCTTTACTTTCTTTCATATTGTCCCATCTCTAAAATGAAAATCATGTCTTCCTGGGCAAGTCAGTTAGAACCCAAAGTCCACTAATGCTTCTGAGATAGCTACCCTCTTAGGGCTTTTCCACCCTACACTGTTATAGTGCTATTATTCCACCATCAACATCCTGTGGAATCCTGGGTTTGTAGTTTATGGAGGCCCAAGGGCTCTCTAGCTGAAAATTCTAAATGCCCCTCCCTAAACTACAAACCCTAGGATTCCACAGGATGTTGAAAGTGGAATAATAGCACTAAAGCAGTGTAGGGTGGAAATGGTCTGAGTCTTTATGGCTTCCATCTGGAGAGACCATCTCTCTCTGCTCTTTCTGCCTACCATTCGCCAATCATTGCTCAACTGAACAGGAGCTATAAAAGAGTGACCCACCTCTGCTTGAGATGGGAAAGCATCAGAGACCTGTTTTAGAAGGCCTTAGGGAGGAATAAAAATAAAACTCCTGTAAAATTGGGAGTTGGAGTCTCAAAGTCAAGAATGAAGAACATGTAACATGTAACCCTCCAGAGATTGTTGGGCTCCAGCTCCCCATTAGCTCCAATCAGAATAGCTAATGTTGATGAATGATGAGTTGTAGGCCAGCTTGTTTCCAAAGCAACCAAGTTCCAATCCCTATCCTAGATTTTACTGCTCTCCATCCAAAGGTGATGGCAGGGCTAACAATAGAACAGAGCAACCTCACAGCAGATGAAGCAAATGAGTTCATTTATCTAACATGCATTACAATGACAAACATGGGAGACTGGTGTCCTGTTTGCTTCCCAAGAATTTCCATGGGTGGCATAAAAACTGTTGTTTTCAAGATTCCCAGTGTACTGATCATTGTCCTATTAGCTAAGTAGGAATTAATACTGAGGAATATAAGATCATAGACATGAGATCATCCAATCATGGAGGGGGAAAAAGGAAAAATTCCTTGAAATGGGATTCATTTTATTCTGTTTTATTGGAAATGCCAAGATTGTGTTGTTACCAATTACTGCAGAAATCTGTATGTTCTTGAGCAATAATCCTGTGAGTTCTGAAACACTTTTTGGTGAAGTGGCAGGATTTACCCCGGTGTCATTCCCAAAGTTGGATCTCAGTGTGAGATCTGGAAAGTTTGCTCCACAAAATATTTGGGAAAGTTTTTTGTTTTTGTTCACAACTCCCAGAATTCCCCAGTCAGCCTGGCCAGTGGGATTCTGGGAGCTTTAGTTCAAAAAAGTAATTTATCCCAGCTGTAGTCTATTCAGGTTTTGAGGCAATTCCAGTCATGGACCCAACTTGGGCTGACTGTGGGAAGCCTGTTTTTCCTTCCAGCCTCTGGTTTAGTGACAACACCATTGCTGGATTCTTGAGTTTGCCCTTTTCCTCTTAGGCATGACGTGCAGAGCAGGTTCTGCCAAAAAAGTAACATCTAACCATGCTGGAAGTAATAGAGAAGTGAGTGTGATTCAACATGGATCTATGGGGCCATCTGATACGGACTTGGGGTTTTGCTTATTGCCAAATCACTACTTTGTGCTATTTAACCACTTGGAAACCAATTTCAGTAAGCAAAGTTGATGAGCCAATGAGGCATCTTAAATCTGCAGCTAGTTGGAGCAAAGGAGATCACTGAGCAATGTGATAACATTGGCAGGAAAAAGTACAGTTCTCAAATTTTCGGTCAGCATCCAAATGAATGAGCTGTTAATAAGGTAGAAGGTTTCAGGCTCACAGCAGGATCATCAAATGTTTTGCAGACCTAAAAAAGATTTTGGAGCTATTATAGATTTCATCATATTAGTCATTACACTTAAAACATCTTGATTAGCAACTTTTAAAGTGATGTAACATTTTCTAAAAGAATTCATAACATTTTTAAAATCATGATACTTCTTTTAAAAGAAATTAAGTTCCTCAGAGGAAAAAAAAATATGTTCTGTTCCTGTAAAGACCCAGGTATATTGATAGCACAATATAAACAAATGATAATAATAATAATTTGTAACACATATCAATATAGAAAATCAGATAAATACATCTTGTATTTGGAGTCTGAAAAGAAAAAAAACAACCTACATCCAAATGAGAGTTCGAAGTATGTTCAACCTATTGAATCCATTTGATTTACACAAGAGTTGACTTAGCATGCAGCAACTGATTTAGTGGGTTTTTCTCTAATCAGAACTAAGCATCTGGATTTATGCCAACATACCTAAATCCTTCATGGAGTCATTAGACTGTGAAGACCTCTACTTTGCAAAAGCCATTGTTTCTACTTATTGCAAGCTTTAAATTGCTATACTTGAAAAACATACCCTCCAGCATTTCACAGATGACAGTCAGGATGTGTGTGGCCAAGCAACATCAGAGTGTGGTCAAGATAATAAAAGTTACTAATAAAGAAGAATGGACAGGAGCTGGGGTGCTGTAGCAGTTAGTTTTTGCTTGTGTCTATTGAGAAGGGCAAGATTCTGTATCCCCTCTCCTCTCCTCCCCTGCTGAGTTAACTGAGTGCAAACTATTTTTGCACTTTGAACTCAGTTTGCACCAAATGAAGCAAGCTGAGGACAAAGGGGGAAGTGGACGGAAAAGAGAGAGAAATTGGGTTATTTTAAAATCGGCTGAGAAAGTAGGATGATAGAGGATTAGCTAGGACTATCTCTGCCAGATCAGGACAGTTGAAGGGTATGGAAAAAAAGCAAAGAAGCTACTATGTATCATCTTTTCAACTAATTTGTATTCTCTTTTTTGTCCAATGTACACTTGTGAAGTTTGCTGTTTAAGAGCACTTGGTGATGGAGGTATAAAATGGGATTTGCGACATTAAGAACATTTATGATTGCTAAAACACAGTTGTTCTGAAAAGAAAGGACCTTCTGTGGGTTTATTTAAATTACCCAGGCCAAAATATGCAGAAGAACATGATGGAGGAAAGAAGATCTCCTTGAGGGAACCAAAGAAACTCATTACTAGCTATTTTTGCTGGGAGGTTGTGTAGATATATGGGCCCTCCCTCTTGCTCAGTCACTCGGATTACATGTTGTTCAGTTATTATCAACTCTAACATGAGTCTGGGTTCAAGTGTTGCCATCCTGCAACAGTCCACCAGTGAATACTATTCCTCAGTTTTATACATACGCAGTTGTGCCATTGTCTGATTACTAATTTAGTCCTAAAGTTGATTAGAAGGACCAAACAGAGTACAGCCATTTAAGCAACTGCTGAATAATAAGACAACATTTATCTAAATATAATTGATTCAATAGGTTTACTCTAAATGGGGCTAGCTGTTGTATGGAGGCCTGAGATTGCAGTTCTATATACACTTACCCAAGAGTACACCCTGTCAAACTTATTACCTCCAGTGACCATGCTTTCAGTAAGACTGAATCTGAAGTCCATATTTGACCAAAGATGGTCTTTTCCTATTTCTTTAAGCTCTTTAAAGTGTTCCTTTCCATGTCTTTATAACATAGCTAGCAGACATAATACTCAGCATTACTCTATTTTGTAGAACTGGCAGACAATATAGCATCCAAGAAGCTCTAAGGTCAAAATATTGCCCAGTATAGACTTCTTCTATTGCTTTGTTCTTTTCTTATCCCTTGCACTTGAAGGTTTCATTCTAGTCCTTACATTCTCCATATATGCCAGATGATGTCTTACCTGTATTTTGAACAATAAGGTCAAAAATGCTGCCATAGCAATTTTGTCTCCACGCTGCCCTCTAGAGCATAAAGCTAACAATGATCAAATTTCAGCCTTTAGTTTTATTTCCAGTACAAGCGTAGTCATGTTTACTCAGAAGTAAGCCCTGTTGTAAGCTAGATAAGCACACATAGGACTGAAACCTCAATCTCAGTTGTTATGGTATGATTCAGACATTATAATATCACAAATGTGAAAGGATTAACATGTTTCTTTTCGGTCTGCCAGACCGCTAGCTGGAGCTCATCCTGAAACTCAGCAATGCAGAAGCTCAGAATCAAAAAATTCAAGTCATTGCAGAACTTGGAAAAGTTTTCTTTTTCTTTCCTTTGTTGTTTTGTTTTAGAATCTCCCAGCCAGCATGGTCACTCTTCCAAGTCCTGCTTCAGTGTCTAATAAGTATGCATGGAAATGTTTTCCAACACATGTCCAATAGTGTCAGGTGAGAAGTTCAACCTGCCCCACCTCACCCAAAAAAAAAAAAAAAACCAAAAAGAACAAAAAACAGAGCTTTCTGTCACCCAGAACCACTACAAATCTTCACAACTTTCCTCTTGATTTCCAGAAACTGTCTACCATTTGTTAGATTTTACAGGTCTCAGATGGGAGAGTTGGCACCTAAGTTGGTGGTCAGGTAGCACTTTGGCAAGAAGGAGCAGATGGCCAAGGAGGCACCTGAGGAAGAACTGTGCCTCTTGGAAGCTAAAGACATCTGTCAAAATACAGGTGGTAGACAGAGTCAGGGTAAATTTTAGAGTACAGAGCAATGTGTGGCACATTGTCCAAAAAGCTCAACAATGATGAAAAGTTCACTTTTACAATATTTTGTTACTCTTCTTGTTTTGATGTCAGTTTGTAGCCTCAGTTTTATGGACTTGATGAAGGATTTGCCTTCAGTTGACAGAAATGGTCCATGACATGACCCAGCCTAATTTTCTGATATTCTCCCTCCCCACAGCTTGATTCCTCACCCTATTCAACAGAGTCCACCATGCATGAATTTTAGGGAACTGGAAGGGCTGTCATGGAGGGGAGGGGGCAGGAAAGCCCCATTCTGTCAGCCTAGTTGTTCATACCTGAAGCTGGATGTAGCCCCATATGTTTAAAAAAGCTAAAAAAGGGAGACAAAGTATTGGAAGATATAAACAAAGTCTTTAAAAAAAAAGAAATTGATTCCTCAGACTGATGTTCAACAAGAGTAATGTATCAGGTGAATTTGTAATTGGTTGATGGATAGAACTCAAAGAGTGCTCACCAGTGGCTGCTCTTCATCTTGGAAAGAAGTGATTAGTGGGATACCTCAGGGTTCTGTCCTGGGCCCAGTGCTATTCAACACCTTTATAAATGTCTTAGATTATGGAATAGAAGGCATATGTATATAATTTGCACATGACACCAAATTAAGGCCATTTCCACACTATACCATTATAGTGCTATTATTCAACTTTCAACATCCTGTGGAATTCTGGGGTTTTTAGTTTACTGAGGCCCAAGAGCTCTCTGGCTGAGAATTCTAAATGCCCCTTCCTAAACTGAAGATCCCAGAATTCCATAGGAGGTTCAAAGTGGATTCATAGCACTATAACAGTATAGTGCAGAAACGGCTTAAGAGCTAATACCCCAGAGCAGAGAAGAAGGATTCAAAGTTACCTCAACAGATTGAAGAGCTAGGTCAAAAGTAATAAAGTAAATTTTGAGACTGATAAATAAAAAGTACTACATTTAGGCAGGAAAAATGAAATGTACATGCTAAAAAGCCAAGAGTGTGATGCAGCAGCCAAAAAAGCAATGCAATGCTAGGCTGCATTAAACAGGAGAACAGTGTCCAGATGCTATTCTAATCTGCTTCAGTCAGACCTAGTTTTGTATTTAAGTCTCTTACTCCAGGTCTCAAGTCAAGTCTCAAGTCCTTGAAGATACTTTCAAGTCAAGTCTCAAGTCTAGGAGCCAACTTGCATACCAGAATTTCTGGACAGAGTCAAATGAAGTCAGTTTTAAGAATTTAAGCAGAGTCGGTCACCCACATTTGTGATTTTACCATCTGCAGTTTTGGACGTGGGGAATAGGATTCTTCTTACTTCCCATTTGCAAAGCTGGAAGCTTTTCGGAAGAGAGGAATAGGATCCTTCTTACTCTCCAATTACTGAAGTTTCAAGAGCTTTAGAAGGAAGGATCCTTCCTCCTCAAGTCCAATGCCTAACACATTTTCTGTTCACCTCTAAGATACATGCCCTGCACTCTGGGCATGAGCCTTACCTTCTGCTTTTAAGAAAATTATTAGAAAGCTCCTTCCATACTTAGTGGGGACAGGCTGCTGATCGGACCTCAACTCCACCTCAAGGCCATTGCCTAACCCATTTGCTGTTCCCTCTGAGAAATGTTGGGCTTCAGACAGGTTGTCATGTGACCAGTAAGTTGTAAGGTTTCTGGATGAATGTATTATGTTACTGAACCAAGTGTAGCAAGTCAGTCATTGAAAATATGGAAGTCTCAAGTCAAGTTGAGGCAGTGTGTAATTTTTGCTGAGTCAAGTCCAAGTCGAGTCACTGAAGTGATTAAAGTCTGATTTGACTCTGAGTCAATCAACTTGAGTCTACATCCCTGGTCAGACCTCTCCTGGAATACTTTGTCCAATCCTGGACACCACAGTTTAAGAATTATATTGACAAAAGGCTGTAAAAAGTCATTGCTTCCAGCTAAACTTCAAAGGTACCCAAAATAATTTATTGTCATTACAGTTTCAGCAATGTAATTTAATCTAAAATGTAACACTTTGTTTCCCTGTTTCTCCAGTGTAACTAAACAGTTACTTTTGGGTTACTTATTTAAAAGCTTCTGAATGCTGTAAGCCACTGGGATTTAGTCCATACAGAACACACTCTTCTCCCCCAGACCTTGACATCACCTCAACACCCAGGGCAGAGCAGCAGCACAAGACAGCCCTTGAACCCACGGTATTCCTTCTCCAACACTGAATAAACCCACACCCATCACTATACAAGTAACTAAAATGTTATTGTTATAATTGTAATAGAGAGCAGTTATAACTTTCTAGCTGGCTAGCTATTAAGAATTAGTTACTTCCAAGGTCTGTTTTAGTACTCTACTCCGGTGAAGACTGGAATTAAAATGAATTGGGAAAATTACACACAATACTAAATCACTACTTTTGAGATATTAGCTCAACAGCATGCATCTCCTACCCACTTCCTTTTCTCTTCCCCCTTCTTCCTCCTCACTTGGAAAACAACACATCTGTTGCTTGTTGCTTGTTAGGCCAAATGTCTGGAAATTACATGTAGGTCCTATTGATAAAATTTTACACACACATAAGTTTACACACACACGCCTGATAACCACAGTCTTCATATGAGATACAATATAATATATCTCATATGAAGATTGTGGTTATCAGCTTATCACACCACAACTTACTAAATTCTGGGGCTGCAAGTGTAATTGTTTAAAATACTGGCTTGCTTTATCAATCAACTAAAATGCTACATTTCGTATTCAAGCAGTTTTAAAACTAAATTATTTTAGCACACATGATTATGAAATCCATGAGTGTCAGACGCTATCTTAGAAGAGGCATTTCCCCTTCTGTTTAAGGCCAGCTCCACCCTTAGGCAGAATGAAGCACTTGCCTAAAGCAGCTGGTTCTGGCTTTGGCCCTTTCTGCACCAGGCAATTAGAACAGGGCAGTGTATCCTCTCACGGAGGTCGTCTGCACCTTGGAGCGGACTAGGAGTGGACTACTTACTGGAGATCCGCACCTCAGTCAGCTCCAAAACGACCCCAAGTGGTCCTCCAGCGTGTTTTCTGAAGACCGCAAAAACAGGTCTTTCAATTTTCTGGAACGCACCATTGTGTTCCTGCTCCCTTGTGCAGATTCGCAGGCTCGCACCAATGCAAGCCTGCGATCTGCAGAGGGTGGGCTTTAGGCGTGGCGAGCTTCAGCGGTTGGTCGGGAACCACGACCAACCAGAAGCCACCATTTTGGAAGCCGGAAGCCACCATTTTGGAAGCCGGAGCAGTGCAAGTCTACAGACCTCGCACTGCTCTGATTCGCCCTGGACCAAGGAGGAGCCCTGCGGAAGGCCTTCAGGGACAGTCCGCGTTGCTTCAGACCCCAGAAGAAGCAGTAGGTAACGGCACGGAGCCATTCCCTCACCTCATGCAGAAAGGGCCTTTGATTCAAAGGGCAGTAAATGGCTTGCAATTCAATGTGTTGGGTTTTTTCTTAATGTACTGTCAAGCAGGGAAGTGGTTCTAGCTGAATTTTGTTATTCAGGTGCCAAAGCAAGCACTTTGAATACTATGATTCTTAACTAGTGGGAATGGATGCAAACCCTTCAGGTAATGAAAAGCCTTGGAACAGCACTAATACTTCTTCAGTAGTACCTGCTGTGACAAACAAATTCATTTTCTTAGAATCTTTACTCCATTCTATGCTACTCTTATTATTTATATGAAAGTCTATGCAGTCAAACCCCTCCCCCAGGCCATGGTGCATGATTATATTTTGTTTATATTATTTTTCCATGCTGACTGAGGATTCTGGCAGCTGCAACCCAAGAACGTCTGAACTGGGGACCCTAGTTTGAGAATGCCTGCACAAAAGGACACCAGAAGCCTTACTGACAGAGAGCATGGCTTTACATGTAGAAGAAAGTCCCACCTTCAGGTAGCCTTCTGTAGACAAATGACATCCAGTTGCAGGGAGAGTAAAGGCCCTATCCAGAGACTGTGGAGCACTGGATCAAATGCTGTTTCTGTCAAAGGTACCATCAGAGGCTTCCTACCATTCTCTGTACATCCTCAGTATCTAATCCCTCCAGAGGAGATTTTTCAGCAGTGCAGATGACTACTAGTAGTAGGAGATGCTAGAAAAAGACTCTCCACACTACTGAATCACTACTAGTGTAACTTGAGATCTATCCCAGAGGCACAAATCATCTTACCATCTAGATCAGTGGTTCTCAACCTGTGGGTCCCCAGATGTTCGTGGACTTCAGCTCCCAGAAGCCCTGAGCATTGACCATAGTGGCTGGGGCTTCTGGGAGCTGAAGTCCGCGAACATCTGGGGACCCACAGGTTGAGAACCACTGATCTAGATTGTCTCCACCATGGGCATTTAAGTGGCAGTGCTAGGAGAGTCTTTGTGGGGAGGGCCAGCAAAAAGGGCCCATGGACCACATGTTGGCCACCCCTGCAACAGGAAATAGATGGCTCCACTTGTTGAAAGTCTCTTATTGAAGAAGGATATCACCTGGGCCAGTCGTAAGTGCGACACAAGTAGCACCAGGAAAACCACTGCCCTCCAAACAAGTGTCTCTTTCCTTCCTCATACCGCTAGTTTTTGGGGGAGGACTTCAGTGAAAGGGACTCCTTATATAACAGCTATAAACTGGAGATTAAAGTAAGACTGCAGTCCAAAGCATGCTTTTTTGAATGTTGATGGCATCAGATTCAGCAGGACTTCATGCTCCTGGTGTCTCCCTTGTTTGTAAGGTGGGCCAAAAATGCTGGGCTGCTTTCCCATTTTGTTGTGAGAGCCAATAAGATCATTTGTGACAAGTGGTTTCAGCATTTAGGAATCAGCTATATGGATTCAGATGCTGTTATTCTTATTACCATTACAGGTATGGTTAGGCTGGGCAGGCAGCAGCAAGTGCAATAATGGTAGACTTTGGCCCTTTCCGCACGAAGCAAGTGAATTGCTCCATGGTGTTACTTACCGGTTCTTCTTGGGTCCGAAGTAACGCAGACTTTCCCTGGACCCCTTCCGCAGGGCTCCAGGGCGAACTGGAGCAGTGCAAGGTCTTTAGATCTGCACTGCTCCGGCTGAAAATGGCAGCTTCCTGTGGCTTCCGGATGAAAATGGCCGCTTCGTGGGTGCAAATCAACCACTGATGCTGGCCACGCCCACAGCCCACCCTTCGCTGATCTCAGGTTCGCATTGGTGCGAGCCTGCGCATCTGCACAGGTAAGCAGGAACACAATGGCTCATTCCAGAAAATTGAAAGACCGGATTTTTCCGATCTTTCCTTAGCACGCTGGAGGACCACTTGGGGACGCTTTGGATCGGACTAAGATGTGGAACTAAGTTAAATAGTCCGCACCTAGTCCAATACAAGGTGCGGACAATCTCCGTGCCAGGACGCCTTGGTCCGTGTTAACATCCACGTGCAGAAAGGGCCTTTTATGTTCAGAAGATGACGCAGTAAGGAGTAGCTACAACCCACTCTGTTTATGAAAAAAGCTACCAGGTAAATGAAAGAGAGTGCTCTTTACTGGTTATTAGTGATGCTACTGAAATGCAAAACATTGCCTGCAAGTTTATTTCATTTGGCTCACAATTTTCAAATGTATGGAGAGTACAAAGATTTTGATCCAATTAATTTTAAGGTAATAACTCAAACTAAATTGTTTAAACCAAGATTGAATAGCAGCTAATTGTCATTTGCACTGACTGTACAGTCTGCTAAATTACACAGTTAAACTCCACTTCTTGCTTCTATTAGCAGTAGGATTTTCTGTGGAGATGGGATACAGGGGCTGAAACTAGGGGCAAACCACATGATAAAAATTCAGTAACCAGAAGACACCGAGTAACTTCTGAGTGGCTGGGTCAGGTACATTCCATAAGTGCCTGTTGGTCTTGTGTCTGAAATGAATTGTGGACAGAAAGGAAGAACATGATTAAGTCAGTGCTTATGTAAATTCCCTTGACTGAATGGATCTGCTGTAGTTGGGATTAAGAACTGGAGGTAAGCCTTAGAGTGCAGAAAAAGTTACTCTTGATTTCAACACGGTCCCTTTAATGTTTTCATGTGAGATGCTAGAGGATGTTAACGGCCCACAGTGTGAGCCAGTAGTCAGTGCTTTTAATACCCCATGCTCAATAATGCTCTCCCATCTCCTCATCCTGAAATAGCAATCAGTTTCTATTGCAACAGTTTCTTCTCCATCCACCATCTTGCCTAAATTAAAAACTAACAAGTAGACCCTCCTTTAAGAGGCTGGATTTGCTGCAAGATCTGCCAGTTGTCAATATCTATCAGAGAAAGTGGCTTCGGTACTTTTACTTGTCATCCCAATAACACTTGCATGAAAAAAATAGTCCCTTAGTCAGCCATGCTGCAAAGAGGAAAAGGTTAAAAGTGTTTTCTTTTTCAGCCAAGCAGAGTTTAAAGTTGAGTAGGATTTTAAATCAACATGCGTCTGTGTAAAAACAGACTCCTCACCCACCCACCCGTAAAGACAAGCACCAAAGTGTTAAGCTTACTTCTCCAATCCTTTCAGATTCACATCTAAAGGTTGTTCGGAAGAACAGAGTCAATATTCCTGTTACTCTGCTCATTTAAATTTGGGTGTATTTGTGCAGCTGTCTCTGGAAATCTGAATTTGAGCAGAAGTCCAATACAACACCACTGTGGCCAGCTAGATGGTTCAGCCCTGCAAAAATAAACACACACTGGCTAAAATCAACAACAACAACAGCAGGAGCAGCAGCAGCAGGGCAGCTTTGTAAGAAAAAAAAAAGTGTGATGATGCTGCTAAGTCCAGCTGCTGTACATTCTTGATCTGAAGATATTGATAATGCAGTGTGTCTTGGTAAGAAAGTTTGGAAATAGTATTTTCATGGACTACAGTTCCCCTGTTCCCAAAGTCCACCACTGCCGCAGCAGATCCACCCTTGACTCATGTCTCATCTGTTTCTGTACATAGAATGAGAAAAGGGGGACTCAGCTCATCCAGACCATGCAGCAAAATGCCTTGGATCCAAACCACTATATGTAACATGGACATGATCATTGATCATGAATACATCCAACCACCAAAATCCAGGCTTCATCAGCCCATCCTAAAGTGGGTTTCCTGTGCAAAGGCACAGAAACACCTGGAAGGGGGTTCCATTTTTTCCCTATATTCCTGAATAAAATGTTTAAGGCAAGGTGTCTATTTATGTATTCCCACCACATTATTTCTAAAAAGTATGAGGCAGGAAGACCTTTGGTAGGATTATATACGAAGTGGTAGTCTATAGACAAACACTGGTGCACAAACGAATGGCTGCTTGTCCATGGAGAGTTTCCAGGCAAGAAAGACATTATTGTAGCCAATGGACACAAATTGGTACTCATCCCTTGTTCATTAGAAGAAAACAAAAGCCAGTGTCCCCATGGATGTACAATATGAGATCATTGTAATTCCTGGTCCTGGTTTCTTTTTGTCAGTTCTTTTTTGATGTTTTGTGTCTCCTTGATACAGTGGAGGGCTAGAGGGACAAAATAATTTTCTTTATTTTACTATTGTTGATGCTTTTTTCTTTTCTACTGTTTTTTGAGGTCGATTGTTATAAAACAAAGAGATTTCGCTACCGTTCAGGATCTTGTAGCTTCATTGATAAGAAAAATACATTTTAGAAGAATAGATCTAATTTGAAATAATATTCTGAGTACACTATACTTTAAATATACCAAACATGATAATTTTGTGCCAAATGAAGTTCTGCATGTTTTATGTTTCTAAGTTAAGGAACTGGCTTTCAATTTGTAAAGGGTGCTAAAAATGCATTTTTCATTTTTGTTGGGAAAAAACTGAAAAAAAATGGTATTTTCCCACATGGCTTCAAGATTTCCAGAAATTTTACATCTCTCACAGTGTGCCCCCCATTGCTTTTTAGTATTTATAAATGCCAATGCTGAACCTTGAGAATAACCAGTTTAGTATTGCTGACTCCTACGCAAGCCGTATAGATGACACAGCATTCAAATATTTACTGCCTTTTCCAACAGATTTGGGAGAATATCCATTACATATGTTTCATTTGATGAGAATGGATTCAGGTGTCAGGAAAACTAGAGAATTCAAACCCATTCCTCTAGGCTTCAGTTTGGAAACAAAAAGGAAAAAAATGCTGGAAGGGAGCAAAACTTTTTAACAGATACCAGTTTAGAACCCAAATGCCCTGCAAACACTTTCTGTCTGCTTTCATAATGAAAATAAAGCAATGTTAAAGAGCACACACACGATTTCTAGTACAAGCTACAGTTTTCACTTGATTGCCTTGTCATGTTTAATACAAAAAAAAAAAAAATCAGCTGCAATTTTAAAATAATAAAAAAAAATCTCAGTCCTTTCCTCTTGAGTGCTGGTCTGAACCATGGGGCCCTAAACCATAATGTCTGTAACAGACCTACTACCCAATTAAATTGTTAGGGAACAGGCTTTTATATCCTTAACACCTAATTTACTATTGTTTCTTTTAAAGTGTTTGGCTTCCCTGTGGCTTTTGTGCCCCTTCTTCTGTTTTATGGCAGCTTTTATGTGTGTGTTTGTGTGTGAGAGAGAGAGTTGCATTGCATGTAAGTATTCTTGAGGCCTAGTTAAAAGTGTCCTCTCAAATTTGGTACAAAAGAAAAAACGTGAGCTTGATTGATCATTCTCTTCACACTGAGCCATGGAGCACTCCTGTGCCAATTAGATAATTAGCCCTTTTGAGACCAATTTTTGTAGCACTTGGTTTGCAACAGTCCAATTTCCCCTTTATTTTTGTCTGTCTGGTAGTATGGGGGATTGAACCCACAGGGCAAGCATCAATATGCTGTGAGCCATTTGAGATGTAGCTGAAATCACCAGAGCGAGAGTCCCATTTCGACATGTACTATTTCATTGGATCTGAATTATTATAAGGATTAACCAATGTATATTTGCTCAGAATGTGCAGGGGGAAATGAAATACAACAGAAATAACTCAATTACTAGTTATTTTTATTTTGGGTGCAGGTGTTTGAGATATCAAAATTGATATGAAATCAGGCAAGAGCCAGTGGTTTGAGCATTGAGCTATAACTCCAGAGAGTAGAGTTCAAATCCCTGCTCAGTCATGGAAATCCACTTCGTGATATTGGACAAGTCATGCTCTCTCAGCCTCCAGGTAAGGCAAAGACAACCTCCTGCCCCCACCCGCAAACAAAAGTTAGTCAAGAAAACCCTGGGATAGCCTCACCTAAGGTTCACCATAAATTGGAAACAACAAATCCTATCCCTAACCCTAACCCCAAATAAAATTTCTTGAGCTATACAACAAGCTCACTTTCAGTCACAAGTGAAAAGTAAAGCCCTGCAACTATATAACTGTGCATATATATCTAAAGCTGAATGTCACACTCCATCCATGCATCTGGGAAAGTGGATTGTAATCCATACAACTCAAGTTAAAATTAATCTGTTTTAAAGACTCCCTGTCCATCTTCCTCCTCTTCTTTTTTCCTGAATTAAGACTACTGTCTCTTAGAAAGTCTTTTGAATTGAATTGTATTGAATTATATCTTCTCCTCCCCCTCAAAAATCATCTGTGTGCCATCAAGTCACCTGTTGACATATGGCAACCCCATGAATTTCACAGGAATAGTCAGAGGTGGTTTGCCATTGTCTTCCTCTAACATATAGCCTACAGCACTTTGTTTTTATTGGCAGTCTCTCATCCAAGTACTAACCAAGGTTGACCCTGCTTCACTTCTAAGACAAGATGGGATCTGGTGCCTTCAAAGTATCCATACATTACAATTATCTAACATAAAATACAACAAATGTCTGCAAAAATGCAATGAAAAGCAATACAAACAAACAGCAGTGGGGGGGGGACTTAGTCCTTGAAAGTTTGTGCAAACAGATATTTTCAAGCTGGTACCTGAAACACATGGTTTCATGAATTGGTTGCAATTCATTCCTTATCCATGTTGTAAAGGGGAAAGGGCTGAACCCCAGTCAAGCCACTTGCTCTGAGCAGAACTTCAGGAAAGGCTGTTTAGAGAATCAAGGTGATCTATCAGCACATCACTTTGCACAAAGCAGCCATGCTCTGCAGCTCAAGCAGAGCACATGAAATGTACCAGATCAAGGTATTAAGAGAGGAGTGTGGGAAAGAGAAAGAACTGGATCACATTTTGTGAGTTAGCAGACCTGCAAAGCTACCATAAAGAGACATGCTGAGGGGAAAGATTGGGAATATAGGTGAATATCATTTCCAGAACAAATGCAATTCTTTGTCCTCATTTTGCAGGCTGTGTGTGGAAAAGAGTAGCTTACAATAGCTTTACAATGTAGTTCAGACTGACTACTGTTAGTTGGACTCTAAGTGGTTTATAGTCCAATTGTATTGTATTGTCAAGATATGTTAGAACCCAATAGGAATTGATATGTGGCTGTGCTGGGACTGGCTTAGTTCAGCCCTGTAATGGAATCTGCTCTTAATATTGCTGTTCAGCAGTGAGGATGAGGATGATTTAGGTTTTCACGGAAAATCACCTCTCACAGTGGAAGTACTTGCCCTGCTGGCCTCTTCCTTAGCCAAATCCATTGTTGTTGCTGTTGCTGTCTTTCTCATCATCATTATTATACCTCACATTTTCCTAAAATTGGGACTCAAAGTGGCTGGCAATTTAAAACAAGTATGTGGCTAAAGAGATCCAAAGGTCAACATTAAAACAGAATAAACTATTTACAGTATTAAAACAATTTAAAACATATACCTAAAACCAATAAAAAGCCATTCAAAGACTCTTCAGTAAAAACAATACAGCATTCAGCTGGATGCAGAAGTCTCAGATTCATTGACTCACATGAAGACTTGCAGTCCTATTTTAAAAAATTGTACATGATGTAAGACCCAAATCAGAACCAGGATTCCTCTATTTGACACCTCCCCCCCCTTTTTCAGCCTCCTCAGCTACTAGTTGGGATCACACAAGTCCTATTCAAGTAGAATGTAGTTAAAATAAACACAGGAAGAGTGAGAGAGACCTGATCCTGCCCCACTCTGTCACCATTTTCCTCTCTGGCCATTTCTGCACTATACTGTTATAGTGCTATTATGCCACTTTCAACATCCTATGGAATCCTGGGGTTTGCAGTTTAGAGAGGGGCCTCAAAGGAATAATCATAGTATAGTGTGGAAAGTGGAATAACAGTATAGTGCGGAAATGGCCTCTGAAGAGAGACAGTCTGAAGAGGAGAGGTTTTTTTCCTATAACAGTGGAGGTTCTCCAAATGCTGCCCATGGCTCTGAAGGGCCTAGAAAGCCTCCACACATAGAGGAGTCTCTTTCCTTCAGACTGCCACTTTTCAAATGAAGAAAGCAGTGACATGGGGGATAGCATCCTCCTTCCTTGTGTAATTATTTTTACTACATCCTGAAAGTCTGAGTAGGACTACACACATACATACATGCATACACAAGGAATAAATGTCCAATTTGGTTGCTGTGCCCCATTCACATAAATAATATTTGCCGTTCATGGCAAGGGTGGGCAAATGCAACAACCCAGAAATTGCTAGATTGCTGTTCCCAGCAGCCCTAACCAACATAGGCCACAGTGAGCAATGCTGGGAGTTGCAATACCATCAGCAACACCTGAGACCATACCTTGCTTATTTGAGGAGTGCTCCCAAGTGTTCAATGTGCTTAATGTCCTTTTTCTAACACAAAAACCCTGTAAACAAAGTCAATATTTCTACCATATTGCAGATGAGATGCCTGAATCAGAGGAAACAACTCCTGCATTTATGTGTGGTGCAGATGTGTGGAATGTCCTGATTTGCAGTACTGTCTCATATGTATTACACTATACCAGTACTGAGAAAGGAGTGCTAGATTATGTACTGCAACTTGGTTGATGGTGTTTATGTAAATAAAAGCTATCCAACCAAGATGAATAGGAATAGTACTATACATGCCAACAAGTCTGATGTCACCATCAGGGTAAGTTTACATGATAGATTAATAGAAACCAAAATTATGAGCCGGTGAATTAAACATACAGATGAACAGGATGTATTAGGAAAAGGGTAAACAAGGATTTTTGTGAAGAGAAAACACATCTTATAAATCACTAGAGCTTTGGAAGTGTGAGTAAACATATAGGTAAACATAATATATCCTTCAGTTATGTATACTTAACAGGTATAGTCCTTCTTTCTCGTTGTATGACTGCCAGTGGCTGGTGTGCATCAAAGTATTACTGAATAGTAGTGCTGTTGTTGATGTTGTGTTCCTTCATGTTGTTTCTGCCTTATGGAGACCCTAAGGCGAACCTAAAACAGACTTTTCTCAGGCTGAGAGTGTGTGATACACCAAAGATCACCCGGTGAGTTTCTAAGGCTGAGTGGGGAATTGAACCCTAGGCCATTTCTGCATTTCACTGTTATAGTGCTATTATTCCACTTTCAACAACCTAAGGAACCCTGGGGTTTGCAAAGCCCCTTTCTAAATTGCAAATCCCAGGATTCCATAGGATGTTGAAAGTGGAATTGCAGCACTATAACAGTCTAGTGTGGAAATGGCCCTGGTCTCCAGGGTTGTAGTGCAATGGTCAAACACTACATATGCTGTCACTTTGCTCTAAATCTTTTTAAAAAATGGCTGGTGCAATAACATTTTATGGCTTTGGTATCAAAGCCATTAGAGGAGGATTTTTTTTCTTTTCTAAAAAATTGAACTTTAACAGTTGCATGAAAAAACTGCAAGATATTCAACTTTATGAAATCAAATTATAGAAATATGTCATTTTGGACGTAACAAACCCCAAACCAAAGGAAGACCACAGTATCTGAACAAATAGCCAAAATAGAATAAATTAAAGGAATATTTTCTCATGCATATCCAAAACTAGAATTACTTGGAGTCATCCCATGATATTGATTAGCATTAGACTCAGGACAGCAAAGAAGTCTGTTTTTATACAAGCGTGATTCATTCCTGGAATTCTCTGGCACAAGCTTTAGTAATGGCCACTGCCATAGATTACTAATCCATTTTTAGAGGATTGGTGAAAGACACTGTATTTGAGAAACCTTGTTTGCTCCTGGTCCTCTTGAAAATGGCTGTGTGGGTCAAAGTGGGGTAAGAGTTAGCGAAGAATGAGTTCTCAAAACATAAGCACAAAAATTGGGGAGGGGGAGGGAGAGGCTTCAAATAATGTCGTCCCTAACTGAGATGACCAAAAATCCCTTCAGGTAAAAGTTATTATTGTAACTGCTACCTCAGGTATTGTAAGCCCATTCCAAGGCGTCCAATGGAAGTAACGGTCTCACCAAGGGTGGGTTACTTTCTCCACTGGTAGAGTGGCATTATTTCCTCAACAGACTGACCTACCCCTCTATGGCAACAAAGGCCCAAATCGTCACCTCACATAACCTCTCCAGTGCCATGGAAATAAAGCTGCACCAGCAAGCCTGGATTAAAGCAGTTGGGAGTAGGAATGTAATTCCTCACTAGTTTCATTCTCAAAGGAAGCAGTGGGTAGCTTTAGAAATTTTCTTCCCATTGCAAGAAAATATTTGAAAAACACAGTCTTCAAAGACTGTTTGCAGTTTGAAACTTATTCTATGCAAACTTCACACATGGGATCTTTACTAGAAACAGCATTCTCTGCGCAAGTAACAGCATTATCTGTGCAGAAAATAACAGAAATATTATTTTGCACAGAAATATTGTTTTCTACTTGAAAACGCTGTTTTCCGCACAGATACACACATACAAAAAAAAAATGTGTGAATTTTGCTCAGAGCAGTTTTCAAACTGTGAAGATTCTCTTCAGCCCAGGATTTTAATCATTCATGGCACTCAAGGTAAACATTTTTCACCATTTTTCTAATATTGTCAAACATTCTTCCCATTCCTAATTGGGACCATGGAGCACATCCAGAATCAGCTTTGCTTTCAAGCGCATGCATTTCTGTTGGAAGACCATCTTTCCAAGGTGGTAGATGAAACTAGATTAGCAGCTCTACTAGGCCAAGATGAGACCTTCCTGGGGCCAGAGCCAGCACCTTTCAGGCCTGAGGAGGGACAGCTCTGGGATCCCCTCCTCACCTTTCTTCCAGCTGGCATTGCTGAAGCCACAGTGAGATGTTGATGCCACCCAGCTCTTTACTTGTTAAACACCTGGGAAATGACCTGGAGTTATGATAAATGCTATCAACCATTTGGGAGGGCAAGGAAAAAGAGCTCTATAGCCCTTTCCTCTTCAGAATATCTTTCCAACAACATCAAGAAGTGCATGTGCATGTGTGGTTTACCTGCAGCAGCACAGAGTCCCTAACCATATAAAGCCCTGGAACATTTTGTTACCCCACCGGAAAACCCTGTCCCGGGGTCTACAATTTTGATATTAAATATGATTTCATGTGCCTGAGAGGTCACCCGAATGAGCACGTAGGCAGCAACAGTCAAATGATCGAAAACCAGGTCAGGCCAGTAAAATCCCCAGTCATGTAGCCCCAGGAGACTTCAAGCTGTGCAAACCCACAATAAACAAAGGGTCCTAAGCCCCTGAGAAGCCGACTTGAGGGGATTAGTGTGTTTGCCCCAAGTTGAGCAAATATCCAATCAGGCAAGGACCATTTACATGAAGTCACACCACAACCCAATGCAGCCGAAGATCCTGAGACTTTGGCAACACCTTGTATTCTCATCACCAAAAGAAGTTACCATTGTGGAGCTTCTTTCTCGTTGCAACACCCATTGTTCTCCCCAGGAAAGGATTAGCCCTCCAGGTACCTTTTCCCCTACAAATAGTCCCTGTTTTTGAGTGGTTCTTTGGATCACTCCTGGTCATCCCAGCAGACCATTTCTCCATCCATTGAGTAATCCCCTCAGCCCTCTCCATGCTGAGCCCCACTTCTCCGCTGTTTTTCCTGAACCAAGGACTTCAGGAAAAGGTGCAGTATTACCCCTGCTACACCCCCTTCAATATTCCTCCATCCAGTTTCCTCTCTTTTGCTTCTTAATAGGTCTTGAGTGAGTGTGTGAGTGATTGCGTTGATGCATGAGACTTTCATTCAATTAAAACATTTTATTGGACATTTTTGTTTGGTTTTTGGCTTGACCTGACCCTGTAAAAACTGGATAAAAAGACCCCGCTAGGTTACCCTGCATCTCACATTGCTTTTGCTCGTGCTCTGGCTAGTTTCCATTCCCCATCACGTGGAGCACATTGAGGTGTCCCCCAAGGGATCCCAGAAATCAGGGTAACAATTTTTCCAATGTCACCTTTGTGACAATCCAGACTTCTTCATCAGGTTCTTGCCAGATTCTGGAACTCCCAGGCGTGCAGTTTGTTAGATTAGCTTTTAGTTAAGATTTTGGTCACGATCCTGTTGGGATTTATTGTATGCACAAACACCATACTTAGGATGCCAATGCAATGAAGCCCATTCTGACCTCCTCTGCCCTGGAATCCCCACTTATTAGGAAGCAGTAAGTAGCTGCTGTGACTGATGGGGGTTTGTTGTCCTGTACGTCAGTAATCAGCTGGCTGATAGTCCCATCCCATCATGAGCAATCTCCAGCATAAGGAGGAATTGCAACAGGGGTCTTGCTTCTGCCTGTTGCACCAGAGATCAGTTATGAGAGGGTGTAGAAACTGCAGTCAGAACAGAGCCCCATCATGGCAGTGGCTGCTTCCCAGTAAGTGAGACTGGGGGGTCAGAATGGGCTTCACTGCATTAGTACCTTAAGTATGTGTGTCATCCTTTCTTGATTTTTCTAAGTTACACTCATTGAGTATATAAATTGCTACTCTCAGCTCTATTTTATCTTTCACTGCAAAAGCTGGCCAGTTTTTGTTCTTTCTTCATTAGAGAAGGAGTAGTCTTGGATGGAGTCTTGTCTCTATGATAGCTATCAGCAACCTCAACTCCTACCCACAAGAGAATCCAACGTTAGGGGCTTCTGTAATGCAGTCTAGGAAATTCTATGCTATCTTTTACAGATTTCCTGAAACAATAGACACATGCTTTCTCCAAAGGAGATTTCTGGAAAGATATCTTATAGAACTTTCAGAGGTAAGTTGGTGTCAATGGCATGAGGGAAAAGAAAAAGTAAAATTAATTAACATAATAAGACCAATGAATTGTAAAAATGATAACATTTTATGTAACTGAGATTGTAAGAAAGATCAGCCATTCAAATGTTGCATCAAATGTATAGTTAGTTATATTTTAATTTGTAATAAATTGCTATATGTAAGATGTGGGGGAAGTTAATAACAAGCTTGAGGGGGAAAAACCCTATTTCTAAACTCATCGCACTGTTTCCTATTGCACAATGCTGGTGTAAATACCAACAGAGAAAAACTACCAGAATACCCCTCCAGATTTGAAAGAGAAGTGCAGGAAGACTGAAGTTCTTTGATTTATATCATCCTCATCATCATCCTCCTCCACCTCCTCCTCATCATCATCATTTTCATTCTGCCTTATGAGCAGAGGCACCACCAGAGCTGAGACTGAAAAGCTGGGACAGGCTGAATCCTGAAATTTGAATTTGCCAGGACTCCACACTCTGAAATTCTTTTCTAATACCATGAATACAGCTGTGGCTTCCCAGTTCATCAAAATAGCTCTTTAAAACAGGTTTATGTTCCTCAGGCAAATTCAGCTTGTAATACTGTCTGCACTTTCTTGGTAGTAAGCCCCATTCAGGTCACTAAGACTCCCTTCTGAGTAAGTGTACATAAGATTTGGCTGCTACTGTTAAGAAACACGAAGAAAGTTGTCATAACAGTAAATATTGTAATAATGCCAATACCTAAATGGCACAGATCCTGTCTGATCTTGGAAGCTAAGGCGCGTCAGCCCTGGTTAGTACTTGAATGGGAGACCATCAAAAACGACCAGGTGCTTTAGGCTATATTTCAGAGGAAGGAACTGGCAAAACCAACTCTGACTATTCCTTGCCTAAGAAAACCAATATGAAGTTCATGAGATTGCCATAAGTTGACAGTGAACTTGAAGGCACACACACTCACACCAAATTTCTGTGAAACTGAGAGAGCGTAGACAGGCAAACTACCCCCGACACCCCTTTGGCATAACTATTATTTAATGTGAGAATTTATTACAGTGAAACATAGAGTCCCATTTTTTTATCAGAAACATGTCACTGAGTAACTTTTTTCTCTTTTTTGCCTAATTGGCTTTCACTGCTTAACAGCAATCATGTTTCCCCTAATGCTTATGGACTATTCCTACCACTAGTTAGTGTGATACCAACAACTGCCGATATTCACTGACTATAAACATGCTGAACAACCCAAAAAGCAAGCAAGGGTTTTGCTTGATGTATTTTTATTTCTCTTCAGGAAAAGGACCATCTTTTCCCCAACCCATTTTTGTGTAGTCTAGTACTAATTTTATTGAGGGAGTTCAGAAAAGTGGCTGGAAGTGACAAAGCGGAGCACCCTTGGACCCTCGTAACTCTCCATCCTGTATTGTGGGCAGGGAACCTGAGGTGAAGTGAGGAAGCTTTCCCTGGATTTGTCCAGGCGGAAAAGAAATTCTCCAAGTGACTTTTCTGTGAGGTTCATTGTTCGCAGTGTCGTTAGAACAACCTCCATCTTTTTCCATGAGGTATTTTTGTTTGTGTTTTGCTGCTCCTGCTACACAAAACATAGAAAATTTAATTTTTGGATTATGTCTCCCAGGATTCCTGAGCCAGCGTGGCATCTGAGACCAAGTGATGACAGAAGCAACTACAACAGCAAGCCTAAGAGGCCTGGCCCTGTCATTAGACAAACAGAGTCAGGAAGTCATTTCAGGCCAAGATCCTGAGCTAGCATAAACCTCTCCTAGCATACCTCTGTTGTTAGTGAAGAGAACAATGGCAGCACTTCTTTCTTTGGATGTGCAATAGCATCCAGATGGCTCCTGGACCCAGTTCTGCCCCCCTTGGTCTCTGATTTGCCATGGGCATCACCTGGGTGTCACTGTTTGCCTAAGGAAAAAGGCACTGCTGTCACCCTCCAACTTACTGCTCTTCTCCCCTAGCATGAAACAGGACACATCTGATTTCTTGGAAGACCTCCACGGCCAATCAGTGGTCAGGGGAGCTGCTCAGAATACCTTCATCTTCAAAGCTTTAAAAAAGTTCTGAGGGGCCCCATTCTCAGTCCCTCCATTTTCACAGTCACATCTGGTGGGGACATACAGACTTTCCAGTGACTACCCCTGGGCTCAGGAACTCCTTTCCTGGGGATATTAAAATATCCCTCTCCTTCCTATCCTTCCAATGGCAGGCAAATACTTTTTTATTATGAGAATCTTTTGAGAATGTAACGTTTTTAATGAAAGGGGCTTTTAATACATGCTGTCCCATTTTTATTTGTACTATTTTTATATTACCATTTTTATTGTATGTTTCAATTTGTTTCAATGTTACTGATAGCTGGATTCCTTTTTAGTGTTATATGCTATGTGTTTCAACTATACTGCATTTAATTTCTAAACTACCTTGAGTCCCAATCTTGGGGAAAAATTGAGATATACATTAAGAGGAAGCGGTACCATTTTGATCATTCCTCAACTGGATTCTGGCCTCAGACAGAAGCTTTAGGAAAGGAGTAACAGCCAGATGTCCAAGGAAAGAGCTTTATGGACCGTATAGCTTGCCCAAAGGCCCCTGGTAGTTCTAGCATCACTCCAGGGCATGGGGGCACAGCAGTGGTGCCACTCACCATCACCAAAACAAACAAGAGAAGTATAAAATATTCAGAGGAAAAAGCTCTACAGAGTGGAATAGAGGTTGGGGGGAAAAAATCTCAGAAATTTTCTGAGAAGCATACCTTCTGAGAAACGTTGGCTCTGTCCAAACTGGGAAGGGAATCCAACCCTTCATGAAGCAAAACTAGCTGGGCTACTGGTGATCATTTGAGTAGTAATTTATTCCTGGTACCTAATATGCAGCACAGCACTTTGAATTCAGGTCTTGCATCCCAGAGACAAGGGAGGATGCTAAGAAACAACTGGAAACCAAACACAGACATAGGATTAATGTTGCTCTCAGCAGCAGACTTCTTTCCTGCATTAAAGTCAACACATCACTGAACACTTACTTCACACTCTCCCAGGGGTGGCCTATGAATTCCCTTTATAAGATTAAGGCAGGCTCCATCTCATCCCTCCCCCCACACACACACACACCCCTGTATCCTGTGAAATAATTTGCATTTCTCTAATTTTCATATCAACAACTTCATTCAAGACCTCTTTATTTTGGTTGGCGTTCTAATTTCTTCATCATTCTCCTCTCCTTGCTGTCTCATTATACTCATTTTGCATTTTGTCCCTTGTCCCAAATTCCTCTTTTGCGGTTAAAAATAACAAGTCACTGATGTTTTGGAAGCCGCCGGGATGATTTTTCTTTTCCCTGGAAAAGGTTTCCCCTCTTTTTTTGCCCTCTCTGCCTGTGAGTTCAAAGGGACAAGTTTCCAGGCACACACAGAGAGACAGAGCACTCCCCACATCCACCCTTGCCACTAGGAGGGAGGGAGGGAGGCAAGAAAATATACTGTGTTTTTTCCCCCTGCAAATATTCATGCTGGTGTCAGCTAAGGCTATGATTTTGCTGCCATTAGGCCAGAAGGGAGCAAATGAATTGGACAGACAGCAAACAGGATACTTTTTATGCCAGCATAAAAGATCCTGGATGTTTAATGAAACTTATAAGCACCTATGAGAGGTCCACCAGGCAGTCACACTTAGCTCCTGCTGAAATCAATGGGATTTAAGTTATAGCTAATTTTTCATGGTGCTTTCAATGGCTTCAACATTAACCTTGTGTAACATTTCACCTTAATCTCAGTGGGATGAAAATGCAGTTCACTTAGCCTGGACCCAATCCTCTGTCTGCTGGTGTCCTTGCCATCCTTTTCAGGAGCAACATTACAATGGCTAGGGCTCATGTGAGTTGTAATCCAGTTCCAAACCATCTAAAGCAAACCCCATTAGGAAAGAGTGATTAAAGAGTCCCATCATTCCATGACTCTGGTGTGATCTTCATGTACTTTAATTAGATTGCTGGAGTTGGGAGCAACTATCTCCAACCCAGTAACCTCCAGGTGTTTGAACCAGAAACCTCATTCTCACCTTACTGAGCAGAACACACTGACAACATTGTTGTGCACTGGTTATTCAGTGCACAACTTCCACTCAAGGTCTTTTAAGAGTGCCTGGCTTTGAGGAATCCTTGGAACCACAGCACTGTGGGAAGAATGGTCTGCTTTTTAAACTTATGATTTTTCCAAGCTGTCCCTTCCATCGTGTCTTGGTTCTAAGGACCCCTCAGAGCTGAGTGCTAAATAAATGGGTGACTAAAAGAGAACTAGTCTCTGGTGGTCGCACTCAGCAGTGGCTGACTCCTCCTCTGGTAGAAATGTCTGCATATAACTGGTGAATGGGACCATCTACTGCTGTTCATCACTACCACTTCTGTCACTCTTCCATTTGTGTATGCAATCTTGGCTACCTCCCTGCATGAGCAGTGACATTGTTGAACTTGTGAAATGGTTCATTGCCCGAGTGGCTGGACACTATAGGAATCTGGACTTTGAATCCAACCACTATCAGCCCCATCACCTATAATCAGTGGTTGGGAATGATGAGAATTTTAGACCAAAACATCTGAAAATCCCAAGTTGTGGAAGCTGTACTAGGAAAGGAGATTGTAGTCTTGCCAATAGCAGCTGAATGTCTCATTCATTCATTCATTCATTCATTCAATGGATTGGTATCCTGTCCTTTCATGTAAATGTTTCAAGTTTGGCTGACAATATTGAAGACAGCAAAAATAGTAGCATCTTCAAAGTCTTGAGAAGATCCTGTTTGCCATCTACCTTGCCACTCAGGGAAGGGACAATCTGGAGACAACCTCAACTGGCAGGCAGGTCAGAGCCAGAACAGATTATTCTTCAGGTATTTGAGAACTATAATGACATGAAAAGCTAAGGTAATTGATTGATTAATTGATTCTAGCATATCTACATCCCACCTTTATTCCACCATGCCACTCAAGGTGCTACACATGAAGTTTTCTTCAGACTGTCTCCTACTCAGATTTTGACTGAGCTTATATGTGACAGGCATGTCAGAAGAACAGTGGTGGCCACGCTAATTCAGTACCACGGGGCACCTACTAAAGCATTCAGACCCAAAGTTTTAAGAGCTCAGCAAGTAAAACTCTCTGCTTAGAGAAGCAAACCTAACAGTTTCACTTTATCCCATTTTCAGATTTTTTTAAATCTCAAGTTCCTTGTGTTGAATTTATCAGGTAAGTTGTACATATTGGAAAGCTCTTAACAACCACAAAAATGACCAAACTAAATTCTTTCCACCCATAGTGGTTGGTTTGGAAATTAGCTGAAGTCTGGACAATTGTAGAAACCTTCAGCAGCTGGGAAGAGTGAAAGAGATTTCCTTTCCTACTTACACTCATAGAACTACTGGCTTCCTCATTATTGGAATTTTATGTTGTCACCTGGTTTATCTTTTGGAACAACAAAAGGGTATACCTACAAGTCCAAGCACATGTTACATGCCCGTCTGTAATTCTGTAACTGATTTAATGAAGTCCAAGTGTTGTATAAGAGAATGACCCAGAATTTGGTGGTCAGTGCTATCAGTATCAACTGCATTCACTCATAAACTTGCAAAGTACTCACATGGTAATGTAAAACGCTTTGCATCTGGAGTCTTTGCTACAGACGAATAAGATCATATTAATCTGGGACAGATGTAAAAACCTAGGCCTGATCCCAAAGGACTTTTATACAAATAAATACAGAATATTTAGAAGATGACAAATTATAATAAGTGGCTTTCAGCAGATTTCCAAAAGTGACTATCACCTCAGAGAAAAAGTGATCAAAATGACTGGAACTAGAAGAAAGTTACTTTCCTTACATAACATCATGAAGATCATCAACACAGTCCCTGAAAATGGTCAGTGTTCACTATTAGTGATGAACCCAATTCTTACATCTCAGTTTCAACCTGTTTGTAAAACTAGAGAGAAGCAGTGTTTTCAGTCACTTTGCCAGAGTTCTTTGCCATGCTGATTCTACCTTCTGGTGGCTGTGGAAGCAGCAATCACACAGATAAAAAATTATGCTTACCTTCATATCTCTGGAACAAGAACGGAATAACCTTACTGGATCATACCAAAGAAAGACCAGCCAAACATTCTGCTTCTGACAGCTATCAGCCAATCACCAGCCTTCAGAAAAAGTGAGGTGGCTCTTATGCACCCTCTCATGTGTTTGAGTGAGCAGCTGTGGGCTGATAGTTAGGAGGGAAAGATGTAAGCTTTTGTCCCTGTCATGCTGGCTCCCTGTCTGGCCTTCGTGTGTCCAGCACAAGCATCAAAACTGGAGTTGATGTGTTTGGGGATGTTCAGAGTCTATAACAACACTTTGAAAAGACATAACTGTTATTATTGTTGCTTTTTCAATACTCATTGTTAGGGTTCTCAGAATGAAAACTGGAGAGTGCTCTTGGATCTTTACATGGCTTCCAACATTTCACAGAAGAAAACCAGGACATGGGTGGCCAAGCAACACCACAGTGTGATCAAGATGGCAAAACATTGATGAGGAAGAACACACAAGTTAGGAGTGGCTGAAGCAGTTTGCTTTTGCCTGGGTCTAGTGGGAAGGGCAAATTCCTCCCCTCTTCTCCCCATTGCTGCAATTGAGTGCAAACTACTTTTGTACTTTGACAAAAATTTGCAGCCTTTGCAATAAGCTGAGGATGAAGAAGGAAGGTGGGAGACAGAGAAGCTAAGACATTTTAATTACAGCTGACAATAGGGTAAATCAGGTCTTGTTGTGTACCTTCCGATCATTTCTGACTTGTGGAGACCCTAAAGTGAACCTATCACAGGGTTTTCTTGGCACGATTTGTTCAGAGAGGGTTTGCCTTTCCCTTCCTCTGAGACTGAGACAGTATGGCCCTTATACATCACAGTGCCATCCTGCCATGGGGAGACATTGCTGCTGGTCCATGAGACCTGCCATCATTGCAGTCTCACTGCTGTCACATCCCCAGCCATCGTGATAGCACTGTATACCATTACCAGAAAAAAATCCAGTAATGGCTTCCCTTTGCACAATGATCCTGTTGGCTGTGGGCATGTGGACAGAGTGAAAGTTTTATCAAGAACTTCCTCCCACAGTAGAACTAAGGAAGAGGCCAGCTGTACCCTAGAAGGAAGGAGCATGTCCAGAACGTTACCCATCCGCCAGCAGCTGGCCAGTGCAGTGGGGAGTGTCCAGGTCCCAATCCAATCTCAGCAATGGCGTTGCCAGGATCACAAAGGGATGACTCAGGATTGTGACATAGTGCAATAAGGGACTATGACCTGCCCAAAGTCATCCAGTGAGTTCCCATGTCCAAGAAGGGATTCAGATCCTGGTCACTCAAGTTATAGTCCAATGTACAATGTACTACTCCATGCTGGCTCTCTTAGTTGGGACCTCCCCTGCCAAATTCTAACAGTTGGCCTTTAATGGTTGTGTAGCAATTTCAGTAGGTGTTGCTTGCTACCTGGTTGCATGAGAAACCACACCTGTTGAACTTTCCTTTTCTATACAACCATTAAAGATACCAAAGTCCTCCCCAGTTCTCAGCCTTACACATTGTTATTCATTATTTCACTTTTCCCATAGTTTCTTACATTTTTGTTTCATTTCTGCTATATTTTCATTACTTTGGAGGACATGGGGGGGTTAAATGGCTTAAAATCCTGTCTAAATGCATCCCCAAAGCATTTGCTCCACCCAAAATATTACAAAGAAAGTAACTAATACATATTTACACATAAAAATAACAGCAGCAAATTTCCTCCACTGGAAGACATGCTGTAAAGTTTTGGCCAGGCAGAAGTACATCTCTCCTCATAGACTCACCTTCCTCTGCATATCCTCAAGCTGAAATAATGTTGCTTCTCTAAACATATTGTTTGAGATCCTGTACCATGCATGCAGAGTGTAAACACTCTCCACAGAGAGAGAAAGAGCTCCACACTTCTCCTCACCACCCCCAGAAGCTGTCAGGCCTTGGGGATTACTGCAGCAGCCACTGATGGCCATGGGGAAATGAGAAGGAAAATGACTGAGAAAAGCAAGAAGCAGCCAGTACAGAGAGGAAAAACAGGAACATTCCTCATCCAAGTGAAGAACCTTTTTTCTCTTCCCTCAGCTGCAGGTGTAGCTGAGGTGGGCAGCTTCTTGGTCGCCTGAGACGTCCCCTTGTCCAGTCAGAGCAGCATATCCACGATTTGCCAGCTGCCTTGTGGGAAGATCTGGGTGACACACAATAACTCCTTGTACACTTCTCAGGAGAAGGCATATGCCCACATAACCCTCAGCTGCATAGCTATATGTTCCCAACAAGATTCCAGCCATTACTTTCTGCTTTTAATCTTCTGCCTTCTCCTACTCAAGATACAAATAAAGTGTCACCCATAGATATTCCTTTTCAAAATTAAAATTGGTGCTTGAAAGTGAAATTGGATTCCCCCAACTCCAATATCTGCTGACTCTAATAAAAAAAGATGTAGGTGAATGTTGTTCATTATGGAGGTCTGACATCTGTTGTAAAACACATCTGGCCTCATTATGTGGTCTATCAGTACACTGAGAGATGAAATATCAAGTGCAAGCAACATCAAGCTAGATTCCTTTCCCTCTGTCTTAGGGAGCTGGCCTTTAAATATATGAGAGATTCCTCAAGACAAAATAAATGACAAATGGATCTATATATATATTTGAAAAAGGGGTTCTGAAGAAAGAACAGGTCTTGAAACTGTGAGGTTTGTTTGTGATTCTGACTTGCTTTCGTTTATGCCTGGTTTTTCAGAGCTTTGTAAGTTGCTTCTTCTTCTTCTTCTATAATCTCCAAATAATATTCTCTTCACCCTCTATTACACATTCTCAAGCATGAGCATTGTTGCTTATGTAGCCAAATCAGCACCAGACACATATGAGAGGGAAGGAGGAATTGTAATCTCTGGCTATCTACTCACCAGCCAAGTTTAAGGTTTTTTAACCCCTAAAGAACTCCAAACCTGGTTATTAATGGGACCATCATCTTCATTACCTTCCTTGAAGTTGTCTGGAGAGATCCTCCTGGTGGTGCCACACACCCCTGAGATCCACTCTACATCATTCAGAGGAGCGTGATCCATAGTGGGACACCCTCTTTGTGGAATACTTTTCCTGCTGATATTACATAGTCTCCAATGATTCTTATCTTTATGTACAAGCTGAAGACTATTTTTGCAAGCGTCCTGGAAAAGTTACTTTAAAACAAATGATTACAAGAGCATGCTGAAGCTGTCTACAATTAGGCAGTGGTAGTGTTGATATTCTGAATCCCCGAACATCATCCAACTATTCTTTTCTTATGAGTGGCTTCTGCATTTTCAGGATAATCACTTGTCTTAAAAAGTAACTTTCCAAGCTCTGCTTCTTGGTGTACTTCAGTCTACCATGCATTTTGTGTGCTCTTATGGCTAACATGCATGTTGCGTAGTGGTTCTATTAATTGTTTTATTTTATATGTTTCAGAACATACATGTTGCGTAGTGGTACTAGTAATTGTTTTATTTTATATGTTTCATTATTGTTGAGAGCTGCTTTGAAATTTTAGATGAAAATGATTTATAAATATTAGCAAATAGGACAGATAGATAGGATGCATTCTTTTGTGTGCATGTGCCTTCCAGTCACCCGTCAACTTATGATGAACCCATGAATACTGATAATTAAATCAGTTTCATACCATTATAAATGCTGTGGTTCCATCCTTTAGAATCCTACGATTTGTAGTCTGGGGAAGAACTTTGACTCCCCAGCCAGACAACTCTAGTGTTGTAAATAAGAGGGGTGCAATAGAGCTCTCTAACAGAAAATTCTAAGTCCATCCCTAAAAACTAAGTCCATCCATACCTCAGGATTCCATAAGTTGGAGCCTTGGCAATTTAAGAGGAACCAAATTGTTTTAATTGTGAAGTATGGATAAACTGATAGATGGATGGATGGGCCCTACGATTACCAGAATTAAATCACATCCACATCATCTCTACTAACAACAACAGAAGTACACATCCTGAAGAGGACTAGGCATGCTCAGAGATCACAGATTGTTGGATAGCTGTTGGTGAAGGAATATACAAGCAGACAGGGAATGGAATGGAGTGTCCTGGAGGACAGTACATAAAGCACTCCATCCTGCGACATGTTGTTACAGATCTCACTTGTTTCTAATAAAGTCTTTTTTTTAAAAGCTGCACTTCCAAGATCACTTGCTAAGGAATAAACCTGTTGAAATTAAGGGATTCAATGCCTCTGAGTAGCTATGCTTATCATTCTGGAAATAAAGCTCGTTGAACATGGTTGGACTTACTTGTAAGTAAGCATACATAGGATTTGGCATAATGTGGTAAATCAAGCTTTTCAAAAACCTGCACTAAGTCAAGTCAAAGCAATTCTGTGCCACTTAACAATGAACTTGGCCAGATGTTCTTACATCCAGTTTAAAAAGTGGGTTTACAGAGAGCGCAGGAAAAAGATTTAAAGCTATATTTTAGCCTTTCAATGCCTTTCAATGCCTGTTTGAAATATCTTGATGTTTGTTTCTTTTGCTTTTCTGACAGGCTTTTAGGAATTGACTGCAATGGGCTTTAAGTGGTGTGCTGTCTTGCTGATTTTTGTCCTCTGTCTTTTAGTGAATTTTTAAACATTTTTAATTCTACCGATTACTCAACAGCACTTTAAAATAACATTTATGTGTAAGAATATTGATTTTTTTGTATTTTAATCTGTAGTGGTTTAACATTTGTGAGCTTCCTTGAGCCTCAATGTTGGAAAAAAGGGCAGGATATAAATGAAGAACACTAATACTGGCTAAAATTCACCAAGCCAGTCATGAATGCATAACTGTTGGTTTGGTATTCATAATCCCTACAGATTCAATGCTGTAGGGAGACATAGGGGCTGTGAAACTCCCCCAGTCCTTCCTTACAATACAGCAACTACTACAGTTGATGGGGGTCAGTTCTCTTGTTGATTGGGAAACAGCTCTTGGATGTTCCCATCCATCTCCATTGCACAGGCAATCTTGGCGGAAGGGGGAATGGCAACAGGGACCCTGTGTCTGCCTAACATGCCAGAGACCAATCATGAGTGGAGCTGGGAATGCCAGTAAGCTACTTTCCAATCAACAGGGGAATGGAACCCCATTGAGCACAGCGGCTGCCCATTAAATGGGGACTGAAGGGTTGGGCCAGGATTCATTGTGCAGTGACGTAAGCACTATGGAAATGTATTTGTAACAATTGAAGTGAATTCTGGCCATAAATGCTAATTTTCTTTTTATACTAGGTGCAGGATGCAAGAAATCCACCACCACAAAACTCCTGAGAGGTTGTCTTACCTCAGTTTCAGCGTTTCTAACAAATGAGTACCAAAGGAGATCTTCTGATGCAGTCTGCTCTGCTTCTGAAAATTGTATGCCAGCAAGAGGGAAAAAAGTCTTCCTAATCTTTATTTGACATCCGGTTTCAATATGCAATATCAACCTGTTAGCTGGTGAACTATTCACTGGAACAACAAAAAACAATTTTTTTCTTCTGTCTCAACTCTCCAAATTCCCCAAAAGTATTCTTACTTTCCCCACATAATATTAAAATATGTAAAATTAAAATGTTTGTTTATGCATATTCCCAAAAATGATGTATTAAAAGGAGGTGAAACTTTTAAAATAGATAAATTTGAATTTACCTTAATGAATTAATTCTTTGCGGTCTAGCAGCAAGCATCGATAAGATTCACCAGGTTTCCTACACCAGGTTTCTTTTACATAATTTGAGCTGAAAACCGGGTCTGGAGTTCCACAGGGCAACAAGCAAGGCCAGCTTTCACTATTTTTTGTTTCAGGTAGAAATCCATCTATTCACTAATAAAATGTAGCCTCCTCTTTGACAGAGCTGGGTTCCAGACGGCTGGCGATAAAACAGTGGTACACTTGATACTGCAAGTGGAACGTAAAAGAGGTAGAGTGCCAAACTTACTTCAAGTAGGATTTGGCTTGGAATCCCATGTTCACATCCCTCTGGAACCTTCCATTATCTTGAGTGACAAGGACACTGACATAAGAGATTTCTCCCACCCTCAAAGTCCAGCAACATGAGTAGAGCATTGCATTTTTGGAAACTGTTCAAGTACTCAAAGCCCCCACGGTCTTCATGGCATTTGGTTACTGCAGCTTCTTAATTGTTTACCAGAATGTTTGCCACTTAAAATGAAGCCATTCCAGGTACTTTGAGCTTAACCGATACTTGCCCACTGTTTTGCCAAACGTTTTCCCAAGTTTGTTTTCTCCTGTATGTTGAGAAACAGCGTGGCCCTTTTTCGTCTGGCTGCAAAGCGGCCAAAAAGGGCTTTTGATTTCCGTTCTGGTTTGCAAAGCTCTTGGCTTTGATGGAAAGGTGTTTAATGAACCACATACCGTAAAGGTATGCGCTCTGTCACAAAGTCGGGCTCCTGGCTCCTTCACAATGCTCAGTTACACAGAAGCCTTATACATGCAGAGGAGGCAAAAGCAACCTGTGAGGAAACAGAACCTGCTGATGAAAGCTTTCTGCTGATGAAACATCCCAAAGAATGAGCCAGATCCTCAATTTTACTCTGCCTTTGTGGAAAGATAATCTTCCCATTGATTTCAGTGTTAAGGTGGGAAAGAGTTCAAAAACAGAGCTAAGAGTCTTGCGGGACTTGCTGCAGCCACTATTAATTTCTTAGGTAATTTATGCAGGTTGCCAACTTCAGATTCATTGTGCTTGCTATTTGTAAGAAACCTGGCAATTTTTACAAAATTGGGTAGCTTTTACATTTTGTCAGATTTTGAACTGTATTTGCCTCCTAGTAGTAGAATACTGAACACAGGAGAGGAAGAAAAAAATGCTGGCATTGCCCCCCATACACCAGAGGTTTGCAAGGAATGAAATAGACCCCGAGACAAAGGCCATTTCCACACTAGACTGTTGCAGTGCTATTATTCCACTTTTAACATCTTATGGAATTCTGGAGTTTGAAGTTCAGGGAGGGGCATTTAGAATTCTCAGTCAGATTGCTCTTTGGCCACAGTAAACTACAAACCTCAGAATTCCACCAGCATTTGGTATATATATAAGAAAATTCTTAGTCCAACATATTCACCATTAAGTCTGGTAATGGATATAAAAAACTTTGCAAACAATTTGAGACATTTAGGAAGGTTATTAAGAGAAAAACAAATTATTAGATTAAAAGATTGAGTAGGAAAAATGAGGCTAAAGAACAAATGAAAGATTCACTAGGAACAGTGAAATTGTCTTGGTACGATTATATACAGTTAGAGAACTGAACAAAAGAATGGGCAAAGAAAAATGGTAAATATAGAAAGCTTACAAAGTTTGAAGAAATGATATTACAAAATGAAGACAGTTGGAAAGGTATAGTGAGTAAAATGTATAAACTATTGTCTGCAGAGGAGGAATCACAGGATGTACTCAAATTAGTATGGGAGCAGGATTTTAGGGAAGTAATAAATATTGAGAACGGGGTTAAAATATAGGACATGAGAATATTGAGATCTATGTCCATAAGAATTAAGGAAAAAATTTATATATTAGTTGGAGATGGTATTTAACCCCATTGAAATTAAGTCAAATAAATAGATTAGGGATAATTGAAAAGATATTTCCAGATCTTCTTGTTGAAAACCTAGTGAGCCAGCATGAGTTCTTGAGATCTGGGGGTGAAATTTTGTTGCAACAAAAAAATGCAGGCCAAGATCATGCATCAGGAGACATACATGTTTTTCAGAGCTATGTCTCCCAATAGCACTCAAAAAAAAAAAAAAACCTCACCTTGAAAGCAATGACAAACATCTGCAAAGACCTCTGGAGGTCCTTGAGAGTTCTCTGTAGATTACTTCCTTGCAGCACATCCAGCTACAGGAAAATAGCTGGGTATACCACATCCCAGTCATTCCCCACTGCCCCTTTGACAACACAGACAGGGCTACGTTGAGGGCTGGATAGCATACAAGGTGAGTTTTAGGGGAAATTTTGCTTATTCTGTTATTGGAGTAGAATTCTGCCTTACATGACAACTGTAAAAGTGAGTTATGACGCTGTAGGTCCACCTCACACCATTTTAATTCACTAATAGAACACCAGCCATCATTTTTGGACAAAACACGTTGTTCCTTTTTTGTATTAGAACTCCCAGAACACCACAGTCAGCATGTTTTCTGCAGTCTTTCCACAGCTGCAGCTGAGATGTCATCCATGTCTCTGTCCTGACTGGAAAAAACAAATGCCAGCTGAATATCACATTCTGTATCTGCACAAACTTTGTACAATCCAAGCTATGGAAGAATGTTCCAGGAAAACAATATTGCCTTCATAATGCATTAAGGAACATTACAGGCTGGGCAAAACCATACTCTGAGCCAGGTACTAAACAAATCTCAGCAACACATATATCAAGAGTTCAAAAATCAGTATAGGTTGAGCTTACCAATCGTGGTCACTGGACCTTTTTCTTCAGAATCTTCCTCAGGAGTTACACCTGATTAAAAGTGGGCCTCTTTCACACTCCACAGTTACACTTCTATGATTCCACTGTAATTGCCATGGCAGCATCCTATGGAATCCTGGGATTGGCAATTTTGTGAGGGGCATTTGGAATTTTCAGCCAGGGAGCTCCTCTGGTGCCTCTGACCAAACTATAAACCCCAGGATTCCATAAGATGTCACCATGGCAGTTCAAGAGGAATCACAAGGCTGTAATGGTAAAATGTGAAATGTTGCTGTTGTTCACATGTTGCTGGATGATTAAATAAAACCAATAAAACTTCTAGTTATTGTGCAGCTTCTCAATAATAACCATGGACTGCCATCTTGCATTGCAGTTACACACTTGTAACCTAGAGTTACAGATCTAATGCTGCTCTGTATTCAGATATGCTACATAATAATGACAACAGCAGTATCGCCACAGTGTGAATACTCCCCCAGAACCCACCTTAAATTCAAGAAAGCTACCCTGAGTCATGGAGGTCTGCAGCATGGGCTAGCAGAGCACTTCAGGATGACACAGCCAGACCCCTCCTGCCCTCTAGCCGCAATGGGACAAAAAGACAAAGCCATGGCTCAGAGGCAGGAGGGGGATAACCATGTTACCTTGAAGCGTTCGACTTACCCATGCCGCCAACCTCCATCGCTTGGACTGGCTCCCTCAAATTTAAGATGGGTTCAAGGGGTCATTTGTAACTATGTTTCTGTAGTTATAAATGTGATGTATGATTGCTATTTGATCATTAATAGACTATTTCACTGGAGGTTTCTCTCATTGCTACATTAGATGACAGATTTGCCTCCAGTTAGATGCTGTGATATTCATAAATCTTTTCCCCAATACATTTGGTCCATAGTTTCTAATGGTAAAATATTTGTCAATAATCCACACATTTTTGATAAAAGCCCTTCACATCAGGAATGGGAAAGGAAGCATATTCAGATCTACTGGTAGATTGTTTTTGAGGGGGGTGGTATCAATTTTCTCACTCTCAGAAATAGATACAACTTCTTTTTATATATATATATTAAAATTTCCAATATATAAAAATAAAATAAACATCTATTTTGTACATAGATACAACTTCTTATTAAAGTTTTTGGGGCATAAATAATTTCTTTTGAAATGTATATGAATATGGTTGTAAATTGTTTTAACCTTTTCAACCTATTTTAACTTATTTGTTTAATGTGTTTTCCATCTGTTTAAAGTATTTATATTTCCTTTATATTTTAAACTATTTTAAGTCTCCCATTCAAGTACTAAACAGGTCTGACCCTGCTTTGCTTCAAAGAGCAGATGGGATCCAGTACCTTTAGCATATGTACCAGTCATAAATTCATGGGCGGAGAATGAGCTCAGAGGTTCCCTTTTCTTTAATGCTAAGTGAATATATCCCTCTACCTGAATCTGTTCTTTTGGTCAGAAGATTTCAAAGTTCTAATCAAAACATCAGTCTCACATTTCAAAGTCTGTCCATGAACTACATATTATAGGATGCCCAAATCTGAATGACATGTCAAAAGAGGCCAATGGGCAGATCAAATAACAATGCCTCTGACGGAGGTATGGGTAAACTATGAACTACAACTTCCAGGCTCAATTAGTAAGGGGAGAAATAGCAAGAGAACACTTGGGAGAAACAAGGTTTCCACTCATATCTGACACTTTGGATCTAATGTCAGATCAAGCCCACCATCAGCTGGGCATTTTGGTGCAATATTTTCTAAAATAGCTGGCTTCCAAATTCCAAGGGTTTCTGGATAAAACAGATTATTTAGATCCATCTTAATCTTGTTTCAGGTCCAGTTTTAGGACAGCATTGGCTTTGGTTACCTTGATGGATGACCTAAGCCAGGAACTGAAAAGGAGATGTTATCTCTGATTATTATGCTGGACCTCTCTGCAGCTTTTTGTACCATCAACCATGGTATCCTTCTTGGTTGCCTTGCTGGTATGGGAACTGGAGGCACTGTTTTACAGTGGCTTTACTCCTTCACTGAGAGGTGAACTCAGGCGGTACTAAGAGACTGCTGTTCAACCCCCTGGCCATTGATCTCTGGGGCTCCTTAGGGCTTGGTTCTGTTCCCCATGCTATTTAACATATACATGAACCCTCTAGGAGAGGCTGTCCAGTGTTTTGGGGTTTGATACCATCAATATCAGATGACTCCCAACTCTATTATTCCTTTCCACCACACACCAAGAAAGCTGTTTTGGTCCTAAATCACTGCTTATCATCAATAATGGACTGCATGATGGTGAACAAATTGAAATTTAATCCATACAAGACAGATGTGGTCTTGGTCAGTCAGAAGGCAGAGCAGGGAACAATGATTCAGCATTTGCTGGATGTGATTACACTCCCCTGAAGAAACAGGTCTGCAGCTTGGGTGTGCTCCTGGATTCAGCTCTGAGCCCAGAAGCTCAGGTTTCAATGGTAGCAAAGAGTGCATTTGCCCAGATAAAACTTGTGAACCAGCTGCACTCATTGTGATGTCAAATCCGGCCTTGGTGACACATGCCTTCGTTACATCTTGGTTGGATTACTGTAATACACTGTACATGGGGCTGCCTTTGAAGAATGTTCAGAAACTTCAACTGCTCCAAAGAGCTGCAGACAGATGGCTAAATGGAGCTGGCTACAGAGAACACACACCTCCCTTTTTGCAACAGCTTCACTGATTGCTAGTCCATTTCCTGGCATAATGCAAAGTAGTGGTTTTGACCCATAAAAGCTTATATGGCTGACACCCAGGTTATTTGAAAGACTGTATTCTCTTTTATATGAACCAGCCCATGCTTTGAGATCTGTTAGGGAGGACCTTCTCTCTGTCCCACCACCTTCACAGGTACATCTGGGGGGAACACAGGAGAGGACCTTCTCAGTGGCTGTTCCCAGAATCTGGAACTCTCTTCCCAGAGAACTTAGACTAGCAGCCTCCCTACTTTCTTTTTGCAGACAAGTAAAGACTTTTCTGTTTCAACAGGCATCTGATGAGAGCCTATATAAGTCCCATCTTCCCTATGTGCTGGATACCGCTAATTGTTATACTGAGATGTGTCTGTGTGTCTAATGATGGATACTTTAATCTGGTTTTAAATTTTTTTGATTGTTTAATCTTGTTTTAACCTTTGTATCCTGTAAATTTTTAACAATGTGTCTTCTAACTTGTTGTAAGCCACTTTGAGTCCTCAACTGGGGAAAAGGCAAGATAGAAAGTAAAATAAAAAATTCAGAAGAGTATTAAACACGTCTATCATGAGGTAAGTTGTTTAAATGAAACCATAAACATGTAAACCTTTGATACAGTTGTAGAATAATGTCTTATTTTTGAAAGGTTGACATCCTATTCATTACCTATGAGGATGTAAGCTTGACTTACGAGCTCATAACTTTTGGGATTCATGTTTACGGTCATGAATGACCAAACATGAGCCTAAGAACTTACCACTTAAGCCAAGCAGGGCCCCAGCTGAAGGGTTTCTGAGGCTCTGCAGGTTGCGGCATTGGGAAATGACTACGGCAGTGCTCTCCCAGTTGTTGGACACATTGAGACAATCAGTTACCACAAAATCCCAAGGGATCTCTCCAGCTGCCCATCTCAACATGCCCTGCAAGTGGGAGATCATAATTTCCCAGCATCCCTATCTAAAACACCTCAGAAACTCTTTGGTTCAGAAGCTGCTTGGTTTAAGAAGTAGTGTTCAAGGGATGGCATAGGCAGAAGTAGATACTATAGTGAGGCTCCATTGTCACAGCTATGTCTGATGATGCAAGATCTCAGGCAAACTTTTTTTGGGAGGCCAGACAACTCTCATCCTTGTCAGCATAGCCATTGGTGAGAAATGCCTGGAAACTGCAGTCCTGTAATATCTGGAAGGCCATATTTTTCCCACCCTACTTTAAATAATTATTTAACCAGTCTCCAGATTCGATGAAAAGTTGCCCATGTTGAAAACCCTGGAGGATAATTTTCATCCAGATTTTAATTTTGGTAAATGCCATGAAATTTCCATTGGTAAATAAATCACATGTCCTAATCCTTTCTATCCCTGAGCCAATCAGAAAAATAGGATGTCCATAGTCTAAAAATATTTGTTCCAGAGCACAGAAGAGATGGGAAACAGCACCAAGGCTAAGACATTTTACAACTGACCCAAAATATTTGAAATAGCCTCTCCAATCTATTTGGGCTCGATCTGATTTCTTTTTCCTTTTTCTCTCATAAAATCCATTATGAGGAGGAAGTATTAAATATTAATCACCCAGAAAATTATCTCTGGTCAGCCTCCCACCCAAAATGAAGCGCTGAAGACATCATTGCATAATAATAATTCTGAAAATTTGGGAAATCAAAACTTTCATTCCTAGATGGCAATTGTAGTTTTACCTCATCCGTGGGAGGTCTGTGCTTTCAAAAAATGTATTGATTAATATTTGGATCTATTCCAAACTTATGTAAGGGATTTGATTGATTGATAATTGATTGATTGATGATTGATTGATGAATAGCTTTATTTTTATATCCCATTCTTCTTCATAAAGACTCACACAACATTTGTTGTTGTTGTCATCTGTCATCAAGTTGACTTCCACTTTTAGCAACCCTATTAATGAGAGACTGTCAGGATCCTTGGCCATCAACTGCCCTGCCCAGGTCTTGCAAAACCAGGATGGTGGCTTCCTTGTATTGTGGTCTTTCTCTTTCTTCCTTCCTTTGTTAAGCATTATTGGCTTTTCCAATAACTCACATCATCTTATTGTATGTCCAAAGTATGATAGCCCCCTAGCCCCAATTTAGTCTTGCTGGCTTCTACTACATAGTGTTGAGGCTTGATTTGCACTCAGACCCATGTATTTGTCTCTTTAGCAGTCCATGGTATCCATAGAATTCTTCCTCAGCGCCACATTTCAAATGAGCTGATTTTCTTTCTGCCAGCTTTCTTCTCTGTCCAGCTTTCTCAACCTTCCATAAACCTGCATCAAGCAACTGCTAAATGATAATTGTCCAATAAAATACAGTAAAATCATCAGAACAATCAAAAGATGAAACAAACAGAGTACTTGACAATACTGCAGTAGTTTGCATAAATAAATGCATTCATAACTGATGCCTAAATGAGAGCTGAAAGCCAGAAGGGAATGGTAAAGTTGAGGTGACTTTGCCAAAAAGGCCCCAGGGGCATAGCTTGGCGCGAGCAGGGTAGGGGTAGGGGCAGAAGCACGGGGGTGGAGCTATAGTGTGCATGGGCAGGGCTACAGTGCATGTGGGCAGGGCCATAGTGTGCACAGGCAAGGCTACAGCATGTGGGGGAGGAGCAATGGCACATCTGGGTGGGGCTGTAGTGTGTGTGGGTGCATGTGGGTGGGGCTACGACGTGCAAGGAAGGGTGACGGCACGTGGGGAGCATGCAAGGAGCAGCATCGCCCCCCAAAAAGTGCCACCCAGGGCACACCAGCTTCTCATCCCCCTGTCCCTATGCCACTGAAGGCCCACAGTGCCATACCTGGGTCCCAGCTGGGTCACTACAGGATAACACAGTCCTTTTGCCATTCAAACATGATCCACTACAACTAGATCCAGTATAGTATAGTGGTTTGAGTGCTGGGCTACAGCGCTGGAGACAAGGATTCAAATTCCTTCTCAGCCATGGGAACCCAGTGGGTGATCTTGTAGTATACCCTCTCAGCATCAAAAGAAGATAACGGCAAATCTCTCTGAAAAAAAATCTTGTAAAAAAAAATCCAGTGATATGATCACCATAAGTCAGAAATGACTTCATGTCACACAGCAACAACAAACACTAGAACTAAGACCTTGAATTGGGCCTGTGGTTCACTGGCAATCAGTGCAGAGATTTCAAAACTTGAATAATATACTAATTTCTTGCTGTCCTTCTCTATATACAGGCAGCTACTTTCTGCAGCAGCTGTATCTTCCAGACCATTTTCATAGAAAGCTGTATTTAGGAAGCACTGTAGTCATCCAGTAGGAAAATTATCAGAGCACAGAATATTTTTACAAGATGATCTTAGTCTAAGAACAGTTGTAGCTGGGCAAGCAGTCATAGCTAGCCATGAATACCTAAATATAATAACTCACTCAATTGCTTTTATATTTCTATGATATGTAGGAGTCTGATCTACACTATATTTTTATACTATAACTAGCGTATATACCCAGCACTGCCTGGGATTTCATTTTCTCATAGGTAATACTTGTTAGAAAGATTTGAGATCCTATGTCTCTAATTTCCCAAACTGTCTTGTCCAGTATCTATAACTTTTCCCCATATTCCCCAATCCATTCTGTATTCAGGGTTATTAACATGCAGAGTTTGGGTTCCTGAGGGAATACACTGTCTTCCTTCTTGCTGCTAGGCCTTGTCTCCATAGCAATCAGCCTATTCAAGACAGTCACAGTTGACTAAGGCCCAAGAGCTCTCTGAATTCTAAAGGCCCCTCCCTAAACCACAAACCCCAGGATTCCATAGAACCTTCTTAGGTAGCCAATCATATGAGGTCTTCACCTGACAAAGCAAATCATATGAGGTCTTTGCCTGACACAGACAAATAAACTTTGACTTTTATATATTAGATGGGGGAATATATACAATATTATGAGTTGTTTGGGGTTTTTTAACATTAATTTACAAAGTCAAGTGATCTCCATTTTGCTTACAAGATCTATGTTTGATTCTAGTAATTCTGATTAGGCTAGTTAACTCTGTAGCCTGTGAATTACTTTTAAGCATTTTCTATCCATTTTGCATTATTTTTTGACTATTTCTCTCATTCCTTTGGGCTAAGTTAGTTATTTGTAGTTTGCAAGCAATTGTTCAATATCAGTTAATCTCTGTGTGCACTTATTTAATTGTCTATAGAATCAAAACTCTTTATCTGACTATGTGATATGTGGCAGTGTGACCTGAATGGTCCAAGGTTCGCAGGAATAAAGAAGCAGTCTTGAACAGAGTCCAAAACTGAGAGGGGTTGCTATAAAGATTAGTCCAAAGGCCAGAAAGCCAGGAAACCAAGATTTCAGGCAGGATTGTATGGTCACTTGGGAACTGTTGTTCTACAGCAACAGAATGGCCTGGGCTGAGCTAAGGTAAAGCCAGCAGTTAATCAGCCTAGCTGGCTTCATTAGCTTGGTGTCCTGTTTTTAAAGCGAACCAGAGTGTTGCCTGATCTTTTGCTCCTGGAACTTTAATTTACATTGTTCAAAAAGGTGAAATGCCTCTGTCTCTTCCTCATTCTCCTGCTCTGTAGCTGTTGTCTGGGATGGATCTACCTCTGCCTCTGCCAGTGCCATGGCACATCTCCCAGTCTTTTCTAGCTTCACCTAAGGCCCATCATCCCAGCTCTCCCCTTCCTCTTCTCTGATGGAGGAGGCCTCTTCCAAGTAGCACAGAAGTCATCCATTGGAGAGATAGCAGGACACCTGAAAAAAGTTATCTCAATCAGATGACAAACACAGAAGTTGCAGGCAACAGAAGACCAATCTGGCCTTACAGAATTGCAAATGAAAATAAATTGGAATAACAAAAAAAGGAATGTGCATGTGATTCATAAATAACAAATGGAATCAGAATTTAATTTTTAAAAGAAATGAATGGAAATCGCAAACTCAATTCCTCCCACCAAAATCTTGCACTACCTTACATAATGTTCAGAAACCTGTTAGTGATATATGCAGGCATAATGTAAAATTATGTATTTGTATGTCTCTTTGTTATCATTGTGAATGGAAACATCCAGTACCCCATTTATAACAATCCCCTACCAGCAACACCTACCGCCTTGCCACCTGGGTGCTCCCCATGGCCATTTATTGGCTGGTTGGGGGAGAGCAGGGGGTTACCAGCCAGCATCCATCTGTGTTTCTGTAGCCAGATGCAGCCCTTCTCCTGAGCCTCCCATGGATCCTGTAAAGATCTAGGAGGATCGTGTCATCTTTGTGCATAAAGTTGCAGAAATAGTGCCTGATCAACCTCTTCCTCCTCACCCAGCAACTAAATGACCACAGGGCCACCCAGATGGCAGACTGGCAAGTTATACACATGGAGACCAGGGAGGAAGTGGAGCTACGCCTAGTTGGGCCATTGTTTAATATTTAGTGTTAACCTCCTTCTTTGCAGGTTTTTAAGCAGAGGCTGGATGGCCATCTGTTGGGAGTGCTTTGATGTGGGTTCCTGCGTAGTAGGGGGTTGGACTAGATGGCCCCTGTGGTCTCTTCCAGCTCTATGATTCTATGATTCTAATGTTTATCTATAATAAGAATAATGTTTAATAAAGCCCTGAGGCTAGGTGTCCATGTGCAAAGATATATGTAACTAGCATGAACATCTTGTCCACAATGTAAATGCTTTATTAGAAGCATCAAAGTAGCACATCAGGAAGCAGGATCAGAGGTTAAAAATATAGTGTAATTCAAAGATAGGTAGCTTTGCCTCCAGATGACGTTTTTGGTTTCGGTTATTTTGACCTGTGACTTCCATCACCCCTAGCCAATAAAGCCAAAAATAAAGGATTACGGAAACTGCAGTCCAAAGGCAGCTTGGGCAGGGGCTGTTGTTGCTCTCCCTTGCTGTAACAGATAATCTGGGACAGCTACCAGGATATTTCTGATCTCTCATTCAGAAAATCAGTAGCCCCTGTGCGTCTCACATTAAGCCACATTTGTGGAGACATCCAAAGAATTTGAATAGGTGGATCATAGGTTTGCCCTTCTGTGGAAGCATCCTTACTTGATCAACAATAACAAGGAAAGTTAGAGGGACTGTTAACTTAGGGTTGACCCAAGTTTCTCTCTCATCAGTTAGAAGCACTTTAAAAAAATGGATTCCCTTTGGCTGCCCTGGAAACAGCCTGTTGCAGTGGCACCAACCTGACAGAAGAAACTGCATTTCCTAATTTATTACATCTTTATCCTGCCATTTCCTCCAAGGAGCCAAGGCCAAAAAATATGATTTCTCTCCATCATGTATTACTTTTCACAAAAATCCTGTGAAGCACTTCCAGTTGAGAGGTGGTGACTGTCTCAAGGCCACCCAGTGAATTTCATGGACAAGGACAGATTCAAACTCTGGCCTTTTTGGTCCTAATCCAGCACTCTAACCACCACTCAGTGTTGTCTGGTGGTACAATACTGTTGCTGAAACTTGCTGTGGGAGTACCATATTATACAACCGCCCTTGGAGATGGACCTAAACTGGAGGTATGAGTACAGCAGTCTGCTCTTACAACCATCCACTTTTATGCTTTGTACTGTTGTTTGATGAGCTGCATTTTTTGGGGCTTCAACATGTTGTATTCTTTTGAGTAGAGCCTCCCACCCCCAATCCAAACTGGCTTTATCCACAAGTAGTTACTGTTAATTTGAAGCACTGTATTATGTACGGGATACATCAAATGGTTCTTTCCACTGTGTTTTGCCTTTGTGAACAGTGGATTTCACCCCCATTGTGAACAGCCAGCCCAGTTGCTTAGCTTTTGTGTGGTCCGGCACCATCACACCCCAAGGTGGTATGGTTGCAGGCACTGCCATTCCCCTGTTATTTACAATGGCTAATTAAGATCCCACTTACAACCCTTCACCCCACCCTTAATTCTTAGGCGAAGCAGCCAACAAAAGGTTTTGATTTCCTTTTTGGCTGGAAGACCTTTTGGCTTCTGTGAGCGAAAGGGGGATTAAGGAAGGGAAAGCACATAAAGGTATGTGCAAAATCACCGCGTCAAAACTGCTCTAAAAATGCTGTCTCCCAGGGATGAAAAATGTTATGAGCAGAGAGGACTAATTGGAAGCTGGTTCAGAGATTGCACACTGGGTGGTAGTGGGGGGAGCAGGGGGCAGGCCCACATTTTGATCTGCCACACGGCAGGCAGACATGTCTCAAATTCTTTCCCCATTTGCAGTGCGGCCCAGACTGACACCATGGGAAAGATCCTTTCCCTGCCCCACCGACAGTTCTTCCCCACCTACACCATGCAGAAGACTGGCTCAGAAACAGCAGCCAGACATAAAGAAGGATAAAGTGTAACACAAACAAAATGTCACATCATCTTTATTTTGCTGGCTGGAAAAAACTCTAGGCCGAAACATCCCTTGGATGCTGCAAAGGACCCATTCCTAAGCGAGATTGTAAGTTCTGCTAAGTTCAGCAGGACTCAGTGTGACATAAGCATGCATAGAATCACAGCCTTGAAATGGGAGGGGAGAGGTATTTTCCTCTGAATCCACCAGGAAAACCAATCAACACATCTTGGCTGAAAGTGCTTGCTTCTTTAGCGTGCCAGCATGGTATAGTGTTTTCAATGTTAGACTAAGGCCATTTCTGCACTACACTCTTATAGTGTGATTATTCCACTTTCAACATCCTATGGATGTTGAAAGGCCCCTCCCTAAACTGCAGACCCCAGGATTCCATAGGATGTTGAAAGTGGAATAATCATGCTGTAACAGTGTAGTGGAAATGGCCTAAGACTTCAGAAGACCAGAATTCAAATCCTTGCTCCACCATGGAAACCTGCCAATTTCAACTTACACTTACCCTATGCTAGTTTTTCCTTGGCAAAATTTACTCAAAGGAGGTTTGCCATTGCCTTCCTCTTAGGCTGAGAGTTGCCCAAGGTTCCTAAAGAGTATCTATGTTTCAGTCCTATTCCAAGACTCAAACCATTACACTGTTCCACACTGGCTACAAACACCAATTTAGATGTTTTTAAAATGGAATAGATAAATTCATGGAGCTGGCATTGCTGGTAACTACCATAAATGGTGACTGTACCCCACTTCTGAATCATGCCAGTTGCCCTCATGGCCTGGGTTATGACAGTTCTGCTGACTGTGACCCATGCTAGAATGAGTGGGAAAGATGGAGCTGGAAAGTCCAATGTAATGGCAAGAAACCCAAGGAAGCAAAAGGAAAAGGAATACCAGGCCAGGACAAGGGAGAGTGGGATTAGAAACTGGAAGGAGTAGGACTGGGTGCTCATCACATGCTAGTTGGACTCATTTTCAGCAGGCAACTGCTGCTTTTCATAGAAGAATCATCTCCCCATGGCTGGTTAGGAGAAGGTCTAAAAAACACAGATACTAGAAGCCTTTGCCTTAAAACTTCAAATCTCAAGGGAGAGGGAAACTGGAAGATTGCAGATTATCGTCTGATTTTTAGAACTTTTGTTTGTAGGGGCAGCAGTTGAGAATGTATCAAAGAAAGGAGGGAAGTGGCAGGCTTTCTTCTCACAATCATCTTACACATTTAATTTTCTTTTAAAAATTGTTGGTTTGCTCTTGGGCTGTTGTTTGGCTCTTTCTTTCCACTCTGGGCACAATCAAAGTTCTATATTTCATGAGCCAGTTAGATTTTTATGATGCTGGTGAGGGGCATAGTCATTCAATCATTTTATTTTTTCAACAGGGCCAGAGTTTGGGAAAAGTATTTTCTTGACTACAATGCTTAGGATCCCAAATTCTGGAAGTTTCCAAAAAGAAAGTGACTTCTCTAAGTTATGGAGAGGGCACCTGCCCAATAGGCAGTCACTTTTGAGCTACTGTCAGTTTGAATACAGAGCATCTACTTTTATTCAGAAGACACTGTCAAGTTTTTAGCAAGCACAATTTTTCCAGCTCACTTTGCCTTTCATTAATTACTTGAATATTTTCTGTTTACCATTTGGGCGTGTGTGTTTTTCTGTATAGCTCTGTGTGGCTTTGGTCTGCTGTTCTCCCAGACAGGACTATATTTCTTCTTGGGCCATGTCAGCACGTGTATGTGTAGTGTGCATGCACCATTTGCTGAGCTTCTTCAGGCAGCAAAATATCTTGAGGAAGCCACATCTACAGCATCTAGTAATTGGAGGTAAAACGACCTCTGAACGTGGGAATTCTGCTGAGCTGTCTTTGATTTTGTTACTGATTTAGATATTCGTATAAGCTCCATTTTCTCCCCAGAGCAAATTGCCTTTTGCTGTCTTTACCCCATGCAAGATTCTGCATTTTTCCCACTTTTCAGTGCTAGCATCTATCACATATTCTTTGCACAGTTGCAGCCTTGTGTGAGGGACAGAGGTGGCCCTGCTTCCATGAATTAGGAGCATATCTGCACTATACATTTATATTAGTTTCATACCTCTTTAATTGTCATGGTTCCATCATATGGAGTTTGCTGAAAGATTTTTTTCCTAGAGACTCCTAGTCCACTCCCCAGAACTGTAATTTGGGTACCCAGAATGTGTGTCTAGGTTGCAGAATTAAAGTGATTTAATCCTCAGCCCTTCTGTTCTCTGGGAACTTTGGGAACTGTAATTTAGGGGACAGAAGTAAAGCTCTCTGGCTGAAATTTTCTAAGTACATGACCAAACTACATATCCTATGGGTCTACGAACCCATGATAATTAAAGTAGTATGAAACTGGTATAGCATAGTATAGCATAGTATAGTATAGTATAGTATAGTATAGTATAGTATAGTATAGTATAGTATAGTACAGTACAGTGTAGTATAGAAGAAAGAAGTGCACATAAATCAATCAGCAGAGGCTCTTCTGGCTGTGGTTCCAATGAGTCATCTAAGCATGGGCTTTTCCCTGCTCAACAACCATCTTTTAAAAAAATAACCGTGCAGTTCTAGGGCTATTTACACACTAGACTGTTACAGTGCTATTATTCCACTTTCAACATCCTATAGAATACTGGGGTTTGTGGTTTAGGGAGGGGCCTTTGGATTCCATAGGGTGTTTAGGATGTTGAAAGTAGTATAATAGCAATGTAACAGTCTAGTGTGGAAATGGCCTAGCTCATATAGTATATTTACAGCTGAAGCAACAAGCAAATATAATTTTTTTTAAAGGCAACAACTTTATAGATTTTCTTGCAACATTTTTGCATCCATTGGTCAATCTTCCACTAAAAGGAAACTGGAATAATGACATCCTGTTGGGATTTTGTGATGTTGCAAACCAATTTATGTCTGTGCTGTTTAGAGCTGTGACCTTGTACAATGGTTGTGTTCCCAGGAGGTGAGTAGCTGTGCCATCAGGGCCATTGCACAAGCAGAGCGAGCAGTGCATGGCCATTGTGCAATGGTCAAAATGTACAACACTATGGCACTTTGCAGGAGAGGCTGCCCTTGCACATAATGACAGCCCAAGTAGGGGGGCAATGGGCCTTCAACAGAGCCATGAGGTAATCCAGAAGAGAGGGTGGGTGCACTCCACTTAGCTAGAAAGGTGACCCCTTTTCATGGTGCTCTATTCTATGGTGGGAGCCCCCACTGCGAAACAGGACATCTTGCATCAGGCACAAGCAAGAAGGGATGACTTCAGATCATTCATAGTAAGTACTCAGTATCATCTGAGGGCAATAGCAACCCTCTAACTATCATACTACACAGCTACCTGCTGAAAAGCAGTAAATGGAGTTTTCCTCTCACAACACTTAATTAATTAGTACTGTTCTATCACATGTGACAGAAAATCTCATAAACACTTTCCCCCTCATTCTGAAAGTAAAACTAGAACAGCAATAATAATCAATTAATTGATGAGCAGTTGACGTCTTTGTTGCAGCACCCAAAATCACCTGGATGAAGCTAACTCATTACTCTTCATGGTAGACCCAGTCCTGACTTATTGCAAACTATAGCATTTAGTTCCTGAATGAATTGATGTGTTAAAAATCTGTATGTGTAGCAAAATTTCATAAATATGTCAAGACTGAAAGTAATCAATTACACATCTTATATACCACTGAACATCTTACATACCAATGAGCATCTAATCATGAACTGAAGCATAATATAAGCAGTTTTGGAAGCTGAATTAGAAGTTCTTACCCTGGCAACACTGTCATGGCTCATGTGAATAAATGGAAAACAAATGTAATATCCAGGACATTCTTGGTTCACCTATGCCAAGCATAGCACCAGCTCAGATATTTATGTGGCCCAAAAAAGTTTCAAATGTGCAGCTAATTTGATTAGATTATTTCCCACCCTTATAACAGGATCTCAGATTTATCCTTGTTAAGCCTTTGAGCTTAATTCTTGGAGTACTAAAGCCATGCCGTGCCTACAAAAGAACATTTAAGCTCAGCCCGGCTGCCTTCCATTGGGAAAAAGAACTTCAATATAGTGTTAAGTCTTCCTGGCATCATGAGTGCACCAGATACCTATGTGTAGAGAGTGAAAGGGAGCCACATCTGCGACATGACTGTACTTAAGAGTACAACTTCTGGATGTGAAATGGAAACAAGAGACAATGATGCTGACATTAAGGCCCTTTCCACACACGAAGGGAGAAACGGGGCAAAGCACGCAGAAACAGAGCTTACCTGAAGCCAGGTAAGTCCATCACCGCGAGGAGCAGCGCGCATTTGCCGCTCCACACTCCTGCGCAATCCGGCGGCGTCCAAAATGGCAGCTTACGACTGGTGGAGGCTCTCCACCAATCAGAGAAGCTCGCCAGCCAGAAGCCCGCCCCCTGGCAGATCTGCAGGCACGCACTTGCGCGCGCCTGCAAAACTACCCCGGGGCGCCGTGACAGGGTGGTATGGGGCTGCATGCTTGTGTTTAATAAAAACCACTTGGAAAGTGGTTTTTAAAAAACATGCGGCTCCACCACCTCCAGCCTCTTCAGGGCGGTTTGAGGCATAGAACCTCAAAATTAAAACCGACCCTGCGCACTCCAAGGTGTGGACGACCTCCAGTCGAGGTCGCCCTACACCGTTTTATTAACCCCGTGTGAAAAGGGCCTAAATCAACTATTAAAATGTTGCATTTTTCAGTCCCAGAGACATTGTGTAGCATGCACAAAGTCTTCGTCAGCTTCTGTTGCCACTCTAGTATGAAAATTTTGAACTTCTCTGTTTCTTCTCCCATGCTCTATTCTTTCATTCCACCAAGTTTGAGGGAGAGTTCTCTAGAATTTGAAACTGCGCTTTTAGGGACATTTTGATTTTTACCTTACGGACTACTTCTACTTTGTTTGGGGGTTTTCTCATGTGTCTGTGGGGTATATCTGTGGGGTCAGTATATCTGCCTTCATGTCACATGTTATCTGATGGAAACCCCATGAATTTCATAGGGTTTTCTTAGGCAAGGAGTATTCAGGGGGGTTGCCATTGCCTTCCTCTGAAATATAGCTTATTGCACCTGCTATCCAAGTACTAACAAAACCTGATCCTCCTTAGCTGCCAAAATTGGAAAGGATCTGATATATTTGGGATAGTTAGGCCTGCTTTTTGTGTTTTAATATGGAGATCAGTACTGACATACCTTGACATGTCACTCCATTCCTGAGAGAACATTCATTTACCCTCACATAAGGTGAGGCTCCAAGCATCCAAAAGCTTCTAACTGGGCTGGGTCCATTTTTCTTATTTATAAGACACTAACCTTCAGGCAGAAGAATAATAAAACAAACTAAGACAAAACAAAAAATAGTTCTCACAACTAACTTGCTACTGTACTCTGTCTGGACAGTCACATACTGACTGTTGCAGATAATAATCATAGTATGCTTCTGAGTAGTGTCACTGATTTCTGTTACAGAATCTCCAGTTCTTAGGAATTCAACTGCTGTATGAGGTAATAATGGCTTTCTAGGTCTATACAGCTGTTATTCTGTTTCTAGAATAGCTTGTATCCAATGTTCCATGAGTAGAAGTCTCCTCAGGCCATAGAGCTTTCCCACAACTTCTCCACCCCTCAGATCAGGAATAACCTGAGATTATATGGAAAGGAACTGTCTGTATGTTGCAGAGGACACTACCTTTCATGGATGGAAATCTCTTTTCACTAGCACAGGGTACTTTTGGATGAAACTCAGGACCTTCAAAATAAATGGTTTGCATTTACTTCAAACCAAGAAATGTGGTTGGTGGGCCAGGGCACAGCACAAATCCAAAAGCCTAACAGCCAAGGCATCCTGTCTATACAGCCCAGCTTCCTGCCCTAACCAAAGGATGATTGACCATGTCAGTGTCAATCCGCACTTAGCCAGGGCAGGAGAACAAAAGCTGCCTCAGTATAGTACTGTAAATACATGGTATTATATAAGAAAGAAACCACTCATGGCAGACATGACAATGGTTGTTTCCCAGACTGAAGTCCCCAGCCCAAGAGGTAAGTGAACTAACCAGTGCAGAGAAGTGCCTTCTATCAAGGCAGACCATTGGCTCATCTAGCTGTGTTTTCTAATAACCAGACTGTCAGGAGCTCTTTGTGATCTTCAGCAGAACTCTTACCAAGCAACTCTGATTCCTAAGATCCTGTTGTACCCTTTATGTACCATGCCGCTTCCCATCTTCTGATTGGATTCCACTTCTGTCTTCCGCTTGGAAAAGGGCTCAATTTCACAGTTGGTACCTACACCCAATTTTTAGGAATGTGTCCCTGCCCACAGCATCACAACTCTTTCCTTTAAGCAGGGTCACTTGACTCTCCTTATAGTGTTTTGAGAGCTCCTGTGAAAGGAAGGAGGGAGAGAGCTCCTATTCTACCAGCTAAGTTACCCACTTCAATTTAATTTCCACCTATTGTGACTTTTAACTTGAAAAAAAGTTCATAGCCCTCTCCCCACTGTTTTGTATAGGAACAACCATGAAAAAGGAGGAAAGGTTTAAACCTCCTTCAGCAGTGTCCTCCTTGAATTTAGCCCCTATGCCATAAAAACAGGAATTTTGTCTTATAGATGGCAAAATCCTCCACTGGAGCTAACAGAACATTTTCCCCTTACTGCTATACATGAGGAAATGAATTTTGAGAAGGAAACAGCTAGCCAAAAGGTTAAAATATCCTGTACTTATGTGTGCCAGTTCCAATCCACCCTGGGAACCTGGACACTTACTTTCAAGGACTTTTTAACCCAGAAGATCAACTATACTCTATGAAATGTACATAACATAGGTTCTCTCTCACACTTGTTACTTATAGTGCTATGATTCCTCTTTAGCTGTTATGGCTCCCTCATACAGAATCCACAGACTGGCAGTTTATGGAGGGGCACTTCGAATCCTCAGCCAGGAAGCTCCTCTGCTGCTTCTGACCCAATAATAAAGCCCAGAATTCCAAAATGGAATCATAGTACTACAACTGTGTAGTATGCAAGGGCCCTAGAATTTGACTCTCAGAGATACCAAGTAGGGAGCCTGAATCATTCTGACAAAACATGCCAACAGAAGCTCGTCCACTGCACTATAGGCCCATGTCACTGCAACAGCCTTATCACTGAGTAGGTCTAAGCTGAGGTGAGGAACATATGCCCTTCCAATTGTTACTGAGCTTCAGTTCCCATCGTCCCTAACCAGCATAGCCAATGGTGAGGGACCATGAGTTTTGAAGTCCAAAAATATCTGGAGGGCTATTCTTTCTCAGTCATGTATCTAATTGCCCCTTCTTTCCTTAACTATTCCTTTTCAACAAGTGATGAGCCCTGTCAGAGAAGTCACCTCGAAATATCTGAAAGAGTTATTCTTCTGCAAAGTGAGTCTCCTCATAGTTGCCACAAAGCTTTGCAGGATTAACTAATTGTTGGATATGGACTTCCCCTGAATCCCTCTCACAGATGGCTTTCATGTTTGCATGTGAGTTGATCCATGTCCAGAAAATTATTTGTCACATGAAGATGGCTCTCCCAGCCTTGGTGTAAAATAAAACTGCTAAACCATGTGTCATTTTGTGCCTTCAAGTGGTTTCTGACTTATGGCAACCCCAAGGTTAACCTATCATGAGGTTTTCTTGGTAAGATTTCTTCAGAGGGAGTTTACCATTACCTTCCTCTGAGGTGGAGAGAGTATGACTTGCCCAAGGTCATCCAGTGTGTTTCCACAGCTGAGTAGCGATTTAAATCCTGATCTCCCAGGGTCCTAGTGCAACACTCAAACCACTACACCCCATAGGCTCTCTCAATGGTAAGCTGGGCAAAACTGGTGGTAAACCATTTTCAACATACTAGAAAGAAGGACAGAAAGAGATTAAACAAACCAACAGAATTGGTGACTGGACAACTGTGAATGACCTCCTCAAGTACAACCCTTTCTCTTTTCAACTGGAAAATTCTTAAAGCCATTTGTCATTCTGGACAATCACAAATATCTTCTTCTTTTTTCTTATTTAAGGAAAATAAAGTTTATTTTCAAAGGCTTTTGACTAAGAGTGCATTTTTAACAAAGTACATAAACTTCTGAAGGTCAGCACAAGAGCCCAGGTTGCCTTGTCACTTCAACTGGCGGTCCCTTTGCCCATGTCCCACGTACAGGACTGGTTCCAGTGCACTCCCCTTTGTAGCTTACATATGGACTATACAGAGATGCTTATGCTGGACTTTCATTTCAGTCCTAAACACAGTTGTTGTTGTTTTTTTAAAAAAGAGGCAATTGATATTTTTACACTGGTGCTTACATCCACATAAATGTGTATCCAACTGGGGTGGAAAAACTGACAGCCACTGGCAAAAGATGGCCACAATTGGCATGTGAACCCTAGACACATTTCCCTTCGTAAAACTGTTTACATAAAGCTCCAACAGTGTCATCAGTTCTAAATGGCAGTTATTCTAAGTGGTGCAACTAGAGTTGGAATTGGGAGCCAAAGTGACTTAGTGGAGACCCCAAAGAATGCCCCAGAGAGTGGCAGGTTATTGGAGGCAGTGGAAGACAGGCCTGCCAGCAGTACCTGGGCCAGCATGGTATCCCAGGATCTGCTATAGTGGTGGGATGCTGCTCATTGAACTAGAACTTTTCCTTAGTTTTAAAAACATGTTTGTTACAAGGCAGCAGCTAGCTGGGAATGTGCATAGTTGCAGATGTTCTTAGTTCAATTGTTGCCTTTAAAAATATGCCCTCTTTTTCTACAACAAAATGGGAGTAATTTCCAATTAAATGCATGAAACATCAGGGCAGCAGAAGGAAACTCCAATTCCATTCTCTTGTCAAAATGGTGCCATGATTTTGAATGCAGAACTGCGTATGCTCAAAATATTTTGGCTTTATCAAGCCGTCAACCAGATTGCTTTGGTCTGATTGCTCTAACATATCAAGAACTGCAAAGCAGAAGTGAATCATGGAATAGCAGTTTGGGCAAGAAAAAAGAAATATTAGTTCTAAAGCAGCACATGCAAATGTCTAAAAGTGTGTGCTGCGGAGGGGGTTAAGAGCATGAACGTCAGGGTCTAAAATGACTTAGCTGCACCACAAGTTTTTCCTGACCTATTCCCATTCAGAGAGGAACCATGCAGCTCCAGCTAAACAAGAACAGATCCTAGGCAGAGCTTAGAAATGTTAAATTTTTTGGACTACAAGGATTCTTGAGAATCATTTTGTCCAAGTTGGATGGGCAGGGGCTTGTATTCCAAAAAAGTTAACTTTCTCAGGATCTGAGCTTAGGTCAGCTGCTGTCATTGAGAGGTGACACACTGGGAGCAGAATGTGAGCAATACCCCATATTCCCCCTCTTCCCCACCAAGCATGTAATACCACATTGCAACCCATGCAGCTTGGTTCTGATAGAACAAGATGGGTATAAGAGAGCAAAACAGAAAAACAAAACACTTCTCATGCTGCATTTCAAAACCTCCCCCTGTACTTAGACAAGGCAGAACATTTTGCAGGAAGTCAAAATTATGAAATGGGGGAAGGGACAAGAAATCATTATGCATTCCAGGAAGAGTTTAAATTATTAAGTTCCTGGCATGTCTGATACAATAATTTTTTTGAATTTTCATACAGACATCTAAATTCTCCTTGAACTCAACCCCAGGTGGCAAGTTTTAAGGTCTCAGTATAGTTAGATGAAAACTGGGGGAGATGGGAAATGTGTGAACAGCAGTAATACATGTTCATGTTTTTAAATAATTTTCTTTTTAATTGTTGAGGCAGTAATACTTGGTTCATGGAACTGCAATATACAGAGAGGTGAAATAAATAGCTTATATATATAATATATATTTATATATATAATAGAGCTGGTTTTAAAATATTCCCTTATCATTGGTGTTATTAGGCTATTTTACTTAGTCACTTGAAGGTCATTAGCAGCATTCTCCAGAAGTGAGCATCATAATGCAGGATCACAGAGGTGTGACACCTTATGTCATCGGAAAGGTTACAAAAGACTGAGGTATTGAGCTCTCCACGGATGCTCAATGACAGATTTGCAGACCAATTTGCCTTGGTCAGACTTGCAGCAGACAATAGAACAGATCACTGCAACACCAGAGAATTAATCCAAGGGTTTTCAGGGACTTTGGGAAAAAAACTTTGGTTTTCTTTGGTTTGTGGTTTTGGTTTTTATTAATATTATTATTATTATTATTTTCAGATGAACTCTTCCCCTCTAGGGACTGGCTTGGAAAAGTTGTCCATTCCAAAAGGTTGTCCATTCCAAAAAGAGAAATAAGCACCTGTATGTCAATCCACAGCATGAAAAAAGTCAATTTAAATAGAGCCATTCATTTTTTTCTTCTTCTTCAAGTTACAATAAATCTTTTACAGCTTCCCCACTGGGTTTTTTTTTTCAATCCAGTCTTTAAAAAAAAACTTAAAAACAATGTACAAAAATAGAGCTTCTCCCTTATTTTTAGTGTAAAAATATTTCTCTGGTACAGTCTATCTTTCGTAGTTTATTCTCCTGATACTGTCTTTGTCTTTTAACTGGGGTTGGTGGGTCGTATCCTCCTAGTCCTCTTGGTCACTGTGGTATACTTGAAAGGTTTCTGTAATTCCACTTGCCCCTTTGGGTATCTTTTCATAAAATGAACGTCTTGCTGATTCTCTCGTGTTTTGGGCCCTTTCCGGGGCCTCCCTTTTTGGTAAAACCAACATACCAGCCTGAGTACTTTGCCGACATGAGTGCTGTGTAGTTGTTCTCCAGGACTTTCTCAATGAAGACACACTCTTTGCTAGTGCCATCCGGCTGCAAACAAAACAAAACCAAGATCAATATTCATGTATATCTCAGTTAACAAAGCAGATGTGTTCCTGGGCTTTACTTATTTGAAAGAAAATTTGGTACCAGCAGCAGAAATAACATGGAAAGAACAGGGATAAGTTCCTGCACCACAAGAAAGAAGACCAATTCAACATGGTTCAGCAAACTTTTTATCCAAAAATAACAGCATGCACAGGTGAAACGAAACAACCAAGTCAGGTAAGCCTTGCAGAAGTAAACAAAAACATCTGAACTTTCTAGAGACCATTGGTTCTTGTGGGTTTTTTAGGCTTTGAGACCATGTTCTGGTTGTATTCTCTCCTGACGTTTCTCCAGGTTCCTCTGAAGATGCCAGCCACAGATGCAGGCGAAACATCAGGAGAGAATATAACCAGAACATGGTCTCAAAGCCCGAAAAACCCACAAGAACCAATGGATTGTGGCCGTGAAAGCCTTCAATTTTTAGAGACCATTTGAAACCTTCTTCCAAAATGCATCCAGGGACAGTTATTTCTTTCACCAGCCTCCCATCTTTTTATGATTTTTTTTCCGGTGGTCTACTGTATAGATCTATACTTTTTATAACATGATGAGGAGAGATGGAGAGGTAGGCTTTTTGCCCACCTCCCTTTCCCCCCCTCTATCTTGCTGTCCATGTATGCTTCCTAAGGGATTCTGGAGGCGGCTGCTGTTTACTTTCCCTGTTTTAGGCAGACACATACATACAGCTATAGTAGAATTAGCTAGAGCAGAATCCCATTCTTTCTCATCTCATTTGTGCATGTGTGTTGTTTACCACAGACATTTGGTACAACTGAAGGCTGAATGTCTGTGTTTCTTCAGTCCTCCTTCACTATCCCCCCAGTGCTGTTGTGTAAAGAGCTTCCAACCAGGCTGAGGACAAAAAGGGAAAGGGGACTGGGCAGCATAAAAATACTTTGTAAAAGAGAGCTACTTTGTCAGACAATTTGTTAACTGTGCCTGTATTGCAATTAGTTGCAAACTACACATGATTCCTGGAAAACCCAAGTGAGTGATTTTACCTGAACAGAAGACTAGGGGCTTTATTACATGAGGCAAGTAAATCACAGTTACAACAAGATAGCAGTCTTTGGCTAGGATACTTCCCATTGCTTCGGTCCTTTTCTGTCGTTCTCCAGATGGGAGCACATTTGGAAGTGTTTCTTTTACAAAGCAAGTCATTAATGGACTTTGTGTTAATTAAAGAAACACTTTTCAAACAGTCTCGCACCAGGAGAACAACAGAAGAGAAACAACATCATGTGATAAGTCCAAGCCAAAGATGCTAGTATCCTGCTGCAATTGCAATTTACCTGTTTCTGGTAATAAAGTAGTAGGCCAATGTCTTGGCATATTATATTATTATTCCAGCATATGACTGGGTTCATGCATGATTTTGTAGCAGTGCAACAAAAAGCCTTTTTCAGGAATTCGGCTTCATTTGTTTTAAGCACATACACACACACACACACACAAGTTGCTGTGAAAATATGTTGGACCTGTTGAAATTCTGGGGGTCAGAAAGGTGGACAAGTTAGGTTTTCAGTGGCTGATTCTCTATCTTGCCTCTGTATCACTATAAATATGCACACCGCAGGACTCATCCAGCAGCACCATTTGCAGGATGGAGCGTGGGCGGCAGGAGGATGGAGAACCTTCCGGCGGCCTGCAGGCCAGAGGGGCAGGCCATTTCCAGGGAGGGAGGGCCATGAGGGGTAGCCCGGATCTCCGCGAGGTGGCAGCCAGTTGGAGCACACCTCCCGCACTCCGATTGGCTGCTGTGGCCTTGTGGGCAGCCGTAGGGGATCACTTCCCATGCAGCCACTTGGGAGACCAGCATTCCAGGTGACCAGCAGGGGTGGGGGACCACAGTGTGGCTCCATGCTTGGCATAGGAACAGCCCTTGCCCAGTCAAGGCCTTGATCAGATACCTGCAGATGCAACCCAAGGGGCCAGGCCCCCTGTTCATCCACCAGGATCACACTGCTTTGTCTAGGTTCCAATTTGTGGCCATCCTACAGGTGGCCCTTCCAGCCTACCTTGGGCTACCTCCCGCGCAGTTTGGGAGTCATTCTTTCTGGATCAGGGCTGTCACTGCAGCTTCAAAATGGGGTCTGTCTGATGGGGACATAATGATGGTGGGGAGATGGAGATCCAGGGCCTTTGCAGGTTATATCAGGCCTGAATTAAAACCGTGAGCTCCCCATGCCGGCCTTCATCCTTGGCCCACGCCGACTGATGTGAGGGGGCCATTCCAGGCTGACATGACTTTTTATTAGCTGCAAGGTTAGCAATAGGCAGTCTCCTGGGATGGGCCTGCCTTTTTGGCAGTCACATGGCTCTTGGATCCAAGTGGGTTGGGGCCAATGGCCTTAAGGCAAGGTTCATTGACCCCTTGTGGTTTGAAAGGGGGTGCAAGGTGGCAGCGAGCATGTCCGGCTTGGGGGAACATGCCTTGCTTGCACCTCCTGGTGACAGGGAGTTCCGGTGGTGGGATCCCCTGGCAGCCATTAGTGATTGCGGCACCGGGTCGGAAGCTTGGGTACATCAGTCAGCAGCAGGCGGATTGATGCTAAGATCCAGACCCATGTTTTGGCCAAGCCATTGTACGCTGTAGCCAATAAAGTTGTGGACTTTGTTCCCTAATTTTGGTATGTTGTCTTATTCTGAAGCCCCATCGCCCCCTACCCACGCAACAGACTTATGAAAAAGAGTGGAAAGGCACAATAGATTTGATAAAATACATAATTCATAAAACTGTATACAATATTTACAAGTTGCGGAATCTAGATTTTATTGACACAGAATTTTGATTGCCTAGCCACAAACCATGGGGTGATCTTGAGCAGGTCACACTCTCCAGCCCCCGAAGAAAGCAATTTCCAACCCTCCTGAACAAATCTTCCCATAATAGCCCTGTGAGAGGTTCACTGTAAGGGTCATCATAAGTCAAAAATGACTTGAAGGCACCAAACAACAACAACAAACTAGTAGTACTACCAGCAGTGGTGAAGAGAAAGTATGGTGCAGTGATTAGAATGTCAGACTGGGACTCTGGGACATCAGGGTTCCCACTCAACCATGAAATAAACTGAGTGACCTTAGGCAAGTCATATACTCTGTCAGTCTTAGAGAAAGTCAACAGCAAACCTCCTCTGAATAACTCCTGCCAAGAAAACCTGAGGACAGGGCCACTGTAAGTCAGAACAGATGTGAAGGTGCATAACAACAATAGTGTCAGTAGCAATAGCTATACTAATATTCTCACATATAAGAGTATAAGACACATGACACAAAACAAAAATTATCACTTTAAATGAGTGATGTGAATCATGGACTCCCCTCAATGTCGTTAGACTGCAAGTCCCAGCATAGCTGATGGTCAGTGGGAATACACTATATAGAACACCTCATGATTCCCATCCTTGCTTTAACTGTCGTCCAAAAAGTTAAAGACTCCTTGTATTTCAAATGTGGGCCTAAATGGCTGAATAAAGCAGTAAGCTGTTTAAAGGTTTGGCTATCTGAGAATTTACTTTTTTTTTATCTCACCCATGGGAATGGGTGGAATCTGTCAATAGAGCATTTTTTCCCCTAATTGTCCAAAATAGGCATTTTTTGGTGAGGATCTGTTGCTGCCCTAAAAATTATTGTTAGTCCCAAATTTTTGTTACTTTTTCAGAAGGCTTCCATCAACAGTCTGCAAAACTGGCTAAGTAGATTAACAGATTTTACCCAGGATAGTAAAAGATCAAGAGTAGCTGCAGTGGGGGAGAAAAGACAATAAAGAAGGTGGTTTAAAGATTCTGGCTTCAGTCCAATATTGTGCTGCTAGTGGAAGTCTATTAGTGCAATGGGAATTTGTCCCTTTCTCTTCCTCGCCCTCTGCAGCTGCATGCTTCTCTTCAAGATGGTTTCACAGCCCTCCAAAGCAGATCTGGAAGGTGTAAAGGAGGCTACAAAAAGAAAAACACCCCTGCTGTGTTGCTGACACATCATTAGAAAGACAGCATTAGATTTGACCCTCCTAATTGAGCCAAGTATTACGTTACCTGTACATTACCTGTCTCCAAACTGTTGCACTGAGACCATTATGGCAACTTGGGATAAACACTGAAAAATACTGTTATTACCTATCATATCTCTAACATGATCTTCTATGGTTAATGAAAAATTTTAAGGTTGAGATTAAACTGTAATGAGGAGAAAGAATGTCTACACTAAATACTAACCACAATCTGAACCCTAATTTGCAATGCTTTGGAATTTTCCTTTCCTCTTTTCTAAAGAATGAGAATTCCAACACCCCACAAACTCATACAATGCAAGTTTTTTTTCCTTCTCCTTTTATCCTAGTGGATGACAGTTAATATCACAGTAGACGGTTGTGCACCAGTTACAGTTTAGACAGGGAGTCAGTGATCCAGGTTCAATTCCTGTCTTAGCCATTGAACTTGCTGAGTGACCTTAGCCCAGTCTCTCTCTCTCTCTCTCTCTCTCTCATTATCTCTCTCTCAGTTTAAGTTTAAGGAGAGATAACATAGAAAAAATAAAACTAAAAATAAATTAAGTTAAAATGGATAAAAACAAAGGGCTTCTTAATGAAACCCACAAGCTTTACCACTGTTACCTCCCAACTTGTTAAAATATTTCTTTTCTTGTCAGCTGTAAACAATTTAGTCTCTGCTATCCTTATTCATTATGTTCCCTGCTCTTATTACTAGAAGAAAATGAAGTAGAAAAGTTGTTCTTTATTTATCATTTTGCTTTACAACTTTAGTCTACCATACTCTACTGTGAAATGCTTATACTGGCAATTCAGGTCCACCATTAAGCTTTTGTTTTTTAAGTAAAACAATGATACACATGTATGTGTAGTATAATAAAATGGGAAAGCTGATTCTCTTTCAGCTATCCTCCCAGCATGTTATGCACAGAATTGTTACAACTGTATCCCTGATGCCAGCCAAGGCTGGATGCCGCCAAATACTTTATCTTGGTAAGGACCTGCTTCTACCACTGGTAATTTCTTCCTTGGTTTAATTCTATCAGATTTTAAATGACCGCAGACCTATGTGATGTTAAGCCTGAACCATAGACTTGCCATATAAAAGACTTTCTAGAATCCCTTGCTCTTTTTAAGGAACTGTATCTTTCAAAAGGTAATTAAAGACCTGGCTTGGAAGCAATAGACAAGTAGTCCTGCAAATGCCAATAACCAAACTTCAAAGATGTTGCTACTGTTGTTGTGTGCCTTCAAGTCATTTCCGACTTACAGCAACCCTAAGGTGACCCTATCACGGGGTTTTCGGGGGCTGAGAATCTATGATGTGCCTAAGGTCACCTAGTGAGTTCCCATGGCCGAGATGGAAATCAAACCCTGGTCACCACGGTCATAGTCCAATGCTCAAATCTTACACAAGACTGGCTCTCTAAAATTCAAAATACTATGCTCGACTTCTAGGAAAATACATTAGCCTTCATGTTTCTGCACTGACACATTCCTATGGACACTGAATGGGGAGATTAAAGACTGCTCACTTATTTAACACATGTTGGGCTTGCTTCAGACATAAGTAATAATTGTATTGCTTATAATTTGCATTGAATAGCACAGATGGACAACATTTGAGGATTTGTCTCTGCCAAGTCGGTGGCAAGAAGAAAATTCTTTAGCTTCTCTCTGGAATGAATCCATTGATTCCCTGTTGGAAACATACAGGAGAGTCATAGAGATATAATCCGGAGAATTGAAGTAATCTGTCATCTCCTTCTCTCAGAAAATTTGCTCACACACAGTTCTGCATTACTGCCAAATCAGCAATCTGACTGTATCTCTTTGAGGCCTCAATCCAACTAAAGGGTTTTTAAGGGGGAAAAAGGAAATATGAGTCATATCCCGATAGAAAAGATATCAGATGTCCACAACTGATCAAACATAATTCTAGAATAAGCATTTAGTACCTTGACTGGGGATTAACTATATTCTCAATCAGTCTTAGTCAAGAATTATATTCATAACTCATAAGAAGAAAGTTAACTAGAAAAGTTGTGCTTCATTTGTCCTATAGCTCTAGTCTTTGATTTACAACTTTCATCTATGTAGCTATACTATGAAATGCATAACATATAAATCTATTAAGAAATACTGTTCATGTCATAAACTTCCCTTAAACATTTCATTTACTACTAGCAAACAGGTGGTTTGCAAAAAGAATCTTACAGGGAGAACATGTATATGCCTTTACAGAAATAGCACCCACTAAATTCAATAGGTCTCTTCCTCTCTTTTTCTCAGGTGATGAGATATAGGATGATATCTAATGCAAATGTGAGTACAAGAGAAAATTCCTCACCTACTTTGTCCTACTGGAACCTCCCATGATATCACAAAGTCTTTCCTTAGGGGCAGGAAAGGCCTGGGATATGGGGTTGCAACTGCCATGGCAGAAAAAGATCAGGAAAAACAATACAGGTAGTGCATGTCTCCTATATACAGCATAAACACTATATAATTCTACAGGCCCAGAGTTGAGCCTGTAGAATTATGTATCATGATCTTTAGTCTCAAAAGGGCAGCATTTTCTCATATCTAAAATGAAAACAGCAGAAAACCACACTGCAAAAACAAATGCTATCATAGAATCATAGAATCATAGAAATGTAGAGTTGGAAGAGACCACAAGGGCCATCCAGTCCAACCCCCTGCCATGCAGGAAAACCCTCAAAGCACTCCCGACAAGTGGCCATCCAGCCTCCGCTTAAAAACCTCCAACGAAGGAGACTCCAAAACACTCCGTGGCAGCACATTCCACTGCCGGACAGCCCTGACCGTCAGGAAATTCTTCCTGAGGTTCAGGTGGAATCTCCCCTCCTGCAGCTTGTATCCATTGCTCCTTGTCCTGGTCTCAAGAGCAGGAGAAAACAAGCCCACTCCCTCCACGACATGACATCCCTTCAAATATTTAAACATGGCTATCATGTCCCCTCTCAACCTTCTCTTCTGCAGACTAAACATACCCAGCTCTCTAAGTCTGTCCTCATAGGGCATGACTTCCAGGCCCCTCACCATTTTGGTTGCCCTCCTCTGGACCTGCTCCAGCTTATCCATATCCTTCTTGAATTGGGGTGCCCAGAATTGGACGCAGTATTCCAGATGAGGTCTAACCAAAGCAGAATAAAGTGGTACCAATACCTCCCTCAATCTAGACACCATACTCCTATTGATGCAACCAAGAATTGCATTGGCTTTCTTGGCTGCCGCATTACACTGCTGACTCATGTTCAGCTTGTAGTCTATTAAGACTCCTAGATCCCTTTCACATAGAATCATACAATCATAGAAATGTAGAGTTGGAAGAGACCACAAGGGCCATCCAGTCCAACCCCCTGCCATGCAGGAAAACTCTCAAAGCACTCCCAACAAGTGGCCATCCAGCCTCCACTTAAAAACCTCCAACGAAGGAGACTCCACCACACTCTGTGGCAGCACATTCCACTGCCGGACAGCCCTGACCGTCAGGAAATTCCTCCTGAGGTTCAGGCGGAATCTCCCCTCCTGCAGCTTGCATCCATTGCTCCTTGTCCTGGTCTCAAGAGCAGGAGAAAACAAGCCCACTCCCTCCTCGACATGACATCCCTTCAAATATTTAAACATGGCTATCATGTCCCCTCTCAACCTTCTCTTCTGCAGACTAAACATACCCAGCTCTCTAAGTCTGTCCTCATAGGGCATGGCTTCCAGGCCCCTCACCATTTTGGTTGCCCTCCTCTGGACCTGCTCCAGCTTATCCATATCCTTCTTGAATTGGGGTGCCCAGAACTGGACACAGTATTCAAGATGAGGTCTAACCAATGCAGAATAAAGTGATACCAATACCTCCCTCGATCTAGACACCATACTCCTATTGATGCAACCAAGAATTGCGTTGGCCTTCTTGGCTGCCGCATCACACTGCTGACTCATGTTCAGCTTGTGGTCTATGAAGACTCCTAGATCCCTTTCACACGTACTGTTAGCCAGCCACGTGTCCCCCATCCTATATTTCTGCATACCATTTTTTCTGCCTAAGTGTAGGACCTTACATTTCTCTCTGTTGAAATTCATTTTGTTAGCCTTGGCCCAGCTCTCCAATCTGTCCAGGTCCTTTTGAATTTTGATCCTATCATCAGGTGTATTAGCAACCCCTCCCAATTTGGTGTCATCTGCAAATTTGATCAGCGTGCCCTCTATTCCTTCATCCAAGTCATTAATGAAGATATTGAACAGCACCGGGCCCAGGACAGAACCCTGTGGCACCCCGCTAGTCACTTCTCTCCAGGATGAGAATCTGCCATTGGTGACCACCCTTTGGGTATGGTCAGTCAACCAGTTACAAATCCACCTGACAGTAGCCATGTCCAGTCCACATCTTACTAGCTTCTTCACAAGAATGTCATGGGGAACTTTGTCAAAGGCCTTACTGAAATCAAGATATACTATGTCCACAGCATTCCCTTCATCTATCAAGCAAGTAACTCTATCATAAAAAGAGATAAGATTAGTCTGGCATGACCTATTTTTGAGAAATCCATGTTGACTTTTCATAATTACGGCATTGTATTCTAAGTAATTAGAAACTGACTGTTTGATGATCCGCTCCAGGATCTTTCCAGGTACTGATGTCAGGCTGACTGGGCGATAATTATTTGGGTCCTCTTTTTTCCCTTCTTGAACATGGGGACAACATTTGCCCTCCTCCAGTCTGCCGGAACTTCTCCTGTCCGCCAAGAGTTTTCAAAGATTATAGCAAGAGGTTCCGCAATGACCTCTGCTAGTTCTTTTAAAATCCTAGGATGCAATTCATCTGGCCCTGGAGACTTGAATTCATCCAGTGTGGCCAGGTATTCCTGTACCACCTCTCTACCTATTACGTGCCCCATTTCCCCTGCTTCCTCACCTGCTCCCCAACCGCCAGGTTGAGTGCTTGTATCCTTTTGGGAAAAAACTGAGGCAAAGAAGGTGTTAAGTAGTTCTGCCTTTTCTCTTCCCCCTGTGAGTAATTCTCCATCTTCTCTGTGCAGCGACCCTATCGTCTCCTTTTTCCCTTTGCTGCGGACGTATTTAAAAAAGCCCTTTTTATTGTTTTTAATGTCTCTGGCCAGCCTAAGTTCTTTCTGTGCTTTAGCCTTTCTGACCTCCTCCCTACATCTCCTGGCTACTTGCTTATAATCTTCTTTGGTGATTTCCCCCTTCTTCCATTTCCTGTACATGTTTTTCTTAACACTTAGCTCAGCTGAGAGCTCTTTAGTCAACCATTCCGGTTTGTTCAGATGCCTTCCATTTTTCCTCCTTAATGGCACAGTTTTAGCCTGTACCTTCAGTACCTCCCTTTTAAAGAACTCCCATGCATCCTGAACTCCTTTCTCATTGACTATTCTTGACCACGGGATTTCAGCCAGCAGCTCCTTCAGTTTACAGAAGTCTGCTTTTTTAAAATCTAAGACGAGTGCCTGGCTACACTTGTCTTCTCTTCCCCACTGAATGCCAAATTCTAATAGGGCATGGTCACTCTCTCCTAAAGATCCAACCAGTTCTACGTCATTAACAAGGTCTTCCCTGTTGGTCAGGATCAGATCCAGAATATTTGATCCCCTTGTCGCCTCTTCCACCTTCTGGACCATGAAATTGTCTGCAAGACAAGCAAGAAACTTGCTGGACCTTGCCCCCTTTGCAGAGTTTGACTGCCAACATATATCCGGGTAGTTGAAATCTCCCATTATTACTGTATCTCTCCTTTTTGAATGTGCAGTCATTTGGTCTAGGAAAGCGCCGTCGAGGTCCTCAGTCTGGCTTGGAGGTCTGTAGTAAACCCCCACTATAATATCCCTATTGTTTCTCGCTCCCTTAATTCTTACCCAGATGCTCTCGACCTGGCTTCCGGTGTTCAAGTCATGGATCTCTTCACAGGTGAAAACATCCTTGACATATAAGGCTACTCCTCCTCCCTTCTTATTTGGTCTATTTCTACAAAATAGGCTATACCCCTCTATTCCTACATTCCAATTGTGAGACTCATCCCACCAGGTCTCAGTGATGCCTATCAAATCATATTTATTTTGTTGTACTAGGAGTTCAAATTCATCTTGTTTGTTTCCCATACTCCGTGCATTAGTGTAGAGACACTTAAGCCCCTGTGCCCTTCCTGCAAGTCCCATAGCATTGTTTCCACCCCTCCCACGATTGGATGCTATTCCTACTTGGCCAATATCATTTGGGCCTTTTTCCCCTCCACTTGCCGAGTCCTTGTCCTGAATAAACTTGTCTCCCTCCCCAGTTGTACTCAGTTTAAAGCCCTCCTAATCCTCCTTGTGAGACTGTTTGCAAAAACGTTCCTGCCAAGTTTCGTGAGGTGCAGCCCATCCCTTGCCAGAAGCCTATGTTCCTGGAATTTCAAGCCATGATCCAAAAAGCCAAACTGTACTTCACACGTACTGCTATCCACCCACGTGTCCCCCATCCTATATTTCTGCATACCATTTTTTCTGCCTAAGTGTAGGACCTTACATTTCTCTCTGTTGAAATTCATTTTGTTAGCCTTGGCCCAGCTCTCCAATCTGTCCAGGTCCTTTTGAATTTTGATCCTGTCATCAGGCGTATTAGCAACCCCTCCCAATTTGGTGTCATCTGCAAATTTGATCAGCGTGCCCTCTATTCCTTCATCCAAGTCATTAATGAAGATATTGAACAGCACCGGGCCCAGGACAGAACCCTGTGGCACCCCGCTAGTCACTTCACTCCAGGATGAGAATCTGCCATTGGTGACCACCCTTTGGGTACGGTCAGTCAACCAGTTACAAATCCACCTGACAGTAGCCCTGTCCAGCCCACATCTTACTAGCTTCTTCGCAAGAATGTCATGGGGAACTTTGTCAAAGGCCTTACTGAAATCAAGATATACTATGTCCACGGCATTCCTTTCATCTATCAAGCAAGTAACTCTATCATAAAAAGAGATAAGATTAGTCTGGCATGACTTATCAGTGTTTTATAGTCACTCATCAGAGATGAAAGCTCATCCCATCCCCTATCCACTAGGAAGAAAAGAGAAAACAATAATGCACCTGCCAAAGCAAACAGGGTTGGAGGTTTGTTTATTTTCACAGGAAAAGGGGGAAACCTCTCTTCTGCAAACTAGCTGTGTCTCATTTCTGTATTCTAGTACCATGCTGAGCACAACCTGGCCATAGTAATGTGGCACTCTCTGCCGCACACAGGTTCTTCACTAATTTCACCCTTCTTTATAGATAAAGAGACAGACAGACAGACAGACAGACAGACAGACAGACAGACAGACAGATAGACAGACAGACAGATAATGAAACAAATTGGGTGATGAAATGAATTTTAAGTGGCTTGAACCTGGTCCGCTGGTGTGAATGTGCTTCTGTGTTGGCTTAACACAAGGATGAATCTGTCTATTTGAGTCTGACTCCTCATTTTTCCAAGCCTCAGTCCATTTGACCCTGTGTCTGCATCAGTCTGTGACTTTTAAAAAGTTAAATTCATTATGTGTTTTTGGCCACTGTTCTCTGAAGAAGCACATTTTCACAAGCAATTTTCTCTAATGCGTACATATTTGAAAGCAATTTTCTTATAAAATTGCTTTTATGTATGTTTTCCTCAGTAATATAAACATTTTTGTGCACTTTTTTTGTTCTAAGAACTGCATTGTCAAAACTCTGAGAAATACAAGACACAGAAATATAAGTTCACTCTACTTTATATGTTGATTCAATGTGTGAAAATGAAGTAGCATTTTTTTAAAGGAGCTGAATTGTACAAAATCCATGTCCATCTCCATCAAACCGGTTGCCCTTGTGCTTCTCCTCCGCAGCTCCTTTCACACTACATAAGTACAGTGGTAAGATTCCACCTTAACTGCCATGGTTCCATCCGATGGAATCTTGGGATTTGCAGTGTAAGAAGGGGCAGGCATTTTGAATTCTCAGCCAGGAAGCTCCTTTGGTGCTTCTAACCAAACTATAAACCTCAGGATTCCATAGGATGCAGCCATGGCAGTTAACATGGAACCAAAGTACTGTCAATGAGTAGCAGGAAAGGACACCCAGGCTCAAAACCAGCATAAATGGCTCAGCACTCCCATACAAGTAAAAAGTAAGTAGAGGGAACTAGTGATGATTTCCTTATTTAAAGAGGGCTGCACAATGTTCCAGCCCTTTCCAAGCAGTGCGGTGCTTTGCAAAAGTGATTGGAGGGTATGGGTTGGGAGACTGGGTCCAGAGACATAGTTAACAGTGGCAGAGTTTCATCATTATGACTATACCTGATGATGGAGGATCTTGGCCATAATAAATAAAATATATCTGAGGCAAAGGGAGGGAGCACTTAATGAAACCCAGAAACCCCACCTCTGCTTCATCTCCCTATACCACCATGTCCCTCCCTTCCTGTACATTTCTGAGAAAAGAAGCAAATGAGCTGTTACAAAAGGTAAAGGGAACAGCCCCAATCTGTGTGTACACACGCACACGCATGCCCCACACATCCAGTTTGAACACTGACTTTGCCACCATTCTATTGGAGTTGCAGTCACATCCCTCTAATTATTCCTTCCATATAGTGTCAATGGATAGCAGAGAGCAGAGTCCTGTTTTGTTGTTGTTGTTGTTTTTTGTTTTTACACAGTAGACCATCGTCTCCATAAAACCATGAGAGCTGAAAACAGGTTTAAGTAGACCAAATGTTTTTTTAAAAACCCTGAAGCGCTTCCCAGATTGTTTGTGCAGAGCATTTGGTTAATTATCTCTCCAGCAGTAAACCGGGGCCATCTTGACCAAAAGTAGGCAAATCTGCAGGAACATTTGCTGCTCTTAGATTTACATTCTTCACATCTCCTCACCTTTTATAGTCCAATTTGGCCTAGTTGCTGGAGTTTTGCTTTTATGTTGCAGGTTCTCCAATGTGAAAGGATCAAAAGGCCATACACATACTTTTACCAAGCAAAGCCTTTTGTTCAGGCCACTAATGGCTTGCTACTTGGGAGGAAATTCTCTTGAGATCTGCTGCCAGTCAGGTGGATAATGTAGGCCTATTCCATATTTACTCAAACATAAATAGTTCAGAGGGCCTCAGCACCCTGAAGGCACCAGAATGTAAGCAGAGTCAAGCCCGGTTAGTCCTTGGATGGGGGACTGGCAACAAATACCAGGTGTTGCAAGCTATATGCGGAAAGAAGGCAATGACCAACCAACTCTGAGTATTCCTTGCCTAAGAAATATAAAATTCATGGACTGCCACAAGTCAACAGGCGACTTGAAAGCACATACAAAAAAAAGTACAGATTTCAAGAGGAATTACTTGAAAGTAACTTGGAGTTAGTTCTAAGGTGTACCCTGAGCTTCAATGCAGCTGATGGGGCAGCAGAATGAGCAGTCTGCTAACTTCATTTTAAAACTCAAGACGTTCTCAAATCAAATGTGGGGTTATTTTGCAAGAAACAAAAAGAACAGGGAATCCAATACGGAAGAAATCTCCCAGTAGCAGCAGCTAGGGCAACAGTGGGAAATCTCAGGCCCTAGAGTCAAAGCCAGTCTCCTTGAGCTCTAAAGCTGGCTTTCTAGGATGTCTTAGAGGGCCAGCCCACCTTTCCCATGACAGCATCATTTAAAGGTTTCCCAGCTTCGGCACAGTGCCAGCATGGTACAGTAGTCTGAGCATTACACTACAACCCTGGTGACCAGGGTTTGAATCTCTGCTCAGGTATGGAAACTCACTGAGTGACCTTGGGCAAGTCACACTCTCTCAGCATCAGAAGGCAGCAGTGAAGGCAAACCCCTTCTGAACAGATCTTGCCAAGTAAACCCCATGATAGGTTCACCTCGAGGTTGCCAGAAATCAGAAACAACTTGAAGACACACAACAGCAACAACGACAACAACAAAAACAACAACAAGTTTTGCACTGATGTTTTCTCCCATTCTAAAAGGATAAAATACATTTCCTAAGGCTTAAATAAAGAAAAACGGAGGGAGGAAAGGAGGAATCTAGCAGCACCTTTAAGGCTGATTTATTTTAGTGTGAGCTTTCATGGATTTCAATCTACGTCTTTAGATGCATGATAGAGTTAATATCAAACCCTAGGTATATTAACAGTTACATAGCTGTGTGGCTGGCATTAGGTGTAACAGGATACTGAAACAAGCAATTTATAACAGCAGCCATGAACTTTCAAACAGTTGTGTGCTACTGGTCTGTCAGGCTGGTTCTCAGGCTGTTCTGAGGTTTGGAAGGAATATATCTGCTTAGTGAGTCAGTTCTCTTAAAGTGTTTAGTTGTTGCATGGTTGTATTAATCCATGCATGCAGCTGCTAATGTAATTCATGAATATATCCCAATTCAGCTGTTTTCCTGTAAGTTAGAGATTGTATGTTCAGCAAGCGTGAAATGTTCTGTGGCTGGTTTTGGGGATATTGCCATTTCTAATTCTGGATTGTGTCCATTATCTCCAAAGAGTAGGTACTTGCAAAAAGAGCTTTCATCAACAACATGCTAGTATTTTTGGCCCCATCCTTTTGCGTTTGGCTCCACCCACAAGTGGAATGTGTTCCTAAGATCTTCTTTAAAGTAGAATTTGATTCTTGGCCTAAAGAAAGGTCCCTGCCCTCAAGCTAGGGACAAAGTACAGTAGCCTCTCCTTGCACTGTACAGTGTATAGTTGTGAAAAGTGTACAGTGAAGAAAGCCAAAAAAAAAAAATCAACTCATTTGAAATGTGGTACTAGAGAAGTTTTGTAGATACTATGGACAGCTAAGTGAAAATGAATGGATCCCAGAACAAGTCAGCCTGACTTTTCCCTAGAGGCCAAAATGACTTAACTGAGGCTATTGCACTTTGGACATATCACAAGGATGACATAATTCATTACAAAAGACAATCATGCTCTGTAAAGTGAAAGGCCGTAGATAGAGAGGAAGACTCCAGTGCAGGTGGGTTGATTTAATCCAGGAAGCCATGGCCCTAAGTTTGCAAGACCTGAGTAGAACAGTTGATGAAACCTCTTGGGGGTTTCTCATGTATAGGGTCATCATAAGTCAATATCTACCTGATGGGAAATAAAAGCAACAAAGCCCTAAGCAATATGGTGTTATAAAACAACCTAAAACAATTGTATGAAACTGAAAACCACATAAGTTTTATATCCATGCTATAATATAAAGTAGGTCCACTATATCCAGGGGGATACTTTTCTGGACTTACTATGGATAGCAAAAAGCATGGGTAATATCAAATGTTATCTTTTTCAATGAGGTGAAGGACATAGATATCAAGATGAGTAAGAAGCTTGGAGATGAGAGTGCAAAACTTGATAGAGCTTGACAAAATTTTAGAATCTAAGAGAAAGAAGGCTTTGCAGACATTATTTGCAGTCCAAAGCCAGCGCACAACTGATAAAAACCTAAAAATTAACAACGTGTGGTCCGAAGAAGAGATGGAAACAAAATGTTTTCATATGCAGACGATCAATAGTAACCTAACAGTAGCATCTCAGTACTGCAGTGTTACACTAGTATTGACCTTTTGATGATATGTCAGATTATCATCGGAAGGCAATCCTTCTTATAGCGCCAGGATGGTTGGGTCTCGATGTCAGAGGCAGACAATGTTGATAGCTGGGATCCTCTAAAGGTGTTTTTTCTTTCTTTCTGGAATCTTTGGAAGAACACTGTAACTGGACATTGTGTCTCTTTCTTTTTAACTCATCAAAGTGTTGCTGCAGGTATTATAATCCTTCAGTGATCGTATGGGTGTCTTTAATGATGCATTCCACCCAAGGATCATATTCCATAATTTTGTGCTTTAATGTCTGTACAATTTGTAACACTTCAGCAAATTCTTCTAATGTCCACTTTGCTGGTTCTGCTTCCATTTCTTCTTCTACCTCTTTCTCCAAAGACGTCTCAACAAGTTCTTCCAGTTCCTCCTTGGTTAACATTTCTCCATGGCTGTCAGTAAGTTGCTCTACGTCCTCATCTAGCAAGTCAGGAAATCTTTCTCCACCAAGTTGCCTTGCTGCATGAATGATTCTCCTAACTTTTCCATCGATCCTCAGGAGGACATGAAAATCATCCACAATCTCACTCTACAAGTTTTTTCCAGCAGGCATTTACAGTTCTGGTTTTAATTCATCCATTTCACCTTTGATGAAGGCTATTGCATCAGCAACAGTGAGGATTTCCAGTAGTGTATTATGTCCACATGAGAGTCTGCATCAGCTTCTGACAGAATGTGATCAAATACCAGCGGGGTGTATGTGGCCTTGACAAAATGAATGATGCCTCCCTGGTCAAGTGGCTGAATAAATGGCGTTGCATTGGGAGGTACAAAAACATTGGCATTTTCATTTTCACAGCAAACAGATTTAAGATGGCCAGGTGCACCGTCTACTATTAATAGAACTTTAAATTCCAAACCTTCCTGCTGCAAATACTTTTTTTACTTCAGGGATAAAGCATTGGTGAAACAGTTCTGTAAACAAGATGGCTGTCACCCAAATCTTCTTCTTATGCTTTCAAAAGACACACAGCAAAAGTTTGCTTTTGTTTTTAAGAATGTTTGTATACTATGCCTGGCTTTATCACATGACTTGTAGAGTTGCCACATAGGACCAGAGTCAATCTGTCCTTCCATGTTTTATGCCTTGATGCTGCCTTTGCAGTTTTATGAATGTAGGTTCTAGTGGGCTTTTTTCCCCAAAGAGCCCAGTTTTATCACAGTTGAACACCTGCTTTGGATGCTGGTCTTTCTCCTCAATCAACTTCTTAAACTGGAAATCTAGAAATGTGGCAGCAGCTACCTGTCTGGCAGAAGTAGCCTTGCCACTCAGTTTCATATTTTTAAGTCCAAATCTGTTCCTAACTCTATACAAGCATCCTCTACTTGCAATAACGGGCTTGGTGGTACTCATTTGAGGGAATGTCCTGCTGAAGTCCTTGTATAATTTCAATGCTTTTTAATACTCCAATATGATAGGCCAAGCCTTTCATTGCTGTGGACTAGATAAAGAGCTGTCTGTATAACGGCCTAACTGAGGCCATTTAGCAAGCTGAACCAAACTGTGAACTGTGGACTTCCCGCCTCACAATTTGATAGTGTATGTTTCAAAAATTACCTCAATAATCCAAGTTGTGACCAAGATATCAGCTGAGCTCATCCTTCAAGCTGAAGAATCTGTTGGAATTCCTCTTTAAACACTTTTGGGATAAATCCAAAAAAGCTTTGAGTGGGAGGAAAATAGCCTCTCACACCATTCTGCAAACATATGCCCAGAGTTTATGAAACATGCTGCATATTGTCAGATGTTCTACGTCTGTTGCAGGAATCACAACTTCATCATTTCTGCAATTAATTGATTAATAATCATAGAACACATCACAGAATGTTACAGTCAGCAGGGTTCTTGGAGCTGATCTATTTCAATTTTCCCTGCTGATTGCAGGAATCTTAAAACTACACCATCCTCCCTGCTTAAATACCTGCTGTCAGGGGTGGACTGAGAACAGGGGCACCCTTACCCCTAGGATTTCAGGGTGAGACCCTTCCCACTTGGTCCATAAGCTACCAGTGCCTGCAGTGATGGAAAACAGTTTCCCAAAATAATATGTTCTAATATCAAACAGCTTTGGATCTAGGTTATCTTTTTTCACAGAGTACTTCAACATAATGGGTTTATACACACACACACACACACACACACACACACACACACAATATATATAAGCAGAAGGTTTCTTCCAGATGCAGAAGAGGCACCCCTGGCTTCAACCCAATGTACTTCTTCACATGAAAATTCTCTTGTAAATGATACTGGCACTAAACAGCATTTTGAATATATTATATCTGATGCTTCATCAGAAAGGGGAAAAGAACCTCTTACCCCAGTATCAGAAAAATAGCAACTCATAAATCTATTGAAAATCTTGGCAGATTGTGGTGGATGTCAAGGAAGATTGTTGAACTGGAGCTACATCTTTTGCATAATGAAGCCGTTGCATCAAATTATCATAGAATCTTCCATTCTCAGCTGTCTGATTCCATGCCAAAAAATCCTGAAAATATGACCACTGAGATTCCCCGTGGTCTATGCATTTTCAGCTGCTTCACAACACTTTAGGCCAGGACGTCCCTAGCAGTAAATGAATGCCAAGTGTTACTCATTTACATGCATTCTTCCTCCAAGATTCTGGCCCTTGAACCTCAAGGATCCCCTGAGAAACATACTCAGGAGTCTTGGCAGAAAGTTCAGCAAGTATGTCGGAGGGGCACTGCAGCAGCTGAACTAGGGAATCCCAAAATATGTATCTGGACCATTGAGGAAGCAAGGTAAATCATATTATAGTGGAGTTTTATTATAACACTGGCTGCTTTCACAGTCCAAGAAGACTTCTGTGCAGAGCCATACACCACATACAACAATGCCACATGTGCTAAAAGGGATTGTGAAGAGGTGGGGCCATCATTGCTCAGTGGACCAACACACAGCAACACCTTCCTTCTCAGACCACACATTGTTAAACCACGGGAATCTGTCCCACGTGATTTGGCAGTGAAGCCACTTACCTAGATGGCTTTAAAGTAGGCTATGGCTATCAAAAGACAATTTGTCGTGATGGCTCTGAAGAGCCTCCAGGATCAGAAGCAATACGCATGCAATACCAGAGGCATCTTGTTTGCCTCCCTGGGAAAGAGTATACTGTACAAGACAGGCCTTTTGTCTAATCCACAGTTTCTCAATGAGGGTTCTCTGGAACCCCAGGATTCCATAAAAGGTCACTTGGGTTCCATGAGAGATTTTGATTCAGGAGAAAAACAACACTTTTTTTAAACTATAGATACAACAATATTCATGCAGGGTTTTCTGAGATATGAAAATTATTTCAAGGGTTCCTCCATAGTAAAAAGGTTGAAAGAGGTTGGTCTAATCTGATACTTGTAAATTATATGACAAAGAACAGAAAAACTGTGATTCTACTTGCTTCCATGCACAGAGATACAGCAAGTTAGGATCACATATCTAAGGCTGAGATTATTCTTTTTTCATAATAAAACGAAAGATGGGGCAACAGTACATCACGTGCACATCTAAAGACATGATCAAATGAGGACCAACAGAGATTTTGTCAAAATGTGGTAGACATAACCTGCTTAAGAGCCTATATCCTTTGGAAGCCAAGCAACATGTAAAGGTTATTTTCAGAAGACATCTCTTCCATTGAGACATGGGCATGGAATTGATAAATTCTGCACTGAATTTAGAAACACAGCCAACTTGCCTTACATGGAGGACATTAAGAATGACAGCCTCAGAACCAGAAGGAAGTGACTCTGAAGAGGAAAAAGGCAGAAGTCATCTCTATAGCTGAGTTCATGACAGAAAAGGGCAGTAACAATATGCTTTCTCTAACTGTATTATATGATTTCTTCTTTTGAAAAGTGGTGACGGTGCATAAGGCTTCAAAAATAACATGTGCTGTGGTTGCAAGGTGTGTGAGAGCTAGAGGTGTCATCACAGCTCAATGGCTGTTACGTTACTTATAATTATTATGTTGCAGGTATGCTGATATCACAATATTTTGTTCTATGACTTTAAACTGTAGGGTCAGTTAGACTAGACACACCATTCTTGTAGGTTTACATGCTATGCACATATGCATTATATATAGATAACTGGTTTTGGTGATGTCATAGAATCATAGAATCATAGAAATGTAGAGTTGGAAGAGACCACAAGGGCCATCCAGTCCAACCCCCTGCCATGCAGGAAAACCCTCAAAGCACTCCCGACAAGTGGCTGTCCAGCCTCTGCTTAAAAACCTCCAACGAAGGAGACTCCACCACACTCCGTGGCAGCACATTCCACTGCCGGACAGCCCTGACCGTCAGGAAAATCTTCCTGAGGTTCAGGTGGAATCTCCCCTCCTGCAGCTTGCATCCATTGCTCCTTGTCCTGGTCTCAAGAGCAGGAGAAAACAAGCCCACTCCCTCCTCGACATGACATCCCTTCAAATATTTAAACTTGGCTATCATGTCCCCTCTCAACCTTCTCTTCTGCAGACTAAACATACCCAGCTCAGTGCTGGGTCAGCGCTTTATGCTTAATACCTTCCAATAAATATTTTTTTATATGGCATCCTCAGGCAATATGTGATCCCAAATTGGATTAATAACAACTTTCCTGTTGATGGAGGAATTCACAATCAGTGCCTATTTGCTTCATTTTGTCTAGCTTCTTTCTTCAGATGGCATGCTAAAGATGGACAGAAGTTCCAAAAGGACTAACAAAGAAAGTACGGATATGATTTGTTTCAAAGGCACTATCCAAAACAAGCGATTCAATTAGAACATTACAGAAATGTTGTTTGGGTTAAAACACACTATCCCTGTGCAACACACACTGCTAGCATTGGACATTTTTATAAGTGAACCAAATCTAAACAGCCTACTGAAATTAACAAGCCATGTTAGGTATAATGTAAGTCTCATTGATTTCAGTGGCAATTTAGCTTAACTATTTTTTCCCCTTACCTCAATGCAACAATGTTAAGATTTATCTACACTATACCATTATATACAGTTTGATACCACTTCTAATTGTCATAGCTTATCCAAAGGAATCCGGGGATTTGTACTTAGAATTCTTTGCTAAAGGCTTCTAGTACACTCCCAAGAACTACAGCTCCCAAAATAACGTGATTTAATCCTGAATTCTTCTTGTTAGGATAAATTTAGATAGTAAGCCTTGAGGCAGGGAGTGTCACACTATGTATGTTGTATGTTGCTCTGGAAATCGTTTTGGCTTAAGGGTGGGGTATAAATGCTCTAAGTAAATACAAATCTTTCTTTTTTTAAATTACAGACTTATAAATGACTACATTCAAAATTGACATGAAAAGGCAAGCATTTGTTTTGGCCACCCCTCTTTAAGCCTCCCATTACTAGCTCTTCTAAATATGCTTATACAAAAAAATCTCCCTTGTGGTCTCTTTATCACCCCATCTGTCCAAAGCAATCTTCAATGAAAGCCTCCCTTGAACATCCTCAAACTTACTTCTAGCTGAAGATGAAGTTCAGATGAGAAATGAGATTTGTGGGAATGGGAACCGTATTCTGTCTATGCTTTGGCTGAAACAGCTAAATTCCTACCCTCAGAAAGCCTACCAGCAACTATTGGCAAAATCTGAAGGACTTTGAAGAAAGCACAAATTAAAGATAATGTAAAACAGCTTAGCAGGGATCTTAAATATTTACATTTTTGTTCCACTGAATGTCAGGTTGACATTTTTTAACATTTTAAAAATGATCTACCTGGCACTGTAACTAAACTGGAATTTAACCACAACAGAAAGGTCAGTGTTTATATATATTAATAGCTTCCATTTATGAAATTTGTGATAAAAACACACCTCTGTGAATAGACAAAATGTATACCCTAAACAGAAAGAATTTCCACATTTACTTTTGCTAATCATTGACAGAACAGCTGAGAGCGTTTTTAATGATAGTGATATTGTATACATCTATTCCAGTATTTTATATCAGTTATATAACTCATTTGGTCCAATTATTACAAATGGCTGTGATGCTTCTTTTAAGAGCCACTGTAAAATGGCAAGTTTGATTTTTGATCTGGATATTGTAATTCTGGTAGTACCAATAAATTATCCCAAACCTTCCTGATCTTCTACTCCAGTTTGTTTTCCATCAGGAAAAAAAATACATTGGCAGCTCTGTATGGAAATTTGTGTGCAAGATATTTGGAGGAGAAAGCAGTGTCTGGATGGGAAAATTCTTGTATGAGCTAGTTGGAGGTTGACAAATCCTTATGGAATGTGCATACAACAGTTGAGCAGCCAAACCATGAATCTCATTGAAAACAATAGTGTAAAAAAGACAACATCTTTGTTGGAGCACATAGCAAAACATGTGTACCATTGAAAACAGTGGGAGATAAGCATCCACATTTGGATGTCTGTTGTGCAGATTCTACTGTGAATCCAATTTACAATGGTGATTCCTAAAAGCATGGTTGTCCATAGGCATTCAGTGAAGGTCCTGAAGATATCCAAATTCATGAGACCAAAGAGACAAAACAAGAAACCAAAATAAAGGGCCACATTTTGCATCTCTCTCATTGTATCCCCTCTTTACTTCAGCATACTGATGTAAGATATTTACTTTCCAAAGTGTCTCATTTACTGAGAGTCACTGGGATAGCATGGCATTTTTTTTTCTTGTGCATTATATGCCCATTGCTTTACGGCACAGATGTGATTCATGGCATGACTAGATTATTTAAAATCTGCCAGGAAATGTTGGAACTAGAGGACTCATTTCTTCTTGAGCAAGACTAGGTGCATCTCTCCAGTGTCATATAATTTGATGTGTGCAATCTGGGTAAACTATAAGCTCATTAGATGCAATGGTTCATGGTTATTCCAAGGGACAATCATTATTTGGATTTCCATAATGAAAGCTTTTTTTTAATTTTAATACACATCCACTGCAAAAGAACCTCCACTTTAAAGCTGAACTGTAAACAATCCCAAATCCTTACTGTCATTCAAAGAACATGCGTGGCAGGAATTGGTGTTATAAGTATAGCCAATGGAGTGTTTGGCATGAAGCAACAATTTGTTTGTGGTCCTCCAAAAACTACAGAGATCCCCACCATCTGGTATTAGTAGTAATTCTCTGATAACTTTAAATTTATTGGCTTGGAAAACATTTATACCACCAGAAAATCTTAAAAGTTTCTTAGTGAAAACCCTTGCTTCATCTGTTTTCATTGTATCGTGAGTTTAACTTCAGACCATGTGGAGGGAGTGACTTATGTGCTTCAGGCCTTAAATGTGGGCAGGGGATAATGTTCCTGAAAGATGACAGAAAGGGTGGAAAGAATAAAACATTTAAAATTCCAAAATTATCTCACAAAATAATGAAAATATAAAGGTGATTTCCTGGATGGCTTGAATTTTAAGTCCTTATGGCTTCTAAACAAATCTTGAAGAGAATACAGTGATTTGGAGAACTAATCTGGCGTAGAAACAGGGCACAGCATAAACGTTACTGCTTTACGCGGACTAACATATTTCAAAATGTGTAAGTACATGACATTAATACAACAAAGAATTACTGCAATCAAAAACAGCAGAAGACATCCGTAAGTGCCATGACATGGTCATTTCATTCAAAAACATTGCCTTGGGAGAAAAGCCCTGCTATAACACCTCTGTTTACTTTCTCCAAATCAGTGACAACCCTTGGAAGAACCAGTATTTGGGTTGTTATTTTCTTCAATTTAATAAATTCAGAGAGCCAGCCAATAAAGGTCCCTTAATGCCAAAATCCACACAAGCTTTCCAGAGATATCCAAGGTCTGGCATCCAGGAATCATGCTTATACATGCTTTGAAAGTCTTTATTTTTTTTAAAAAAATAATCAGTATCACCATCATCATCTGTAAAACAAATACTTCTCCATGAACTTCCAGCTGTATCATAAGAGTTATTATATGTATCCAAAGCAGTCTCTACCAAAGTTCAGGAACATCCCTTTTCTGGATCCCAAACTATTCTGAAGATAGAAGAATTATTGAGGCTGCATTGCCAGGAGTGAAATTGCTACAGAGATAAGACCTAAATATCCTAAAGGCACAAGATCCCATCTGATCTTGGAAGCTAAGCAAGGTCAGCCCTGGTTAGTTGTTGGATGAAGCTCCAGACACTGTGAGGGAGCCAGTAAAGGGAAACCAGGTATCAAGACAAGGATTAGCTAGGCTTAAACCCAGAGTTCCAGCGCAGACCAAAACAGAAGGGAACTAAACCAGCATAAGAACAGTATGCTGCATAACAGACAGATAATTTGTCTTAATCAGTACCAGTATCAACCACTGATGAACTGCTACAAACTCTGATTTCTGTACCTAGCCCTTTCTCCCTTGGGCCATGTTCTTCATTGGAGTCTATCTGTCTACCACTCTAAGACTTCTTGGAGATCCCTCTAGTATTTTGGGAGAGAGGAGAAATCCCAGGTACAAGTGTGATCCCACATTTCTGTGTCAAGCTGTTCGTAAAGAGGGTGCTGGCCTACTCCAGGGAAGGGGGTTGCTGGCTTTTTGACACAGATGTTCACAACTGAGGGTAGGGTGATCTAAAACTCCTGTTCCATGTTATTTGTTGAAGAAAGTCTACATGCCCTCCCCTTCCCAACTCACTGGACAAAGCCATAACAACCTAGTAATTGTGCAGTTGAGTTAATATGAGCTGTCAGCCAGCTTGCCAAAGGTTTATAGGCACTATAACCTAAGTATAAGCTCCACTTTTTTAAAAAAAAAAAAAACTGGTCTCCTATTTCACCAGAAGGCCATACCCACATTGATATTCACAAGGTACTGTAGATCAGATGTGGGCAAAGAGTGGTCCCCGACATATTGTTGAACTGCAGCTGTCAGCACCCCTCACCATTGCTTATGCTGGTTAAGGCTGGTAGGAGTTGCATTACAATAACATCTGAAGGACCACCTTGTATCCACCTCTGCTGTAGATTGCATGCAGAAGACAGTCTAGTTTTCTCATACAGTTTCCACACAACTAACTAGTATTAGTGAGGCACTACACAGAAGCAAGTACAACTTATTATAAATAGAAAATATTTTTAAAATGCTTGTTCTTCATACCATAGCAGAGGATATGTTACACAGCAGATAGCCAAAAATTTATTTGGGGGCAGATGGGAGAATAGCCCTCTCTTGGAAAGGCTTCTCTTGCAGGGAAAAAACAAACAAAGTTAAAACACTATGCTGAGTCAGATCCACCTCTTGGGAAAGTTACTTTTTAGACTATAATTCCAAGAATCCCCCAGCCAGCACAGCCACTGCAGTTCTGGTTACCCTAGTCTAAAAGGGCATTTTTCCAAGCTCTGGTAAGATGACTGGTCTAGCTAGTCATCTGTGTAGACTGCTGGCCCTGGAGATGAGTTGGACTTCAGCTTCCCAGATATTTGACTACTGGCTGTGCTAGGCTGGGACTTCTGGAAAGTGAAGTTCAAAACAGCTGCAGATCATAGACGCTGGTCCTCTCCATTCTGTGGCTCTCTCAGTCCTCCTGAAATCCATTTAACTGAAGACACCAGTGGCAGAACCTGGGATGTTCAACATGCAAATAAATTTAAGTCCAATCAATTATATTCAGAGGTATTCAAGTCCATCCACTTGGACCATGGCTTGTCATTTCCTGCTCTGAAGATTGTGAAGACACGTGTCTGTGTGGAAGTTCAATTTACTAGAAGATATTGGTGTAATTTATGTAAGATTGTTTGGTTAGGAAGAAATTATTAAGAAAAATAAGGCTTGACAGATTGAGATGTATAATCTACCTGAAGGCCCCGGAAAGCCACAGATTTTAATGTATCAAAACTGAACCTTAAAAAAAAAAGCAAGGACCTTGAGTTATACAGATATTTCTGCAACCTATACACTGTTGCTTTGCACAGTCGTTATTTCCTGGATAGGAAACATTTTTACATCCAACATATATAGTCATATGAGGCTAACAACTAAAAGTGCAATCCTACACACGTTTATGAGAAATACATCCCAATGCTTTCAAAGATTTCTCCCAAGTAGATGTCTTTGAAGACAGTCGATTATATTTCTTTTTTGAAAAGTGGTCAGACCATGCCTGTTCAGAACACTGAAACCTTCCCTATTGATCAGAACTGGCTCCAGTATTTATTTTTGTGGAGAGCCTAAACCCCAGAGAGCTTGGAAAGTTACTTTTTGAATGAAAACTCCCAACATCCTTCAATCTGCATGGCCACCAGCTATGACTGGGGGGAGTCCTTTGGGGTTGTTGTTTTAAAAAGTAGCTTCTCCAGCTTCTTAGTGACACTGTGTGGCATGAAGCACACTTTTCTCCTGCTCCTTTAATAATTCCAGTTCTGCTTTTTCACAGTAAGATGGGAAGCTGCCTTACACAGAGTCAGACCACTGGTTCATCTAGCCCTGTATTTTCATTACTGACTGGCAGAGGCTAACTGGCAGTCTCGTTCTGCATGGAAATTCTTGCCCTACCTGAACTAATCCTGGGGCCTTTTCAATGCAAAAGAGATCTGCCATTTTTCTATGGCTGCTGCCACTCCTCCACTTTCTCTTCTTCCTCTTGGAAGGAGCCATCTCACAGGAAGAATGCTGCCATCTCACAGCTGGACACTGATTTCGGAACTGTGGAGCTCCTGCTAGGTTCTAAGCTCTTGTGTCAGGCCTGCTCCTGACAGGTAAAGAAAGGTGTGTCTTGTGGGCCAAACTCAGAAGCTCCACAGATCCCCACCACCTTAAAACCATCACTTGGGGGGGGGGTCTAGCGCAGCTCCCTCTTAGCAGTGAGAGGAGCAAAGCCTCTGCTTTTAACAGCCGCTGTTCTTCTCTTGTATTTTGCACACCTGTTCAAGGATCTAAAAATTCAAATTTCAGCATGAAAGCCAACACTGTCCAGGGGGTGGGTGTGAAATACATATTTTCAGTAACTGAGAGGTGGAGCAGGTAGTGCAGGTCAGCTTGCCTCCATTTAGACTGGAAGAAACTAAATGAAACATAGCTTTGACCTTGACTAGCCTGCTCATGTTTTAAAACTATTAGTCTTGTCTACACTAGCTATATTTGCTATGCGGCCTGATTTGGCTACATTCCCCCACCCCCACTCCTGGTAATGTAGACCAGCTGTGTGTATGCACGGAACACAAACATACAATAAACAGATTTAGAATCCTGTTCATAATATCGTAGCCAAATCTAACTGTGAAGTGACAAACAATAACGAACAAGAAAATGGAGGCGGCGGCGGCGGTGTGGCGGCAGGGAGCCGGGGAGGAGAGAAATCCAGGGAGATTACATTCCAGGATCCTGAGAAAGCTCCGCTGGAAGGTTTGGCGCAAAGGAGCTGGTGGGGATGTAAATTAGCCTTACTGAAGGAAAGATGGAAAACTAAGAGAGCCCATTCTTTCGAGGCCAGAGAATGAATAACGCCGGGTACTTGCATCCCAGAACCTCCGCAGTAGGTAACACATCCCATTTCTGAAATGGTTAACTTCTGTCAGACTGCCCAACTTGAGAATAGCAACAACCTGCTCTCATTTGTAATACCCTTTGTTCATGATTATACGAAACAAAGATTTTAAACTCAAACCAGGTTTTCAGCTGGGGAACTATCCAAAGATGTTCACGGAGAAGGAGAAGAAAGCCAGATGGCATCTGTTGGTACAGTGAAGGGTTACACTGAGTAAGCCAATAGGAAATGAGCTGGGGGCGGGGAGGAGTCACAGCCCACGGTTTCATTATTGGCAAGCAAACACTCCAGGGTGATTGCAAAAGAGCTTTATGGGTTTCTTTCCATCCCATGGTAGACTTAAATATGTGTATCATAACCCAGGCACAAACTTGTATCTAGGGGTTTACTGGCTGTTTAGAGCGCATTTGGCATATTAAAAATGCAGTTATTCAACCTACAGCCACAAATAGAGCTGAAAGTTATCATACCAATTAAAAACATAACCTTTACTATCGCTAATTTTTTTTTTTTTACCTTCTTTCTCTCCCCACTCCCCACTGAGAAGCTGTTAATACAGGCAATGCATCTGGACTTTCCTTCTAAAACAGAATGTCCATACTGTATCCCTTCTGGACAGGTCAATTCATTTCATGAACTTGTCATCCGGTTAGGATAGGAAAGGGGAAGGCATGACAACAATTAGATGCGATGTTTTACAATGAGGTTTATACACACATGCTTGTAACACAAAGACATATCAGCAGATAGACACACTGGCAGGTAGGCAGAAAAACAGACAGACAGATGACAGATAGATAGAAAGGCAGACTGTATCTGTGTACACACATGTGAATATGCACACATGCTAGCACACAGAAACACACACACACACACACACACACACACACACACAGAATGGCTGATGGGTTCCAAGTCTTGTCTAAAGCAGACCTACAGAAATAAATGGAACTTGTTAGCTACAACAATGGAACTTTGTTAGCTGCAAATTAATTCAAATCCCATTGATTTCAATGGATCTGTTCTAGATAGAACTAACAATAGATTTTGCTCAATAAACATATACATTTTTAATGATTTGATACTATAAAAATGCATATGGAGGAAATCAAGACCTGCTTTTATGAAAAAATAAAAGTTGCTTCTTGGCTAGGGCTCAGTAAATAAAATTAGAAGATTTCACACAGAATTTTGAACAGAACCTTATAATTCCTTCCATTTCAAAAGTTCTGCTTCTTTTGATCTATACATTTGCTGACTATGCTATTATTTGTACTTGAATATACCATTTCTCTTCTCCTGTATTTGTAGACATATTGAGATGAGGTCGCCTTATCTACCCCCTATTCTGCCAGTCCCAGCAATCAGACACTCCATTGTTTGTTGCTTTGGAGGGGGTGCCTGGTTTATGACTCTGCATATCAAGCAACCAAATCTGATCAAGCAAGGAGATTTAATCTGAAAGTATTACAACATATGTAAAGCATCTACACATTTAAAAGCACTACATAAATTATTATTAAAACATAACATACATTTCTCCTCTTCATCTTATTACTTCTAATGTATAATTGATACTCTGCCCTTCCTCCAAAGAGCTCAAAGCAGCAGCCAGCCCTGTCATCCACATAACAACTTTGTGAGGTAGATTAGGCTGAGAGATACTGACTCACCCAAAAATCACTCAAAGAGTATCATGGCCAATTGGAGATTTCAACCTAGGCCTCCCCAGTCTTAATCTGAAACTGATTCAGACCACTATACCACCCAAGTTCAATATTATGAGGTACATCTGACACACAGAAATAAATGACACCACCATGCAGCAATTTTGGCACCTGTTTTCTATTTGGAAACGTAATTCAGTGCTACACCTTTGGACACCTCCAAACTGCCCAATAGCACCGGGAAACGTTGAGGCTTTATGTTTTAGGATTTCACATCTTGTAACACTTGCTTCCAATTCCTCATTCAGTCTTGCCCTAAATATTCTGGGTTCTGGCCTTGTTGTTGCTTGAAGTAGAGTTTAGCACTATGTCTAATCTGATCTGCATAGTTCTTTTCAACTGTTTTTTTTTTCTCCTACTTGAGGTACGTTTAAGCTGTGAGGTGGGTATGGTTTCCCTACGACCTCCTGTCAACACCTCCATAAACTCAACACCTACCACCATGATCTTCCTCCAGTATCTACATTCCACCACATACATTTAAGTATTGAAAGAATGTTGTTATCATCATGGTGCTAAAGGACTATACCACTTTAGAACTATATATGTAAAAGAAGAGGAGTAAGGAACACTGAATCTGGTAACTAAAAACGTAATGAAGGAATGAAAGCCAACTGAAAACTTCCGTGGTACAGGTCATATTCCCAATCCAAACATCTGTGGTACTATCCTAACATACAGCAAGAAGAACCAAAACATGGGATAGAGACGTCAGATATTTACCCCAGCTTATATCATAAACTCATGAGACAGAAAAAAAAACACCGTGCAGTGGGTTTAAAAAGTCGTGGTTAACACTGGAAAATCACAAGAAAAATACCAGGACAGGAAGAACACTGTGTGGATATAAGTAAAAACTCCAATAACTACAGTTATAACTCCTGCCAAATCCCAAGGCTTTTGGCCAGTCTAGGGAGCCTTTTGTTGGCTCAAAATTAAATCCACTTCTCCCACACATACACATACACATACACATAATCACTCTGACGGCAATGCCAGTGTTTCAGTTCCATGTGGTAGCCAAGGAAGCATGCTTTCTTCTGTATTGAGCAAGCCATACCCTCTTCCCCCCACTCACCTGTGTTAAGTTCTGGGTTTGCCAACAAGGGGCGGGGGCACAGGGAATGGTGGAAGCCACAAAAACAAGTGAATTCATTTTAACTTGCTCCCAGCAGCAAATATGCTATATTATGCAGGCAATGCAGTGTAATTTGTTACATACTTCCATTGTGGGCGGGGGATCAAAGGTAATAAAATATTCCTGTAACATTAGAACCATGAAGCCCATCTATAATAAGATCTTAAGACTGCAATATTAACTTTACAGCATTATGATTTTTTACTCTTCTTTTTTTTATAGACAGAAATGACATTGCCAAATTCCCTGAAATGTTTCTACAATTTTTATTTGTTTATTTGTTTAAGCCACTAAGGTAAGAGAGTGTTCCCTCATGTAATGCAAGCTCTCAATTGTTTTGGAGAGATACACACATCTTTTATCAATTTATGCAACTGTAAAATGGAAACCTGTGTGTACCCAAAGAAATCAGTAATAAAACCCCAGTGGTTAGCCACAGTACTTAATTTTATGGGTTAGGGGTTTCTTTTTCTTCTTCTTTTTTTATTCCTCCTCCCTTTTTTTTTCTTTTTTAAGTAAAGGCATGAATGCTTTAAGAATTCCACATTCCTCAAGTCCTGCTTTTCATTTGGGGTTGACAGGCAAAGTTCAGAACACATCATTATGGGGGTTCCCAGTCACTGCTAAAGGTAACACTCATATTACAAATGAATTAATAGAAAACACTTACCTTCCCTACTAGCTTGCCTTTCCTGTTCATGCAAAGGTAAAAGTCTGTCTCTTTCCCTTTGATCCGGACTTGACTGCCAAATGTGTCTGTTTCCACTAGAAGCTGGGCTTGTAAAGGAAGAAGAAAAGAAGAAGGGAAGAAAAAAAAATAGGCATTTATCGGACTAGTCACAGAGGGAATGAGTGAAGAAGATACTCTCCTACATATTCTCCAAACCAGGAAGTGAGACAGAGTAGCTTTGCTGTATCACAAGTGGGGTCAGTGAGGTGCCAGGGGAGAGCCAAGAGGAGCACACAAGCCCTTATGCCCACAGAATGGCTACCAGACCAACAAAAAGGCAGCAACCTATTCCAACATATTCTCAAGATATATATTTGGAGGCTGTTGCTATCTTTCGGCTGAGAATTCACGGCATTATTTCTATAGAATAAACTACAAAACAAGGGACATCTGGCATCTATTGACCTCAAGTTGTATTTATCATCACAAAGGCAATTCTACTGATGTTCATTCCTCCTTGCTCCCAATCCAGCTGAAGGAAAACTAATTAAGGAAAAGGCTTGGGGGAGGTGGGTTCCTAATACTCCCACGCTAGATGAGGAAAAAGAAAGAACCAAGTTAGAAGCTGGGCTGGCCCCACCAGACAACAAGTTGAGGCAACATGCTCCAAACTGCCCTATGAGGGGCAGATAACTGAATGCAGGAACAGACATATCAAACATGCTAACAAGACTTTGTAAAGTGTTGTCCTAACCAGGGGAAGGGAAAACTTTGCCTCGTTTCAACTGCATGCCCCAGGTGGAGTAGACCCACAGAATCAGTTGCTATAGAGTAAGCCACCAGTTATGTAAAACTCACTGATGTGTTGGATCTAATCTATTTAGGGCTATCAATTGGACTCCAGGGAACAAAACATCTTGGGCTATCATTGGCTTGTTGTTGTTGTTGATGTGTGCCTTCAAGTAGTTTCCAGCTTACAGCAGCCCTAAGGCAAACCTATGATGCAGTTTTCTGTGGGCTGTGTGTATACCACCCAAGGTTACCCAGTGAATTTCTGTGGCCAAGCCGGAAATTAAAATCTGGTCTCCAGGGCCATAGCCCAACGCTCAGACCATTACACCACACTGGCTAGAAGGGTGCTATCTAGAATTGAGCCAAAATTTCTCAGAGCAATTTTTTTTGAGAAAGGCGAGAAATTCTCTTTTGCTCATTCCCATCTCCAAGGAGGCCACTTTCTCAGGCTATTGTCTGCCATTTTAGTGTATAGGTGGCAGCCACCATTTCAACACCACCATTGCCACCACAGCAATACCCTGAAATAATGCTAGATCTGGAGCACAGAGTAGGATGCAAGATGGTGACCAGGTTGTTAACACAACTGTAGCATCATCCCCACCAAAGGAAAAAAAAGGTAAAACAAAGGAAAGAAAAAGATGTTGTGCTATTGCCACTTCTAACAGCATGCACTATCAAAGATACACTGTTGGAGAATTTCTCTCCTCCCCATCCCAACAAAATATAAAGCTTTACAGATTGGCCCCACACATTTCTCTGGCCCCAAATGGGATGCAGATTTTCAGGAGGCCCTTTGAACCCAGCTTTTCAGTTCATGGTGCTGAGGGAAGAACCCTCCCTGAGTACTCTGGAAATGTGGCCACTGCAGATATAGTTCTACCTCAGAGGTCACATGGGTGCCACAGTGAAGAACCACTCCTTCCCCCCATTACAGGAGTGTTTACACTAAGCAATCCCACAAACAATGATAGTAGATAAATGAATACGCATACTGCATGTGCTAAAATTTCCTACCAATAGAAATCTATACCATTACTCAACTTATTCAAACTCTTAGAAGGGTTTTCTCTTAAAGTGTACTGTTATTTCTACAATGCAGGCCATTTCCTCAAGCCTCTTTGTAGCACCTCTCTCTTGTGCACAGATAGTACCATTTTGGCTACATAAGAATTCACCCTTATAAAATGAGTTTGCTAGCCCTATGTTATTCTAGACTTCATAGAACTGTTGAGCCTGTCTAAAGATTCAGGGACAATTTGCACTGTGTGGGTAAATGTAAATAGTCAGCTAACATCTCAGTTTAAGCTTGTTTGTACCATGCAATCTTAAACTCAACAGTTAGAATAACACTAGTTAGCCTGGCTTGACCTGATGTGGACACAAAATGGAAGTTCATCAAGCATGGGCCATGTCTGAAGTTATTGACATATGCCTTCCTCAAGCTAATATGTCCAAAGCAGACAGACCTGGCTCTACGGAGATGCTTGATGCAAAGTTCCAGGAACCTGAGCCAGAAGTTCTCAAGTGAGGAGCCCTGTTCTGAAGTCAATTTTAGGCTAAGCATCAAACAGGGCAATAAAGGGCAGTAGCGTATCCATGATCCATAAATATTCTCCCACTTGAAGCTGGGAGCAAAATGCGCCAGGCTCATAAATACAACACACAGATCTTTTGGAGAAGGGGTGGCAGGAGGCCACGAAGGAAAATGCCTGTGGCCTAAGGAAGGTCTGTGCAGGGAGGGTGAGAAAGACCCTCAAGGAGAAGAGGAAAACTGTTGCCAAAGAGCCTGGAGATAGACACCTTCCTACGTGCCAATCAGAGCAGAAAACGCTGGGCAAAGTGGACCAATGGTTCTGCCCGGTATAAAGCAGTTCAGCATGTTGGCCTGCCTAGCTGCAAACTGTCTTCTCTTGTTTCCTTCACTGCAGTCGCTGTGTTGCTGCTGTATGTCAAAAGCTGAAGAGAATTCAGTCCTTTGCTTTATTTCTATGTCTAATGTTGATTGTCAGATAAAAACAACTTTTGGTGAACTTTGTCCTATAGGCTCAAAAACACAACATAATGACAAAAAAGATTTCATATCACCTAGCGTCATCATGAACCAAATGGTTAATTTCAATCATTTAAGTAAAATGGCCCTCATCTTTTAAAATTCACATTTGACTCCCAGTTCCAAAACACTCTCATGAAAGCTGGGCAGTTTCAAAACTACAAGACACATCACCTCACCCTCAAACTAAAACAAGTATGAGTAATACCCAGGCTGATTTTAATTTGAAAAATATCACCTTAAAAAGATGTCGGTTCCCTGCTGTGAAAATTAAAACCATCTGGATGGCGTGATTTCCAATAATTAATCTAGCTCTCCTTTGACACTGTTACTAATTAAAATATGATACCCCCTTTTTTCAAGTAAAGAATTTAAATAAATTTTAAAGAGCTAATAAAATAATGTAATAATTTTGGAAATAAATGAAAATTACCTTTCCTCTTACTTGCCTGGGCTACAAAATGCTATAGCTGTACCTTTACACTAACAAGGACAAATTAAGGCTGAACTGAAACCAAGTATACTTTGTGGGAAAACATCAGCAACAATATTCATTCAAGGAGCAGTGCAGACATAGTGCAATAGGTTTCAAAAGCAAAATGCCAAGATATTTAATAGGAAGGCTTTAGGGCAGGGGTAGGAAATATGTAACCTTCCTAAGCTTATTGAACTGTGACTCCCATAAGCCCCTGTGCCCCTAGCCAATATCTGGCTGCACATTTTGCATGATGATTAGGAAGTCTCTTTTGTGGAGGAATGCCCCTGTGTTCACTGTATAGGATCATGATGTAAGTTTATCAGTAGGTACCCAAACAGTTGAGAGTCAGCAGGGTACAGTGCTTTGAGCACTGGACTAGGACACTGGAAACCGGGGTTCAATTCCCCACAAGACCATGGGAACCCACTTGGTGACCTTGGGCAAATCAGATACTCTCATACTCAGAAAACCTTGTGATAGGGTTGCCTTAGGGTCATCAAAAGTCAGAAACAGCTTGAATGCACACAGCAACAATCCAAACAATTGACCATGCAGATCACAGAATATATCCAGAACTATCCCATCGTGTTGGCTCCAGGTTGACATCTGCAACAACAACAAGGTGTCTGGCCTCATCAACACTTCCTACTGAGAGAATGGGGATCAGTCCCTGAAATTCTTCACACTTAGGGATTTTTTCCCAGGAGATTCACTTGCATTAAAATACATGGGTTTTTTGTAGCCCAAAATGTGGAGGGGGTTGGCACAGGAAAAAATGCAACAAAAAGCAACATTTTGCAGAGAAAGGGACGAATTTTGCACAGAATGCCATTTTATTTAAATTACACTGCTTGCTCTGAAAAATGGTTGCTTTTCACACAAAACACGGTTCCTGGGAGGGAGCGTCCCCAAATGCAAATAACTATCAAAAACTATGCAGAAACCCTTCTGTCTCACACGGCAGGGAGAAAACTGTTGAAACTATTCATTCTTGTGTGCAAGAACAAAATAAGTGAAGATTTACCTCCCTATTGTGATGTATAAACATTAGGCACACAGCAAAGGTATAAACTAACAGTGAGCAGGTAATAGCTTCATTTGCTTTTTTTTTTCCTAGATGGACCACAAAATAACAAATACAATTATTCTGACTTCTGTATGGCATTCTGCATGGCAGGAAATTACTGGACCCAGGCTTGAATTCTTTCAGTTGTGGTAATTCCAAACCAATTTTGTAATATGATTCAGAATCATAGTACACTTATAGCTCTGTTTCAGTCTTTTCATATAACTTTTTTGGATTATTAACCTAAACTTTTTAAACTGATCTTTTGGGATGATTAACCTAAACCTTCTGAAATAACCAGGGATTTCTGTGGGTGGGTTTTAAGCTGGACACTTTCTAAAATGTTAGTAATACATTCTATATGTATTCACTACATAGGCCATTTCTGCACTAGACTGTTATAGTGCTATTATTCCACTTGCAACCTCCTATGGAATCCTGGGCTTTGCAGTTTAGATTTTAGGTATTATTCCACTTGCAAACTGCAGGAATAAACTGCAAATCCCAGGATTCCATAGGAGGTTGAACGTGAAATAATAGCACTTTAACAGTCTAGTGCAGAAATAGCCATAGTGGTTAAAGTGTTGGACTGGAATCCCATGTTTCAGTTACCACAGAGCCATGAAATTCATGGGGTGACTTTGGGTCATTCATTCTCATATCGGAAGAAAGGCAAGCTGTAAACTAAATGAACAAGAACTAAGTGGCAAACTAAATATTACAGTGTACCGGAGTGCACTGAAACCCCAACATCTCCTTTCACACTGCAGAATAGTAGGGACAATTTACACAGGAACAGAAGTGGAAGGGAAAGAAGTTGATAACCCTTGCTGCACAATTTCCCTTTAACTGCCAGTGTGCCCATGCTCACACTTGTGGGGTTAAAAAAGAGACTGGAACGAGAGTTGCCAGACTGAAAAGCAGAGAGGACTCCTGCACCTTTGATGGTTTTATAGAAGAAGGAATTTCAGCCAGTGTGGCTTTTCATATAACCAAGTAACAAGTAACACCTATGGAAACTATCTCTTCTGCACAGCCATTAAAGGTACTGGAGCCCTGACCAGTTTTCACTCTGCCAACCATACTGGGAACCCAGCAGGAAACCCAGCAGCAGAAAGAGAAAGAGGGGTTTGCAGGGCAGCACTGTGGTTTTTAAGTACTTTATTCGCTCTCATCCTTTTCCAATGCAACAATCATTCCCTCCTGGCAAAACTTTCCAATGAATGAAAGGCACTGAGGCTGTTGTTGTATGTGGCATATATGGAATGTAATGCAGACCATAAAGTGCCATTTGCCCCAGAACCTGCCTCACTCCATCTAATAGCAAATTCAGGTGGTGGGAGACATCCACAATGGAGTCACTGAGAAAAGCAAGATAGTTGTGTCAACAGGCTCTGAGATTGGCTGAAGTCTGCAAAAATACAAAAACAACTTTAAAAAAAAATCAAAGGCCACAAGAAAAAAAAAGACAAGTAAGTGTGTTCAGCATTCATGAAGTACTGAGTATCGATTGCAGTAGAAAAACAAGAAACTAGGAAAACTGAGCAAAGTATCCCATATACCCCAACTGTCACAATTTGGCAGGGACAGTCTACCTTAATCCTCTGTTGTTCCACTTTTTTCAGCTGCTTTTAAAATGTCTCATTTTCTTTCTCCTCCTCCCACTTCCCACCTTCATCCTTGGCTTATGTCCATTGTTGCAAACTTCGAAGTGCAAAAATAGTTTGCGCTCAAGTCACTGCAGAGGTGAAAGGAGGGGCAGAATCTTGCCCTTCCCTGTAAGTTCAGGCAAAAGCGAAGTGCTGTCGCTTCTCTTAGCTTGTGCACTCTTCTTCCTCATTCATAATTTTAGCCGTCTTGCCCACACTCTGAAGTTGCTTGGCCACATGTGTCCTGGTTTTCATTTCTGAAACACTGGAGGGCATGGCATCCTGGAGACCAGGCTTTGAATCACTGCTCAGCCATGGAAATTCACTGGGTGACCTCAGGCAAACCACATTCTCTCAGCCACAGAGAAAAACCAAGGGAACAAACCTTGCCAAGAAAACCCCTATGATAGATTCACCTTAAAGTTGCCATAAGTCGGTCTTCAAAGGAGAGAGACATGATGGCTAGAAAGAACCTCTCCTTGCCAGTGGTACTTCATTGTTCTGTGCCTTCAAGTCACTTCTGACTTACGGCAACCCTAACGTGAACTTGCCACAGGTTTTTGGTTTTGGGGGTTTGTTTGTTTGTTTGTTTGGCAAGAGTTTTTCAGAGAGTGTTTGCCTTTCCCTTCCTCTGATACTGAGAGAATGTAACTTGCCCAAGATTATCCAATGTCTGAGCAGGGATTTGAATCCTGGTCTCCAGAAGCCCTTAATAAATTAATTAATAAATATTTGAATATTTAAATTTTGAGTTAAGTCTTGAGGGTCTCCAGCAACAAATTATATTTACAGGATGTCCCTGGTAAATGCAAAGTCTAAGGGACACAGTCATTTTACCTGCAACAGGTAAATTTAGCCCTTTCCGCACGTGGAGGGGGAAATGGGGGAAAACGCGCTAAAACGGAGCTTACCGGCAGCCGGGTAAGTCCGTCGCCATGCAAAGCAACGCGATCTCGCTGTTCTGCAGTCCTCCGGCATCCAAAATGGCAGCCTCAGCATCCAAAATGGCGGCTTCCAGCTGGCAGAGGCTCTCCACCACCCAGAGAAGCTTGCCAGTCTAAAGCCCGCCCCCGGCAGATCTGCAGGTGCGCACTAGTGCGCACCTGCAAATCTGCACCGGAGCACGGCGACGGAGCTGCATGGGGCTGCGTGCTCCGTGCTTTTTAAAAACCTCTGAAAAGAGGTTTTTAAAAAACACGCTGCGCCACCAGTTCCGGTCACTTTGGAGCGGATTGAGGTGCGGAACTACGAAAAATAGTCCACCCCAATCCACACCACGGTGCAGAAGACCTCTGTCGGAGGTCGCTCTGCTCCGTTTTAGCACCCTGGTGCGGAAAGAGCCTTTCTTACACTGATCCTTTTCCCTGTCATTCACAGCAGCTGAGTAAATGATGGGCTAAGATACATGCCTATTCATATCAGAGATGTTCTCAAGTTATGGCAGCCACTTCTTTATCCTCCCAATATGCCCAGAATTTACATAGTTCCAGGGCATTCTGAAAGGAAATGGCACCTGCTGGCAACCATTTAACTAATGCCATTCTTGTTAGAAGTCTTTCAACCTCTGGCCAATAGACTAAAGGAGATTCAGATAAATGGCTTCCAAGGATAGGAAAGAAGGATTTAGGGCAGCCTATGGCCTTCCAGATGTTCCCTAACTTCAACTCCTATTATTCTTCACTCTTGTTCATCAGGTTCCTAATTCCTTAATAGGTCGCCTTACATGAGAAAGGGTATATATGTAAACTGGAAATTGTCTCACATTTCTTCTTTCATATGTGATAGGGAGGGGCCAACCAAATCCTCAAATCCTGGGTAAGGATTCGAGATTCCCGAATCCGAATCCCTGTGCCAAAATAGGCAAACTGAATCTTTTGAATCTGCCAACTAAATAGATTGTTGGAAACTGGGACGCCTGAAAACCAGGGAGACCGGGATGTCTGAAAATCTGGGCAACCATACGTACAAGGGAAGATAGTAAGTAGGTGAGGTTTTCCTTTTGAGTAATAATGGCCTTTGGTAACAATTTCAGAAATTATAGCTGGGCTTGTATTCTAAGATATTTAAATTGAAAATTTCATATTTAAGTTCAGGACTTGAGATTTCAAGGACAGCTGAAACATTCTTTTGCATAGCTCCCTTGCAAACCTCTTTCAGATGCAATTCTGGGGTGTGGAGTTTTACAAGGTGTCACAGCCTTCTCTGCCAAAGTGTGCTGGTGCATCATCAAACTACAAACCCCAGGATGCCAGAAGGAGCTATGCAAAGAAAAGCCAGTTTTCACCTGGATTATCTCTCTACTGTAGTATGTGGCCCTGTTTACACAGGCAGCAAAATGTGGGATTAATCTATATTTTCCTGCCTGTGTAGAAAGGGCCTTCATGTCATTTTCAATCTGGGGAGATCCTGAGGCAAAACTATGACAATTGTCTTGGCCAGATTTCTTCAGAGGGAGGTTTGCCTTTGCTTAGGCTTCTGCTAAGGCTGAGAGAGTGTATCTTGCCCAAGATTACCCTTCTTTCCTTTGCTTTTTAAACTCTTTTTTAAAAAAGGATTCGAAAGGTTCGAGATTCATGAGATTTGTGGATTCCCAGAACCTTCCAGGGATTCGGATTCGGATTCAGAAAATTCTGGATTCATCCCATCCCTAATATGTGAGTGTTCTATTCTAAATGAGGACGGTGTTGCTATTGGGCAGAGAGCCCTATGTTTGTCTAAGGCACGTGTCTCAAACACAAGGCCTGCGGGCCAAATCTGGCCCACCAGGCCATTTCATGTGGCCCTCGCGCCTCTCCTGCAGCTGCGGTTCTCCCCCACCCCCCACCGGGCAAGCCTGGGTGCAGAAAGAGGCACAGAGAGGGACTAGGGAGCAGAAAGTGTCACACTTTGGATATACCGACCAATTCTATTCACTTTACAGAGGTACAGGGACCATAAACTACAATCAAATAGCCCCAAAACGTCCAAGAAGAAAAAAGTTGATGCAGAGGGAAGGCAGTTTAAAAACCAGTAATAATCGAATACAGAGGCAATGATTTAATATGATAAAAGTGAAGATACATTTATGTAGCCTTACAGATACAACCAGCCCTTTGAGGGCAACCATCAAGCTGATGAGGCCCAATGTGAAATTGAGTTTGACACCCCTGATAAGGGTCCCTGATCTCACCAACCTGTAGAGTTAGCCATGTGATGCTGTTGTATGACCCAATGCAATTCTGGACCAATTAAATAATGCCACACTCCCATCTGTCCTTTATACAAGTTAATTCGAGAAATAACTCATATCAGTGGCTGCCTTAATCAGATTCACTGTTTTGTTGTTGTGCACCTTCAGGTTGTAAGAATTTGCAAAATAAATACTCTATCTTTAATGTTCCTGTTTCTTCATTCTTTCAGGTCAATGGAAAGCTAAATATTCTGTTGCTTTAAACACCAGAATCTCACTAAGAGTACTGGGGAAAGACTGATATCCATTCTTAGAACTCATTTCTAAGAGAAATTCTCTTCTGCTGGCAAGCCTTCCCAGAATTGGTTCATTTAGCCTAAACTTTTGTGAGAACTCCCACTGGAAAAAAGGCCAATTCCTCACACGTCTAGCTGAAAAAGATTATATGTATATCTGTATATATGTGTGCTGAAAAGCTATAGTCCACCTAAAAAAACATTAAGTCAGAGAAACATTTGAGGGTGGTGATGCCAATTATCTTTCAAAGATTTCCCCTGAGTGGGAGGATGGGAACCAGAAAGCTAATGAAAAGATATTAGGAGGGAATTACAGGAAACTGAGAAACGTAAGGCTTAGATTTTTCCATATCAAATAACTTCTTGCCACATTGGGCTAAATGGGGGGGGCGGGGGAGTGATAAATTTGACTAAACGGAGGAGCTGGATTCATGTGAATAAATTTCTTCCCACCCAGCGCTAAATCTTGCAATCCAGTTATGGTTCCTTGGGATACATATGCTGTTTGTATAAAGCAGCCTCCTCCAACCAGGTGCCTTCCAGATGTTTGTTGTTGTTGTGGGCCTTGAAGTCATTTCCAGCTTATGGTGACCCCAAGGCGAACCCACCACAGGGTTTGCTTGGCAAGATTTGTTCAGAGATGGGTTGTCATTCTCTGAGGGTGTGAAGGACTGTGACTTGTCCAAGGTTTCCCAGTGGGTTTCCATGGCTGAGCGGGGTTTCAAACCCTGGTCCCTAGAGTCAACACTCAAACTGCTACACCCTAGTGGCTCTTGTTTCAGATGGGCTGGACTACAATTCTCATCATAATGTAGTCAGAATTGCAGCAGGGTGAGGAGCAGCTCCCACATGGCCTTGTTTTAACTATCCCATCTGAGCTGCCTCCGTGTGTGGCACATTCCACCACTAGCAAATGATTTGTGCCTCTAGGGCCATTCCACTGCATCTGAAGCATTCCGCTGTCTCACTGCACAGATGGACAACTGAAGTGAGCATGCTCAATAGACACACTATGCTGACTTGAGGGAAGAAGAATCAGCCCAGCAATGTCCTAAAGAACATCCGTGGAGCCCCTTTCCTAAGTACCTTCTTTATCCAAGATATATTATGTATTCAAAATGGGCATTCCTCCAGTGGTGCCCAGACTGAGGAGTGCTTTCACCAGACAAGCCTGACCAGGTGCAAATGCTAGAATCTTACCAGCACCTGTTTAGGGTGTTCATTTTTGCCCAGGTGAAATTTTGTTCTCTTTTTTTCATGATTCTGTTTCAGAGGTGCAGCTACATCGGAGAGTGGGATGAGGATACACCACCTCGAATAAGAATTCTGCCCCCCCCCAGTGAATTTTTTCTTCAGTGCAGATGAATCATTCTTCTGAAACATTTTCAGAAAATGAATCATTTTCTTCATTGCAGAAAATCATTCTTCATCTTTCTAGCACTGCAGAAAGTGAGACACTGAAAATCATTCCCACCTAGAACTCTGACACTTGCTCTGTTCACATTCCTTTTCTATCTTTGCTGGCCCCTTTTCTTTGGATGCCTAAACTATATATCCAAATGTTCAACTGTAGTTTTATGTTACTGCAAGGTTAGAACTTTGGGGAGTGAAAGGAAATTTCAATTGAGAGGATAATTCTTATTCAAGGGAGGTACACCTTCATTCTACCACCACCACCCGTAGCTATACCCCTATTCTGTGGTTGTAGTTCACTTAATCAGCTACTGTCTTTTACTGCGGCCACTCCTGATTTATTGTATTGCATTTAAATATTTGTTGGAATAGTTATTCACAATTTGGAGCACCACTGTGGAATCCTTTTGATAAAGGCTGTTTAAAAATATTTCAGATAAAGAAATACACAATCAATCAGGCCAAGGATCAGCACACACCTTCCAGCGATTTAAAAAAAAAGACTGAGGACAGACCTAGAAATAATGAATCACCTATTAATAGCTATCACCAGTTTCTGTATCACCTACACTGTTCAAATGGTTTTTTAATCTTTACTCATTCACCCTCAAAATACTGGCTGCTGCATCTTCCAATGTTATCCACAACAAATACTTTAGAATAAAATGTCCGTGACCATTACTGTAAAACTGCTAAACCAATGTATTACTTGCATTCATTAATCTCTTGTTTTGTTACTTATTACTTTGGATCTTCCTATAAAACTACAAAATTCCTTGGCTACCCACTACTCTATAGAGGAAGAAGGAAGTAGTTGTAGTGTAGTTGTTTGAGTACTGGATGAGAACTCTAGAAGACTATGATCCAAATCCTCACTTGGCCATGGAAACCTACTGGGTGACATTGGGCAAGTCATGCTCTAGGCCTCAGAAGAAAGCAAAGGCAAACAACCTCTGAACAAAATTTGCCATAAGTCAGAAATTTGCCATAAGTCAGAAATTATTCACAAGAAAACAACAACAACAAGTATATGTGTGTGAGAGATGGAAAGATATGATAAAAATGCATTGTGTCAGTATAATTCATATGTTGTAGACCAGCAATAGAAACCATCACTTGCTAAAAGCAGGAACAGGGAAAGTATAGCCCTTCATGTGGTGTTGGACTGAAGCTTCCATCATCCCTCACAAATGGCAGTGCTGGCTAGAACAGAGCTTAGAACAGTTCCCTTTTGGGCTGCAACTCCTAAAATCTCCCAACCAGAAACGTAAGCAGCCATGCTCCAGGAGGTATAGCCTTAACAGTTACAGTAACTTTTCCAAGCTCTGGGATAGAGCTGATGGGATTCTGATGGAATTCCCTGTCTAACAACACCTGGGAGGCCAAGCTTTCCCCATCCCTGTGCTGAAGGATACTCTAAGAGATTATGACTAAGCAAAGACTTAGCCTTAACACCTTGAGAACCATGTCAAAAATGCAGCCCATTACAGTGTATTAAGCCTTGTTGTAAAGCCCTTCAAGGAAACGTTGTTTGGATCCAAAGGTATTCCCACATTCAGAAGGAGACTTCCACTAAATGTGCCACCATTTATGGCCTTCTATGCCATTTTCAAAGATCCTGCAACCTCCAGAACTACCCTTGGGAGAGAGGCAGTAGGGAGTGCCAAAAGAGATAAGAAAACCCCAAATGTGAACTTTTCTCAAAAGGACACTTAGGACCCAATCCACTCTGTCAGGAAAAGAGAAGTAAGCAGTTAGTCTCACACAAAATATTCCAGGCTCATTGAAATGGGTAGCATCAGATTGTCTGTAGTAGCCACATGTTCCCATTTCCTGAGAATAATCTGTCCAATTTTATAAAGCTGCCTTTCACACCCATTGTTCCATGATTAAACAAAGAGAATTGGTCTCTCCACCCACAGAATGAACCTCTATCAAAAACCTGTATCCCCCTTTTTTATTATTATTTAGAGGACTCAGCCTGTGAAGAAAATAATCTGCAGTTAAGTTCCCACTCAGGCTATCTTTCTTTGACCACAACCTACATGCATCTCAGTGTGATATGAGGCAGAGAGTGTCTAGATGGCATCTGTTTGTGCAGAATATAAGGTCTATTTACTTGGAAGACATAGATGGAAACAATATTCATCCTAATATGCTTTCCAAGAAAGAAAGAGGTTTTCTGACACTCGAGAAACCCTTCTGGGAAGTACAGGGGTGATGGCAAGGCTGCTGTAAGATTCTTTGTACTTTGTTAAGTTTTCATCTATGCAGAATCACATGTGGGTTTTCTGCACTGAAACATATTTTTGCACAGGAAACAGTGCACAGGAAGTGCTATTCCTTGTACAGAAAGCATGTCTTCTCTATAGATGAACTGCCTGGGTTTCTGCACAAATACTTTGCCAAAGTGCAATCAAGAACTACGCAGAAATCTTTGTGTTCTCAATCAGTAGGCAGAAAACTGCATGAATTATTTGCTCTTATCTGTGCTTCTCTAAATGGGACAAATGTATGGGGACTTGCAATATTTGTTGTTGTAGTTTTGTGTTTTTAAAAAAATAAAACAAAACAAAACAATGTTTCTGTTATTTTGGACTGTTATGTGTAAATTCCTGGTACCAGCTGCAATGTTTAACTTCCACCATCAAGTGGGTTTCTTTTTAATTGTGAAACATAACAGAACAATATGTTCCCTTCCCTTCTCCTCCTTTTTAAATTTTTTTAAGTTAGAGTGCATAGTACATCAGTGAGAGAGAGCATATTTGCACTATAACTCTATGTCTCTTTAAAACAATTAAATCAGAGAGGAGAAAATTTGTCTTTCAGCCTGTAAAACCACCTCAGCAAACTATAGCATGTTTTTTTTAACCACTTTGGAAAAGTATTAGCACAGATCCAAGAAATTGCTACAAACAACCCCTAAAAAGAATGGAATGGAATGAGTGAACAGGCTACAACAACTGACTAAACCTAAATAGCTTGTGAAAACAAGCTTTTTTTAGACTGCCCTGGAAGAGTTAAGAACACAAAAATTTACATCTCTGTGATAGGAAAGAATAAGAACAATAAAATCTATTCAAAAAGAAAGAGTGCCCTTCCCATCCGTGCTTAGACCTCACTAACACAGATAATAATTTTTGACACCAAGATAACATATTGCATTTGTTGCAATGTGTGAAATATGACATGGGCTTTTACTTGAGAAAGCCAGCACGGTGTAGCATTGGACTATGGTACTGGAGACCAAGGGTTGAGTCCCTGCTCTGCCATAAAAATCCACTGGATGACCTTGGACACATCACACACACTCAGTTCCAGAAAACCCAGAGATAGGTTCACCTTAGGGTTGCTGTAGGTCAAAGATGACTTAAAAGCACACAATAACAACTACTACTACTACCACTTTACTTGAGCCATACACAAATCTGACATGTATTTGACATGCACAGAAATATATATATAATCCAATCCTACAGTTTACATATTATTTTAAAAATGGACACTGTCTGGATATAGGAAAATCCTCCTGTGTGGGGGAGCCCCTTAGAATGACTGAAATATCTCCAAGCATAGCTCACATTTACAACCCAAATGTTGAATCCTACAATACATGATAGAATGACCTTGCATCCACTCCATAATCATGACATAATGAAGAGGGAGCTATGCCATAATTATGTAAAACCTGTGGGGAGTAATAAAACCCGCAGGCTATGAACAAGTAAGAGAACCTATATTGCCTGCATATTGGAATCGTATTCATATAAACACAGAGCTCTGGCATCTGATTTCTCCTTCACTTGCTCGGGTACACACAAGATGTTGATGTTACTGAAGCAGAAGAAACTACTGATGGCAGAAAAGGGAAGCAAGAGGAGACACAGGCATGGAGTGTCCCACAGACTTCATCTTAAATTACAGGATTTCGAAGGAATGGTTTCATTTGAAAAGCTAGCGGGATAAAGCCTCACATTAGACCACTAAGTATATTCTAACTTAGTACTTGCTAATATTTTTAAAACCTGATCTCAAATTTAATCCTAAAGTGCAGCACAGAACCAACTTTTAAATTTTTTACTATGCTCTGTTTTGTGCCTCCTCTCTTCAGGGTGACCAAAAGCAAAAGACAGTATAGATTCCTATGTTTATAGAAGGTGACCTGATGGCAGGTGCAGCTTGAGAAGCAGGAGTGGGGAAGAAGTCGTATCAGCCGTAGTAACTTCATCCACATACAGTGAGGGAGAGATGTAAAGCCCCCCTGTGTTGGACTCAGGGACAAGATCCTGTTTGACACTGGCAGAATGTAAAGCTCTGCCAGCATATTTATGCTAGATATCCGGAGGATGAGATAGCCAAAGGTTTGAGTGTTGGACCAGAACTCCACAAGACCTAGACTTTGAATCCTTGCTCAAACATGGAAACTCACTGGGTAGCCTTGGGCAAGTCCCACTCTCTCAGCCTCAGCGGAAGGCAACGGCAAAACTCTCGCTGAAGAAATCTTACCAAGAAAACTTCATGATATGGTCATTTTAGGGTTGCCGTAAGTAAAAAATGACTTAAGGATACAACAGTGCTGTTCAGCTGCTGCTGTGCATCCAAAGAAGGAGAAGAAGAAGCCTTCTCCCTCCTGGACCAATCTGCTTGTTCTTCCCCAGCTGTAAAACAGGAGCTGGATGGTGCTGGGTATAGTTCCAGTCCCATCCTTGCCACGGATTGGTTTCAAGAGTGTTTGCACAGCCAAGTAAAAGGCACTGGACAAGGAGGTATTGGACATCTCCTTGGGCAATGCCCTAAAAATTACTTATGCTGATGCAGCCAGCAGTTATGCTAGTGTAAGCCAGTCAGGGAGTTGCAGACCAACAACATAGGTTGTTGGAAGGCTATAGATTCTCCAACCCCAAATCTAACCAACCAACAGAAACTCTGGTCTCCTTTCCCTCTAGCTACTGTCATCTCACTTTTCTCTTTCTCTTTTCAGAAGATTAGAACAAGCAAAACTAGGCAAACGTTGGTACTGCCTCTTAAGCAGCTTACCTTGGGTTAGTGCGAGACCCGGTCGTGGGTCAGAATACTAAAAAGTTCAGCTGAATGTTACCACCGTGTCCGGGCCTGGCCTTTGGTGAACCAAAGATATCATTTTGATATCACAATTCGGCCCTACTCTGCCACCAGCCAAGTGTTTGTGAGGCCCGCCGAACAAGCGCAAAGCTAGGCATGCTGCTCACACCAAAGCAAGCCAGATACTGTCAAATCTGCTTTAGGGGACCTCCCAAAACAAACACCTTCATTACAAATGCACGCTACCACAAGGAGATCCTCTGCCCTGAGAGGACACCCTGGTGAACTAGGTATTTAACTGACAAGCTAGCCACATCTACATACCGGCCATACCATTGTCAATTCAGACTTTAACTCAATCATGCAAATTCTGACCTTTTGGAGGCTTTGTCTCCAACCCAAAACTTATTGTTTTCACCCGAGACCAGACTAGCCTGCGGTTGTTCTTTCCTCTATAAAAATCCCCAGCTCTGAGAGCTCTTCAGAACTCTCGCCAGATCGCTTGGACTTCACTTTGCCTTGCTGCCGCTCAGTTCAGCAGATTCCCCTCGGCCGCCACACCAGGTTTCCTCTTCTACAATTGGCTTCCCCAGGACTGCAGGACAGGTGGTGTATCACCCATTCCCCTTGAAACTCTATTTTCCTTTTCTAGTTAGGAGTGTGTCTGTGCTTTTCTTTAATAACTGTTTAATAAATCTTAATTTCTGTTTGAACCATTTGCCTCCTCACTGACCTGACGCTGTAGACAGAGGGTAAAAGATCCTGCTGCGTTACCCTGCCTCTCGTTAGCCAAGAGAGTGCTCCAGCTAATTTCCCCATCTTTGCTTGGTTTGGTTTGTTGTTTGGGCGCCCCTCCCGGGACCCCCAATTCACAGGGTAACATAAATGTGCTACTTCAATAGTGCACATTAGTCCTTCTCTTTTCATGCAAGCACTACCTTGCTTAGAAATGTCTTTTGTCCCACTTCTATATCAATTTCACGTTTTAAGCAGTGAATTTGGTTTCTTACACTATTATACTAATCATTTCCATTTGGATTGGAATTGCAAATAGTGTATAACATAAACTTATTAAGCTTAATTTAATGGCTTAAACTAAACTGCCTACTTCTTCCCTAAGGTGGGAATCACACAACCCTCAAGATATTGTTGGCCTGCATGTCCTAGTCAACATAGCCAACAGTGAAGAATGCTAGTTGTAGTCCAACAACATCTCAGGACACCCTTTGCCCATCCCTGATCTACGGAACCTCATAAACATCCAATAACATCTGTACAGATACATGATTTCCACCCTTCTTCTACATGAATCTTATGGCAAAGGACAGAGTAAAAAAATAAACCCAGGTTTGCTCACAAATGTATTTATTTAAAAAGAGTGAAAATAAAGGGGTTGTAGGGAGTTTCACCCATATATTGTTGTCTGATAGATCTTTCTCCTTGTAACTGTCAAAATCCTATTCCATCATATAAAAAGCCTAGCTGGAATACAGAAGGACATTTGCTGCTACTTGGCATAACACCTTTGTAATTTACTCTGTAGTTTATATGCCACAGATAACAACATCATTTCCCAATCCCCTTGCATCTGGACCAGAGATGACCCAAGATAGTTTGCTGCCTGAGGCAAAGAACCTTCACATTCTTCAACATGGAAGCAGGGGAGTACCTACCAGAGCAAGCTACACAGCACTACACACCTCTGTCCACCAATACCTAGTTGCCATCTCTCAGCAACTGGCCTCCTCACTTGGGTCTAACTGACCTGGTCCAGTTTATTACATGCCACTCTATCAATCCCTGTTCATTTTCATAAATGGTCAAATGTTATCTTTCTGCAGAAAAAGCAAGATGTATTCAACAATTTCATGAGATCCCATTATGTGGAATAATCATCTTTTTTTTTTTTAGAAATTTTTGACTATGCAGTATTTACACATTTACAGAAAATATTTCATGCAATATTCTGGCCTCAGGAGAAATATTATCCATTTGACTGTAGATCGGAAGACCATTTGCAGGGAAGGAGAGATTTAATTTTTCTCAGCCTGCTTGCAAGAGTTTCATGTTATAATTAGTAGCTGATAATTTGGTCTTGGAGATGATCACATGGCCCTCCAGTTGTTGCTTGATTGCGGCTCCCATCAGCCCTAGCCAGCATACCTAGTGGTGAGGAACTCAGAAAGTTGCAATCTAAGAATATCTGGCATGCCACATGATTCCACCCTTGCCCCAGAGAATAAGAGATCAAAACAATTTCCTGTGGGCATAAGGTATTTCAGGTATGCCTCTTCCATACAGGAAGAATCTAGTCCAAATGTTTCATGTACAAGTCAAAGCCTGCATTATGTGAGTAGAAACCTTGCCTATTTGTGTCTGTTACTGAGACTGAGATACACTTTGATATAAAGCGTGTTCATCCATACAGCCCACTCAGAACAGATACTAGAGCTGCAGTGGAACAAGGGCTTGCAGAGTTAAAAGTGCTGGGCCTTTCAGATAAGCAGGGGTGATGATGATAACGATGATGTGATGGGGATGATGGCACCTCTGCCAACCATCTCAGGCATCTCTGGTCCTCCAAGTTGAGCTGCAATCCTTATAAAGCAACCAAGAGGAAAACTGATTTTCCCAGCATCGATATATGGTTGTGAGCTATCCTAGTTATTATGCAATGTGTTTGGAGTAGCCTGGTCTTGAATGGGCAATTAAAGCCTACTGTATTAATAGCAGGCCCCAAATCAAAACTGATTTGAAATTAAAACTGTTAGAACTGATTTGGTTCTTAAATTATGGGGCAGAAGAGTGTTTTGAACACAGTGTGCCTGCTTTTATCTTTTAATTACTTTTTAAATCTTGCCAAAAAAAATTGACAGGGTCACCTGAAGATCACCATAAGTTGGAAATGACTTGAAGGCACACAACAACAAATTATTAATAATTAATTGATTGATTGATTATTAATAACTATGTGCTTTTTAAAAATAGAATTGCTTGTTTATTTTATTTTTTTAAAAAAGCATTTTTAGCTGCACTTTGTTTAAAATTTTTGTAAGCTGCTTTGAGTCTCTTGTTGGGAGAAAGGCGGGGTATAAATTAAATAAATAACATTTGATGATATGGATCACCATAGTTGCCTGAATTTTTGAATTCTCCTCAGAGGTATGGTCATGGGTGTGGTCATGATGAATGGCTCCTGATGAACTCCTGTATGTCAAAATTCACCACTCTATCCCTGCCAGATACCTTAAACATTTCCCAGTATACTACAGTATTTCAATATGCCTTGTTGCATTACCCTTTAAGTGCCCAGGTCCTATTTTGAAAAGCCACAGTAGGATATAAAGCCGATAGAGCCAAGACAGTGCATGGCAACTGACTTTAGGGACACAGGCTTTCTGGGACAACATGAACCCAATTTGGACATCCCACTGAGTATCCAAAATATATTTGGTCTCACTGGGCCAGAGGAAGAGGCAGAAAGTCCAGATGTGTCTGGAATTTGCCAGTATCTCTCTAATAACATACCCCTTTTTATTTTCACGGCCAAGGCAAAATCCAAAGAAGAAGTGTGTTGTATGAGAAAACAATCAATTATGAAAACAGAGAACATAAGTTATGGGAACATCATGGTTTTCTATCTTGAAAACAGTCCTAGTTTTGGCCAGAGGTTCAAATGATGACTGTTTACTGAGAATAATTTTGCCAATACATCAGCTCAGTACCTGGTTGCTCTTCCACAGTGGCCAAGGAGAAGCAATTTCTGTACCACTGCATTCTCTTCCCACATCAATCTCTCTGTGTGCCAGGTTCGATACTGTCCAAAAGTAAGCCTCTCCAAGGTCGCACACTGTTGTGCTTGTGAGCACTCCAAGCAGAAGTTAATCAGAGGGAATTTGTGGAGGGTTTAAAAGCATTGGTTGAATTCAAATTACAAGCTGTGCCTAATATAAAAAGATGTTATTTTTTCTGTATGCTGAGCAGGTTTTATTACTCTGTGCCCTCCAATAAAAGTTGAAATTATGATGATTCATTTTACAAATGGGAATATGCCTGTTTGTATATTTGCTCAAAGGAGCTCATTGTAACTTCTTCCCCCTAACCCAGCTAAGTGAGAAATATCCCGAAACTAAGGTTGCACTATGTTAATCTATCCAGTAGGAAAGATTTTTGTGGATCTGGAACTGAAGTGATCAGAGGCAGGGGAGAAACAGTAGCAATTTATACCCACTAAACACTGAATATTAGATATACTTGATACATTCTTTGAACAAAGTCAAACAAAACAAAAAATAGCTTTTGATATGACCAATGGATATTAAAAATACATTAAAAGCCAGGGACTTGGATGTAGCAAATGCTTCTATACATGGAAGTGGAAGGATGCCATTTCTTCTAATTACCCAACCCCAACACTGCTCACATCATTTCTGAAGACTCCCCAATCTTGTGCAGCAGATTCAGGGAATACATGCCAGGCAGAATTGAGATCCCACACTTCTAGTACTATGAGTCCAACCAACTGGGTCTTAAAAGTGAAAGAATCTTGAACTATGCAAACATTTTTGTACTTTCCAGTTAAAATTTCAGAAAGACTTTTGAGTGTACTGGTCTCTTTCTTTTTCTGCTACAAAATATTTCAAGCTTTATCCTAAAGATCAGCACTGCAACTTTCTTCTGTCCATCTCTCCATAAAACTCTCCCATTTTTATAATACTTTCTCAGTTCAGAAATTCTCTTGAAATGTTACTTAATAATTTGCTGACTGTGAAGAAATGGAAATTAAGGAAAGCTTTTTTTTTAAGTAAAATATATTGCATGGAGACACCAGATTTCTTCAGCTTTTAGGTTTTAGTACACTTCTGCCATGTAAGGGAAAATAACTAGAAAACCCAAAAGACGTAACAAGGCTCTTCAACTGACATCAGCTCTTTTTGAAAACATCATGATCTTCCACTGAGTTAGATCATAATAATCTGACCCTCAATAAAAATTAAAAGACACTGATGTCATCAGTGTGCCTCCTATTTCCTTGTACTGATTAGAAAACTACTCCAGTTCCTGTATCATATAATGATGATGTTATGAAAATAAAATATAATATTTCATTGAAGAGTTAAACTTTCTAAGGTTCTTTGTTGCTCTGGACAATCCTTTTTACCAGATACTGCTCCCCCATCTCAACTCACTCCTGAAATCTACTTCATTTAAATAAAAATAATAATAATTTTGCAGACATACACCTGTTTATCATAGATGTAGTAAGAGCAGTCCTTATTTATAGAGCCAACATGATGGAGTGGTTGGCGAGTTGGACTAGGATTCTGGGAGACCAGGACTTGAATTCCTTCTTGGCCATGGAAGCCCATTGGGTGACCTGGGCAAGTTATACATTCTGTGTCAGACGAAGGCACTATCAAGCCCTCTCTGAACAAATTCTATCAAGAAAGCCTTGGGGTAGATTCACCTTAGAGTCATCATAAGTCAGAAATAACTTGAAGACACACAACAACAAGTATTTATGTACTTGCACAGTCTCAGCTAACTCAACAACCTTATTCTAACACACAGACAGACACACAGACACAAACACACACACACACACACACGTTTATTAGTGTCTATAAGCTGGGTGCATGTGGGTGTACAGGGAAATGATATAAACTTAACATTTGAATTAAAGTCTTATGTTAGGAGAAAATTCTCTGATCACTAAAATGGAGTACTGCAGTCCTACTAAGCAATTGTCTTCCAAAGTAGAATTAAACAATAGTATGTGCAGATTTTCTGATATAAACGGAACCTCATCACCTATACTGAATTCCTTCTCATCTCAGAAGCGCGTCTGATTCCTCACAGACCAGTCTTTTCTCAGATATTGCAATGCAAATAATAAACCCTGTTGTGAAAGGTCCAGGGTCTGAAAAGGACTGTTTATACTGAATTCTGAGGCATAGCACCAGGCTGGACAGCAGCAAGAGTGGACATACTGTGGCCCCATGGAGTGCAAGTGGCCTTTGTACCCCATATTTGAGGTCCCTGAAGCTTTCATTCCCACCATTCCCTCAAAACCTCTAACCCATTCCTCAAAAAGACTGAAATTTTTGGTGCAACTTTTAGGCAATGTTTGCCCCCAAATCATGCAAAACATCCCCAAACTCACGAAAACACATGAAAATCCCCCACAAGAACCCTAGAATCCTATATTATTCCTCAAATACATCAATTTTCTTTTTTTCAGGATCTCTGAAAATGACAACAGGAGGTGTCACAATAGCACTTCTTGTCACCATTTTGAGAGGGATTGCCGAGAAAACAGATGTACTTGGGCTTTTTGTGGAGAAGGTCTGAGAGCTAAACTGGCCCCCATCCCCCATACAGTGATCTACCCCAGCCTACAAGTTGAGCTGGAAAGCTCATCCTCTCCCCTTTACCAGACTGAAAGGCAGAGCTTAGAAAACCTGACTACAGCTTTTCAGAATCCTCCAATCATGAATATGCTAACCAAGAGATTTATAGTTCAAAACCAAATTCTGTTGAAACTCAATGGAGATGAAAGCTACACTAGTATAACTCTATAGGATCATGGAAAGATAGAGGGAGCCAGCCCTGGAGAGACAGAGACTTGAGAGTCAAACTAGGAGTGCCACAGACTTTTGCATCACCAGGAAATCACAGGGAATCGTTTGCATACAGAGAGCTCCTTACAAAGCCTCACAAAAAGTCCATTTACAAATGCAAAGAGCAGTTACAATAGCATAGGCCTCTATAGCAGCACTGCTCAAAGTGGTGGTCCCATGCTTGCCAATTCACAACAAATTTCCTGTAGCTAATGGGAACAAATATGGTATCAGTGAGCGGCACATGAGAGAGGGGGAAAAAAATGCCAGTCCTCACATCTGACAGCCTGAGAAACACTGCTCTACAATGTTCTGCCCACCACCACTAATTTTTCCAAGCTATGCCCTGAGGCCATTACAAAACAAGACAAATGTTGATTGCACACACCAAGCCACCACCCTAGTGAGCAAGCAGAACTTTGGAGCATATAAGATGGTTTACTAGGCAGCCTTGCTCTGCATAGTCCAAACAGACCCCATTCAATTCCTCCCCCCACTGCTCATGACCCTTTGCCTTGTTTTAACCATATCGAGAATGAACTGTGGAAAGAATTCTGGCAAAGCTGAATAGGTACATTCTACTTGCTCTCTGCCAAAACTCTGGCAGAGCTGAACCACTTGGTTTCATGCACGTGAGGCAACATGGCTGCTGTTCTAAAGGCTGGTACCTTAGCAGCAGCCAAATCTATTGGGAATTGAAAAGTAGTTTGCTTGTAAGTGATATTTTCTACCCACTGTGTAATGTTTTTGGAATATTCCTCTCCTGCTCCTCCAGTTAATACACCATTCCATTCATTTTCCCTAGGTGCTGTGGCCCTCCTTCATTCCCCTTTCCTCTCTCAGAGCTGGCTTAATATTATCATAATATTATTATAATGATGCCTCAAGCAACAGGTGCTGGGGGGCACTGGGGACAGCAGTGGCAGCCTCTGGGACTCCTCAAATTTCTAGAGACACTGATGCCTCTCCCAGGTTTATTGGAGGACTGTCTCCCACAGCCAATGTTCAAGCAAGATGGAACTGACAGCCTGACCACCTTCCATACACAGACCAGGGAGAGGGTATCATCTTGCTCCTCACCTCAAGCAGCAAAACATCTTGGACCAGCTATGTTGTTTACTAAAAGTAAGGCTAATGGTATTCAGTTCATATCTCAGCAATGGTGTAGCCATTGTGGGGAGAGGCAAAATGAGGGCACTGCCCCCATTCTCCCACCCAAATAAAATTTTCCTTCAGACTCCAAATTTCTAGTATTGCAGCAACATAAAATTCCAGTTGAGCCTTTAGAAATACAGTTTATGCATACAAAGAAAAAGGGCAGGCACAGTTACCAAAGGAATGCAAACACAGGATCCCCGCAAAAGTGGAAAAATCACAAATCTCAAAATGTGTGTGTGTGTGTGTGTGTCTGTGGGAAGGGCACCGAAGCATGATGGGGAGAATGAGCACCCAACCCAGGGTCCAAACCAGGTCAGGGATAGAGGAAAAGGTGTGGGTGAACATGGCGACCCTATACCTCCTCTCCCAAACCCATCTCCTTCCTTGGCATCAAGAGAGGGTTTGTGGTGCTGAGAAATTGGGCTGTAGGCTCTTCTTAACTGGCCAGGCAGTGGCAAGAGGAGGAGGAGGAGGAGGAGGATCAGAGGTGGGTTTTTTAAAGGGCTGCTTGGCCTGATCAGAGCCACCAAGAAGGAAGGTCCCCCTGGAAAAGAAATTACTGAGGTGGAGAGGCAAGAGGTGGGGAAACTCACAGATAATCAAATCTGTGAAAATTAAACCCACAAATGTGGAGAACCAACTATACACAAGTTTTAGGTGTGAACCATTTCCAATTTCTTCTATGCTAGAAATTTGGGGATCAAAGGAAAATGTCAGTGAGGGCCTGGATTCTTATTGGTGGACAATGTTCTCCCATCTGTCAGAGGTCTTGGCTGGCCATGACTATCAGGTGCTTTCTCAGCACCAGAGTTAAATAAATTACCTCCAGTTTTCTCGTGAATCTGCAGTTCTATGATTCTATAAATTCTTTCAGAGGTACAAGAATTTGTTAAAAAAATATAAAATCTTCAGGCTGAAGCTAATTGTCATCTTTTGCCCTGATGCACAATTTACCTCTGCAGTGTCCAGAAAAAATAAGAAAAATCCCAACCAATGTTACATTCTTTCAATCCTATGGCCTCTTGAGACAAGAAATATTTGGACCACTGGATTTATGCCTTACGTACTTGAATAGATTTGCTGCCATGTATGGAGGCCCTAAGGCAAACCTAACAGAGTCTTCTTGGCGAGATTTATTTGTCTTAGCTTCCTCCTGAGGCTAAGAGAGTGAGACCTGCCCAAGGTCACCGAGTGCATTTCCATGGCTGAGTGGGATTCGAACCCTAATCTCCAGAGTTGTAGTGCAATGCTCAACTGGATCTCTTTGAGTAGATTATGATAACGATTTAAATGCAGGACTGCCCTTGAAAAGCAGATGGGAACTACAAGTAGTGGAAATGTAGAGGTTTGATTCTTGAAAAGTAGGTCTTGTAGGGCTGGTCATAGATCAACTTCAGCTAGATCCACCGTTTTAATGGGTATAATTGAATATGCTGATGTTGTCCTGCAAATTGTAAATGGCCAGAGTATCTGAAGGACCACCTATAATTACAATAAGCAACCAGCGCCAGGGGAGAAGGATTCCTGTTACATGTCCCACCACCTAGACAGGCTAGGTTAATGCGTACTTGAGACAGCATTTTGCAGTTGCTGCACCCTGGTTTTGGAATTCCCTTTTCAGAGAGGTGACATAGGCTCTTTGCCTTTGGACAGGTAGTTAAGACTGTACTGTTTCTTTGGGTTTTTCATGTTGTCTGATGACCTGTCATTCTATTTTAATATCCCTCTCAATTTTAACTGTTTGGGGTGTGAATAGTTTAGCTCCTTGCGCTTTTTGTTTGTTCAGTAGAAAGATTTGATTATGTTTTTACTGTATATCACCCTATGTGTTTGTTAATCACGGCTGCAATTTATATATAAAATAAATAATTTCCCGTTTTAAAACACACACATACACACACACTTTCATTAAACTAAACCTAAACTGCGAAGGATAAATATGGCCATTCTCCTGAGATATTTTATTTAAAGGATCCATCTCTTATTAAATAATGCATCTTTTACAGAGATCCAATATACCACATACAAGTTTAAAAAAAATAGGATGCCTGGATTAATTGCAGGATGCTAAGTGCAAATTATAAAACCTTTCCCATTTAGAGTCTCGGTCTCAAGGGGAGTTTAATAAGACTGGGAATTGTTCCACAGAGGGTTATTGTATACAGGAAAGGGATAATCATGGAGAGGGCAGGCAGAGGGGAAGATGTATCTACCATATGGCCAGCCTCAGCAACTATCTCCCAAAAGACAAAGTGAAGACTGCAGTAGGTTTGAATGCACCTGACTGGTTAAAAAAAAAATCCTCTTATTCTCTAATGCCAGGTGAAATTCTCAGGATAGGTCCTGGTGTTTATTTGTTTATAGGAGTCTGAGCCTGGATTTGCTAAAAAATCAGAAATGATTACAACACCACGGCAGGCAACTTCACTGGACCAGTAGTACTAGGTCCTTCCCTGACAGGCTCTGTAATTATTATCTACTTTTATAACACATATCCCTCTACAGTGTGCTCAAGTGGCTCAGATGATCAGCAAATCAGAGAGAGAAAAGAAGCATTTCACAGGGTGTTCCAGCAAGAAAATTGTCCTGCAGCCTAAAATTTGTCGACTGAAGAAGCAAAACCATCAGCGTCCTCTGAATCATCCCAACAGGGAGAATATCATACTGACTGCAGCTTGTTTGGAGGTCAAACAAAATCAATAGAGCTCTCTCTCCTAAGCAGCCTTTATGCCAAACCTCTTTTCAACGGCATCTGGAGGAAAATGGACCACCTTTTATTGTTCTTGTGTTGAGCATTTTTAACCACTAATGATCCAAAGAAACCTAGGAGTTCTTTCAGCCAGACACCTTACAGCATCCACTAATTTCTTGAGTCATCCTGCCTCTTTTTACAGTAAATGACATTCCTTCCTCTTCTTTGGGACGGAATAAAGTCAAACCATGTAGACCTTGAGATACATGGTATGTGTGTGTGTGTGTATGTGTGTAGGGGAATTAATCCAATGAAACTAGCTGATCAGCAACTACATTTAATACCAGTCATCAATTGCTTTAGCACAGGTCACAGCTTAAAAGACATGCCACTTTAGCCCCAGGGGTGACAGTTGCATTACATCTTTAGTCAATTCCTGCCAAAAATCAGATAATTAGCTAGAGGCCAGTTTGGTTTGGTTTTTGTAAGGTTTTAATGCTTGCCTTTTAAGATTACAAGAGTGAGAGATACAGGCTCAACAGGGGACACAGGAAAAAAAAACCTAAATCTTATTCACGTTTATCTGAGTAAGTCTCAATATATTTACTGCTCACTCCCAAGTAACTATGCATTGTAGTGAAGCCTGTAACAGGCCATGGAATGATTTCAAGAAATCTAGGCCTTCCAAATATGTTTATTTCTAACTGAACAAAGAGGCCAGTTAAATTATTTGAGATGGGACAGAGAACATACATCCCTACTGATACTACTGAACTGCAGCTTCCATCATAACTCATCATGATCTTTACTGACTAAGGCTTATGGGCACTGCAAGCCAACTACATGTGAAAGACCACTGTGACAAGTTAAGCCTCACCAGAGACATTGCCTTGCCTAGTCCCTGATCTCAGTAGTGGATGAGACCCAGCTGCTTGGTACACTTAAAGACTCTGTAGCAAGGAGGTCAATAAAGGATCAGAGACAAGTTCTGAGGAGGGAATGGAAGGTTGAAGTCACAAGGTTGCAGAGTTGAGGTCCTCTCCTGACTTGAGTGAGTGAGGAAGGAGTAGAGGGTTGTTCTCCAAGACTCACATGAAGCGTTGTTTACTGTCAAGAATTAAGAAATCCCCTCCAGAGGAGCTTTAACTATAGAACATCAATTTAGATGGAGAAAGGAGATGAGCCCGTCAACTAAAAAGGAAACCACTCAAGTTATCAAACCAAAGAGAAGCAAGAAGGTAGCTAAGGCTAAATAACCCCTCTCATACTTTCAATTCTCTACCTTTGTTTGTTTATTGGTGTTTCCTTTATCACCTGAGATTCTAAGTCTTTCAGACTATCCCATTCGCACCTTGCACCTATTTCCTACAAAGTTGCTCACCCTGCAAGCACTTACCTGATCCCTCCAGAGGCTTATCCTGCAACCACCCACCTGTTCCCTAGCAAGAATAGTATCCTACAGCCACTTAGTATATACACTCAAGTGTAAGTCTAGAAATTTTAGTCAAAAATCAACCCAAAAAACCTGGGTCGACTTATCCACGGGTCAGTGTAAGTACTGTACTTTAATGCTTATCCAAAAAAGAACCATTCCCTTCTCGGAGGAGAGTGGCAAAAGGTGAGAGATCAGCCCATCCCAGGAAAAGAAGCACTGACTTTCTCTGCCACAGCCCTGCTTCTGGCCTTTTTGAATGCTTGAGCAGGGAAATGGCAGCAGTGGCTCTTTCGTGCTTCACCTCAAAGGAGCGCCTGTAGTGATGCGGTAGTGCTTCTTTTGGGACAGATGAAGCTCTCGCCTTTTGCCACTCAGAGAAGAGGGTGGTTCCTTTTTTGATAAAAGTTAATACCTTAACTTTCTTTTTTTTTAGATCTTCTTGTCTGAGTAGAGTGGCAAAAGGCTTTTTTGAATGCCTGGGCGGGAAAATGGCGGTAGTGGCCAGGGTGACTGGCCCACTGAGGTGGTGCTGCCACTTTCCCCTTTCAGCAGAATGGACCTCAAGTTATCCACAGGTCATATCAAAATCCATAATTTTGGTCCCCAATCCTGCTCTCAGCTTATAAACGAGGTCAACTTATACATGAGAATATACAGTACGTGAGCCACACAGAGACTCATCCTGTAACTTTTTACACAGTCCAGCCAGAGCCACTCATCAAGATACCTATATGATGGCCATCTAAACCTAAAATAAAAACCATTCTCCCTACTCTACTCCCTACTTTCTTGTCAATGAGCAGACTCAAAAGTATGCAAGACATGGGGGGTGACGTTCACCTCCCCAAGGAGGCTATGACCTCACATTCCCCATTCCTTCATTAAGAGAAAATAAATTAATAAAAATTCTTGAATCTGTGATCTGCTTAATAATATCATGCCCATGACAGCAGGGAGGCCATGTTTAATTGATTACATTGATCAATTACATTGATTAAAGTTTTTTAACTGGTTAGTTTTAAAAGTGGTCCCATTAAAAAGTTAATAATTTCTAACTGAACAACTTTTTCCTCCAGAATGCTATATTACTACTCAGCAAACATAAGTAGTTAAAAGTGTTTAATTCAAATGCATGTAATTAGTTGTCTGAAGTTTCTTTAATTGGTTGACAACCCTGGTTGGGGGGGAGTATGCATTGCCCTGCAAAAAGAGAACCCCTCCTTACAAAAAAAGGAGAGATGCACATTTGTGACAGCAATCTACAAAAATTTATCCCACGCTGAAATTTTATACAATACAACCTTTTTTCCTGATTCTGAGTTTGCTAACACAAGTTGTGCAATAAGTCACAGGTTTGGACCACTTGCAAGAAAAATAATAACAGATAAATTTTAAAAAAATACACACAAAAGAACCATCAAACACAGGAGCCTTGCTGGGAAAGATACAGGGAATGCAGCAGCTGATGTCAACTTTAACATGAATTAATAATGTGATGGATACTCAGGCCTCGTCTGTTCAGGAATGCTCTTCTGGGCCTAAGCAATCATAAAGGACACGGATAAATGCAGTGGTTTCCTGCTCTCATAAATGATTCTGTTCTTCTTCTCTTTGGTCTCTGCCTGCCATCTTCCTTCTACAAAATTACCATTTGTACCCCCAACCTCAGAGAGTGCATTCAGTGCAGTCCTCAGCTCCCAGGAAGTTGTCTCCATTGGGCTGTTGGAAGTGCTATCCAGGGTTTATGGTTTAAAGGTAAAGAACTAGAAGAAGAGACAGCAAGTCAGGGCCGTGAAGCTGACCATCAGCAGCCTTCCCCATGCCTTGAGGCCAGACCATAGAAGAACACAGACCACCTGCTCATAGTTTTCTCCATTTTAGGGAGTAGAGTTCCCAGGCCTTCTAGACTTCTCTGAAGTCTCCAGTTTTGGTTCCTGACTCCTAGTCTTCTGGCCAAATTGCTTAATCTTCAGGCGGTGGACAAGGCTCCCATGACAGCAACACAAGGGGCAAAGGCACCAGCAGGCTCTTCCAGCATCCACTGCTCTGCCTCTGATCCAGAGCAGGAGGGAGGGAAGGGGAAGAAAGGAGAGGTGGAAGAAAAGAGAGAGAGAAGAAGAAGGGAAGGGAGCAAGTGTAGCCGGAGCCTCTTGCTGTGCTTTGCATCCCACCAGCTTCAGGGATGAGGAGGAGGAGAACAGAAAGCCCCCAGTGATTCTTCCACATCTTTTTTGAAAAATTCTACACGTAAAATTTAAAGGCTGAATTCTCCTTTTCTTTCTCCTTCTTATTGCATAATCCACACACAGATTAAAGCTAGTTTTTACACGTCCATCTCCAACCTTCTAGTGTCACTGAATCTTGCATGGGGCTGACCCCACTCACTTGGTCCTCTTAACAAGACAGAACTACCCCTATGACTGCAATAATGCAAGAACAGTGAGAGAAACAAAGGGAAAAAACGTAATAATGAATTTGAGTGGGGAGCCAACCAGGCATCCAGTCTCTGGTTCAGTTTTGGCAAACAGCATTATGTGGATGGGAGAAAACCAAATCATAATACAGAGGTTCCTGAGTTGTGTGAAGAAGAGAGAGGACGAGTGGAATTGCATGGACTCAAGAGATTGCTTTGTTTGAAGTATTTCTTTTTCTTGCATGCCTGACAATGGTTCCTATCAGGAAATGTACAAACTAAAAGAGAAAAAAGAGGTGAGCAAATAGCCAAAAACAAGAAACAGTATTATGTAGTGGTTGGAATGCTGAAACAAGATTTACAATCAGTTCTTACTTAGTTTTTCTACAACAGACTAACATTAGATGTTGTTAATTACCATCAAATTGACAGCACCTATGAATGGCAACCTATGAATGAGGACCCTCCACAACTGCCTCCCTCCAGCCTTGCAAACTCAGGGCTGTGGCTTCTTTGACTCAGGCAATTTCTGTACTACACTGTTATAGTGCTCTTATTCCACTTTCAACATCCTATGGAATCCTGGGGTTTGCCGTTTAGGGAGGGGCATTTAGATTTCCCAGCCAGAGAACTCTTTGGCCCCTGTAAACTACAAACCCCAGAATTCCACAGGATGCTAAAAGTAGAATAAGAGCACTATGACAGTGTAGTGTGGAAATGGCCTTAGTCCGTAAGGTGGTCTTCCTTTTTTCCCCCTTCTTCCTTCCACTTTACCAAGCGTTATTATCTTTTCTAGTAAGTTACGCCATAGTACAATAGCCTTGGTTTACTTATTTTGGCTTCTAGGGGGAGTTCAAGCTTGATTTGCTCACGGATTCATACAAGCATTAACAAATAATGAGATAAATCAGAGACCTAAAGTGGTTTTGTGGTTAGAGTGTTGCACCAGCATTTGGAAAAGTCAGATTACAGGCCCCACTGGACCATGACCCTTGGGCCAGGCCTACCTCAAAAAGTTGCTGTAAGGATAAAATGACATGGATGAGACAATGCATGCTACCTTGAGCTTACTGGGGAAAAGTCAGGATATAACTTGAAACTAATAAAACAAGTTAGTGAGAATTAATACAGAATGGCCAGTATTATCCAGTCTTGTAAAAGCCCAGGATCTAGATTTATACTAATTCCCCTGCTAAGTTTACAGTTTCTCTCTCCACCCAAGCCAGCTCCCAGAGGATGTGCCTGAAGATGTGACTTGCTATCATTTCTGGAAAGATAATTTACTGTATAGGGAAAATGCAGATTTAAGCACAGAAGGAAAATCTGTAGTGATGCAGTAGTTTTATAATACTCATATAGTATTGTCACTGCATATGGAATAAGTAAAAAAAAAATTAACATATAAAAAAATCAAATAAGAGTTGAACATACATTTTGATCTCATCATGGTCACTCTTAAAGTAAACCAAAAGTTGTGTATATGGTTGGGGGTGTTTTCTCCTTTGCACAGTCTTGACCAACAAATTGAACGCATGTATGTTTGACATCAAAATAGAGGAGAAAGGTTTCTAAAGCTGTCATACAGTGCTTAGACTTGAGAGATCCATAAAACTCACTGGAATGGTCTCCCTCCGTCTCTTTCCCTCTGCCCTGACATTGGCCCTTTCCGCACCAGGGTATTAAAACGGTGCAGAGCGACCTCCAACGGAGGTCTTCTGCACAGTGGAGTGGATTGGGGCAGACTACTTTCGTAGTTCTGCACCTCAATCTGCTCCAAAGCGACCAGAACTGGTGGCACGGTGTGTTTTTTAAAAACCTCTTTTCAGAGGTTTTTAAAAAGCACAGAGCACACAGACCCATGCTGCTCCTTCACCACGCTCCGGTGCAGATTTGCAGGAGCGCACTAGTGCATGTCTGCAGATCTGCCAAGGGCGGGCTTTAGGCAGGCGAGCTTCTCCGGTTGGTGGAGAGCCTCCGCCAGCCGGAAGCCGCCATTTTGGACACCGAGGCCACCATTTTGGACGCCAGAGGATTGCAGAACAGCGAGATCGCGCTGCCCCGCATGGCAACGGGCGTACCCAGCTGCTGGTAAGCTCTGTTTTAGAGCGTTTCCCCCTGTTTCCCCCTCCACATGCGGAAAGGGCCATTGTTAAAACTACCACATTGCTAGAAGTATAAATTTGAGAAGAAGTATGCCACCTTAAACTGATTGGAAGGAAGGCTATATACATGTGAATAATAGAAATGACATCATTAGGAGGCTAAAACAGACTATGAGATGGGAATTGAACTATAAAGCAATGTCATTAAAAATGATGCTGCACTATTCTTCAGTGGTATGCCCTCTTCCTATAGAATACTGTAACTGGACAGTCCCCACAGTTAGTAACCTTACCTCTACTAAGAATGTTTGAGGCAGGAGGGCAGGGGCTGTGCTCTTCCACTGCCAGAAGTTAAGGGCTACTGGTGGTGGTGCTGCTACTCCCTCCCTTCACCCCATCACTGCCACAGTAAGTCTCTGTCACAACCATGCTTATTGTTCTTGCCATTATGTCTCCCTTCTGAAGGTGACACAGTGTACAGGAGGGTTTTGTGAAGACGAGTGCTGGCTAGACAAAGTGAATGCGCTGCTCTTCACAGAGCAAGCCATGAAGCCAGCTTGACTCTGAAGGGTCTTCACCCCACACTTTGGGGGCAGGGTGGTCAAGGTGGTATAGTAATCTTCCAGGACATCCCACTTCCAGTATCTGGGTCTGAGGAAGGACTCCATCATGTTCAGATGCAGTGCTACCTGATCACCCTGCATGCATTAAAGCTGGTCTGGAAAGTGTGAGCCCCTCCAGATATTCTTGGACTGCATCATCCACCATTATTAGCCAGTATATCCAATGGGGAGTGCATGTGCAGCCCGTCTGGTGGGCTGCACATTCCCCAGGCCCTACATTCAAGGGTCTCATTCTCTTGTGTCCCTAGATCAATGCAATGCAATGCAATACAAGTTGCTTGCCAGGATTCTAGATTAAATCCTGAGTAGAGACAATAATGACTTCACAGGATAACAATTTTTCAATCTGAAAAGCATTCAAAGATCAGAGAAATGTATATCAGTTCCTGAAATGACCCTAAAATTGCCCCAGGACAAAGCCTAATATCATCTTGTTTGAATGTAACGTCAAAAGCAAATAGCAAAGCATTCCATAAACCAGTATGAGAAAGACAGCAAGTAAGGCAGGCATCTGGGGAAATGAGTGTAATTTAATCCCAGCACCACAATTCCTCTTTCCTCCAATTTGGATTGATTTTTCCAGGGGCTACAAAGCTTTAAATTCAGTTGTCAGTAAAATGCGTATAAATTCAGGACCATATTGGCCATTTGCCTGCTAATTTGTTACCCATGAAAAATTAAAATTTTACCGCCAATTAAAAGTGTAGCTGGATTGGTCAATAAAATATTATCCAAACCCAGCTGTTTATCAGACTTCACAAGGCATTTTGTACTGGATTTCCAAAATTGTGAATTACAGGCTTTAAAAAGTAAGCAACTTGCTAGTATTTGTGATTGCACTAGAAAGATGTAATATCAATAAAAATTAAAAATTCATAAACAAATATACAAAAGTAAAATGTCATGCAATTCAATTGTACAGATATCTATTTTAAAGTAAGTTCTCTTGAGTTCAGTGAGAATGCTTGCTTTTCTAATGTGTGTGCATAATATAATATTTATTCCCAAACCCAATGCAATTACTTTGAAGTAAAGCTCCCTGTGTCCATGGGGCTAGTAGCCAAATCCTATGCAAGTTAAATGGGGCTTACTCCTAAGTACGCATACAAGATTGTAGCTGAAAATACATTCTTTAAGTAACACGCTCTAAACCACTTCAAATTTTTTGAAACACTTCATCTAAATACACAAGTGGTAGGAGCAAACTCCACTTAACACAGTGAGACTTATTTCCAAACAATCATGCATAGAAGTCCAGTCTCAGTAGAGTTTTTCAGCATTGCAGTAAGCAGACTCAAAATGAATGTAGTGCTGCTGTGTACAATGTATTTATTAGTTAGAGCGAAACCCTTTTCCAAATAAAAAAGCCTTCTAGGTCATAAAATGTGCCCTGCAGTCACACACTTCAGGAAAACAATGTATTTCTGATGTGCACTTCAGCCCTGAACAAACTTACCATCCCATCCACTACCCAAAACTACACTACAAGCACAGATAAGCCAACCTGTGATTTAAGAAGTACAAATTCCTCCAGGCCACTCCCAAGAAATGACATAGCTCTTCCATAAATTCTTCCTGTTTCCCTTGGTATTTCTCCAGAGCAAGAATGGGGGTAATTCAGCACAAAATCTCACTCTTCAATAAAATTGGAGTGGGAAGAGATGGGGAGAGCACACTACTACGGCATCCTGCTCACAGTATTTAATGAGGTATGTGTGCTATATCTTTTATTGTTCTTCTCATGGCTTTAAATGACTTTTATATCATTTGAAAGTATTGATATTTTAGTATACTAGCTCATCCAATTTTTGTTTAAAAAATATTATTGACTTTTAATTCACCTTTTGAAAGTGTAGCATAGGATGAGATGTATTTTTTGTTTGTTTGTTTGTTTGCATGTCAAATACACGTCAGATCTGTGTTCAGCTCAAATAAATTGTTGTTGTCGTGTGCTTTCAAGTTGTTTCTAAAATATGGCAACTCTAAGACAAACATATCATAGTGTTTTCTGAGGGCTGAGAGTGTGTGAAGCAGCCAAGATCACCCAATGGGTTTCCATGGCAGGGTGGAGAACTGAATCCTGGTCTCCAGAGTCATAATCCAATGCTCAAACCACCATACCACAGTGGCTCTTCATCTACCTTTAATCCATATCGTGAGTTGCCTTTGCCCCATTTGGGAGAAAGGCAGGATATTTATTTAAATAAATATTTATTTAAATAAATAAATAAATATTTATTTAAATAAATAAATAAATCCCATGCCAGCCAACGAGACTGCCACACGACATTTTGATGGTTGTGGCAAACCAATCAGTGCCCTACCCACACAAGACAATGTCTGTGGCCTGGATGTCCAAGGCCACTCAAGTCACTGACTAAGGGAGTGAATGATATCCATCTTCTTTCCAGAACTAGAACCCAAAGTGTCTCACCCCCAAAAAAATCAAAATAGATACCAATTAAAAACACATATATAATAAAAGTAAGGAAAATTTTATAATTAAAAAGTAATTAAAATATCCATAAGATTAAAAACAATTTAAAGCTTATCTATGAAAAAGGCAATTAAAAAACTTCTTAAAAGGTATAGCACACTAGTAAAAGCCTTTTATTCTAAACAGTCATTTCCAAAACCCTTCTCAAAATAAGAAACTCTTCAATGGCTGGTGGAAGGACAATAAGGAAGTACAACAAGGAAGGAGCCTGTATAGCCTGCTAAAGAAGGGAGTTCCACACAGCCTGGGAGACCCCTCTGAGAAGGCTTTCTTTCATGTTCCCATCAAATGTGCCTGTGAGGGCAATTTTTTGTAAGCCACTGTGGCTTCACTCTATTCAAGGGCCCTGCTTCAGAATCTCAAAACCTTGGGAGGCTCATATGGAATGATACAATCTTTGGTATAGGCCAGTGGTTCTCAACCTGTGGGTCCCCAGATGTTTGTGGACTTCAGCTCCCAGAAGCCCTGAGCATTGACCATAGTGGCTGGGGCTTCTGGGAGCTGAAGTCCACGAACATCTGGGGACCCACAGGTTGAGAACCACTGGTATAGGTTATTTTCTAGACCTTGAGGAAGAAAATCCTACAAATGCCCCTTGGGTAGAAAGACAGCGGCCAGAATCCCGTTGGGGATTCACATGCATATAAGCACTGTAATTACAGGACTATGTGCAGTGAATCCCATCCAAAGCCCCCACTTACCAGGAATCAGCCACTGAGATTGTTGGGGGCCTGTCCCCTCTCACTCAGGAAGCAGCTGGCTGAAAATCCTACTTCTTTCCACGAGCAATCTCTGGTGTGTCAGGCAGAAGCAGACTCTCTGTAGCATTTTGCCCTTATTCTAGAGATCGCTCGTGCAAGGATGAGCAAGAACATCAGCCAGCTGTTTCCTGAGCAACAGAGGAACAGACCCCCCCCCCCATTGATCACAGTGAGTGCTCCACAGTAAGTGGAGACTGGAGGACTTTCACAGTCCCTATGTAGCCTCTAAACTAGGGGCTATGTGGCAATCGTGCATACAAAACAGTCATGAGCACGTAACTCTAGGTTTTGTATTTGTAACTGCCCAACAGGATTCCAGCCAATATTAATAAATATCTGACAGCTACCTGCCCTACCATGATTCCTACAGTCAGTAGCCCAAGGTGCCTACTTCACTCTACCTAATAGTAAGGTCTGGCTCTGCCAGCCATTCAGTGCTGTAGTAAAGCATACACATAACAGCATCAGTACAGCATCATGACCACTGATATTGTCTTAGTGTTGTGAGCTGCCCCATGACACTGTGCCACTGCAGCTGCTGGAGTTGGTATTGGTAAGGGCCCTTTCCTACCGCACAATTACAGAGCTATGATTCCATGTTAATATACATTCCCCCATCCTGCTTTGGCCAGGGCAGTCCCCATTAATGCTCTGCTGTCCCACATTTTCAGCTACTTTTAAAATGTTCCAGCTTCTCTCACTTTTTCCCACTGTCCCAGTGGCAGAGCTTGGAGTGCATGGGGGGGCAGATGGAGGGGCAGGGCATGGCTACAGTATGGGGGAGTGGCTACAGCATGTGGGAGCATGGCTACAGTGTTTGGGGCATGGCTATGATGGATGGGGCAGGGCTACAACTGACTGGGTGGGGCTACAACATGGGGGCAATGGGGCTACGGCGCATGGGGAAGCAAGGCGCTGCAGCGCCCTCAAAAAATTGCTGCCAGGGGCGTACCACTCCCACCGTCCCCCTGTCCCTACACAACAGCACTCTTCCCCTTTATCCTCAGGTTCTTCCAGTTGCTGCAAACTGAATTCAAAGTGCAAAAGCAGTTTGTACTCAATGAACTGAGCAGTGAGGAGAACAGAGGAGGGACTGAATCTTGCCTTTCCCAGTAGGCTCTGTAAAAAGCAAATTGCAGCAGCCTCTCCTAGCTTATCTGTTCTTCCTCATTCGTAATTTTAACCATCTTAACCACGCTTTGATGTTGGACGAACACACATGCCCTGTTTTTCACCTGTGAAATGCTGGAGGATATGCTTTAACGGCCATGACTCCATCCTGTGGACTCCTGGGACTTGGAGTTTAAGAAAAAGCATTTGGAATTCCCAGCCAGAAAGGTCTAGCCACAAATCCCAGGATTCCATAGGATGCAGCCATAGCTATTAAAGTGGAATCAAAATGCTATAATAGTGTAGGATGAAAGGGCTCTAAGATTCAGTTCTAGCCAACTAAAACTATTTTTAAATATGCTGTTAGCCACCTTGAATCCCATTATTGAGAGAAAGACAGGATATAAATCAATAAAATAAATATATAAATAATAAAGTCTCTGTTGCCAGTAGAGGGTTTAGCAGTTCTGTGGAGCAGAGTCACAGGGAGAAGACCTAGGCCTGAGTCACTTACGTTGCCTCTTCCTAAAGGCATCCCTTCCAAGCCAGCCACTCACCCCAAGAATGCTCAGAAGAGCAGCTGTACTGACAGTGCATAAGGAAGGCCCCAGCCATGGCAGAGGAAGGCTGGATCACATTAGACTGACTTCTCTTCAGGGGATTAGAATTTGCATTTTCATAACACTGCTTGCAAGATAAATCACGACCCTAACAATATTTGTATTGATTATCTAAACTGGAGCTGCAATTGGCTCCATTGTCTCACTTCCTCTTAAATTGCTCACAGATGGGATACTATTTCTTAGCCTGCAATTCTAGAGGGAACTCTTAAATCACAGCCTAGAAAAATATATGCGGACAGATACATAGAGACACATCACAATTGCTAATCCAAAATGTTTTAATTCCTTTTTATGACATTTTAAGTATTGTTGTCTTACATTAAAGTTCAACAAGTGAAATGAGAAGGATGCCTTTAATCTGGCACCTCCGTGCTACCACTGCTAAATGAAAAGGACAGATTGCAATTGTGCTAGGAGGGGCCAGGGAGAACAAAACAACAATTTGGCAGGTGCAGAAGAGAGCACAAGAGCTGAACATGGGAAGCAGGGACACTGCAGAGAATGCAGTTCCCCTATAAGTGTTGAGAACTCCAGACCTTCTAAAATGTTTCACAGATTAAAATAGATGACACACCGAGACTGCTGCTACTCACTGCTGAAGTCTGTACCCTGCTCAATGAAAGCTGCAACCTACTTATGCTACAATGTCCTGTCCTCCAGAGATTTAGCACACCAAACATGGTGGCATCTGTCATTAAAGCTGTACATAATTGTACTAGAGAAGATTCACAGGGAAAACCAACTGCCACCATGAGTGAAACAGCAGCACTAATCCCTGCACTACTGCTTACGAACAGGCTGATCAGTTTGCTTCCAGTCTGTATCAGGGTCTTTTCATACTACACAATTATATAGCACTGTTATTCCTCTTGAACTGCCATGATTCTACCCTGGGGTTTGCAGTTTGGTCGGAGGCATCACAGGAGCTCCCTGGCAGAGGATTTCAAAGGCCCCTCCCTCAACTGGTGCAGGCAGGACAGTTAAAGTAGAATCATAGCTCTATAATTGTATACTGTGAAAGGGCCCTCGGTTTTCAATTTTTCATTCATAAATCCACTGCTTCACATTTCCATTTCAACTTCTGCATTTTTTAAAAAAGAAAACTGCACAAAAATCCATTATTGTAATTTGCTTCGCTTTTGCTAAAAGTACATTTTGAAATGCACATTTTGGTGCATCTTCTTGAGCTGGCAACCAAATCACAAAATTCTGAAAATTAAGGAGAACAAAGCACAACTGTCTTCTAATCAACATGTTAACCCAGAAAGGGTGAATCAAGTCAGGCTCCTCCTGACAAGGCCAATGAGTTAGGAGGTTGCTTCACTGGTTGCTGCAGTTCTCAGGGTTTTTTAAAATATCCAAACAACATTTCTGTTGTCCCAGGCTATGTTCTGGCAATTTCCAGCATCAGCTGCAATATTTTATTCCCATCTGCAAGGTTTTTTTTCTTCCAATCTAAAACATATCAGGAAAGTATGTTCCCTTCTCTTCTTCTCCTTTGTATTTTTCCATGAAATGGCAGTTACTGCTATCACTCTAGAACTCAAAAAGAAAAAGGGTTCACAAAGAAGAAAAATTGTCCTTTAAACTGTAGAACTACCTCAGCAAACCACACCCCAGTTCTGAAAAAACCTTCAGAAGAGCTTTAGTGCAGAGCCAAGGAATAGCTGCAGATCCCTCTGCCGAAAAGGAATGGAAGAAGTGGATGCAGAGGCAACAACAATCAGCAAAAACCAAGGAACTGTGTCATATGAATTCATATTCCTTTAGAACAATGATTCGTAACCTGGAGTCCAGGGACCCCTGTGGGTCCACAGAACCATCACAGGTGATCCATGAAGCCCTGCTGCTAGACACCAGCAGTAGCAACAACAGGGATGTGGCAGTGGGGGTTTATGCGTGCTGATACTGCCCACTCATTTGCAAACAAGGGAGCAGTTTGGGGGCACGCAAACATACCCTGCTGCCACGCCCCTGACAAAAGGGACGCAAAAGGAGGCACTTGAATCTCCATTAAGCCATGGAAACCCACTGGTAACCCCGGGCAATTCACATTTTCTCAGCCTCAGAGAAAGGCAAAGGCAACAATTCTTGCCAAGAAAACTCTCATGATACATTTGTGTTAGGGTCTCCATAAATCAGTTTTCAAAGGGGAGAGACATGATGGCTGAAAATAACCTTCCCCTGTCAGTGGCACTTTGTTGTTGTGTGCCTTTAAGTCGCTTCTGAATTATGGCAACCCTAAGGTGAACCTATCATGGGAGGGGAGTGGCAAGATTTGTTCAGAGGAGTTTTGCCTTTGTCCTCCTCTCAGGCTGAGAGAATGTGACTTGCCCCAGTTCACCCAGTGGGGTGATAGGGATTTGAATCCTAGCCTCCAGAAGCCTTTAATAAATAAACAAATAAATATTTGAATACTTAAACCTAAATTTAAATATCTTGAGTTAAGCCTCGGGGGTCCCTTGCAACAAATTATATTTGCAGGGGATACCTGGAAAAGAAAAGGTTAAAAACCACTGCTTTATCTGGAAGAACCTTGAGAGGCAAGAAGAGCAAAATCCTTGAGCTTCCCTACAGACTGAGTGATGATTTACAGCAGCAGTTCTGAATATTTTCTTTACCATGGACCCCTTTTAAATATCTTTTGTTGCCACAGACCCCCAAGACTTAACTCAAGATTTAAAACCCTAAAGTGCATAAAATATTTATATAAAGGTGCTCAGTTCTTCAAATTTGGAGAGACACAGTGTAATTCACTTGCATGTTCCCATCACATGCAGAAGCTGCTCAGCACATTTTTTGCTATCAAACTTATGAAAATTATGAAAATTTTTGAACAGTTTGAGATATTGTAATAACACTTTGTACAAACAATGACTATCAGCAGCAAAAGACTCCTGCTCTTTGAGATCCATTTGTCTTTCTTCCTTTCATTCACTCATTCTTCTTTCTTTCCTTCCTTCCTTTCTTCCTTTCTAGTTTAACTGTAAAAGCTTATTGCATTTCTTTAAGCTTTTGTGCACCCCAGGTTAAGCAACCTAGAGTCCCAGGTTAAGAACCTCTGCTTTAAGGAGTCCATAGATTCATATGTTACCAGACTGAGACACGCTGATAAGACCTGATATTCACACCACACTAAGACTGGATTTTATGTTTTAACTATGTTTCTCTTTGTTAAAAAAATATTGTAATCTGCTTCGAATCCTTATCAAGAAAAAAGCAGGGTATAAATAAAGATGATGATGATGATGATGAGTTCCAGGACTTGGACTGCCGTTGTAACATCTTTGCTAGCATCATGGCACAGCAGATTGCATGTGACTTGTGTGTGTGTGTGTGTGTGTGTGTATACACATATTTATAGACACCATCACCACCCCTGATTCCTTGTCTCTAAAACCAGACAAACCTAAATACCTCAGAATTCAGTTCACCTCAGTAACTAGTAATTACAATTAAAATAAATAAAGATTAGCATTCACAAGCATTGTACATGAACTATGTCACAGTGAGTACAACTTTGGGCAACTGTGTGTGATGTTCATGAGCCGCCTGTCATCAGAATTTTTGTCTAATGTATGAAATGACTCTCTGGCTGTGCCATTTCAGGAACACGCACACAGCAGTCTGGGAGACTTTCTGCCAAAAGCCAGTGTTCAAAATAAAGATTCTTTAGGCAAGTGCATTTTTTCCCCAGAGCGTATCTGCACAATGGCAGAACACAGCAAATTAAGGAAGAAATGAAGTCTTAAAAGCACAGATGTTTCAAATAAGATGATTACGGCACACTTTTAAATGGTGGCTGAACCTTTTCAGAACAGAATCCAAGGTGATGGTAATTGAGTCCTTCCCAAACCCAGAGAATCCTGGGAGGTCCAGCTCAGCTTTGCTGTTTGTGGTTCATCAGAGGCAGCCTGCTTCTTAGTCCATGCTTCCAATTTATACCACTGCACCATCATTCTTGACATCTTTTCAGCCACTTTCAAAGGGGGGGGACTTTCCTACCAGAACCCAAGCCATACCACCCAGATCTAATGGAAGAGAGACTGAACTGAGGGACCGTGACATACTGGACAGGGGGAGCAGCCACAAGGAGCTAAGCCACAGGCACACTCCTGTGTTTCACTCTAATCTCAGGTCTACCCCTCTCCTATCTGAATCCATGACTGCACAGTGGCCATAGTGAGTGATCATCATGATGCTGAGATCACCTCTGCCCCCAGGCAAACTTTCTGAAAATAAATGGCTATGAAAAGTGAGTAGGTGGGAAGCTCGTTTTTATTATAAGAAAAAGGATATTGGCTTATTGCCACACATTTAGACAAGCAGAGTGCAAACAGAGAGATTTGGCTGAAGAGTAGAAATGGTCATCTTCCTGATTCCACCAAATATACTACAGCTCAGAGTGGCATTCATAGAAAGTATTTAAGGATCCACAATAGTCAAACTGTTTTGTGTGCAGCCACCTCGCAGTGGTTCTCAACCTGTGGGTCCCCAGATGTTTGTGGACTTCAGCCCCCAGAAGCCCCAGCCATTATGGTCAATGCTCAGGGCTTCTGGGAGCTGAAGTCCAAAAACATCTGGGGACCCACAGGTTGAGAACCACTGTGAGAGAAGGAACAATATCTAAATGGCACTGATGCTTGCAATAGCAGAGACTTGCATTTAGCAAGTCATGCTTTAGTTTTTGTAAAAAAAAAAATTTACTTTTATACTCCAACTATTTGTATTCTGCTCATGGGGGAAGGAAGGAGCATTCTAGTTTAATTCTTCTCTTTCCTATATGTTCATAGTGCCTTACAGGAAGAAGATGGGGGGGGTTGCTGTTCTTATTACTTTATCATTACATTATCATTTACCCACAAGCAAAGTCAAAAAGATGAGATTCTGAGCTGGGGCCCTTTCACACCACTCATTTATAGTGCTATGATTCTTCTTAAACTACCATGGCAACATCCTATGGAATCCTAAGATCTGTAGTTTAGAGACAAACAGTCAGAATCTTCAGCCAGAGAGCTCTAGCGTCTCTGACCAAACTATAAACCCCCAAATTCCACAAGCTTGGCCATGAAAGTTAAAGTGGTATCAAAGTACTATAAATGAGCCATTTGAAACGGCCCTGGTCTCCTCCTAAGCCACAAACAAGAATCAACCCTGGTTACAGTGGTGTACTTAGCATATCTGAAACTCCATGTGGATTGTTTTTAAACATCCACCTCCCAATAAAATTATTTTCAGTAATAACCATGAAATGAAATGAATAATAAAAATAATAATGGGCAGAAGAAAAAGGCGGATAGTGAAAATTCCCTTTCATTGAACTTTGTGTGTATCTTCATGACATTAAAATAAATTAATAAAATAAATAAAAATAAAATAAATTTTACTGTACAAAAAAGAAAAAAGTAATAGTTGAATACATTTTAATTATATCAATTTATTTTTGTAAAAAAAGGAGGGAAAACTTATCCAACCTATGTTTCTAATCTAATCTCTAATGCCTCTTCCTTTTCTGGCATTTCTTACTCCAAATATGGTGAAAGTGTTTATTGTAAAATTCCGAGCATCACTTTACTTGCATGGGAGATTAATCCAGTGGTCTAAATGGTGATTGTAATCCCTGATGTCCTGTTACCTGGGGACTAGAATGTATATTGAATACATTCACAGCTCAGTTTAATACATTCACAGCTGAATGTTAGTCCAGAGCCTACTGAGCTACATTATTTGTTTGTTAACTTGTTCATTAGTTAGCTATATTTATACCCTGCTTCTGTTCTTGTGAGCTCAAAGCAGTATATGTCATTTTCCTCCTCCTTGCTTTATACTTACAATTGACCTATGAAGGAGGTTAGCCTGCGAGCAACTGGCTCATTTAAGATAAGAACCTGAATCTCCCATGTCACCATTCTAGCCTACACAACCATGGCTTTCTACATTAGGCCTTTTATACCATATAATTAGCCATATTTCCCCTGAATAAATGAATTGCCTCCCATTAAAATGAAAGAAACTTGCCACTGCCATCATTGCTGGGGGATTCTGGCACCAACAATTCTATTCAACACTAGCAGAGCAAAAATGGGGGGAAACCCAACAACATAGCTATACACACATGGGCAGGGAAGAAGGGCTAAGGCAGTCAGCCAGCTTAAGAAGCCCTTCCAGCCTTCAGTTACAGCTTGTTTCAGGAGAAGGTCTCCCGGTTGGCTCCCGACCAATACATCAGCCAGCCCATTTGTTCCCCAAAAGTGTCAGGAACTACCAGAAAGCCCTCACACAGGATATCTGACACACTTCTCTGTGCAAGGAAGGAGAAAGTACAACCCCTTGTGAAACCAGGCTCTGCAACCACCCTTGTGCCCCAATAGACTCCAGCACTGGGAGCTATAGTTTTAAAAATTAACTTATCTAAAATCTATATGAGCTTCATGTTCAAATTATGAAAATGAGTTTGGTCTGCGGGAAGGGAGAGCAACAGCGACAGGCATTAGTCCACAAAAATGCAGAAATGTTTAGCTAAACGTATTGGCATGCTGTGTTGATGAAATGGGCTGATGATATAGAAAAGCGCCACCAGCAAAACCCCATGGTAGACCTCTTACTGTACTACTGGTGTTGCAGAGTTGCTATGTGTTTGAACGCTTTTCTTTACATCAACTTGCTATACATTCAAGTTGATATTAGGAAAACAGGCTTTAGCTTTGCTGTCTTGCTGGCAAACTTTTTTTCTACGTGCAGGATCATAAATGTGTGTGTGCGTGTGTGTGCATATACATATAGGAATATTAACATATGCAATTTGCTGGTACAATCAGACTATAGATACAGTGTGTGGACCTACTGATCATGTTCCTCAGCCTTCAATTTCTTGCCTCCCGTACAAAGAATGAGAAGTTTTGGAGCCCACCAGTCTGCCAACTCAAGGAAAGAGTTATGCAGCCCTCGAGTATTACAGGAATCTACTCTGCTAAACAAACACTTGACAAATGTAAAGCACTGTTCAATATCTTTGCTAATGGGAGTATGTTTATTGGTACAGAGAATATAATGTGGATGGCACTCTTGAAAGTTCTGTCTGAGATGAAATTCTAAGGGCTTGTAAATGCTTTAGAAAACAGGCTAAAGTTCAAAATGACAATCAATAAACTGAAGCGCTGAGCAAACAGCAACAAAAACAGAACAAGGGAAAACATAAACTGTGGCACATAAGAAAGTAAGGTCAAATACACTAATATAAGATCATAGATAACTGCTTCAGTAGCAGCTGTTAAGAATCATTTAGAGGTTGTAGCAGCTTGACTGAATCCAATAGTGTGGCATAGAAGTTAAAGAAAAAAATTGATTTGACTAACTGAAACACTGGAACCAGGCCTCAGGAAACAATTGTTGGCAATCTGGACTGTCACTGGCCTTAAATATTTCAAAGAACAAATCATATAGACACCTCTCATTTTTGGATTCTGGTGCAGATCCAGTTTTTGATGTGTGATTTTTATGGAGCATTTTCTGAACATTTCAGTGTGCACTGAGAAGAATTTTGCTTTTTATGGTTAGCTTACTTGAGCAACATTCTGCTGGAGAAATAAGATATAAATACAGTTGGCCCTCCACATTTGTGGGTTTGACTTTCACAAATCTGATTATTTGTGAGTTTCTCCAACTCCTCCCCCCTCACCCCCACCTTAGGTGCTTCTTTTCCAGGGGAATCTACCCTTTTGGTAGCTCTGATCAGGCTGTGCGGTCCATTTAAAAACTGACCTCTGGTCCTCCTCTTCCTACACCATCACCTGCCAGGCCAGCTAAGGATGGCTCACAGCCCAATTTCTCAGCATCCCAAACTCCTCTCCCAATGTCCCCCTACCCAAGGGAAGAGATAGTCCAAGAGAAGAAGTATAAGACCACCATGATGGCCCACCTCTTTTCTCTCTACTTTCCCTGACCTGGTTTGGACCATTGGTGCCTTGGCCCCCTTCCCACAGACACCCACACACATTTTGATATTTGCAATTTTTCTACTTTTGTGAGGGTCTTGCACCCCTAATCCCAGTGAAGGGTTGACTGCAATCTTAATCACTAATAACATCCTGCATAGCAATAGGAAAATCTGTCAGAAAATCTTCCTTTCTCCCCCATTTAATTTTTGTTCAATAAACCTAAAGTTCCTTTTTCATTCTGAATGGGAAGATTTTTGAAAATTTTGCTAACTGAAATTACTCCTATGTTTGCACCAGTCAGATTCAATTCTTACAATTATTCTCATAATGGAGAGATGAGTTTGGGGGTAGATAAAAAGATGGGGAGCACATGGTTGATCAGAAGGAAATTCAAATGCAGACTTCAAGAAACAAGCACTCAAAGCACTGGACTAGAATGGATGAGTATCCATTTCAGTTTCTTCTGCATCTAAATGTTTTCATCTCAGATTCCTTTCATTCTGAATATATAAAACACTGCAAAATTTGTATATCAAAACTAAACTGAAACAATGCTCTCACCCACCCCTAATCCTACCTCATGGAAGAAGCTGCAGTATAAAACACAACCTTATGTTGAATCTGAAATTCTAGGTTACTGGTAACATCTCTACCTTACGACTCTATATCATAGCTAGATGTCTCCAAGGAAGTTTGCAGCCAGACACAGTTATCTCCCTACTAGTTTTCCTAGCATTCAGTGAAATACTGACAGAATTTTCACTTAGTTTCTGTTCCTATTAACAAATGATAGACCAGTCCCCAAGAAGCTGACATCCTGACTTTTGCTGCTCCCTATAATGTCACAAAATGAATAACTGCAGAACAAGTCCATTCAGGGAGAGGGGCTAGAAAACAATTTGCATTCTTTTTCTGAAACCCTGAGCACTGGCAGTGCTGATTGGGAGTTTCAGAGACTTAACAGTTCGAAAAGGAATCTTTTCCACCACTCTAGAAAGAAGGAATACATAACTAACCAGCCACTGAATTGCAGTTAAGTTCTATCTTGCAAATGAAATACGTGCATATAATGCTGCTACTCTGTCTGAAAAGCAACCCAGCAACTATGGCCCCATTTGCACTTCAGAATTACAGTCCTATCATTCAAATTTAATTGTCATGGTTCTATCTTGTGGAGTCCTGGGATTTCCAGGTTAGGGAGGGGCCTTTACAATTCTCATCAAGAGCTCCTCTGGTGCCTCTGGCCAAATTATGAACCCCAGGGTTACACAGGACGAAGCCATGGTAATTAAAGTGGAATCACAGCACTATAACTGTGTAGTGTGAATTTGCCTCATAACTGCACATGCAGGATAATATGGAAGACAAACAAGTCAGGCCATTGGTCCATTGAGGTCAATACTGTCTACATAGATTGGTAGTGAGCAGCTCTCCCAGTGTCCAGGTAGGAGTTCCCCCAGGCCTACATAGGCTAAAACCAGGATCATTCTGCATGCAAAGCGTGCTTTCCACCACTGAAATGCAAACCTGACCTGCTGTGCTCCATTATTCAAATTTCCCACAGTCCTGTGCTGTATTCTATCAATGTAACTTCTTTGTCATTTACCCCGTGTTTTGGCCCTCAGAAGACCACTCAGGTGAGAAGCTGAATCTGGCGCACAGGAAACTTTAATGTTACCCTTTAGCACAGCACTGAAGTCCGATACTCTGGTAATACAATCTCCCAACTGTGAAGTACAAATAAAGCCCTTTCCTACCCTAAGCAGTACTAGCCCTGTGAGTGAACCACACACAAAGGGAGAACAAACAGTATAGAGTGTCTTCTCTTCTATGGAATGAAAATCTACTGTTTCAGCTTATATACTGCTGGAACTCTTGTCTATGGCATCACTGTGAGATACCATGTGTATCTTTTTCCTGTTTCCTCTTTTTTCCTTTTTTAAAAAGAAATCTGCACACACAAAAGAATTAGTTAACCTTTTCACATTGTTATCCTGAATGTGAAAACCCAACATTTTACACAGTTACAAGATTAAAATCTAATTGATGAACAGGCAGACACTTTTTTTTTAAAGTAGCCTGCCCAGACTTAATTCTCCTCACATTTCTCAAGGCACTTCAGAAACATGAAACATTCCACTGTTGTGAAATATCTGGAAAGTACTTGCATTATTAGTCTAGACTTGGCTTGATAAATATCCAGTTAAATGGATCCTGCTTCATTTCAGAAGCAATGCATCAAAATAATTATATTGAATCAATTCAATGTATATTTGTGTCATGTTTTGTATTTCAGAGTTGTGCAAACAAGTTTACTAAAAGAATGATGTCTGTGTGTCAAATATTTTTATGCTTGGGTGATCAGAAATATTTCTGTATTCTTCAGAATAAACACTGAGTGCGTAGCAGGAGGAGGACTGTCAATTTTTCAAAACTGCTCAGGCTTTGGGAATCACAGAATGTTAATGAGACAGACTAAGCTCCAAAGAATTCTACTGGTGAAATCCAGATGTTCACCTGATGACCACAGAAACCATCTCATGAGGATTTTGGTGTCAGAGTGCCCCTATGTCTGAAGAAAGCCATCATATACATCAGATGTGAAGGATCTCTGTTCTATTACAGCACTTCAAAATCTTACTTTGGGGGACTACCTCAATATGGAGTATGCATATGACATGTGACTTTGTATCTTCTTCTGTAATTCTTACCAGTCTGGCATTTTTTCATCAAGCATACAAAGCATACAATATTAGTATGTCCCAGTACAACAGCTTTGTGGGCTGCAACGCACAGCTTAGTTCCATTTAACAGCTTCTTGGGTTGGAAACTAGAGTTCACTTCCCTGTAGTAGCTTTCTGGGCTGCAAAGCATAGCTTAGTTCCATGGAACAGCTTCCAGTAGTGGTGGCCAATGGCCCCCATATCAGTGGAGTGGTGAATCCACTCCAAGCTTTAACTGAGGCTTCAAACAGCCATCCAGGGTACTGAAGTCTGTTCCTAAATTGTTTCAGCACCTTGGATAGTTTCAATTCACCACCCCACTGACATGGAAGCTTACCAGCTGCCACTGTCTTTCAGGGCTGCAAAGTACAGCTTAGTTCCATGGAACAACTTACCAGGCCAAAAAGCAGAAGTCAGTTCCATGCAACTGCCTTCTCAACTGGTCACTGATCAGAAATAACAGCAGAAGAAGTCTGTGGGCTGGGTGGGGGGCTCCCATGAACCAGAAGTGCCCCATCCATAACACAAACCATCCCGGGTGATGACAGCTATGCTCTTGAAAAAAAAAAACAGGTGAAGGCAGTGTCCTTGAATCCAGGATCATTACCGTTAGACACTTTGGCTGGTATCTCTGATGCAACCTATCTTGGAATGGATAATCCAGCTACCATGATCCAGGCTCTAGTAACCCCTCATTTGGATTAGTATAGTCCACTAGATACAGAACTCTCTTTGATAACAGTTTGGAAGTTTCAGCTAGTGCTAAAATACGGCTGCAACATTACAACTAAATAGAACTGAGCACTATGATCACACTATTCTGGTCCTCTCTTGCCTTCAGAGGTGTCCAGTTCATTTCCAGGTGTTGTTTTTAACCTATAAATCTTTAAACAGTTTGGCACCTTGGTACCTGATGGGATCTCTTCCCAGAATTTAAGGTGATCTATGGAAGCCCTTCTTCAAATCCTCTCTCAAGGGAAGCTTGTCTTACATCCACACTATCGTTACTTTGCCAGGAAATTTTTTCTGTTCTCTTAGGCATTGGAATATTTAAAGTATTTGTGCATTTTAGTATTTTTGGTAATTTAAGACCCACTCATTTAGACCCTACCATGTGTGTGTATATGTGTGCTGAGCTCCTGTATCCAATGGTAGTCTCTGTGTTTGCAATTCATATTTACTATTCTGTGCCATGTGTTTTACTTGAGTTTTATGCTGCACAATATTTTTACTAATTTATTGTGATTTATTGTATTATCTTAGTTTAAATTGTGCAAAACCTAAAGAATACATGTAGAAGTTAAATATCAAAAATCAAAAATACCCTCAAGTCTGTCCAGAAATACTGTATGATCCAATATCACACATACCACTCACAGCAGACTAGTCCCTACAAAGCTATTTCTGTATCAGGGAAACCAGACTGATTAAGGAAACTCTGAAAATGTTTATTTTGGTCAAGCATCTAGTTTATCAAAGATCATCAGGACTCAGTCCAAACAGGAGAAATTTTGGAATTCAAGAGTTTCCTATGTTCCACAGTGGTGGAATTCTTCAACATAAATACCAATGCATCGCACTAAGTTTGAAGATGGTGTAGTTATTCCTTATCTTTGTTTATTACTACTGATGGTTTTTCCACCTGAATATTTATCTAAATTTCTCAAAAAAAAAAAGCATCACATATTTAGGCTGCTATTTTAACTGGCCTCTTCTTCTTTATTTAAGACCACTGTCTATTTTTCAATGGGTGGCAATTTGTAATATTTTAGAGATCTTATAATTGTTGTAATTTAATTCTCTCTGAGAGTTGCTCCTGCATGAAATTCCGTTATGGATGTAAATATAAATTTACAGAAGGAACTGGAACATAAAAAAAATATTTACAAAATTGAGGTAAATCCATGTAAGAAATGAACTGAAACAATGTTCTTACTCATCTCTAAAACTAACCTGTTGTGAATCATTTCCTCATAAACATACATGACATGCTGTTTGTCCATTCTTCAGTGGGTCCTGCACATGTGGGGAGACAGTACACCTAACTGGAGCCTAGAAGTCGAGGGGACCAAGCCTAGGCTGCAATTCCCATTACTATGACCAAAAAAACATTTAAGACTCTGCCTGAGGATATTTATAGAAATTTATTTCCTTGTATCTATGTATCTATCGTCCAGATACTGTGAGATTTCCTGGAACCACTCGGAAGGAGTGTTAGCAACATTCAAGCAATATTCTGAACTGCTGAGTCTCCTGGCATAGTCCCAGCCTGGGGCTCTTATCTAAACTAGGCACAGTGTACTTCTGAAGTTAAAACTAAGGTTGTGTGAGACTTAGAGATTGCTTCCTCTATTTTACGTCATCATTTATTTGTCATATCAAGAACTACAAGTCCCAAACTTCCTTGTGCCCAAGCCAGAAAGAGGGAAGCATGGTGTAAAAGGCAAAGCAAAGCACCCTATGACAATGGGAGCAAGAACTGTTGCTTGTTCTAGTAGAATTTGCAGATTCCTGAGCAAATGTCTAATTCACACACAGTCTAGGTTTTAATGTACCTTTGCATCATGTGTTGAGCCCATGTAAAACAACCAATACTATATAATAACATTTGTTCCACATTCCATTCAGGGCTAACATGGGCCATTTCTACACTACACTGTTATAGTGCTATTGTTCCACTTTCAACGTCCTTTGGAATCCTGGGGTTTGCAGTTTAGGGAGGAGCATTTAGAATTCTCAGCCAGAGAGATCTTTGGCCTCAGTAAACTGTAAACCCCAGGATTCCACAGGATGTTGAAAGTGGAATAATAGTATTATAATGGTGCAGGGCAGAAATGGTCATATATGGCACTAGAGCCTTGGGAACTAGAAGTTTCTATATGTCTACTTTCTGAGTATCTCACAGATTTTTGAGTGATTTTTCCTTATAAAATGTTAAACATGAAAAAAAATTCTTCAAGTCTAGTTACTTTGGCAAAGAATAAGAACTAACCTCTTTTTATTATTAAATGAGATTTACAAGAAACAACTCCAACTAATTATCAGTGATGCATGCATAGCCTTATAGACTTTTGCACGCTGCCTGTGATAAATGTAGAAGTTTGAAGAAGTTTCAACAAGTTATCATTCACAAAAAATTGGTGCAAATATAGTTAAGCTACCTTCTCTGCTGAACATCAATAGCAAGCGACATAGACTTTGGTGATCTCATTCATGATTTTGCAATGAAAAGGCCAAATATATACATAAAGCTCTAAAGTTTATAGGCTTAATATTCCCAGCCATGCTGGTTGATTTAAATAAAAGAATTACAACACTAACATGATCCCTTTATTAATGAGCAAAAGGTTACATCATAGTTAACAAACTTGCGGGACTCTCACATTGTGTGGTGGTGTTATTAGGAAAAAAAGTAGAACATGTAACAGTAACTTCAGAAATAAACTTTTTCATGGATCATGGAGTATATTTTTAGGATGGAAATTACGATGTTTCTGTGGGAAGACTGAGCATGTTTTAAGTTTCTACCTAAATGCTGCTTGGACTCTGTGATTCAGGCTTGGAATGAGGAGATAAAAGAGTTTCTAGAAGAACACTGCCTCAGCCCAGATGCTGAAAAGTTTTCTAAAACAGCTTTATCCTCTCACTTTAAGTCCTGGCTTTCTTATTTGCCAGAAATTTAAGATGAATACCAGGGGCAGTGAATGTATCCTCCAGCACAGAGGCAGTGGATCCAGTCTTGATGTTATTCTTCTCTTGCAGCTGCTCTAAATTGAACAAGAGTTCTGCTGGCAGTAGATTCACCAATCACCCCAACTGAAACCAGCAAGTAGTGGCAACTACTCATTAGAAAGGCAAGAGAGGTACCTGCCAGCTTGGTTGAACATCTGAGGATGCATGGGAAGCTTCCTTCACACAAAGTTACCCCAGGTTAAATCCTCACTGGCTGACTTTGGTTTATAACTCCCACCCTCTGCTTCACTTTTATCAAATTCATAACACTGCCATGTGGATTATAAAATGGAGAGAACAAACTATGCCAGCTTGGGCTCATTGGAGGAAAGTCAAGTTATAAACATCATAAACAAATTAACTAACTAGCTGGAACAATTAGTCACCTGGAGTAACAATTACTGGCACAAATGTTTAATGGGCTGAGTTGTTTGAGGGAGCAAAATCATCTTACCTCATCCTCTTTTCCTTTAACTATCAATTGAATAGTCTTCCTAATATGGAACATGTGGTCCTCCAGGCACTGTTGGAGACTCCTTGTCCCATCCAGCATATCCAATGGTTAGGGATGATTGGAGGGTTACACTCCAACAACATTTGTAGGTCCACAGGTTCCCCAATCCTAGTCTAAGTGATTCATTTCTCGTGTGCCGAGCTTCTCACAGGCTAACTGTCCACTCATTCATTAGCTAGGCCTAAACGGATTCCATATTTGATAGGGACAGCAAAGGCAAGGAATCCTCTCTCACTGTCCACCCCAACAACACACATGCACACCCAGAGAGAGGAAGCTGCAATGGCAGATAACAGTAAATCTTCTTACCATATTTGTCTCCATCTTCTCCTTTGGCACTGATCCGTCTCCCTAGCACTTGGATATGTTTCCCACTTGTCCTACTATACAGCTGATAGAGCCTGAGCTGCTTCCTGCTTACATCGTCTCGTGCTCGTGTTTGGTTTTCTACATGTATCCGAAAATCCACATTTTCTTCAGCAACAAACATCTATTTTTAAAAAAGGGAGAAGGTAAGCAAATAAATAAACAAACAAACAAACAAACAAAGACAACATTTTGAATCCAGAGATACAAAGCAGCACTGTGTGTTTCAATTTATTGTGACTCAGCAGTTGGATAGACAACTCGTTGCCTTCCAGAGGTTGTTTGACTACAACTCTCATCACCCCTCACCATTGGCTATGCAACCTAGGGCTGATGCGGTTTGCAGCCCAACATCTGGCAAGTGCCTGGCAGTTGCCAATTTGGAAAAGATACACAGTAACAAACCAAGAACTAAGCTAGTGCAATCAGGAACAGGAAATGTCTCCCAAAAGAAGGACATTTCCCATCCTGCCAAGGCTCTCCCACCCATGCCATCTTCCCTTTGGTTGTCCCCACCCAGAGTTCCAATCAGCCCATCCACAATGGCCATGATGTTTGTTTAAGGAGACTTCCTTCTTCAGTGGCAGTGTTCCTCTAAGTACTAGCTACCAAAGTATCCAAAAAGAGGAGAGAGAGGGGAGCAAGTATATTCATGAATTGTTTGCCACCTCCTAAAAGGGACTTGCTCAACCCTATTGCTGTATTCACAATGCTGTGCAAAATGGAGATATGCAATATACCCAAATCAATAAACTAGGTACAGGGCAAAGTTTGGAACTGAGCCACCAATTTTTTTTTTTTTTAAATCCCTATAACTTTTCCTACCAAGGTTCCTCTGTTAAGAATTCCCTCTTCCTTAAAGGGATTCTCTTGAAGATGCCATCCAGTTACATGTATCCCTTAGGGATGGGCATTTAGTTCTAATCAATAACACTGAAAGTAAGGTGGTTGAATTCATTTTAATGATTATATTAACTAAATGTATATTAAAAACCAAACAAACATTTTAGCATTCTTTTGCTTCAATCTGTCCACTGAGAGACCAAGACGCAAATGTATGGAATGATTTATGCCAGAAAGGAGCTAAGAAGAAGGGATGGGAAAAGCAAGAATGAGGATGGTAAGCATTCCCGATAGTCATTTTGGAATTGCAAACCTATCAGGCAGCACAGTGAAATACACAGATAAATCTTGCAACAGGAGTTGTCTGAAGGTGTCCCAGCTTGGTAACATCTAATCAGGGAGTGAACACTGTCAAAAGTCCAATAAGAATTCTTGCTTTTGGTAGGGGAGGCACATTTCAATATGCATCTACTCAGAAGTATTTGGGGTTGCCAGATGAAATAAGGGAAAGGATTCCTGGACCTTTAATAGTTAAGAAGAAGGAGGGATTTCAGCAGGTGGATGCTACGTGATAAACAACACTTGCTGAAACTTCATTTTTTGCACAACTGTTAAAGTTGCCCCTTATCTCACTGGCAATGCTAAAGTAACCCCCTTTGACTCAAATGGAACTTCCTCCCAGGTAAATGCATACATCTGTATCTATCCAGAAGTAAGCCATATTCACTTCAGTGGAACTCACTGCCAGGTAAATGCATATATACATGTCTATTCAGAAGCAAGTCACACTGACTTCAACAGAGCTTACTCACATCTGCCCTCAGAAGGTATTCCTTCTTACTCACCCTCCACTGACAAAGATGTATAATAAAGGGGCAAAAACTGAGAGGGATCTTGTGCTCACATGCGCACATACATACCACACACACAGCAAAGGGCAGCAAAGGGGAAGGGAAGCCCAATTGCAACAGTGGATCTCTTCTGTCAGAAACAAACAAAAAGCAAGCAAGAGCAAGAACGGGGTTATTATAAGAAGAATCAGGAAGTGCTTTTGCAACCAGAAAATGTGGCCCACAATTGTGGCTGGGCAAACTGCAGGAAGAAGGCCTCCATTCATGAGGTGAAATTGTCATCAGTATATTACTGTATGCCTTAAATTGTCACGCTTAAAGCACAAATGAAAAGGCTTCTGTGATGGCAGAAATGTTCACCAATGATTTTAGGTACCTGCCTCATGGGAACTGAGAATTTAAATCCAGGAACCAGAATACTTTCTGTCACAGACAGCAACAAGCTCATCCTATGTGAATTCACCCACAGAGTAAGAGCATATTACATACATTTCAAGCAAAGTCAAGCATTTATGGAAAGTGATACTGAGAACTTACATAACTTTCTTGTTCAAGTTCATGACACTGAGGCCATTTCCACATGGGGCGAGGGAATCGCCCTGTGCCACTACTTACCGGATCTTCTGGCTCCCCGGTCCGGTCCGGGCTGCTCCAGAGCAGTGCGTGGTCATAGATCTGCACTGCTCCGGCGTCCAAAATGGCGGCTTCCGGTTGGTTGCGGGTCCCGACCAACCACTGAAGCTCGCCAGCCTAAAGCCCGCCCTCCGCAGATCGCAGGCTCGCATTGGTGCGAGCCTGCGAATCTGCACGAGACAGCAGGCACGCAGTGGCGCACTCTGGGCTTTTGAAAGACTGGAAAAATCAGGTCTTTCAAAAGCACGTTGGAGGACCACTTGGGGTCATTCCGGAGTGGACTGAGGTGCGGATCTACAGTAAGTAGTCTGGACCCAGTCCGCTCCAAGGTGCAGATGTCCTCCGTGGAGGACACACTGCACCGTTTTTATTACCCCATGCGGAAATGGCCTGAGTCTTTAACTTTACAAAATGTTTGCTGAATCATTCACTTCCTTTTGTGATCTTATAAAAATGTTTGATAAACACATTAAGTACAGTTTCTGAACAGAAGGGTCACAATGTATCTTTGCAAACAGAAAAAAATGCACAGCCCCTAAAAATCACACTTCAGGATACTTGCAGTTTTCAGTGTTTCTTGGATTAAATTCGTTCAACAATCAACAACATTAAAATTATCTGTGCTTCTTTTTCAGATGGAATAAAACCCAAATTTGTTAAAATACTTTTAAGTTTTGGAACATCTCTGCGGCTCATTGATCCAAGTTAGAACTTGAAATGTTGAGTCACAACAGAGCACTGTGCTGCAGGCAAAAAGTGTCTGAAGCAGCCAGAAGGTGATGTGCACCTGCAAAAGCTATTCTTTGCTGTTAAACTTACTAAAACACATTTGGGTTGCTTGTTATCCAAGACATTTTTGGCCATAGAAAACTTCTTTTGTCAGTATCATGGTTCCTAAAGGAACTAAGTGGATTTAGTTGCTCAAAATTCAAATCATCAACAGATGCCACTGCAATGATTATTTCATCATTTTTGTAGAATCAGAGAGTTGGAAGGGGCCTCATAGGGTTCAACCTCCCACTCGGTGCAGAAAATCTCCCACTCTTGCTAGTAAGAGGTATATTCATGACTTTAAAATATATTCTTTCAGCTTGTTCAGTTTCTTTTTTCACTATTCTTTTCTGTTAAGACACAACAGTAGGGATCCGCTTTTCTTCTTAACCTTTCTGGGTTGAATTGTTTCTGACCAGAGACCTCGCAAAGACCTAATACCAAGCTGGAAAAATCAGACATTAAGCCTGGGTTGTACACTCAGTAGCCAGCCAACTAGCTGCTGTGTGTGCATCAATATTTCTATTTCCTATGGCAATTTTTGTCTATTATAACCGAGTACTGTACTGAAGAAAAAGAAAATACAGCAACTATGACTGTAAATATAGTGAGTGCTTTAAAAGAATAAGAGGTTATCAAGCATAGCTACTTTTCAAATTACTTTAGGTAATCTCCTGATTTCATTTGTTAATAAGGACCCAGTCCTGTTCTATGCATCATAACAATTGCAAAATAAAACTTACTTCTTCATTGCAGGCAAATAAACATACTTCTTAATTGTTGGCAGGACAGAGAACACAACTGAAACTATAGCTGAAAAGCAAAGCAAAATCTAAGGGGTGGAGCCTTACTCTAAGCCATGAAACCAAATTCTAATATTTAACTCTTCAAGCATCATTTTACTGTACAAGCTGTATTCTTCATGATCACTTAAATAGTTAGAGAGACTGTGGCCCTTTTCTCAGGTGGGGGGGCCGAAACGGGGCAGCGCACGCAGGGGCGGAGCTTACCTGCTAGCGTTTTGCTCCGTCTCTGCTCCGTCCCTGCGGGGAACACGGTTCCGCCGCTTCACATGCCGCTGAATTTCGGCGGCGCTCGGCAGCGCTCAGCGGCACTCTGTGGCACCCAAAATGGCGGCCGGCGGCTTCCGGCAGCGCTCCGCCAATCAGGGCAGCGCGCCAGCCGGAAGCCCGCCCCCAGGCAGATCTGCAGAGATGCATTACTGCGTCTCTGCAGATTCTCACTGGGAGCTGCCACAGATTAGTGCAGGCGAGTTTGATAAAAACCACCTGGGAAGGTGGTTTTTAAAAAAACTCGCAGCGCCACCCCTGCGGCTGGGCTAGAGCGGTTGGAGGTGTGGCGCCTCACTGTTTGCAACCGTGCTAGCTCATCTCACGATGTGAACGACCTCTGTCTCCGGTCGTCGGACCGCGGGCTTTTACCCCCATGTGAAAATGGCCTGTGGTCATCCAAAATCCAGCCTCAGTCAGGGAAAATCTTGACTGAGCAGACTTTTAGGGCGTTTTTCCAGATGAAGTTCTTGTGGTTGTGTACTCACACTGCCTAATGCACTGAATTTTTCAAAACATCCTATTCTTACATTCTTCCTGTATCATAACTTGTGTTTTTTGAAATAGAGGCTGCCATTTCTTGTTATTTTATGAACTAAAAAGAGCAATTTTCAAAAAAAAATTACAGGGAGGCGAAACATCATTTGACCCACACAGCTGATCGCCTCCAGAGAAGATTATGTTATAACTGTGTGATATGTGTGACACTGAAGAAGATACTTGCTCTTTATCATACACAGACATTAAAATCCTGCCACAAAGAAAACACAATGCTACCTAAATATTTGTCTGAAGCAACATCACTTAGTAAAAATGTCTCTGTGGAAAGCAACTGGCAAAATCACCTTTGAGTATTCCTTGCTTAAGAAAGTTGTTGTTGTTGTTATTGTCACGCGCCCTTGAGTTGTCCCTGACTGATGGCAACCTCCACAGCGAACCTATCATGGGGTTTTCTTAGCAAAATTTGTTGGCAGGGGGGATGCCTTCGCCTTCCTCTGATGCTGACAGAGTGTGCCTTGCCAAAGGACGTCCAGATTTGAACCCTGGGCCATTTACACATTATACTGTTATAGTGCTATTATTCTACTTTCAACATCCTATGGAATCCTGAGATTTGCTGTTTAGGGAGGGGCCTTTAGAATTCCCAGCCAGAGAGCTCTTTGGCCTCAGTAAACTTCAACCCCAGAATTCCACAGGATGTTGAAAGTGGAATAATAGCACTATAACATTGTAGTGCAGAAAAGCCCCTGGTCTCCATGGTCATAGTGCAACACTCAAACCACTATATCATGCTGGCTCTCTCTGCTTAAACAAACCCTACAAAATTCATGGAGTGGCCATAAGGGAGACTTGAAGGCACAGAGACACGTTTCAAATTGATGATATGGCCTAAGAGAACAAATACTATTGTATGTTATTCTTCTGTTCTTTAACAGAGCTGCTTTCTTTACTCAAAATCCAATCTGTGAACACTCTAACATAGATAATGCCATACTGCACAGGATGGTGCAAACATATATGCACACATACTTCTACAGGAGAAAATTTCTCATGTAGGAGTGGCATTTGGAATTAGCAGACAGCTTTCAGTTTATTTTAAAATTGTTTGATATGTTCAAAACATAATGATTTCCAGTATAGTTGCCAAAGCCCAGATCCAAGTTGCTGTAAAGCTGGTGTGAGTAGAGAGTAACTGGGGCCTACTGGAACGTTGGGTGATTTGCGATAGGTTGATGAGGGTTTCTAACTTTCAGTTTTCAGATAATAGGAACAACTAAACCCTTAACTGTTCTTTTATTCTTCAGAATACTGCCTTAATTCTTAGGAATTAACTATTTCAGTGTTGCTGCTTTCTAAAGAGTTCAATGCCTGTAAGGAACCTATATGACAATGGCCATTCTGCATAGTAATATTAAGATTTGTAGTCCAGCACATCTGGAGGGCACAAGGGTTGCGAAGGCTGTCTTTGAATCCATGAAACTGGATTGTCTTTAACATCCCAGCCAGCATGTCCATTGGCCAAGCTGGCTGGGGATGAGTGATAATCCAACATATTTGAGGATTACCAAATTTGGGGAGGTAGTCCAATGATACTTGTGTAAGAGAAAAGGTTAAGGTATTATTGCTAAAATGATCAGTAATGGAACTATAGGATTTGATGTGATATTTTTCAAGCCTACAGATACACAGAGGGACATTGTAACAAGTGGCTAGACCTGGGGCATAGATATGGAGCAGGGGGACAAAATGAGAGCCTTGCCCCCAAATAACAATTCTATTCCTCTGTGAAATTTTCCTTCAGTCTCCAAATTTCTAGCATTGCAGTATCTTAAAATTTCAGCTGAGCATGTAACAATACAGTTTAGGCATCCAAAGAAAAAGGGCAGGCAAAGTACCCAAAAACATAGTAACTATGAGTTCCAGGTATGAACAGTTTTCAATATCTCACTCTCTTCAAGGTGGAACAGAATTCTTTTTTGGGAGGACCATGTCCTCATTCTGTCCTCCCCGCTCCCCGAGCCTACATCCCTGCAATTTTTCTCTTAATGTTCAACCTGAATCTATTCTCCTGAAAATTATGTCCCCTCAGAGGACTTCTACTCTTTGTGGGATTGCAGAAACATTGCCTTTGCTTCTTCCATGCAACAGCCCTCTTTTGCTATTCAAATTTTGCTAGCATGCCCACCCCATCCCATCCCATCCTACCCCACCCCCTGAGTATCTTCTTCTTTAGCCATTCTTGTTTTCTATGCCTTCAAGTCATTTCTGAGTCATGGCAACTGTAAGGCAAACCTATTACACAGTCTTCTGGGGCTGAGAGAGTGTGACACGCCCAAGGCCACCAGAGGGTTTCCATGGCCTAGCAGGAAATTGAATACTGGTCTCTGGGGTCATAGTCCAATGTTCAAACCACTACACCATGCTGCCTCTCTTTAACCATACCCACTTCCTTTGACCCCTCCTTCTAAAACTTGTTTTCCATGCCCGTTGATCTTCTTTGCCTCTCTGTTGAATTTGTTCCAGTGCATCTCCCTCCATCATGGGTGCAGCTATGGGGAGGGGGAAGATTACCTCCCCACCAAAGAAAGATTCTGCCCTCCTCCAAATGAAATATTCCTTCAGTTCTCAAATGTCTAGCATTTCAAGAACCGAAAATTGCAGCTGAGCATTCAGAAATAAGAGTTTAAGCATCCAAAGAAAAGCGGCAGGCAAAGTGACCAAGGAAATGTGAACAGAACAAATAAAAGACTTGGAGATGTGAATGATGTTCCATTTCTCCTCCTTTGCAATGATACAATTTTGGGGACTGAAAGAAAATTTCATTGAGAAGCAGGGCAGAATTCTTATTCAGAGGGGCATGACCTTATTATAGTATACACACATTTTGTTGCTACAGCCCTGACTAAGCCAGAGTAATTTACCACCTGTGCAGGAAGAGATACATGTCCCTGTCTTTCTCCCTCTTATTTGTCCAGAAGGACAATGTTGGAAGGGGATTGGTATCTAAATGCATAAATGATAGGTACAGAAAGGTTTGCTTTTAAGGAGAACAGATGGGAAGCCAGACCCATTCCAGCAACACTCCCTGAAGCCATGGCCACATTAAGGTTTTTGTAAGCCCTAGGCATTCATGTATTCTTGTATTCTACCAGGGAAGTTTGCATAGGCCCTAACATTTCCATAGGCCCTAGGCACGTGTCTAAAGTGTCTAAGCGATAATGTGGCCCAGCTTAAATGTTCCACCTACAGCCATTTCAACAAATGGAGAGAAGAGAGGAAACTGAAAGAGAATTCCACAAACCTACCAAAACCCTTCTTTTCCCTCTCCTTTCTTACCACCCCTTTCTCCTCTTCTGTCATTCCTTTGCAGATTGTCAAACTTCAGGCAGAGACAGTCTTTCTTTCTTAAAATGATTTCATGTAAGCCACTCCAAGAGACTTTTTGGCTGAGTGGTCAGATTTTTTTAACAAAATGATAATGACCTAAAGGCAACAAATTCCGTCTGGAATCTTAGACACTAAGCAGGGTCAGCCCTGGGTAGTATTTGAATGGGACTAGGCAATATTGCTGTAGGCAATATTTCAGAGGAAGGAACTGACAGAACCACCTCTGAGTAAGTGTTCTCTGCCTAAGAAAACTCTATGAAATTCATGGGGTTGCCATAAGTCAACAGGCAGCCTGAAGACATACACACACACACACACACACACACAAATGAATCAAATAGTTTCTACTTGTCTTGCTTTAATTTATGTCCCACCTTTCTGCCCAAAAGTGATGCTAACAATAATAAAATACACCTCCGTAATTTCACTTAAAGCAGACAAACAAATCAATTAAAAACACAGCAGTAAAAAGAAACAGGCAGCAACTCCCAAACAGTAAAAATCCCCTTCTGCCAGCAAACCAGCTTAGAATCCAAAGGCCTATCTGAATAAAAATATTGTCACCTATTGATAGTAAAACAACAAAGAAGCTGCAGGTTTTCCTCTGCCTTTTCCTCTCAACAAGATTCCTGACACTTGCTGGTACTCTTCCTAGGCAAGGAGCTAATAAGGAGACCGCCTCATGCCATTAAACATGTTGTATGGAAGTGGTACATCCATTTTTTTTCCTTTTTTCGGTAGCCCATCAAAGTTATAGGCCAAATTAGTTTTGCGGCTTCCAAAGCTTTCGAGGCTACACCATAATCTCCAGTTTAACCAGTAGGGATGTCCACCTGCTTTGTATGAAAACTAAGAGTATTAAACCAGATCCCCACCCCATCCCACCCTTTGTTCAAAGCAAAGCAGCTTCTCTTCCCATGGGCTCTCCTCTGTGATGAGAGGGCCGAACTTCTATCTAAAGCAGAGGTGGGCAGCAGCAGAGGAGACGAGGGACATTTTTCTCCCCTGCATCTCCTCCTGGGAGGGCTGCTCCAGTGCACCCAATATAACTGGAAGTGATGTCATGTCACTTCCAATTTCATATTCAGACAATTTAAAAAGTTTTTGAGGAAGGTTTACAGTAAGAGGGGGGAATCTTTGCAGACTGTGGAGACCAAACCATTTGGAAGCCATTTAAAGCCATTTAGGGGTAAAGAGAGCCCCTTCTGAATTTTAAATGTGGGAATCTGGGAGTTTTGGGAGGCTTCAGGGGCCACAAATTGGGCACACATGGACCACACTTTCCCCAATCCTGATTTGAATAATAGTAATTATTGCTAAAATTGCACCATATATGCATGCATCTGCAAAATTTATGCAAATCTACATCGACAGTCATTCTCTATTTTAGTGAAGCCTTTCCCTCTTGGGAGCATTGCATAAATGTCCTTACACAGATACTTTGATTATAATTGATATTTCTTAATCCCTATCCACATCCAATCAGGTTTACATGGAAGGTAAGCTATAAATGCATTCAATAAATACTCAGGAATATAATAAATACATAACACTCTCACGCCCCCAACCATGTTAGTCATTTAGATTGCTTTGCTCTTACCAAAATGATTTTAAATGCAAACATATAGAAGGCTTTTGGAAGTCTCTGTGCTTTCAAAGCAAATTCATTTGCCAAAATTAAACATTCCTCTCTTTAGGGTTTCTTTTTATTGATTTAAAAAAGATAAACAAAAGCAAGTCTCTGATACACTGAAAACGTTTTTACCTTTCAGCCACCGAGCCAACCTCAAAGCAATTATTTCTTTCATATCTTTTCAAACATATAAAATTATCTTAGTAAAATCAACAAGAAATATTGTCTCTTTCCCAGGTCTGGAAGTAAGGCTAATCACTATTTTGTTTTCATGGTTTTGGCAAATGTCCACCTTGCCAATTAGAAAATTTGTGAGGCCACCTCTAGAGCAGTATTTCTTTTAGGGCTGGGTTGAAATGTAATACGCCATTATTGGCTGCCATTTCCTCTCCCAATCTTGCCTGCAGAACTCTTCTTCAACCAAGCCATTTGGCTGGGGCTATATAGTTGGGAGCATGACAGGGGCAGATGTATCATCATTGATTTTTTTATTATTATTATTTTATTTTATTTTATTTTATTTGGTAATTCCTGGTGCACTATGTTTATTTCCATGAAAAACCTCTCAGGAACTATAACAGAGGACAGCACCCAAAACCAAGATATAAAGTAATCACTACAAAAATCACTACTGATCTATTACTACATGGCTTATCCCAAAGCAACAGCTTTTTGACACCACATATGGTAAATATTCACTTTTCAATGAAGTGCCATTAAAGATATACACACTGAAAGTCCCAGGTTTGATCCTATGCATCTTTAGTTACATGTTTTCACTGGCCACAAAGTTTTCTACCAAACAATGCACAGTACTTGGAGGGGCAGACTAATTGGAAGCTGCCTGATACTAAGGCAGACTGTTGATCCGTTGTCAACAAAGGGGCTTTCCACCCTATACTGTTAGAGCGCTGTTATTCCACTTTCAACATCCTGTGGAATTCTGGGGTTTGGAGTTGACTGGGACCCAAGAGCTCTCTGGCTGAGAATTCTAAATGCTTCCCCCCCCCTAAACTGCAAACCCCAGGATTCCATAGGATGTTGAAAGTGGAATAAGAGCACTATAACAGTGTAGTGGAGAAAGACCCAAAGACTGACATCAGCTCTTCATGCTTTCACATAGGATTCTTTCCTAGCCCTACCTGCAAGTGCTGGGATTTATGCCTGGAACTTCTTCAACAAAGCAGGTGTTATCTACGCTCTATATTTTTGCAGGCGTGAGCCAAAGAGCCACCTCCACTGAATGTGAGCAACAGGAGTTTGGCTGGCTGACTCTAACTATCTCTTCCAGCCTTCTATAGGCTCTCCTAGCAAGGGCAATAGGGACACTGGAAGGAGGTCTCTGAGTGGCAAACTAGATAACTAGGCTCAGCTTTCCAGAGTCAATGAGTCTTCTGTGAAAATGCCAAACCTCAGCCCCGACCTTTACAGGCTGCTTGGGACTTCAGTGTGCAGTGTCATCCAACTTCACAGTTTCTCATCACTGTTGATGGTCTCTGAATCTATTTGGAGCCAGCAAAGAATCTAATTTGAGTTGCCTTGCTACATAATTGATTGGAGTGCTTTTGGGTAAGTGAAATTCAATGATGTTCCCTTGAAAAGTCTTTGTTAATGCAGCCTAAGTAAAAACCACTTAGGGGATGAGGATGAAATTGAACAGGAAGGAGAGGTTGACGATTGGGTCAAAACTCCCTCCAGCTGCCAGGATTCAGAAATATGAGATGGGACAGAAGCAAAAGGGCACTCTGGAGTACAAGAGAAGGTGATGGATCCCAGTAAGAGTTGGAACAGCATCCAAAATAGTGATGTCATTCCAGTACTTGCTGTACTTTATCACTTTGGACTAAGAACATATTTGGAAGTGCCAGCAACTTAAGTAACACTAGGAATTTACTCAGTCTTCTGTTCTTAAGCCACAAATATAGTCAGAGCATTTACTCAGTATTAGAAGAAAAGCACTGATGTCCCCAAAGGACAATAGCAGCATACTGATCTTTAGTTTTCTTTCTTTTTACCAGCAATCCCCCTTTTTAAAAATTGTCTTCTCTAAAATTGTGGTACCACTGAGATACACTGATACTCTTTCCATTGTTCCCTCTGAATACTCACTCCATTCAATATCCTAAATGAGTTCAGTAAGACAAAAGTCCAGCAAACCATAAAAGGATTGTGTTACTGCATAAACCTTGATACCTGGTACATTCTGTAAAGTTCAGTGAGTTGCACATATTCACGTGAGTTGGAGAGTGGGCATTACTCCAATTACCTGATACCATTCAGATATTGCAACCTAATTTAAAAAAAAACAGAGAGCTGAAATTTTGGTTTCTAGATAGTCTTCACCAGATTACATCGGACACATTCAGCATCAGGAATGGAAAAATTGGGAATATGGCCAATAATCCAGCTGTCCAAGCGAAAGGCAGTGGTGTTCACAGAGAAAGGGTATTGTTTCTGCCCTCTCCTCTTTTCAGCCCTTCTGAAAAATGGGATTCAGAAGGTCAGAGTATCTTTCTGAGTAGCTTTTCAAAGGGTATAGGGACACCAGCAAAAGAGAGAAGACCTTTGGACTCAGCAACTGATTCCTACCATATATATTTAAAATAAATGTATTGAAATGTGGGACAATTAGTTTTCTTCAAGAATCTGAAGAAAACTATACTTTTGCTGCCTGTTTCTGTTTTGGCACAATTTTGTTGAGTTTTTAAAAGAAGATTTCTTACAAATCACTTCAGTCAAATCAAGGGTTTAATCCCAACAGTATATTTAAAATCTGTCCCAGTCAAACAGCTAATTCCAATGCAATATTCAAAAAGATTACAATATACGTTTGGTCCTCCATATCTGCAGGTTTGACTATCACAAATTTAATTATCTGTTTTTCCAATCCGTGTCTCCTCCTTAGTGTGATTCCTTTCTAGAAGAACATTCCATCCCAACAGCTCCAATTGGGCCAGACAGACCTCTAAAAACCCACTCTGGTCCTCCTCCTCCACCATCAGCTGCTGCTTGGCCAGCTAAGGATGGCTCACAGCCCAATTTCTCAGCCCCCCAAACCCTCTCCCGATGTCCCACATACCCAAGAGAGGAAATGGGTGACAGAAAGGGAAGGATAGGGCTACCATGCTGACCTACATCTCTTCCCTCTCCCTGACCTGGCCTGGACCCTGGGTGTCCATTCTCTCCACCATGCCTCAGCCCCCTTCCCGTAAGCACACATACACGCACATTTTGATATTTGCAGTTTTTCCAGTTTTGGAGGGGTCCTGCACTCCTAACCCTGGCAAATGTGGAGGGCCAGCTGAAATTCTAATGAAAACCTACTTCTCAAACAGAACTGGATACTACCCAAGAAGGAACAGAACCTTTGCTTCACAAAAGCCACTGCTTCTCTTGGGCTATCTGAAATTATTTAAAGAGTTGCCAGAGTGTTCACCCAGCTTTCTGGAAATATGAGACAAAACAGGATAAAATGGAAGAGCGCTATATTAAGTTTCAGTGGATCACAGTATAAATGTAATTTTGTTTTTTTTTAAAAAAAAATAGCATACAAGCATTATTTGCATTATGCTCACTCTCTTCTCCCCTACCCATGATAAAATGTTTCTTATGAACCCAACATTTATTTAAAAGACAAAGGGTCTACAAACATGATGAAAAAGCAGGCATACAAGAGAATTGTACTGACAGGGATATGGCAAGATATTTGAATCTGCATATAAATATGTGTACATTAAAAAAAATTTCCTGGAAAGGCATACCTACGTACACTTGGGGGAGTTTTTAAAAAAAGAAAGTCCAGGGACTGCAGCTCATCCCAATCCAAGTGGTCTGTTCAAGCCTTGTCTCAATCCATGTGATTAGTTCAAGATAATAGTGGGTTTCAAGCTAATGAGAGACCCAGGAGCAAACTGTTAGCTTACTCCCTTACTCTGATTTTTTACACTGGTCTGTGGCTCACAAGACCAGTTCAGAGTCAGATTAAGAACACTGGCATGATATGCCAGGGACTGATCTGGATCAAAAATAATCAGAAGCAGATTCAGGAGAAGCTCAGAAGACGCTGTCAGGAAGTTTCTACCATTTGCTGTTGCTGTGTCCCTTCGATTTGTTTCTGACTTATGGCGATCCTAAGGCAAAACTATCACAGGGTTTTCTTGGCAAGATTTGTTCACAGGGTTTTGCCTTTGCCTTCCTCTGATGCTGAGAAAGTGTGATTTGCCCAAGGTCACACAGTGGGTTTCAATGGCTGTGCCATTGAAAACCCTGGTCTCCGTACCTAGCTCTGTTCTCAAATACAAGAGAATAGCTAGCGATTCCATGAAGGACACCCAAAAGGCTGCCTTCATGCCACTTCCCACAGCATCTCCTACTTAACGTAGCCACCTCACTCTATCTCATGGCAAGACCTTTCCATAATACAACAGCACTCTACAGCTCCTTGTCCATACTCCATGGCGACAGCAGATGACAGGAAAACACAGAAGGCAGTAATGTCACAATACATGCCAGGGCAACCGTTAATACAGCTAAGGGGAGAAAAAGCCAGATGCCCAGGTGCTATTTCCATCAATGAATGTGTGATTGGCATCAAGGCTCGTTTGGGTTCCAGGAAACTAAAATTAAGGAACAGAACGGAAATGTGAATATATGCCCACACAATCCTCAGTGCTATCCACTTCACATATGGCAGGAAGGCTGTACATCTTGGCAGCAGATGTCAGCTAGAAAACTGTTGTGACAGACAGAGGGCTTGTGATGATGCCTTTCTTATTAGTATACACTGCAGGCCCCAGCCCCTCACCCTCTTCTCCCCTCTCCTCCACCACCCCTCATATCCTCTAGCCCACAAAAGACTAGAGGGTAAGGAGTCCAGCTTCCCAGGCTGACACAGTTCACCATCCCTGATCTAGGCAGCCATTCACTTATTCATGCCACAAGGTGGGGCAAGTCAAGAGGTGTTCCAACAGAACTTGCTGCCTGATGTCACAATCTGCCAATCCCAGCAGACCAGAAGAGAGCAATGTGGAGAGGAAGCCACTCACAACAGCTGCCCTCCAATATTTTATCACTTGTTTCTTTGAAAGAACCCTGAGAAGTCTAGTGAACCCATTAATCTTCATGGAATTCAGAGGCTCATCAGCCCCCCTCCTAAAAAAGGAAGGAAGGAAGGAAGGAAGGAAGGAAGGAAGGAAGGAAGGAAGGAAGGAGCTTCTCTTTTCTGTCTCAAAAATATGGCTACCCTCAAGTCAGTCATCTCCAATCTGCCATTTGCCAGATATTTGGGGCTAAGATATCTGTCAGCCCCATCCAGCATGGGGATTATAGGAGTTGAAATTGGATATGTTTGGAGGTGGGGGTAAGATGCTCAGGGGCTCAAGCAATCTCCTCAGACCTGGTGCTTGACAGTTGTTTTGGATTTCATCTCACATCAGCCCCAGCCAGCATGGTCAGTTGTCTGAGAAGATGGAAATTCTAGACCAAAATGTCCATAAGGTCCCATGCAGATGGGAGGTGGGGCGGGGAGAGAGACTGCAAATGCCACAAAGCTTGATTGGACTATTGCAGTGGAGATTTTGCACATTTTTCAAACCAAAGAGATTTCTGAGCAGGCTCCAAGAAGTAGTTTTTTTGTTTTGTAAAACATGGGGCATTACAGGGAGCTAGCCAGGGTGGTTTGAGGTCCAAGCAGGTGGGGTGTCTCAGCCCAAAATCTCAGCATAATTTGCCTCCCTCCACTTGGACTATGGATTGCCTATGACATCTGAGAACTCTAAATGGCCTTGATTCTACTAAGATATAAAGTCCACTGATAAAGTGATATGCAGAATGAAAAAATGAGTACTGTACCTGCTAAATAGGTACAGTTGGAAGGTATGGAATAGGGATGGGGAGGCAGCTCTGGATTGGCAGCCCAGGGTGCCATGGGGGGCTTGGAAGCAAAGATAGGCTCTAGTGGCTCCCTATAATAAAAAGAAAAAATTGCTCATACCAGCTGTAGATTCTTTCAGGCAACCAATATATTAAAGACAGAAATATGCTGGCCAAATAATAGATGTTAATATACACATTGCTCTCCTTCTCTCCTTCCCTCTCTCTCTGCACCAACACCAGCTTTCATGCTTTTATTCCAAGCTTCTTTATGATTTTTTATGTTAATTCTTGACCCCCCCCAAAAAAAATCTTAATTTGCTGAAAGAGTGGGAGAGGGGAGAGAAAACTCAAACTAGACATATAAGTTATATATGGGAAGCAAAAATACAAGGTCTCAGAGACACCAGCAGCACTGAAATTGATGTGAAGCAGAAAAAGATGGAAAAGCCTTAAAAAACAAAGAAAGAAACAGAAATTCCTCTTTTTTTACTGAAGAGGATTAAATCCCCATAATCATTTTCCAAGGTCATTTCAGGATTTTCTGTGCGTATGTGTATGAGAGAGAAAGAGAGAAAGAGAAAGATCCTGCAAGTCCTGTGTATCTCCAAAAACTGCAAAGAGTTAATTGTGTAGCTTCACACTGGCCAGACAGAATGTGAATAGTCTAATGTTAAGAGCTCCAAGTCTGCTCCAAAATTTTACATGAAATTCTCTCCAATATACAAAGTACCTATTTATTACTGTGTTAATATTTCTCTCTCTCTCTCTTTCAATCTCTCTCTCTCTCTCTCTCTCAATCTCTTCTTTAAAAAAAAACTGGAAAGCACGTAAGAATAAATTGGATTCAAAAAGTCACACTGTTCATTCAGTTCTGCAGCATGGCCCAGACCCCTTCCTCTGAAAGCAGGTAATGGGATGCTCCCCCAAGAGAGCTGATACAGCCACAGTGGGAGGTTGTTCTTCCCTGCAGCATCTCTCCAAATGCTCAGTGCTGCTTACCAAGTACAAACTATGCACAATTTGCCAGCTGACACACACAAGGTCACTCCTATATTCTTCGGGGGAACAGTTAGTTCTTACAAGGAACTATGTTTTCCAGTTTATTTATGCTATATGCATATATCTTGTCTCACCAACTTCCCTTTTTCTTTTCCAGATCCTTGCAGTATTTTTTCCTCTCTTAATTTGTAAAGTCAATAAATCCTGTGAGGTAAATTAGGCCCACTATCTGTCAAGCGACATCTACTCAGTGGCTGAACAAGGGCTGGAAACTTAAGTTGTTTGCAACCAGCTCCAACATACACACTAGAACTTCACACATAATCTTAGTCCTTGGCTAAATCCAATTGTTAGCTGCAACTAGAGTAAACCTACTGAATCAATGGGAACTGATTATGTCAATTCTTATGTGCGTTCTATAGATTTAATGGCTTGCCTCCAGCTGGGACTAACTACTGGATTTACATCCCTTTTTCTACCTAATAGCATTGATATGTAAAGGTTGCCAGGTCATGTTTATCCCAGGCCCTGAAATTTCGAGGCCAAAACCTGAGACGTAGGGATGAGCCATTGTGCTGCCAGTGGGAAACAGGCCCTAATGATGTTACAAGAGTGATATTATAAGGGACATCCCCTGGTGATATCATTAAGCATAATACATTAACCATCAACTACAGTTGCACAAAGTATGCCATTCAAATACAAACACCAAGTCTAACAAATGAGGAAAATATATACAGACACATTTTTCAACGCGGTGTTGTTGCCCTGAAATTCCTCCCCTGAGAATTGGAGAAGAGAGTCCAAGCCTTAAGATTTGAAACCCTATTGATAGATGAAGGCAATAAACGCAGAGAAATTCATGCACGTATAAGATATGCATCTACGCATAATGCTGACCCTCAGGCAAAGAACAAAATGGCGTCCTAGCTGTGCACAAAAGATGACTAGAAATAGCAGTTCAATCTTTTTTTCAACACTGGCAGTGAGAAAGTATCCTCTAGCACAGTTGAAGGGAGCAGGACAGTTTGGGTAGTAGAACAAAGCAGGGGACAGGAACACACAGTTTTCATCCAACTGTTTGTTGCCACCTCTTTGCATCTTCCATGGAGGCAGCTGCCTGACTACAGAATGACATAGAACCAGCCATGCCGCATGGATACACATGCATATTCCAAAGGCATCTTCCAAAACTGCAAATCCCCAAATTCCTTTGGATGGAACCATGGCAGTTAAAGTAGAATCATAGGGCTGTGACTGAAATATGAAAGGGGGATTTGTCTTCAGTTGCAGAGGAAAGAAGAAGAAGAAGAAGGGAGGGGAGCAGGAGGAGGAAGGGGAGGAAGAAGAGGAGGAGGAGGAGGAGGCGGCGGCGGCAGCGCCAGGGCTATTGGCACTTTCTACAGACACAGCAGGAAAGACCTACGGTTACTTCATAGCAAGAGTCTCCAACCTGGCATGGACTTTATGCTGTGCAGCAAATAGTTAATCCATCCTTTTCTAACAGTCAGTGTACAACCCCATTTTCCTCATCAAATATGCATGTCTGCATGTAGCACTGTGCTGCAGGCTGGCACAACTTGTGTGCCCCCTTAAATGTTTCCCAGGTGAAAAGTAGGGACACTCCTGTGTATCATTGTGTCAGACTAGGAATGGAATCCAGCAGCTCAATGCTGTGTTCCAACAGGATCAGCGTAATCCACCCTCAAGTATGCCACAAGCAGAAAGCAGGAATTATACACAAATTTAGCAAATAGTTCCAGATAACAGAAGCAGTGAGGCAAGCCACAAACCACAAGGCAAGCCCAATGTATGATACACACATAATACAGATATAAATGTATTTACACAGTTGAGAAGACACTGGCCCTATTTTAAACCTGTAAAGTACAATCCATGATTCATAGCACAACTATTTAAAACAAAATGTATGTTCAGAATGCTGTCCCTATTAAAACCCTCCAGCCTCTTACTCCCCACCTGCTTAGAATCAAAAAAGAGCATTCCTGGACATATGCAGACTGCCTTTCATTTTCCACTTATGAATAGTATACACAGTTTTTTAAAAGCTAATGTGTCTAAGAATTTGATAGTTTCATAGCTAAAAATCACAAATAAAAAAAAGGCCGTTGAAAAGGGCCACATGGGCCTCGACAACTAGGACTAAATGGTTGCATTAGATATAGAAAAAGAAACAAATAGAGCTTGAAAAAGTTTGGTTTTAGACTATAGCTCTCAGAATTCTTCAGGCAGCAGGATATATGGCCACAGTCCAGAAAAGGAACTTTTCCCAAGTTTAGGGAAAGACATCCATAAAGTACCAGGTAAAGACTGGGGACTGACTTGCCAGCTGGCTAGCCACGACCAAGTTGTGTCTTTTCTACCTTGACTGAACCACCAGAAATAAATTCTGCATGTGTGTGACATTTAAAATAAACACTAGAAAAGCTAAAGGTCCACAAAATGGAGAAGCATTACTAGCCTGGTGGATATCTAATTTAAAAAAAAAGAGCCATTGAACAAGTTACAAAATGTTATGGCCCTGAGAGGTAGTGATGTCACACAAAAAAAAAAAGAAAGAAAAGAAAAAGAACTAGTGATGTCACAAAAGCACTATCCAGTGGTGGCCTTCGAAAGCCACACAGTTCCATCCCACAGAGCCCTTGTGGTGGCACAAAGAAGTATGCTACTTGCTGGGTTGGAAGATGGAACTTTAGGGGGCTTGTTCTGTATCAAAATATTACTGTTTGACTGTTGGAAAACATGATGTGCTCTCTCGACAGGTTGCCATCTGGAAGGAAGAGTTCTGGATCAAGTGTAAGAAATCACTAACAACAGTGCATTTATTGCATGAAAACGATTAGTCTGGAGCAGCAGGGGAGAATTTAGTATGACATGCCAAGGCAAGTCATCTGGCAAGCCCTACCAAACTGAAAGGAGCCTTCTGGGAGAGGTAGCCTGGGAGCAGATCAAATTGCTTAGTGGGCCTTCCTGGCTATAGACTTTTGAGAAGGGCATAAAGTTCCCCTGTCCCCTCAAAGTAAGATTGTGTAATGCTCCTAGTTGTTGCCACCATGTCAGAATTGCAGGCATATTTTCCTGAATGCAAAGGGAACCCAAGATGCAAAGTTTTCAAGGTCCTTTGGCTTACCTGTCAGCATCTATCCAGTCAAGAGTCTATGCTGCTGGACTTATTCCCAGTCTTGGGCGAGTGAAACTATGTGAACTTGATGCAATCCTCTCCCAAAACTAGTTTCTTTTTTTGACAGTTGGTACATTTATGAGCAAACACATTCCTCACTGAACCTTTAAGCGGTGTTAGCTGAGATATTCATTAACTGATTGTGATTCCCAAAACCTCCTGAGGAGTGCCAGTTTTCATCTTACACTGGTAACTGTCTCAATGGCATCATTGAAATATGTGTAGAGTTTGGGAAAGTTTTTGGACTACCACTCCCATCGTGCCCCAGCCAGCATGGCTAATGACCATGCAAGCTGGGTATTATGGGGGATTGAAGTCCCAAAAAGTAACTGGCACATCCCATGGTCTGTGACCCTGATGTTGTTATATGTAAATGATAGATGCAAAACTGAGAGTGAAGGCAAATGACTTATCCAAGGCTTTACAGCAAAACTACACTTTGTTCTCCCAGTAACAGGTACCACTGTAAGAGAACATGTTTATCTCGTTGAGAACGGCAGGCAGCTTGATGGTCATTTCAAAGGTATCATCTGAATGCATCTGGGTTTGGATTTCCTCCTATAATCCTATTGCGGTAATTTAAAAAAAAATCCCCATATTTTGGCACAGCATGCGACCCTAGCGATCTGCACAAGAGAGAGAGAGAGATTTGGTGACCATTCTCAGATTCTGGAACTCACTGCCAAGGGAGGCTGTGCTCATCACCTCTCTATTACCCCTCCAAGGCCAAGCAAAAGCATTTTTATTCCAGGGAGGCTTTTTGTTGTGACAACTGGGGTGTAGATACTGAGGGTCTAACCTGGAGTGAACAAAGTGGAGACAAAGATGTGATGGTCTGTATTCTATTAACTTCACAAAAGTCTCCCTCTTATTTACACTAGCATGTATACATACATACATACATACATACATACATACATAAACATACACATCACTACCACTCACATCAGTGCCACTTGCTTCCCACAAAGTGTATATAATGTATATGACATTCTACCTATGCTGGAGTAGCCAATGGCATGGCTGTTCTTCACAACACCAGCTGACGTTCTGCCAGGACAAAAAGTTCTGGCAGGGAAGAAGACCCATGTACTTAGCCTTGGCTGGCCTTAGGTTTGCTTGATTCACCCACTTATCCATTGCAATGTCATGAGATTTCGCCACAGGAAAGTAGTTCTCGAATCCATGGATGCCAATGTGGATGTGTCTGTTTGCACACACATACACAGCGGGCAGATATCATTCTATTTGGCCTCAGGAAACTGAATCAATGACCTCCAGATGATGTACATTCACCTTAGGATCAGGGAGTGGAACATTTGGCCCTCCAAATGTTATGGACTACAACCCAAATCATTCCATACCATTGGTCATATCAGTTTCTGGGAGATGACATCTGATTAAAAAAAAAGACAGAGGGCCAAAGGTGACCCACTTCTTTACTGGACAATGCCCCACCTTATCCGCACAGAAAGGAACCCACAGAGAAGTTCAAGACATGAATATACTCCTTTCTGTAGTGGTAGCCCAGGACTGGCAAGTCAAAATCCTTAGTTGTCCACCTAATATTTTAAAAGTTACACTGTTCTCCTTGTGCAAGGTGCTAAACAAAACACAGGCCAAATGGCAAGCCCTGTGCGTTAATCAAACAGCTTGATGTCTCAAGACCACCGCAACCATCAGCCATCTCACCAGGATTTACTGTGTTCAGAGCCAGCTGTACAAGTTGCATGTTGTTAAACTCAAACAAGGGGAAGCACCTGGTTTGCATTATTGGCAAAGGCAATCTACAAGCGATGTGCTTTTGACAGGAGTGAGGGGAGTCAGAAAGCACATGGGGAAGTCCCGATATAAAATAAATGCCCCCTATGCCTGACCTGATAATACGCAAAAAGAACCAGGGATAAACAGATCAGGAACAGAGGTGGTTCATAACCAAGGCATTTGTGTAACTCTGGAAGGGAGGGGAGAAATCCTTTCCTTGCATTACCTCCTGCTCCAGCATTCATTCCCCAGGCATTCCAGATATACACAGTTCTTCTGCCAAAATAATATCTCAGGCATTGATCTCTCCCAAGTTCTTCTCTGCTATTCTTTGGAAATTAAATATTGGCACCATGGAACAGGGGTTAAAACCCTGCTGTGATTAGCAACCTTCATTTTTGCAATCAAAAGTCCTCCTGGCTTTTGGAAAACCGATCTTGGAAGCAGATGGCATTGTAGTAAAATGCTGTCTGCAACCTTGTGTCAAGAAGGAAAGAGAGACAGAGGCCAAAGCCATATCGGTTTCTTATGTGGAAGATACCATCCTCAAATGTCTACAACAATATGCTGTGATATATGTCAGCCCTTTCCAATCTGGCCTCTGAATGTTTTTGATTGCATGTCCCATTATCCTCAGCCACTTCCCCATTGTGATGCTTGTCATGATGCGGTTTGTAATCTAGTTCCAGTTTTGGGAAGGCTGCTATACCTTCTCCATTTAAATCAGTTCTGAAAATGGATAAAATTTGTTTATTTGTGCTTCGTTTCTTCCACGCACTGGCATGTCTCCCAAGAAGTTTGGGGAGTAGTGAGTGTCACAAAAGGCAGAGAAGCATGTAGAAATGGGGAGATGAGTGACTGCAAGAGCAAGGAAAGAGACAAATCGCCACAGAGAAATGTTGATGTTTAAGAGTAGGAAAACAAGAATATAGGTCAGGAAAAACTAGGGAGAAGAACCCAGAATGGGATTCTCTTGGTGCTGGAGCAGGTTGCAAACCCTGCCTAAAAGTTTTAAACTCATCTTTGCAACCATGAAGTTCCCTTTTGCTTTAAAATGAACTCCTTCTTGCTTTAAAATGAATGCTGAAGTTCTTAGGAATTCAAATTATGTGTCAGGTAGCAAATTCTTTGCAGAATTGCAGGAGATGAAGAGCCCTGCATAGGAGAGATAAAGACAGTGCAAAGAGTCCATGGGGTGAGGGGGAGTAATGAGGGCTGCTGATCTATGTGCCACAGGTTTGGATATTAATGGGGCTTCCTTTCAACATGTTCCAGCTAAATAAAACACATAATCTGTCCTCTGTATTGCAGGTGGCTAACCAGCAGTACATAGACATCTGTTCAGTTCACATTTGGCTCATGGGTCTCTCAACCTGAGTTTTGCACAGAGCCAGTAGCAAGGAGAGCTTTGGAGCAGTTCCCTGTGGCAATAAACATAATCAGATGAACACGAGCGTTGTTTACAGACACACACACGGAGCAAGAGCAGGAGGGAGGGAGGATTTAGCCTAGGCCAGCACCTAACCTCCTTTCTATTTCTCAGACAAATCCAGAGCATTGGGGAAAATCTGTGGACTACATCTTCCAGCAAGGCCAGGCTTAGGCTACAGCTTCTGGGAGTTGTAATATCTTTACCAGGCTCTGGTTTAGAGCACATTCTGATTCAGTCATGAGTCTCTCCACTCACCTGATAGCTCTCACAGTGCCAGTCCTTGCCCATTCAACACTCAAATGGGCCAATATTACCACATACACAACACCAGTGTGGGGCTCTTCAGAGAGAAACATCTCACAGCACAGAAGCCTTGAGAGGGATGCCCAAAAACCATCTCTCCTCAGCTGCATAACTCCAGGAGACTCATTCTTTCTTTCCCAAGTGATACAAATGCTTTTGGCTTGAGACCTTAACTATCATCGCTTACCTGCCTATGTTCATGAAAATGAACTGAAAGATTTTTCTCTTGCCCCTTCCATTATTAGATGCCTAATAGCAAGTCATAGGCTATTTCCACCCCCAATACTATTGTAGTGCTATTATTCCACTTTCAACATCCTATAGAATCCTGGTGTTCACAGTTTAGGGAGGACTCTTTAGAATTCTCAGCCAGAGAGCTCATTGGCCTCAGTAAACTACAAACCCCAATGGAAAAATAGCACTATAACAGTGTAGTGCAGAAATGGCCATAATGTCTACCCATTTCATCTAGTAATATCTACACTGACTGGCAGAGGCTCTCTGGGATCTTTGCAGAATACTTCACCATTGCTTGTTACCCAATTCTTTCTTTAACTGAAAATGCCCAGAATTCAGCTTGTGAATTCTACGTACTAAACATACAGTTGCTCTACCACTGAACTCTCTCCCCATATTATATTGAATTCTGATCTGTAAGCCTCTGAGGGCGGAGATGGCAGAGCATTGCCCAGTAAACTGCTTTTTACTTTCACAGCACTGTATAAATAAGCACCACTCCTTATTTAGGCATTACAAATGAAATAAGGTTGTTGAACCAGAGTATCCATCTTCACCAGCAATATTTCACAGCTAATAGCAGTCACATCCTGGCTCAGCATCCCAGTCGCATAGGGACATAGGGACGTGGGGGCGGGGGCGATTCACCCCAGGTGGCAATGTTTCTGGGGCATCCCAGGCCATAGCCACGCCCTCGCACGTCCTGGCCATGCCCCCATGCACTGCAGCCACACCCCTGCGCACAGTGGCCACGCCCCTTGCACCATAGTCCCACCCCCTCCCGCCCCCCCTCCACACACTCCAAGCTCCACCACTGCAGCACCCATGAGCGATGAGGGAAATGACATAACTTCCAGGGCCTTGCTAGATTACAAATTTGCAAGAAACCAGTATGCCATATCTTCATGGGAATCACAGCATAAACATACACCTACCATAGCCTCCGCATGTCCTGATTTGCCAATGTCCCAATTAATCCTTTGTCATCCCACTTGATCTGCTTTTAAACTGTTCCAGTTTCTCTATCCTCCCACTTCTGTCCTTTGTCCTCAGCTGACTTCAGTTTCTACAAACTGAGTTCAAAGTGCAAAAGTAGTTTGTATTCTGTTAACTCAGCAGGAGGGAAGAGGAGAGGAGTGGGTGGAATCTTGCCCTTCCCAGTAGGCTTAGGCAAAAGCAGACTTGTGTCACCAAAGTCTTTGCAAATATCTTCTAGCTCTGAGGGTGGGAAACACAAGCTCATTAAATGCAAGAATGAGTGTCAACAAAAAGAGGTTAATGCTATGCTTTTTATTCCCCATCAAAAATGTCTGCAATGTTTTTAAAGCCCCTTCTGAATATGCTGTGTTTTGCAGTCCCCATCAGTTTGGCTAAGATAGTAGAAGTAAGTGGAGGAGAGGAAATTCATGACATCACTGCTTCCATGAGACTAATGGAATCAATGATGTCAAAGAATGATACATTCCGCTATGTGTTTCTTTATGCGAGGAAATCCTAAAGGATTTCACAGTGGGGGAAAAGAATCTGAAACAGTTACTTATGATTGATTTCTGTACTGAACGCGACCCCACCTCTCTACCGCAAGCATGTTAACTGGGGAAATCAGCACATATTTTCAAGCTTACCTCAATTTTCTTTTGAAGGTCAGAGTTCAGCTTTTGCAAACCCTTGATACCTAATGGGCTAACGATGTGTCCCTCTGTGTCTTTATGCATGCGTTCCTTGCCAGATGGTATTGCAATACCGTGCACTCCATTTCAAAGACTCCAACCCACAAAACATTTTTGGTGCTAGGGCAAACCCACAGCACTGGTGTGTGTGTGGGGGGGGGGTGCTATTAAACCTGCAAAGAAGAGCTCAATCCTGCCTGTAATGTTAGATTCCATCCTCTATGACCTGGTTTCCCCAGATTAGCACCCACTCTGCAGTCAATCAGGGAATGCTGAGATCACGTCACGGGGGAATAATTGTGTTGTCTCAGGGGAGGGGAGGATCAGTAAAAGCCAAAGACTATAAAATGAATGAATCTTTGCTCCTTCACTGTCCATATCCTCCAAAACGCACACATCATCATGGGGAAACCTGTGTTGAGTGGGACCAACTTCTCTTCTTTTTCTTCTGCCAAACAATAGGAGCCAACAAGCTCTCCTGAAGTTTTTCCTTGTGAAAGTCAAACCTCCCAGCACAGGCTTGGAAGCCTGCAAGCTCCCACACATGAGAAAACTATAAATCATATTTATATACCATATCACCTACAGTGCAGAACATTTTAGGCATCCCTCTCCATTACTCTCCCTGGCACTAGACCAATACAGAGTAGCACTCAATACAGGCTCTTTAGCTCAAAACAAAGATGCCTGCATTTTCATTTTCCCTCTTGCTGAAACCATCCTGTCAAGCAACACTAAGGCTATTTCCACACTAGACTGTTAATAGCGCTATGATTCCACTTACAACATCCTATGGAATCCTGGGGTTTGCAATTTCAGGAGGGGATGGCCAGCCCCTCCCGAAACTGCAAACCTCAGGATTCCATAGGATGTTGAAAGTGGAATCATAGCGCTATAACAGTCTAGTGCGGAAAGTTAATCAGGCTAAAATCCCCCACTGTGCCTAGTGGAGCAGATATCTATGCCAGCCTACTTCCACTGGGCTTCTGCTTACTGAAGCCTTGGGAGGGCGATAGCTCTCCCCTTTCCCCAGCTACAAAAGTGCAGCTGAATAATGCTCAGGAGGCAATCATTGGCCATGAGGATGTCTTCTGGCATCTTCACACTGGTGTTGAGAATGGGGGAGTGGTCATTACGCAGACAGGTACTGTATACCTCCTTCTGCAGCAGCCACAAAAGGACACACACTGGCTTAACAGAAGGATACATCAGTATATGTCACCCTAAGGATTCTAGGTTAATTGTCTTATGTCCTAAGAGGGAACACAACTCTCCATTGGTGAATCACTGCACAGCCAAAATAGCACAACCCCCACACAAGAGGGAGATATCAGTAGGCACAGAGGGGGCTCCAAAGTGAAAAAAGATTAACAGAAAATAAACTAATTATTATAAGTATGGGACAGAATTCCCTTGGTAACCTGTGTTGACATAACCCTCAGTGACAGTACTTCTTTTTACCATTGTGCAAGGACGTTTCCAGTACTCCTTATGCAATGTTTCCCCCAGTTACACATCAGACGTTTAAAAAACTTCCAGATACAACTCTGCCTCTCCAACTCCAAAAGCCATTGACTGGCCATTTACCACCATAGGTAGTAAAATCTAGCTGCTATTGTACAGTCAGGAAAAGAAGGTCAAATTTCACTTTCCTGGACTTGCAGCACAGGTATTCTGGTCGAGCTCAATGATCCATCAGTGTCCAATAAGTTCTTGGCTGGGCAACAAAAATAGCCCAAGAATATTAAACTATTAAGAGGCCGGGTGAAATACCAGCAAAGAGTGTGATGGAATGGAGTCTTGTGGCACAGGACATGGCTAGAAGGATGAACAGCTGAACTGGAGCTCTGTAATAGTTTTGTATAGGTCCTACTTATAATAGTTATAGACACATTCTAAATTTAAGGGCAAACTACAATAGGAATACAACTTTCATACAACTAAAGATTGCTGGATAATACGAAATTAATTGAAATTAGACTGTCATAAAAACTGAGGTTAGACCTACACAGCAGAATGAAGTGAAATTAGAAAGTTATGATGTGGCAGCATGGATTTTAACACTTCAGACAATGTGGGAGGTGAAATTTTGAATGCCCTTCCTTCCAGCAAGCAGATGTGAAAACTAGTGCAGCAGACACAGAGTAGGATTCCAAATTTTTTGTCTGATATTCTAGTTTTTCACTTGCAGGAAGATTTGCTTTCATGTGGGGAATGACTACAAAACCTGAAGTCTGGCACATAACAGTGCAGCCAGACACCTTGGGGCTCCATCTCTTTATTCTGCAGCATGTGTAGATTTTGTTGAACTATGCTTGTACAAAGAACTATACCTCTGTGGGCTAAGGTTCTGAGGACAGAATGAGATTTAGATTGGATGCAGGTGTACACAAAGTTAGTAGAAATGTGGTGTGTGTTTATTGTGGTGATGTTCTTTACAGCCTCATGCCGGTTTTGGCATCAGCATGGTAATTTCAGCTTAAAAAACAGTTAGGAATATGAACATGGAGCAAATATTTTTCTCTGTCCAGGTAACCAGGAGACCATCCAAAACATACCAAAAACAAGACATTTGATAAACACACCCTGATAAGAACTCATAAAATAACTCATAGATACCTATGCGTCTGGGGAAAATGACATTTGAGCTATCAACAGATTGCTCTTCTTGGACTCTAGAGCTTGCTGTGATAGCCAAATGAAAATGTATTAAAATGAGTACATGCATGAACACTTTTGTTACTGCTAGAAGTTTTAAAGTGCAAGTCTGTGTGTGTGTATGTGAATTCAAGTCCCCTGTCAACTTACAGTGACCCCATGAATTCCATAGGTTTTCTTAGGCAAAGAATACTCAGAGGTGGTTTTGCCAGTTCCTTCTTCTGAAACATAGCCAACAATACCTGGTATTCGTTGGTGGTCTCCCAATCATGTACTAACCAGAGCTGACCCTGCTTCGTTTCCAAGATCAGACAGGACCTGGTACCTTTAGGGTATCAATTGTCTACTCAGAAATAAATCCCCTTAAGTTCTGGGAATAAGCTTTGCAGCATAAATCATACCATTATGGATCTGGCCAAAGCTTTCCCGTAGTATTAGGTTTCCTCATCCAAAAAGGCTGCCCAGGAAGGCCATGCTGCTTTAGCAGGTTTGCACTGGACTTTGCTACCTGCAAAGCCCTGATGAATAAGATGCAATTCATTTCTAAAAGCTTAAAGAAATGGAGGGATGGAAAAAATATTTTTAAAAACTGTCCAAAACCAAGTTTCCTAAGAGTTGAGAAATCCTGAGAAGAATCCTGACTGACAAGAATCTTTGCAAATTCAGACTTACTCTGCATAAAACCTGCATGTGGTTGTTTTGTGCAGGAAGCAGCATTTTTCTCTGCAGAAATACTATTTTTTTTTATTTTGTGAACAAAACTATTTCACTTGAATTTTGTGTAAAATAAATCTTGAACTGTAAATAGTCTTCAAGAACTATCCAGTTTTTTAAAGACCTTCTCTCAGAAAAAAGAAAATTGTTAAAATAACTTCTTGCTTCCTTCAGGAAAAAAAATAGTGAAGAATTCTATCACTAGAGAGATGTGTGGAGGCAAAGTGGAAAGGAACTGAAAGGAACAGATTGACTGATCGACTGCGTCCAGCTGGCTGAAGAGAAAGCCCAAAAGTTGTTGATCAACAAGGACCACCACAGGTAATGTGCTCTATTCAGCCCTGAACTATTTTTAACCATAGCTGCGTTTGTATTTGCATGTAGTCTTAAGCCATACTTCTGTCATCAGAGGCCCAAGCTTCAAGCTCACACATTCCCCATTAGGCAGAGTGACACAACTGTTGCTGGTAGCATAGCTGGGTGCACCACTGGCAGCCCCATCTAGCCAATCCTCCCGATCTTCTCACCCTGTCTGGTTTCACTTGTGGTACAATAGAGGATCCTACCTCTTGACTGACAGTGTTGAAGAAAGATCTCTTCCCAGTACTGAAGGGAATGAGGCAGGAAAAATTTCTTGGCTTGCCCTTGCTGTGGTCTGATTTGGAAGAAGTCAAAGGTTAGTATGCTGTGGACAGGGACCATGTCAAAAGAAAGGCAAGCCCTACAGGAAACTATTGTAATGGCCCTCTTACAACAACATTTGCCAGTTAGATCAGTGCAAGGAATGGGAAGGAGAGAGTGGGGAAAGTAGCCAAAGGGATGCAGCACACTGTGCCACAGTCTTGGATTTCCAGATCTCAGTCTGCCCTTGAGTCCTGGGGCTTGAAGCTCTTCCCCTCAGACTGAGGTAGAAAAGCCCCACAGAAAAGCGTTCTCTTGAAAAGTGTGTGTGCTAGGGTTGCCAAGTCTCAGGGTCTGGCCTTGAGTCTCCAGTTTTTGTGGGTCATCTTCAAATAGGAGATGAGGGTGCAGATTCTCCGGTTTTGGTGGATCAGCTCACGCAAGAGTAAGAAGCTATATGCAAATCTCCAGTTGCACCTAATACAGCAGTAGTTTGCTACACTTAGCAAGGCTTCATTGAACTGTTGCTGCAATTTGCAAAGACTTTCCAGGGAGTCTATGTATTTACTTAGTTAGTTTCCTTCCAGTCCCTGTTGCTCACCCTCCACCCTGCTCTGCATCTACCTTCTGGCTGGAAACAAGTAGGTTAGATTAAATGTTCCTTATCTTGTCTCCCTAAGAAAGTGAGAAGAATCAATCTCTTTATTTCAGCTTGATCTACGAATAGCCTCTTTAATATCCAAATACGAAAACATATTCTGTGTGTGTGTGTATGCGCACACGTGTGTGCACATGTTTGAATAACAAGCTGTGAGAAACTGTGGTTGGTCCTTAATGCTGAAGAATTGATGACATCACAAGGGCTGTCTTCTAAGTCTCAGATTTTGGCCCTGAGACATCAAGCCCTGGGATGATCCTGAACTGGCAAGCTTTGTGTATGTGTGTATTTTCCTCATTCACTAGACTTGATTGATTGATATACTCTGTGAAACTGTGGTTGACGCGTAATGTGTAACGTTTAAAGACATCACCTATGACATCACAAGAGGTTGTCCCTAAGTCTCCAATTTGACCTGAAGTCTCAGGACAAGGGACAACTCTAACCTGGCAACCGTAGGACACACGCACACATACATACACTCACACACACAGCACACAACCACCTCAGCCCCCCTCAGCAGGATACTTTAGGACATTCTGTGCCAGTCAGACTTAGCCTCTTTTAAGTATCTGTGACTTCATCTTTTTAAAAAAGCCAGATAAGAGAAAATAAGAGAACCATGCATTTCTTTTGCTCTGGGAGCAAACGAGCAATGGGAGAAGAGCAATGATTCCAAGATATCCTGTTGCATTGCTGCTTCCAGTTTTTATATCACTGTATTTTAAAAATAGATTTATCTCCTCAATGGCATGAGGTTTGGGTATTTAAAAAAAAATAAAACACAGCAGGGCTGATAGACCCTTAACTGTAACATCATGAATGCAACAATGATAAAAAGAAGAAACAGTAAGGAAGCTCCTTGTGTGCTCCTTGTGTGGGCCATGATGGAGATGAATAAAGCCCTCTGGTAGCAGCTGCTGATGGTCATAAACCTTTGGATGCACATATAGTAAGAGCAGTCCAAATGATCAGAGATCTTAATGGTGAGCCAGCTAAGGTAATTCAGGGGAGGGGGTGACGGGGTCATCATTTCTGAATAGGTAGGGAGTGAGCAAGCAAAAAGAAATCAATATACCGTTTTCTGTTTTCTTTCAGGAGACAAAGGAGCCCCAGTTAATTGTACAAACACTGGCTAATCTTTTTTTTTTTCCACTATTGAGTTTTCAAATAACACAGAGGAGCTGAGGACTGGCTGCTCACCAGCTCAGTATGCCAGAAAACATCAGTACCCGGAAGGACACACTTCCCTCGTGGGACAAGAAACTCCCAGCCCTTAAGGCTCACAGTGAATATCATGTTAGCCAACACTCCATTACCCTCAAAGAACATGACAAGCTGACTTTGTTCTCCATCCAAAATGTATTCTTTGTCCATCTTGACACAATACAGCATTCCAAGAGGTAGGTGAATTCTGCGTATTCCCAAAATCAGTTCAGAATAGTATTTGGTGCTGGACAAGTTTGATGCTGCAAAGATAGATTTCTATTTCCATACCTCTCTTTCTCCTTTCTGTCAAAATGATTGGCTATATCTTTAACAATGTGGGGGATTCCAATATGTTGGACTGCAACCCCTATAATCCCACAGAAAGTGGTTCTAGGCATCGTACACCAAAACAGTAATGGGGTAACCAAGGGCTGCTCCAGAAAAGACACGCACGTTGACAGGTTGTGATGTTTGGTAATGTAATTATTTTGGGGAAGGAGGATAAAATATCTAAATGACATTTCTATTATCCTGGACTATCTTCTGGCAATTCCCAACATCAGCCACAACATTTTATTCTATTCCAAGTGGATTCCTTTTTAATTCCAAGACATGTAGGAACAATCTGTTCCCTTCTCTTCTCCTCAGAGAGAAGAAAATTTGCCCTCCAAACCACTAGATCGCCTCTCAGCAAACCAGGACCCAGTTTTCAGACACTTTTAAAAAGCCCTAGTGAAGATTTAAGAAATCACTAAAACCACCCTCAAAGGAGAACAGAACAAGTGGATGCAGAGGCAGCAACAACCAGCAAAACCCAAGGAACTATGCTGCAAGAACTTGTGCTTCTTCACACCAATAAGGAGGAGCTCTAGTTAATCAAAAAGTGTGTTACCTTTTTCTCTCTTTCTCCACACTGCCCCCCCATAGCCCCCTAACAAAGAGACTGCTGGATTAGGTGGTCTGCCTCTGCCAGCACTCTGTGTTGAAAAGCAGCCTCAAAGATGATGATCACAGCTATCTTCAGTACGCTTCCTGAAGCATGTTGTAGTCAGGGCTACAGTGTCTCCAGACTCACAATAGACAAATCTCTCCATTTTATTTTCTGTAGCAATTGCATTTTTATTTTCATATAAAACTTTGTTCATCCCATTATTGTATTATTTTGTGAATGGTTGTGGGCTTCATGCAGACTAAATGTTATATGCATTTTGGCTTGCTATATCCGCTAATATATGTCTTTTTGCATACTGATTTCTCTAACGTACACATCAGTATACATGATTCCCCCAGCATACCCATTTCTGAATGCATTTTTTTTAACAGGAGAACTGCACCACAACATCTGAAGAAATGCAAAAACTGAAAGAAAAATACATTCTAGTTTGGATATGATTTCAAGAAGTGCTTGTACCTCTAGTTCTGTCCCCTTTGGGTTGCACTGGACAGAATGCTAGAGATAGTGATTAGTTCTCTTTAAAATTAACTATAAGTGCGGGGGGAGCAGTTGGATGGAAGTAATAGTGTAGTACTTGGGGAGGGGTCTTGAATCCCAGAATAAAGTGGGTAGAGGGAGCTAGAGATGCTCCACCATCACTGACTGTCCAGAGGGAACTGCCTCTATCACATGAACTATCAGGCTAAACCAAGCACCTTCTATGGCTTCCAAGTCTAATTTTAAATGACATGGAGATAGGCAAGTCTAGCATCCAGCAACAGACTGAAATATGTTGTTAGCAGTGTCTTCTTGGGAGCAGGGCTTTGTTGTAGAGGGAGGAGTCAAGTGGAGCCAAGCTAAGCGCAAGAGTGGGGAAATGGCAAGTTTTGCTCAAAGAAAGGAGATAAGTACCAGTATGGTATCCCTCCCAGTAGCGGAGCTTGGAGCGTGGGGAGGGGGAAGGGAGGAGAGGCTACGGTGCCAGGGGCATGGCCACTGTGTGTGGTATGTGGCAGCAGTGCAAGAGGGCATGGCCAGGGCGCATGGGGGCGTGGCTATGGGCCAGGACACTCCAAAAACATTGCCACCCAGAGCAAACCACCTCTCCACCCACCCCAGTACCCATGTGACTGCTCCCTCCCTCCTCCACCACTACCACCATATGGAGCTGTTAACATCTTTAGGAGTGAGTTGACTTTGATTTTAGAAACAGGATGTGGAGGAAAGGATTAACATTCTTACTCTCACATACACACAAGCCATAAACATTAATCATCATTGCCAACTGTAACCAAACTTCAAGTACCTGTAATTCTGTTTTGCACCTTTCTCTACCCTTATTCCCTTTGTCTTCCCTTCCCCTCCTCTCTTTTCTTATTGAGAGTTTTAGAGGTAAACTCTCTGGAAGCTGGAACTTTGTTGTTTTACATATGGGAGAGGCAAAATTAGGGATTGTTTCCCCAATAAGAATTGTGTTCCCCCAGCCATGAAATTTCCTTCAGTCCCCAAATTTCTGACACTGCAGTAACTTAAAACTTCAGTTGAGTTATTAGTGTATCCATCCAAAGAAAGGAGGTGGGCAAAGTGACCAAGGGAAGTCAAACACAGCAAATAGAGGTGTGAAGGATTGGGGAAGGATTCTTATTTGGGAATCGATGCCCTCATTTTGCCACTCACGTACCCCAATCACACCCCTGCTGTAAGGCATGGTGGGCACTGGTGGAATGATTATCTCTCATAAGTGCAGATAAGACGAAATTGCTTGATTAAAGATTACTTATTGAGGCCACCCATTGAATTCATGGCTGAAGTATGATTTTATTCAAGGACTTCCCAGCTCAAACACCTTTCTCTTAAACTCTACATCCTACTGGCTCATGAAAACAAATGAACACTTGCTTGGATTAAAGCACTCCTCCTGCACTTCTGTTAGACATTTTCCTGGCCGATGAAATCGGTTCCAAGCAGCTTCCTCAGTCTTGGTCTGTCAAATATGTATCAACCTTCCTTGTTGCACCGTTTGTTTCCAGCCAGCATGAAGCCTTCTTGATCCAAGTTTAAGACTACCATAAACACAACTGAAGTGAATAAGATTGCAGGAGAGGCCTGTTTGGCTGGGGCAGGGGTTGACTTTAAGACTCCTGGAACCCCACAACTTGCCGTTTCCAAGCTGTGAGTTTTCTATTAAATGCAGAGATGGAAAATGTATGGCCCTCCAGACGTTGTTGAACTGTGGCTCCCATCTGCCTTCAGAATTTGCTGTGCTGGCTAGGAGTTAATAGGAGTTGTAATCCAACATCTGAAAGCTCTCCCATTCCTCACCGCTGCTGCAATGCATGGATTCAGACTGACAGTGCAAACAAGCCATACCCATTGGGATTCAAAGTCCCACTGAGTTCAGTGGGGGCTGACTCCCTTGTCTTTAGGCCCACAAGGTGAGAGTTTCACACCCATAGTCCTCTACAGATACCTGCTGAAAGCCTCACAGTTGTGGGTCAAATAAACATCTTTAACTGCTCCTTGTTTCCCTTCATATTACATGTCCTCCCCCCACTGCTGTCCACTTGCCAATTTAGCCTTTCCAGAAGGAAAGCCTATGCCTATCAGTAAAATTTTGCACTGCATGACAACAGGTTTGATGAACACTACGCCCATTTCCCTGTGAAGAAAGATGATGGGAGGCAAAGGGGCTTGGGCCAGACCACTGTAAGTACAGTACCTGCTTGTCCAGGGATTGTCAGTATTCCTCAGCTTAGAGCCCTTCAGATGCTTGAGACTACAACTTTTATCTGGGCTAAATACCCTAAAGGTCCCAGATCCCATCTGATCTTGGAAGCTAAGCAGGGTCAGCCCCAGTTAGTACTTGGATGGGAGACTACCAATGGATACCAGGTGCTGCAGCCTATATCTCAGAAGAAGGAACTGGCAAAACCACATCTGAGTATCTCTTGCCTAAGAAAAACCCATGAAATTCATAGGATCACCATAAGATGACAGGCAACTTGAAGGCACATACACACACAGTCCAAATAATCTAGAAGGTACAGGTAATGATGGGGTTCAGGCTCCCCTCTCCCTCACCCTGGACATTCACATCCACTACACTCAACCATTTGGATTCCTTATAATGGCTTGCCTTGGTGTCCATGCCCTGCAGTGTGTGTGGGGGGGGGGTTATTACATTTATATATTATACCTTGCCTTTCCCCAACGTTCTCAAGGCAACATACATGCTTTTCCTCACTTTATCCCCATTTTTAGTTTAAAAGAACCTGTGGGAGAATCAGACCTGTGATTAGCTCATGGACAGATTAGTGAATTCCATGTCTAGATGAGCATTTGAATCCAGTACAATTTTCTAACCATTATACCTCACTGCCTCTCCACTGAGTCCTTGGATCCCTAAACTTTGTTCCCACAATGGACAAGATCAAACTGATAGCATTTTTGCACTGTTGCCTATTTGCAAATATGTCAATTGACTAGGAAGAAAGAGGCAGGGCAACAAACGGACAGAACTACTGGTTAATGTGGTGTAACTCACACACAAACAAACCAAGCCCCCCTTTTCCAAGTCAGTATTTTGCTTGTTGCATGCATTCAAAATCCCACTAAATTTTCACAGTCCCACATCTCAAGAGAAGTAATCAGTTTCATAGCTAGCAGCCACCAACCTTTCAAGACCATTGAAAAAGTATTTCTAGCTATCAGATTATACCAGCAGCTTTGAAAGACAATTTTTTCCAAACATTCCAAGAGGATTTTGCTGACAATATACTAATTCTAGTCTGGGAATGTTTGGGGGCTGAAGAGCAGGACTTTAAAAAGATATTTAATAAACAAATAAACAGAATCTGTATAAATGCTTGCATCTGTCCCAAAACTAAAGTGAAAGGCTAGAATAGCTAAGAAATATTCTTCGTTCTTTCCTCCCTTGAACTTAGAGTGCTGGTTGTTGTTTTAATTGGATCCAAGACTGATGATGTCAAGGATTCTCCATATGAAGGAATTATATGACATTTGGTTACAGCCAACTAAGCTGGAAGGATGAGAAGCAACTCTACCGTAGGGATTAGAATTGGCTTGACAGTGTGGGCCACCAAAGGCCTGGCTGCTCAGCCGCGCACATCTGCAACAACAACGGAGTCGTATGGCACCTGAAACACTAACATGCTTGTTGTGGCAGAAAGTAACTGGTCAGCTTCCTGGAGAAAAGCATGTCACTCAGTCATTCAAAAGAAGCTTCTTGCTAAGGTATTAGACCTGTGGTTTTCATGGTGGAGTTACACACTCATGCCAAGCCTAGCAAAGTCAAATAAAATCATGTCTTACAGAAATATTTGCACCTTCTCTGAGGCTGTACTTTCTACGTACCGGTCATACCAACTCATCCCTCCTGGCAGCTGTTGACCCACACCTCTGCAACCAAGCTCTTCTCCACTGTACTAAAAAGGCAAGGCAAGTGGAGACATCTGCCACAATCCAACCCAGCTCCTGAAAGCTTCTGTGCTCCTTCGCAAGATCAGACAATGCCTTGCTGCTTGTTTCCTTTACAACAAAATCTGTCAATCATGAAAAACAGTGCTTTTTTTGTTAAAAAAACCCTAACCAATTACTATAAATATGAAAGTTTGGTCTGGATCTGCCCCTTGTTTTCACTACTAGCCACGATGACTGGGAGATTGGATGTCTTAGCGCTCATGCAGACACACACAAAAGCAACTTTCCAAATTATAACTTGCTTAACGAAAGACAGAATAGACAGAAAGTTGGTGCAGATTTCTATAGAATTAAAAACCTTGCTACCTAATTCTATTGGCACATGCTAGGTTCTGGAGCTCAGGTTCCTGGAAAGAAAGAAAACCTACCTCCACTTCAAAATAAAATCTTCATCAACATCATACTTCAATTATACATAAAGCAGGTCTATCATTTGTAGAGCACACCAAGTCTTCTCCTCCAAATACCACAATTGTTAACCACAGTTGCCCAGGAAGGCAGATAACCGAGCGCTGTAGTCAACTGAGCAAAGATTACAAAATAATAACATATGCATTCCCTTATGTGTCAGCCAGATTGCTTAGTGACTTGGAAATGTTACTTTTCAGGACTACAACTTCCAGAATTCCATAACTAGGATAGCCACTGGATTCTGGGATGAATCATCCAAGCCCTGCCCATGCTATTGTAGCACACGGCTTTCCAAACTTTTCATGTTGGTGACGCACTTTTTAGACATGCATCATTTCATGATACAGTAATTCAATCAGTGGAGGCAGCCCCTCCACCCAGGCCTGGTCTGCTGCCCTCACTGGCTCTTCCTCAGCCCAGGACAGCAGCGGTGGCAGTGGGAGAGGCAGCCCCTCCACCTGGGCCTGGCCCACCACCGCTCTCGATGGGGTCTTCCTCAGCCTGGGGCAGCGGCAGCAGTAGTGGTGGCAGGAGAGGCAGCCCCTCCACCCAGACCTGGCCTGCTACCACCACCCTCACCAGGATCTTCCTCGGTCTGGGGCAGCAGAGGCAGCTTCTTCACCTGGGCCTGGCATCCTGTAGCAGCAGGAGAGGCAGCTCCTCCACTCATTATGTTCACACAACACATCTACACACTGCAGCCAACACACTAATGTGTCACAACACACAATTTGGAAAGCTTTGTTGTAGCACTTCCACCAGAACCACCGATTCTGATAGTATAAGGAACAGCATGTCTTCCAATATTGGCCAGATGAAAACTGAGACACATGTGGCCAAGTTATATCAGAGTGTGGTCAGGATGGAAAAATTATTAATGGGGAAGAACACACATGCAAGGAGAGGCTGCAACAGTTTGCTTTTGCCTGAGCCAACTGGGAAGAGCAAGATTCTGTCCTCTCCTCTCTCACTGTTGAGATAATGGAGTACAAACTATTGTATTTTGAACCAAGTTTGCAGCAACTGCACTAAGGGCAATGGGGAAAAGTGGGAGGAGAAGGAAAGAAAAACTGGGATGTTTTAAAAGCAGCTGAAAAAGTGGGACAATGGAGGATTAATTGGGATTGTCCCTCTCAGATCAGGACAGTTGGAGGGTATGAAATAGCCATGTGAGCCATACCCATACAGTTCATGCCAGTATACTGCCACCAAGCAGATATTTCTGTCTTCATTTGGTGGTGATGGTAGTAGTGGTTGGGATGTTTACTGATTATATTAATGTCAGCAACAGACAGTAAAAATCGTGGACTGGATTCTGATTTGAGCACCTGCTACAACTGTCTGGCTGAAGCAGATTTCTCTGCTCTACCTCTTCATGTCAGCACCACCACCCCGGTTCTAAACAAAGAATGTATCCTGCTGAATAAGGTAGACAGCTACACAGGGAGAGGGGGAAATCCCTCAAAATTGAGCACAGACACCTCCCACGATCAAAGCCCTGCCATCCACAGAAGGCAGATCCTGGATCCAGCCTAATAAACACTGAAGAAATGGAGTGTTCCCTCTCATGATTTAACTGTGTCTCGCCACTCTGCTTAAATATTCTCAACAGGTCAGCCAATGTATGAATTGGGTCTAAGTACAGAACCTGGCAAGTTGAACTCTGGTGGCACAACTGGCTTGGAGACTGAGTTAGCTCTCTGTCGTTGCCAGCTTGTGCTGGCAAAGCATGGCCAGGCTCTCACCCAAGTCTTTAAAGTGATGAAGAGAAATAGACCAAACTAAACAAACTTTTACCCTGGTGGACTGAAGATGGCTGAAATGGATACAGATGGATGGATGGGCAGAGTGCAGCACAGGCCATCATTGTGCTGTTGGGGTAACATCACCACTTTTGATGCTGCATCCTTTCCACGTTTTGTCATGCACAGCAAAGCATAGGATTAGGTTCTTAAGCTCCCTAATTTCAAATGGACTGAGTAACATGGATATTCTTCCAGACTGCAGTCCTCTTGGAGCCATTCTGGTGGTAAAAAACACAGCAAAAGCAGAGGAGCAAAATAATTCCTTTTATTGAGGGAGAAAGTTTCTTCTTCAATTTTCTGTGCTCAGGGCCAGAGAAGATTGTTGCTAAGTAAGAAAACAGATTGCAGGGAGAACTGGTTTTCTTCTTGCATCTTACAAGTTATTACAAAAAAAATGGAAAGCCACTTAGCAGTTCTAAAGTACTGTGCCAGTTCCCTTTTGAACAAATGCCTGACTCTGATTGTAAGTCCTTTGCAAACGCTCTGGATCAACTGTGCAGTGGTGAGTCAACATTTAGGTAAATCTCTGTGGTTCTACCCTAATCCATCAATAGGATTCAAGCCACTATTTTAACAGGCTAAGACAATGCTTTATATTAAGCATACAATATTTGTCCATCCAGCCCAGTATTACATATTCTACTATGATTTGCCTAAATACCCTAAAACCACTGGATCCCATCTGATCTTGGAAGCTAAGCCGGGTCAGCCCTGGTTAGTACTTGGCTGGGAGACTGTCGACACACACCAGGTGCTGTAGGCTATATTTTAGAGGAAGGAACTGGCAAAACCACCTCTGAGTATTCCTTGCCTAAGGAAACCCTATGAAATTCAGGCGGTTGCCATAAGTTGACAGGCAACTTGAAGGGACACCTACACATACAATTAGCAGCAACTCTTCAGGAAGAGTTTTTTCCCACTGCTCCCTTTTAACTGGAAATGCCAGAAACAGAACCCAAGGATTTTGCATGGAGAGCAGGGCTCTAGCACTGAACTATGCTAACTCCCCAAGGGAAGAAATGCCTTGTGCTCCATGGAGGCCTTTTTGGTGGTTGCCCCCAGCCTTTGGAGCTGGTCTTCATAATTTGGCTAGAATGCTCCTCTGCTTGCTGCCCTTCTTGTGGCAAGCAAAGACTTTTTTTTGGAGGGAGGGGTCCAGCAGGCTTCCAGAAAGTGAAAGGAAAGGGATTCAGTGCTATTTTAATTATACTGTTTTTAAACTGCTTTTCAACATTTTAATTGTCTGCTTTAAAAACTATTATTATTATTATTATTATTATTATTATTATTACTACTACTACTACTACTACTATTATTTTCCAGTATGGGACTCAAGGCAGCTTATATTAGTTAAAACAAATGTAGTTTAAAAGGGTCACATCATAAAAAGTTTAGAAAGAAATTAAACTATCAAAAAATTAAAACCAATCAAAAGTATGAACCATTAAAAACAACAATGAATAAAAGTCCAGCATATTATACAAGCCTGTTTCCCCTAAAAACTAATTCTGATATTACTAGTTTAGTTCTATTTTAATGTCGATCTGTTATATTTTTAAACTAGATACCCTCACTCCTGGTTTTGGAGGAAAGGTAGGATATGCGTGATACTATTTTGCAAAAGACTGCCTAACTAACATTTGCTGTGAGATCTTTCAGTGTAACTCTGAGAAGGAGGGCAGGTTTTGGAGTTCCACATTAACAATCTCTTTCTAGGGGCACTATAAACAACTCTGTCATAATTCATATGGAAAGGCTCAGACAACCAGCTTGGTCACAGAAAGTGCATACTGTAGATGAAAAAAAGTTATTTCAGGGACTATAACTCCCACAATCCCACACCAGCACCACTGGTCATGCTGGCTGGGGGGCTCTCGAAGTTGCAGTTCAAAAGTAACTTTCTCAAGCTCTGCAAGGGCATCAGGGAGAGGCAGGACTGATAACAGTACTTCACTCTTTCAGTTTTGGAGAACTTGATGTTTAGAATCGGGGTAGAAACTGGGGAACTCCCATCATTTTTTTTTTAAGAAAGGCACATACCTTTTAAGTTCATATTTAGAGGCTGCTTCCTATATACCTGACACAAAGTCAGAAGTATCTGATTACCTGGAGACCACCACTGGTTGTCTACCCTATTGGTGCTGAATTCAAATACGAACATAACCAGAATACAGTTTGCTTTTCTCCTCTTATCCTGTTAAGAGAATCGATCCAAAAGAAGTATAAAACTGACTACAACAGAGGAAAATCCTGGGAAAGGTTCATATTATATGAGGGGGAAAGATGCCCATTGTACAGGGGGGAAAGTGCAGAATGTATACCTGTGTATAGCAGAAATAAGCCACTCATTCTTCCACTGCCATATAGATAAACTTAAAATGCTTTGTTCAGGTCTCACAGCTCAATGCTGAGCTTGGAAATTTTTATTTTTTTGTACTATAACATCCCTCACCTATTTATCTCCTGGCTTCTTGCTTTATGAGGGTGTGTTTGAGGAAGGGAGATGTCTCTCTCTACCTATTTTCTCCAACCCTCCATACATTTACACACCTCTGTTATGTCCCTCTTGGTCACCTTAAATAGACTAATAGTCTGATTCAATATCAGCCACTTTCATATACATTTATACATGCACCCAAGCTTTACCTCATGCAGTCTAACAGGGTTGGTTCTTGGCTGGTCATGCAGCTGTTGAAGGTGCAGAATGGGGGAGAGGCAGGGAATATCCCATTTAGTATCACTTTGATTTAATATACATATATCTCACCAGGTTTATTACTACTTACTTGGCCAGAAGAATTAACAGCAGAGTAGCTGAAGAGGGGAATCCTTCATTTGCTTGAGTAGTTTTTACAATGCCAGCTGCTGGTTGCTTTGAACTGAATCTAAACAAGCTTCCTTGTGAATGGAAACAGGTGGCATGGCTTTCCATTATTCTGAGCTTTTTAACTCCCTCTGGACACTGCATCTCTTAAGGGTGCATTATACTAATCACTTTTATCCCTACAGACTACAGTCTATTTTAGTGAATATTTATGTTATTCTGTTTGCAGAAGAGTGGAAAAATAAATCCTACAGGCCCGTAAGTCAGACACAGTCTCAGTCCTGTAGTACAGACTTTCACAATGTTAATAATCAGAGGTACTGTAGGCTGCTGCATTCATTGTTTTGGGTTGGATAGGCTGGGAGGGTGGCAACAGGGGGTATAAAGGAGATCATTACTGCCCTGTAAGTACTCTGCGCCCCTCCAACAAAATTTTCCTTCAGTCTCCAAATTTCCATGATGCAGTAACTTAAAACTTCAGTTGGGCATTTAGAAATACAGTTAGGCATCCAAAGAAAAGGATCAGGCAAAGGTCCCGAGGGAGCAAAGGTCCCGAGGGACTTTTAAGTATGAACAATTTTCCAAATCACACTGTCTGTAGTGCTAGAAATTTGGAAACTGAAAGAAAATTTCACGTGGGGGGTGAAATTTTTATGGGGGGAAATGCCCTCATTTTGCCTTTCCTACAGCTACACTCCTGCAATATCTTCCAGCAACAATATGGCTACACTGTGTGCTTTCAGCCTATTGCAGAAGATTTCCATACTGTAAGCCCTTAAGACAGTGGAAATCTAGAGTTATGGCGTGAGAAGTGCCCCCTCTAGAGACACTTGTCATGTCCTAAACCACTCTGGGATTTTTAAAAATGCAGAACAGACGTTTTAAGATATTTTAGATCAAATCAAATAAATGTGAGTTGGTTAGAATTCTGGGCAGGTCTTGGTACTACTGAGTAAGGCAGAGGTCTGTCATGGTTCAGTGGGAGAGCACATGCTTTGCCAATAAAAGGTCCCAGGCTTCAATTGCACCATCAAGGCTGGCCCAAGACAGCTTGCTACCTAAGACAAAGCACTAGTGGTGGTTGATGGCTCCCATGTCAGTAAGATGGTGAATCTCCTTGGGGAGGGGGATAGAATCAAGGACCTTGGACAGCTCCTTTAGAGATCAGACTAAAACCCAGACTGGGTTCGTTACCTCATTGAGACAGAAGCCATAAATCACCTGGTGTCTTTACCCCCATTTCACATGCAGAAGTTGAATGGACTGTCAGACTAGTCAAATGTCAACACTAGCGATGGGAAGGCTTCCTCTACTACCTGTGAATGCAGTTGAGGGATGTGGAACAGGTCATGTGACACAGAATGGCTGGGGGACCTCAAGAAGAACAGCCAGCCTCCTGATGCTACTCTCTCCCCGTATCTGCCATCTGAGGAAGTTGCCTCACTCTGCCTAATGGTAGAGCCAGCCCTGCCTGGTACCTCTAGTTCACTGCTTCTACCAGTTAAGAGCAGACTTCAGTAGCCTTGGATCTGCCAGGGATTTCAAAGGGTGCAAGGCAATGGAAACTCTCAGGCAAGACTCAGAAAAGCACTCTGACTGTTTTTGCATGCTACAGCCCAGAGCTGGAGTGCAATGGGCAGGCACAAGGAAGGAGGGCAACATTAATTTGCCTAGATACAAAAGACACTGCCCTATAAATCTTCCCTACAGTGTTGCTGTCATTATGTGCCTTCAAGTCAACTCAAGTATACTGGAACCCTATCATGGGGTTTTCTTGGCAAGATTTATTCAGAGGAGGTTTGCCACTGCCTTCCTCTAAGGCTGAGAGAGTGTGACTTGCCCAAGGTCCCAGTCACTGGGTTTTCCTGGCTAAGTGGGAATTTGAACCTTGCTCTCTGGGAGTCCTAGTCCAACATAAAAACCACTACACCACACTGGCTCTGCTCCCTAGGGTGTTGAACTATGTCCAAATGCAAAAGAGATCATCAACATCAGTGTCTTGTAGAAAATGGGAGCTGGGCAGATGCAACTTGCCATGCCACAAATTTCCCTCTGCTGACAGCCTGCCCAGTTCTCTGCCCAATCATCTCTTGCTTCTCGATATCCTAAAGGTTTTTTCCCCCTTTCAGCAATGGTGGGGGCTGCACATTATACCAAGACAGGCAACTTATGGTCCTTCAGATACTGTTGAACCATGATTCCCATCAGCCCTAGCTACCATAAACAATGGTGAAGGATTACAGGAGTTGCAGTGCCACGGCATACTTCCTTCCCCACACCCAATGATATGTCTAAACGTATAATATCGTAGGCATCGAGGACAAGCCGATGCACTGGCAATTAGAGCACTAGGCCTTATCAATCTATTGATCGCAGTGCAGCTGTTTGTTATTCTGATCTCACCTAAAAGGAAGTCTTGCCAATCAAAATAAGGTCATAACCATCAGGTCATAAACCGGTACTACATTCATCATAATTTATTTTACAGGTGATCAATACTGAATTGTACAATGTAATACACAATACTGTACTCCATTACACCCAGTGATTAAGGCCACCCTAAGGCACCTCTGTCACCTCATATCTTACAAAGCAAATTGTAGGCCAAGCACAATATCTAATGAAATTTGTTAACTAGCTTATTGATGCAATCTGCCATTTTCTCGTGTATCTGTCACATAAAGATGGCTTAGCCTTGGTTTTCCATTTAGCATTTATATCTGTTTTAGCAGCTGTTTCATTTCATAAGAATCCTGGAACACATAATTAAATTTTCTCTTATAACAACTGACAGGATGGATGCTGGAACTAATGGAATTCCATATACCATTATCTCCTTGATTGCACCAGTGATTTAAGATCGCAGATTTCTGTATTGTGGCTATAACAATTCCACCGCATACAAATGTAGTCCCAGGCAGCATTTGATTGTAAATGTTTTTATCTCACTGAGGAAACAGCAAGTTGTAATGCAGTGAAGACAAAAACAGTTGTTCTGCTTCACCTTCATAATTCATGGGGTAATAAAAACGATGTTAATCCAAACCTCATCAATGTTAATATAACCCTTTCATGCTTTACACGTATAACTTTCATTGAGCAGTTATACTTTAGGACTGCTGGGCTGATACTAACTTGAATGAGAGGAGAATTCTTACAGCTTGTCTTTAATACTGCAGAAACTGCATCTTTTATCCCAGTAAATGGGATAAAAGGATCGTAGTAAATATTTTTATTAATAAGAATGCTATTGTAATATTTCCTTCCTCCATACCCCTGAAAGCTTTAGTTGATTAATCTAACAAGGACCTTTTCACACTACATAATTATAGCATTATCATTCCACTTTAACTATCATGGCTCTGTCTTATGGAATCCTGGGATTTGTTGTTTAGGGAGGGGCATTTAGAGAGCATTTCAGAGAGCAATTTTGATGCCTCTGACTGAACTACAGTACACACCCCAGGATTCTATAGGATGGAACCATTGCAGTTCAAGTAAAATCATATTGTTATAACTGCACAATGTGAATCCCTTAGTCATAATACTTTAAGCTAGTCTTCATTTTCAAATGGATCATTGGGTAGCTATATCTCATACTTTAGAAAAGATGACTTCCATTTTAAGGGCTATCTATTCCACAGAGAACCAACATGGCCAAGTGATTTGAGCATTGGACAATGACACCCAGAGACCAGGGTTCAATTGCCTGCTTGGCCATAAAAACCCGTTGAGTGACCTTGGGCACATCACATACTCTCAGCCCCCCCCCCCGAAAACCCTATAGGTCACTGTAAGTCAGAAATGACTTGAAAGTATGCAACGACACAACAATTACACATTGGGTGTGAAGATAAAAAATCCCAAAAAGGGAGAAAAGAAGTGAAGGTCTTAAGGTTGTTTATCAACAGCACCTCAACAGCAAGCCACGTAGGCAGTTAAGTAACTGGCTACAGTCTTGACAAGTATTTTGTTTCCACTGAAATGATAATACTGATTTCTCAATCTGCATCTACAGGCATATACTAGCATATGCAAATGTCAACAAAAATCAGTATTTCCACACAAGGTATCAATAGAAATCAGTATTTCTACACAAGAAGTCATAGAACACAGATGCTTCGTGGTGACTCTGGATGGCCAGAGATTTGTGAGTCCCTCTGAATATGTTTTTAAGTTCCTGTTCTAATGCACCAGTGTGCAGGTATCTTTCAGGCAGCCAGTGGCTATATGAAAGCACCTGTCTACTACTCATCCCTCTTATGTTCCCACTTCAACTGCCCTTGTTGTGTGAGCAAACTACATATGGCTTCCAAGGCCATCTAATCAGGGAAGGGTAAGTTGGTGCTGAGGCCGTATGGTGTTGTGTCTAGAGACCTGAAGTTCTTCAAGGTAATAATGCAGACTTGTCAGATGCTTAACTGGTGCAGGCTTTATTGTTCTTTGGCTCCTTCCCCATTCAAAGCCACAGGCTAATTGTTTTAACCTTTCCAGACCTCCAACAGAAAACCCGCTCCTTCCAACTGTCCCAGTTTGACAAGTACAGGGTAACAACAGTCCCAAATAATCCTCTGCTGTCCCACATTTTCAGCTGCTTTTAAACTGCACCAGTTTCCCTCTCCTCATCCCACTTTCCCTTTTGTCCTCAGCTTACTTCAATTGCTGCAAACTGAGTTCAAAGTACAAAAACAGTTTGCACTCCATTATTTCAGGAGCAGGAGATGAGAGGAGGGGACAGAATCTTTCTCTTCCCAGTGGACTCAGGCAAAAGCAAGCTGATGCAGCCTCTGTTAACTTTGTGTTCTTCCTCACTAATAGCTTTAGCCATCTTGACTACACTCTGATGTCGCTCAGTCACATGTGCCTTGGTTTTCATCTATGAAATGTTGGAGGATGTGAAAACCTTGGTGGATCACCTATACATAGACCAAGACATTCTAACAAACCTGAGTTGGAACAGATCTGCCACAAATCTTACTGATGAACTTCCTATATTGAAGGACATTTCTTAAGAGGGAATTATTTGCAAATTGGCCTTCCAGACCATGGAAGACCACACTTTTTCCACCACTATTATGGGGACATCAGAGGAAGTTGGGAACATGGGAGACATCTTAGAGATGTTGTAAAATACCATGCCTTTCCACCTTCCCAAAGCCAGCAGAGATCAGATGCCGGGGCGCTGGTGTCTGGTGCAATTTGCAAATCCCTCTAGCCTCTGAGGGAACAGGTTTGGCATATCGCTAATCCATCCAAACTTACAATATTCAAGGAAACATTCCACACTGTTACTATGGAGCGGGAACCCTTCTGAATGGTTAATTAGAGCTGGACAACTGCCAAGCTGGAACACCTGTCAGTTGTTCAAAGCCTTCATGGGCCCTTCACAGTGGCTGAGTAGACCAGACACTGCACTGGGCATTGTGGCCAGCCTATTCAACTGCTATGTAGCATGCCCCACACACACACACACACACACACACACACACACACACACACAAATGGGGGTTGGGAGAAGCTGGAAGACCACACGGGCAAGCCCCAGAGTGTAGAGCTTCCCCAGCTACACAGCCCCGTTCTCAGGGAACAGAATAATGTAGCCAGAAGATACGTTCATTACTATAGCTTCAAAATGGCAAAACGCAAAGGCTCAGAACAGACTGGCCTCTATGAAGGACAATCTGAAAATGCCTTCCAAAGGCGGCATTTAGAAAGGGAGGCCTCTTCTTACTGAAAGGCATACATGTAGAAGAAATGGTTGCAGCATGTCACAGCCTAGTCACATCCCCAGCCTTTTCCAATAAACCTGCTGAACTAATTAGCTATGTCAACCTTTTTACTTTTAAAAGAATGAAGAGAAAGTGATGTCTTTTTCCAGCATTCAGCCAGGTTTTTGCATGCTCTGACCTGCCTTTGGCCCATGAGGTCCCACAATTGTGGAAGCAAATATAGTTCTGCTTGCTCCCTAAATCACAAGAAAAGAACCTCTAGTCTAGAGGCATTGTCCAGCCCCATTCCAGCCCCTGAAGGTTCCTTGATCATCCTAAAAGCTGCCCCTTCCCCAGATTGGAGATGGGGAAGGAAATGGGGATCTCCTTAGCTGGGAAGCTAGCTTTCTTCCCCCTTCCTTGTTTAAGTGGTACCTGTACTGTTTTTCCAGAGGTGGGCACAGAATGGCCTGCCTTCCCACTGTCATTGGACTGCCTCTCCCATTCACACTAGCCAGCAGAACCAGTGGCATGGAATGCTGGGAGCTGAAATCCAACGACATTTGATGTGTTGATGACAGTGGTGGAGCTTGGAGTGTGTGGAGGTGGGCGTGGGAAGGGGAGGGGCTATGGCATGGGGGCATGGCCACAGTGTGCAGGGGTGTGGCCAGGGAGTGCAGGGGCATGGCTACGGGCCAGGACACCCCAAAAATATTGCCGCCCGGGACAAACCGCCCAATCACCTCCCCCGTCCCTACACGACTTGTTAATAAACATTAATGTATGAAATGCAGATGATATCACTTTATATCAAGGGTGAGGAAAATGCAGTCTATGGGCTGTTATGCAGCTGCCCACTAATATTTCTGCAGCCCCCACCATGCAACTGCCATGCACACATATACAACAATTTATAGCCCCCGCAAAAAAGTCCACTCCAAACTGCTATAAAGCATAGCTAAATGACACCCAATATGTACACTACTACCCCCATTATATCCATCATAACCTTCTCTCTGGAAAAAAAAACTTTAAAAATAATCAGGTGTTTTGGTCCAAAGCAGAAGTGACATCATGTCACTTCCAGTTCCAGCATGATTTGCCTGTGCAGCCCACTGGAAGCAGCCCCCACTCCAGCAGATCTACCCACCCCTGCTTTACACTCAAAATAGACTGTTGGTTCGTGTAGCTTAATCTGCCACCCTTCATCAAGCTGGTGCCCTCTGGGTGAGTTTGGAGATCAACCCCAATTGCCCCAGGGCAACACTGCAATTGGTTTAGCTGACTGTGGAAGGGGGAGTTGTAATCCCAGCTGGCAGGAGTCAAGTTTGGGGAGAAACACATGTACTCAGGTGCATAGTGACATCCCAAGGAGTCAGGAAGAATGTTTCACTCCATCCTCTTACCTGCGATCCTGGTGAGTAAACCGGGGGCCTTCTGTACGCAAAGCCTACACTCTCAACCACTGAGCTATGGCTCCTTCTACAGTTTCATTTATGTCTCACTGTAGCTTGCTAATGGGAATACCTGTGCATATTACTGTTAATATAATAATCATTTATTTATAAGACATTCACACACACACACATATATAGACATAACTCCAAACCAAAAAGATGATGACTAGCAATCCACTTTTAAAAGATTTCATGGAAAGATATAAATGATTTTACATGAAGATATCTACTAATATATAAAAGTCAAAGTTAGTTTGCTTGTCTGTATCAGGCAGGTGAAGACCTCATATCATTGCCTATGTCAGGCGAAGACCTCATATGACTGGCTGTCTAAGAAGATTCTATGGGATCCTGGGGTTTGCAGGTTAGGGAGGGGCCTTTAGAATTGTCAGCCAGAGAGCTCTGAATAGGCTGGTTGTTATGGAGATGAGGCCTAGCAGCAAGGAGGAAGAACCCAACCTCTGCATGTTAATAATTCTGAATACAGATTAGATTGGGGAATAGGGGAAAAGTTACAGGTACTGGACAAGGTACTGGACAAGACAGTTTGGGGAATTAGAGACACAGGATCTCAAATCTTTCTAACAATTATTACCTATGAGAAAATAAAATTCCAGGCAATGCTGGGTGAACACGCTAGTATAGATATAGATACAGAGAACAGGCAGAACCCTCTGGCGCAGTTACAAATATGTAACCTAGAGTTATGGTCTCATGACTGTTTTGTATTGATGATCCCTATGTAGCCTCTAGATTAGTGAAAGTTAAACCATGAAAGTCTCCAGTCTCCACTAACCAGATAGCCACTACTGCAATCAGTGGGGAGTGGCAGTCTTTTGTCCATAGATTGCTAAGCAGCTAGCTGACAGTTCCACCTCACTCCCTCACACAAGTGATCTCTGGTGGGAGGGCAAATTGTGACGGAGTCCTGCTTTTGAGTGCTGCAAACAGATCACTCATGGGAGGTAGTGGGACCATCAGTCAGCTGCTTCCCAGGTGACAGACAACAGACCCTATTGATCCCAGTGGCAGCTTCGCAGTAAGTGGGGACTAGGGAATCAGGATGAGAATTACTGCGTTCCACTGTAACTACAGTGCTTATGCAGTCATGACTCCCCAAAAGAATTCCAGCCATCATTTTTAAATTGTGAAATTTAAATTGTGAGATAGATAGATAGATAGATAGATAGATAGATAGATAGATAGATAGACAGACAGACAGACAGACAGACAGACAGACAGACAGACAGACAGACAGACAGACAGACAGAATGTTTTAAAACTAAATACGCAAACCATCTTCTATTCAGTCTGCAACACTGCTAGGTATACATACTAAATTGCCTTCATGTGTATACAACAGTTTATTTAAGGCAGCTTATTTAATACAGTCAACATGAGCAGTTAAAACAACATAATAAAAAATACTATGTTACTAAGAAAAAAATCATAGCATGTTACTAACAAATTGGCACCATATTTCCCATTGAAATGAGGCAAGACATCATCATAAGGCCATAATCAGTAATGCCCCCAGTGCAGCATTTCCTTTCAGATCATAGAACTACTTCATTTGCAGTGTCATGGAAGAGCAGCTCCATGAAGCACAAAGTGATGGCTACACAGAGCTTTCCCCTTCCATTCAAATGAATGGGGGAGCGACACGCAGCAGCCATGTGCCAACATTAGAAAAGAGGGCACATGGCTGCTGCCATTTAACAATCCAGTTGATTTTCTTATCACCAGGAATAATACAATATGCCCTCTGTCACATAGGCTGGGTCCAGACTAAATCTCACCCATAGAAATCAATGAGATGTAAGTTACATATATATGTGGCTAAGTCTGTATGCGGTATATAAAACAACAATAATGCAACTCTAGTACAGATTCAATAACATTTACCACTCTCAACAAGAGGTATGCCAGATACTAGGTCAATTTAGTGTGGTTATAGTCAAATAGTACAATCAAATTAGCAGAAGATATAATAGCTGTGCAGAAAACTCTGTCATCTGTTTAGGAAAAACATATAGGCTGCCTTCCCACAATTAGCTCACAAAGAAACTCAGCTCCTTTTTGGGGAAGGGGGGGTCATCTAAAACTTCCAGAACCTGCCAGCCAGTATGTTTGCCAAGGACTGAAAGTTTGTAAGATAATATAAATTAAGTTTATGCCTACCAATAGACACTGGTTTGGAATCACAGGAATAATTTTTCTGGTGAGTGTCAAGTTTCTATGCTTTAACAGCAATAGCAATAAAATACAATGCATTCAGTTCACAACCTAACAATAAGCAGGTCATGTCAAGTCTAACTGGTCAAACTCCTTCAGTTTTGCTTTGTTGTTGCTGTGCAACCTTGGACATCCTCCCCCCCCGCGCCGCCACCGTTGCCGCCATGCTCCTTTCACCCTTGTTCTTAAAAAGCCTGACTAGCTTAAAGGCCGGCAATCCCTGCTTTCAGGTTGAACTTTGCTTGTGCTGCACTCCACTAAACCCAATTTAGACTTCACATTGTTGATTTGCAGCAGCTACAAAGCCCTATTGTGGGCTCATTTGTTCCACTGTAAACACACATACATGACAAACACTGTCATGTTCCTGGTGGACCAGGTGCAACTCGAATGGGGGGCGGCTACTGGCCTACCTGACTGGGTCTCCCTCTCAATGTATGCGGGAGGAGATCTGATCTCTAAAGAAACTGCAGACAGTCTGGGGCTGCCAAACCACTTCCTTATTGGCATTCAATGGCATCACCTTTGGATGGAGAGCCACATAAAAGGAAAGAGGAAGGGCTCAGCTTAGGCTGTCATGGTCTGAGTATTTTTCTTTGTGAGAGTTCCTTCCAGTGATCAGAGTCTGGGTGGAGGTGGGGGGTCAGGGAAGGGGGTTGCATACTTTTCTTCCTTGCTCAGGAAGGGGGCTCCCCATTTTCAGGATTCCAAAAGCAAATCCCACTTTTGCTTCTATTATGAGAGCTGTACTTTTATTTTTCCCACGTTCAGGATGTTTTTCGGTAAGAGCCCTGCAGTTCTTTGACTATTTCCCAGGGAAAAGCTCTAATGGGCTCATCTATAGGAATATGAAGTTAATTAACTTAAGTCAACAAGTGAAGAACCAGATAGGGGGGAAAAATCAGTAGATAAGTTTGGAAGAGGGGAAAAAATCCAAATAGATTGACTTTTGCACTTCTTCAATTCAGATTAGGTTTACAGCTCTTGGAAAGAAGGCTCTGAACCTTCCTGTCCCAAGAAGTAACTTTTGTAGAATTGGATATGTTACATTTTGTGAAGATCTTTGATGATCGACAGGAGTCATGATCATAGAGTAGCTTTCTATCCAGCAAGAAATGAGCATTCTGGAACCTTTCTCTTCTTGTTTCATCCTTCTTGAACAACTGCATTTGGCTGATTTGTTCACAGAAACATTGGGGGGAAAAACCCACTTCCAGCAGATAGCAGTTAGTCTGCTATCCATTAGTTGCAGGAAACAAACAAACAGAGCTATGTGGTACTCAAAGGCTAATGGTCTAAACCATACTGAACTAGTGTCAACTTCATCAGAACTTTTACAAGGCTTTTTTTTAAAAAAAAAATCACAGTGACATTCCTGATTAGTATGTCTTTTGTTCTTAAATGGCTGAATTGTTCCGTAGGTCCAAAATTTTGCATTAAAAATACATCAGACCTAGAAAAGCCCAATTCTGTGACTGTAAAAAAAAATAATCAATAATTTGAAATCTAAAAGTGCTTCTGTAGATTTTGCAGCATTTCTGGTGAAATGAGTGGCAGGTGAACAGCATGGAAGTAATGAGTCTTAAGGAACATCACTGACATAATTAAAATTGCTAGTGCCAGTGAATCAATGGAACCTACATATGTGCCAATGTACATTCAGCACTTTGTTCAGTGGATCTGCTCATGTTGGGAGAAACCACTGCCCTGAGGACACTGCCTGTTATAAGTTTATTCTGGGTAGCAAGATATAACAATGTTCCATTTCAAAAATAACATAACAAGTGCCCCTAAGAAAGGGGCAGTCAACCTCACACAGCACACAGATAGCTGGATCTCAATGGAAACTACTTTGATGATGCTAAAGGATTTGAAATTGTATTGCCTGTCCATTTACTACTCGTTGTTCCGGGTCCCCACATGGCCAAGAGGGGAAATGGGCCTCTGTCTGCACTGATATTTCTCCAGACCATCTTAACTGACAACTGAAGGAACATCTGAGACAAAATGTGGGCCTGTGACTCTTAACATCATCACTTTTTTTCTCCTGTATGATACTCAACATCTTTGCCTCCTGAAGAAGCCAGTGAAGCTTTGAAAGCTTGCAAGATGTATTTTGTGCTTTTTAATCAATCCAATAAAAGTACCACTGTTTTGTGAAGTGTGAATTATATTCCTTTATTAGTGTGGAGAGCAACACTTTCTAATCTTCTAGCAATTACTTTTGAAAAGCACTGTAGAGTTACTTTAATAGATTTTCCCACTTTTTATACCATTCTCTTACTAATTTTAAGTGACTTTTAAAATAACAATAATTAATGAAACAATAACATGAAATGCAATCAAATTGTTTTTAAGCCAATGTAATAAGTAATGACAATGCATTACTTTCTAAATACTATAACAGGCAAAGAGAACAAATTACTTTTTAAAATCTACTTTCCAAGTTCTGCAAAGCAGAGTGAGGTGGAGTATGATACTTCTGTACAGCTTAGAATCTGAGAGACAGAAAGAAGAGATGGGAGCTATACACTGAGTACTGAGAAAGGATCTGATACTGCTAGGGTGTGATCAAATCAACATAAAAGACAAGCCCACATTGTCAGGGAATGCCTCCGAGCATCTTTATATCTGCAACAGGCAGCTGAAAATCTCAAGGCAGCCATCTGTAATTTCCTCTTTCAATGGTGGCAATGTTGGCTGGTATCTCCCATGTTAGAGGGGTGAATCTGCTCTGAGTTTTAGTCCAGACTTGAAAGGAGCTATCCCAGATGCTGAACATTGGGGGGGGGGTAGGATTCAGCACTTTGGACAGCTCCTGTAAAGCTAACACTAAACCCCAGAGTAGATTCACTGCCCCCCTGACATGGCCATCATTACTAGCTGCCACTGAATGGAAATTCCTTTCATTTAAAGGATGCGTTTCCAAAGCTTTCTTAGACACTCAGAAATGGCTGTTCTGATAGAACAATATGGCTGTGGTAGGAAAGGAGCCAACTCTGACCTCTCATGCATGGGTAAAAGTTCCTGCAGTGTCTTTCGTGGTGTTAGCCAAAGAATATGAGCCATGGGGAGATAAGAGGCAAGGATATAGGAAGAATCATTCATTCCTCTCTTCCAATCCCTAACAAGAAACATCCACTCAAATGACCATTAAGGCTGACAATGAGCCAAAGATCAGGGCTTTTGATCTGCATGTACAGGAATTTATACAGGAATTGCCTTTTTGCTAGGAATCAAATTGAAATTGACACAGACATATTTATACTTTTTAAAATCAACTATGGAGAAACATGCAGGACAATTTGCATATATGCCTAATCAGAGGTAAAGCCAACATTTTCACAAATGAAAACTGGGACACAAGCGGCCAAGCAACATCAGAATCTGGTCAAGATGGCAAAAGCTATTGATGAAGAGAAGCTGCAGTGGTTTCCTTTTGCCTGAGCCTACTGGGAAGGGCAAGATCCTACCTCCTCTTTTCCTCTCCCCACTACTGAGACAATGGACCACAAACAGCTTTTACACTTTGAACTCAGTTTGCAGCAACTGAAGTAAGTTGGGGACAAAGAGGGCAAGTGAGAAGAGGCGAGAGAAAGCAGGAGGACAGAGGATTAAGTGGGACTGTCCCTGTCAGATTGGGACAGTTGGAGGTTACATCATTTTCCCATTGTAAATCACCCTTTTCTGCTTATCAGCCATTGAAGGAGCCACTGTGGCAAGCCTCATAGTTTCAGCTTAACAGTTGCTTTTTCACCATATTTTGATGTTAACTGTCTTGACGATATGGGGTGGGGGAGAGTAAAGACACTTACTGCATGAGACTTCAAGCAATAGATGCAGCCTGTTTTAATCATACCAGTGGAAAACATGCTCCCTCTATCTTGGATGTTGAACTGTAGCTGTCAGCATTCCTCACCATTAGCTATGCTGGCTCAGGCTGCTGGACATTGAAGTCTACCAATATCTGGAGGGCTGCATGATTCCCAACACTTTCCTAGATGAACATGACTCCAAGGATGCTGGGAAAGCAGATGCTGTATCTTAATTATGTATTTATTTTTTAATGTGGTGCTTTGCTCCCAGCATGGCACCCCAGGCGGCTCACAAGAAGGCTGAAGGGAGCTAAGCTAAAACTCTAATAACAGAAAGTTAATATACTATTAAACAAGTTACCCTATTAAGACACCATTTAACATCATTTAAAAGCATGATAATAAAGTTAAAAATACAGCAAACAGAATCCATTAAAGGATTCCCTCCACTAATTATTAAATGGTTATTTGAATAAAAAGGTCTTTGCTTGAAAGAAAAGAGAGCAGAGGTGGGGCCAGCCTACTCTTCGGTGGAAGGGAATTCCACAGCATAGGGAAGGCCTTTTTCCATGTTCTTGCCATATGGGTCTGAGATGGCAGTAGGATGGAGAGAAAGCCTTCCCCCAAGGATGTTAAAATTTGAGTACAATCATACATGGAGAAACGGTCTTTCAGATAGTTTGGATCTAATCCCCAGCACCTTGAATTGTGCCCAGAAACAAACTGGTAGTCAGCAAAGCTGTTTCAACAAGGGAGTTTTGTGTTCTGTGTAACCAGCCCCAGTAAGCATTCTGGCCCCAGCATTTTGGATGCTGGAAAGAAAGGGAGACATGATATTCATCCCTGGATATTATTTGTTATATGAGATGGGCCTACTAAATACCCACTCTTTACACCTTTAAACTTCTAAGGATTTCCAAATCCACAAACTTTCTTGGTTGATCTAAATTAAAGCATATGTGCTTAATATCAAAGACAGTGGAAACGTATTAGGTGCAAGTCTGAATCTGCATCCAGCTCTGACTGATAGCAACCAATTAAACACAATTATAAGTGCTCAAACTTTTCCCTTTATCTTGCTCATTTCTCCAAATCCAAAGCTCAACAGTTTAAAATAGTAAATATCTCAGAATATGGCTTTGGTACATTTTCAGCTTTCTGAGTTGTTGTTTCAGCATTTTCATAGACTTTACTCCAATACAGGCTTGCCTGGGAGTAAATCCCATTGAAAAACCAATCATGCTGGCATAGCCTCCAACTGTCCCAATCTGACAAGGAGAGTCTCACATCAATTGCTTTTAAAATTTCCCTGTTTCTTTCTCCTCGTCTCAATTTCCCTCCTTGTCCTCAGCTTAACTGAGTTGCTGCAGACTGAGTTCAAAGTGTAAAAGTTGTTTGCATTCCATTATCTATTCTAAACAGAAGTAAGAGAAGAGGAAGAGGTAGGATCTTGCCCTTGCACAAACTAGGAAAGACTGTAGCAGTTTCTATTTGCCTGAACTCACTGGGAAGGGCAAGATTTCATCCTTCCTCTCCTCTGCTTGCTGCTGAGTTAATTGAGTGCACATTTCTTTTGTATTTTGAACTTACGTTTGCAGCAACTGAAGTAAGCTGAAGACAAAGGGGGGAAATGGGAAGAGGAGAGAGAAACTGGGATATTTTAAAAGAAGCTGAAAAGTTGGAATAATTAGGACTGTCTCTGAAAAATCAGGCCATTAGGATGGTATGCAAACTTGATGCAGCAGTGAAGTCTAGGAATACAGGAAACTGATGCAGCATAACTAGCTCTGTCTGGTGACTCAGAGGAATACCTGGAAAGTTGATAGGAAATAGTCACGAAAGCAACACTGCTGCCTCCCTGAATCAGCTACCAGAAACAGTTACCCCACTCTATGTAATGACATGGCCAAACATGATACAATCCCAAAACACACACACACCATGGGAGGAATAATGTTGGTATCATCTGTGGATATAAATTTTCTTATGCATTCAATTGTAATGCTTTGTCCTTTGTGCAGCAATTGTATTCACTTCACAGTTGTGCAAACAGTGCAGCCAGCATAACCTCTGCGCAAGCAGTTCTGTGATCTTAACCAGTGAGTAACTATTAGCCAATGCCTTTAATATATCACTTGATTTGCTGAAACTATAGAGATTGTCTGAACTGTTACTTCATCACCATTTGATTGCCACAACACAGCTGGACAATAAGCAAGCACATAGGTAAATCGGTTGTGCAAAGTCAGGATTCACAATAAAAGCGGAGTAGCACAGCTACTTTGTAAGTTTGTGGGCATACATACACGCTACTCAGTTGCACTGTAGGATCTTGTATGCAGTCTATGCCCTTTGGGATCATCTTCCCTGGATTATTATCATAAGAAGCAAAACTTCCAGATTCCTCAGACTCTTTATTGCCTCTGTTAGTTCATGCCCCCTCCTTCGAACCAGAACTGCATTTTGGCATCTGAGGTCTTAAAAGTCCTCTAATAAAACTGTACCATATCATATCATGGTACCGCATTCCATTCCATCTGCCGTCCTGCACAAGACTTGTCCACCCCTGCTATACATTCTTATCTGAAAGTAAAGCCCACTGAACACAAATAGGGCTAAATTATGACTAGACGGGTATAGCTTTGCATTGTTAAATGTATTTTATTGATTGATTGATCAGTTCTAAAAAAATATTATCATGCCCTGGGAGCATCTCTGCTTAGCCCAAAAAAAATTTAAAAGGAACAATTATTGTGATGATTCATGGCTTAGTTATGTTGAATGTTTCTGCATTTTCACTTAGTAGTTGTCTTAAAATCTGGTGATTTGTATTTTAAGCATGAGTAACCAGTTCTTTGTTGCTGCTGTGTGCATTTCTGATCTATGGTGAACCTATCACGAGTTTTTCTTGGCAAGATTTGTTCAGAGGGGAGTTGTCTTTGCCTGCCTCTGAGGATGAAAGACTGTGATTTGCCCACCATCACCCAGTAAGTTTCCATGGTCAAATGGGGCTTCGAACTCTGGTCTCCGGTCATAGTCCAATGCCCACTACACTATGCTCACTCTCAACCAGTTCTTTAGCATGCCTTAAAGCATCCTCCTAAAGAATTTTTTCTTGATGTACAGAATATAGAAGCTATCCAAGAAAAAGAGAAGGAGGCATGTCAAACATTCCTAGGATCAGAGCTGGGAAAGATAAAAGAAAAAGAAAAATCGAAACTCGCCAAGTCTGCCACGATGGATAAAAGATTCTGGGAGCTGTAGTGCAAAACTGACTTCCCCAAGTGCTGCCTAGAGTGTAATACTGAATTTTCCCTTTATCTCCTCCTGTAATGAAACACCTCACTATTCTTTCCTGTTATAACCTGCAGTACAGCGCTTACTGCAAAAGGAGACTTTGTGAAACTTCTGTAGGTCTGTTTTCAAACACATTATGAAGGTACCTTAAGAATGCAGGGAGCTGCGTTTTACTGACTCAGGCAGACCACTGGTCCCTTAAGCTCAATCCCAAATATGATTGTGTCAATTGTAGAAATAACTTCAGCTGTTCAATTCAGCATTTATTTCCCTTGAAAGGTTCTAATAATAGCAAGCATTGTGTTACATGATTCATGTGGCCTTCCTAGGCAATTGCTACTAAATGAGTGAAATTACTAGCAGATTTCAAAAGGATGTACCTTCATTCCCACCCGCATGTGCTACCTAGATACTACTGCCTTTGAATGTACCTTGTCCTGTCCCCATCTCTGTGCTCTTTTCTATTTTGACCTTGTGTTTCTTGCAATATAATTTACACATCCTTACAGCATTCAAACCCTTTTAAAACAAACTTCTTCTTAATCTTAATCTTAATTTCTTAATCTGAGCTCCAGTTTAGCAGCTTTTGACTCTGAAATATATGATAATAATTAAATGATAGCTCCTATGAGTATGCCATGAATGCATTTCCTTGAGCACTGAGTAATTGTATACAAACATACCTTTATAGGGGTTGGACACATATAACACAGTGTTATCAAGATTAGACTAATTTATGTCCCACTGATAAGTTAGTTATAACTGTCTTAAATCCCTGATTTCAATCAGTCTACTCTATAGCAGAATCATTCATATCTTCATATACACAGGTAGATAGATGGACAGGATGTGAAAACTTTAATTTCAGTTAGCTGAAAGATAAAATGTGTATGTATGTTCAGACAGACACTTGCTGGAGCAAAGACTATCTTTATACAAATAATTTCAGTGTGACAGATCTCACAGTGATCTTCCATAAAAAACTAACACACCAAAAAGAAAAGTACTCACACAGCCTCGCTCTTATTATGTGGACACAGAGAGGTTGTTTGTCTGCTGTTTTACATGGGGTCACATACAGGTAACAATCCTGGGAAGATGGATTTACTATTAAAACAGTTAAATTGAGTAGTCCATTTCTCCAAGAATCAATAGCATCTTAGGAGTGCCTTCTTGTTTGCCTTCATTCTCTTTGCATTAAATAGCTGGCTGATGCAAATAGCTGGAACTGCCATGAGAAGAGAAGTTACAACTGCTTGAATTCATCCTCCCATATAGCAGTTAACAGTACAGAGCCTCCCATAGGAAAAGGTGATAGTTACTTAGCAACATACCACTAGGTATTTGAAAATAATTCACATAGGTAGAAGAAAAGCTTACAGAGTACTCCTATATATGTTTGAGGAAAAGTAAGCCCAACTGACTTGAATGGGACTTATACCTGAAATGTGTATAGGATTATGGCCTTAGTTTCTGCCACAATTCAGCCCCACTATCTGATGTTAGTGCCAGGTTTAAATTCTGGAATATATCAAGATAGTCAAAGAAAGCATTAAAAAAAACCACCAAGGGAAACACATACAGTGCTAAGGATTCCCCAACAGTCTGTGACTGGGAATGATGGGACCAGTTTCTGGGACTGATGGCAAAGGCCACACTACAAGCTAGGTACACATTTGGACAAATGGAACAATTCGTCATGTGTGCACCATGAGGATGGAAAGATGAAGGAGAGAGATGTGAGAGTGTCTCCATCACACAATACCAAAAGTTCATGGTCTATGTGTTCATGGCAGCAAAAGCTAGCAGAACTGTGTTACCTCCAGCATATTGTTCTAAAAAAAGGAAAATGTTTTTTTGAGGGTTCAGCATAAAGATGTACAAAGTGATGCACCATACAGAGCAAGTAACTGGAGAGAAATTATTCACTAATGGAATGGTGTTATACAGTGCAAGTGGCTGGCAGCAGGAACAACAGAGATAGATGTATTGCTTTCTGTAGACTGGCAGTGCAAAAACATCTTTCCAGATGTGTCACTTTGGCCTATTTCTTTGTGAAATGGTTAATTTACATCTCCTGTACCACCAGACTGAGGGTGGACACCCTCATGACCAAGTGCCCCTCCATCCTTATAAAATATAGTCCATGCACATGAAAGAAAAAAAAGCCTAGAAGCCAGGAAGAATAGTTCTAAGCAAACTTGGTCTGAACTGGCTGTGACTGTACAATGGAGACAGATAAGCATAGGCATATAATATACTACAGATGTGGCCCAGACTTCTGGATTTGGAGTTTGCCACCTTGCTTCCTATTCTTATTTTTCTATCTAAAGAAAGTTTAAGTATTATTTGAAAAGGAAAAAAACATGCATACATGTATACCCAACATTATCTTGCAATAATGAAAGGGTCTGAATATAGTTCTAGGGATCCAGGAGCCATGTGTGATCAGAAAGAAGAAACCTCTGTCCAAGACAAGTGATGATGACTGGAAATGAGGTGGGGCTGTTCTCCCATCAGTACATATTATCTGGAAGACATTACTCGTCTAACCTCCGATGTTTCTCTGAATCTCCAGGGGATTTGGAATATCTAGGTTCTTAACTATTTAACTGGATAACGCAGCTATCAGCCCTTTCCAGAGCAGATTTCAGCTTGTGCCACATTTACATGAACACACCACTTTTGAAATAATACTGATCTGGTTGGTGGGGAATCTCCCACAGCAGAGTTCCCTTCAGATTCAGAATGAATCCCATTGTTGGAGATGGGATGGGCGGATTTTTTTTAATCCTCCTTCCTTTCCAGCACCATCTCCTCCATTATTCTGCTCCAGTCTTCCAAAGCAGATTTTCAAGGGACATGTGGAACCACAGAGCAGAATTGGTCAAGATCAATCCCCCACACACACACTCTTCAGCTAGTAGATAAGTTCCCCTGAATCAAAAAACGTATTTAGTGTTTTTTGCTAGATCCAGCCAATGAATGTTCTATACAGTGTCAGGAATACAATAGGATACTGTAAGTATTTATATTGTTTAACACAGTTTTGCAATACAAAGAAATTTGTGTTGTCTTATTTAGTTGAGTCAATGCCTTTCCTATTTCTTTGAGTTTGCTCTTGTTCCTTCTCTATTCTTACTTCACTATTCTATGCAAGTGACACAAAGCCACTCTTTATAACACACATAAAAATACAAAATATAATGGACAAGATCTCTCTCTCTCTCTGCCTGTCTCTCTCATACTCTCTCTCTCTCTCATTCACACACACACATGCAGTGCTATTGGCTGTGGTGCAGCTGGAAATTCCAGCCATGCAATCTATCTAGACCAGGAATATCTCCAGCAAAAGCAAGAACCACCTCTAAGTCAAAAGATCATGTAAATCTGGAGTGGTGAGCTTTGGGTCCCTCCTGATGTGGGATTGTACATGCTTAGAAATCCACAGGGAAAAAAATGAGGCTCCATGTTTATTCAGTCCAAGGCTAGTCCCTTCTCTTTGTCATAAGTTCTTTTATTGTCTCTCAAACAGCCTGGTGAGCCTGAAAGATGGCTGACATCTATTGCTTTCTCCTTGTCTTCTCTAAAACAACATCCATTTCCAACGGACAAATATCTTGCTTTCTGGAGTCTTTACATTTCTCCTGGCCTCTGAGCCTTCCTTGAGCATTTCCACAGCCTTCATAGAACGTGGTGACCAAAACCAAACGCCACACTCCAGCTGAGGCCTAGCCACTGCCAAGTGAAGCAGTACTGTTCATTCTCAAATCCACCCCTCAAGGGACATTTCTAGGGATCTGGCACTAATTTCAAAAGTTCGCATGGGACTGATGGGAGGGAAAAAAATCAACTGATTTAAAAAACAAAAATGAAACAAGTGGATGTTTGGAAGAGAGTCCAGTCACTTAACTTTCCCCAGCTCAACAAATCATCAAAGATTCTGGCACTGTAACTGTGATTTTATGGTTAGATCACCTGATGTCAGGGCAGCTTCAGCCAACAGAAACAGAATACAGTCCCCTAGCACCGTGGCCACTTGGCCATCTAACCTTGCAGTCCCAATTCAAGAGTGCAATGTGCCAAAGAATAAATAAGCAATGGGTTCTAGCCAATGTCCCCTCCTCCCCGCCCCCACCTCCAGTACGTCTGCCCCAGAGGATGCCCTGGCCCTCTGATACAGACTTTGGAGACATACATGAAGCTTCAAGGAAGAGGCATTATCCCTCTTCCTCCACCCCCAGTGTCTGTTGCATTGGCAGATGGGCACTGGTAGAGTCCCCCCATGCAGCACAACTCAGACAGAAAAGAGAAAGATGCTTTGAAAAACTGTTAGCTACCCCTATAACTTAAACTATTTCAATCATATCTACAACTCTTGCTAATACGGGGAAGAAAGTAGGATGATGTGGATTTTTTAAATGCAGAACAGCAGTAAGGCATAAATGTGTGTTGTGTGCCTACCACCAGCGCCCCAAAGAATGTATGATGGGCAAGATATCTAATTACAGATCTAGAGGCATGTTAAGTCAAATCTTCGCCTGAGAAAGCTAAGCAAATAGATCTTGCCAATGTGTCCTAGGACTGATAAACCAAAGAGCATGGGATAGAGGAGGGAATGATGAATTCACATGTTCATATATTGGGCCCTGCAGCAAGAAAATTGACTTGTAGGGCTCACCTCTAAACTCCTGTGTCTTTCTTTGCACTGCAAGAATGCATGTCTAACATTCATTAATTCATACTTTTCTCCTTACCCCTTATATCATACCAAAAAGTTCAAGGTGAAATACACAGATCTCTTCTTCCCCAGCACACTCACATACCCCTCACAACAATTCTGCAGAGTGCATGTGAAACCCAGATTTCTACAGTCTTAGTCTAAGAAACTGTGCCCTACCTTCCCCATCTGGGTCTCTCACATTACACCACTATAGCACTGTAATTCTATGGTTGTGTCCTGTGGAATCCTGGGGTTTGTAGTTTGGTCAGAGGCACCAGGGGAGCTGTTTGACTAAGGATTCTAAAAGCCTCTCCTTCTGACTGCCAATCCAAGGATTCTATATGATAGGGAGCCATGGCAGTTAAACTGGAATCATAGCACTATAACTGTGTGTGTAAAAGAGACTCCAGTTCCCCAGTGCTGGTTGGCAACAGCCATCACGCCAAGTGAAAATAAACCTGCTGGCTGCAGGTAGTGGGAACTGCAGACAAACAGATCTAGAGAGCATTAGGTTGGAGAACCTCACGCTGGGTCTCAGCTGTTTCATCCAAACCCCATATTCACGACTTTCACTTTTACACCTTTCTTAAAACCTTCCACACTTTTCCAAAGTATGAATGAGTGAAATCCAAAGATTCTAATTCCTGAACTCATTCATTATAAATGACCATGAAACCATTCAGAAAATCATTTCAGACAATGCTGCTGTCATCGCAGCTGGCACCATCATCTAATAGCTGCCAGGCGTTGTCTTCATGCCCTGGCTTTTGTGTGCTTCCTGGAAACAGTGGCTGGCCATTGTTAGTAAGGGGATGCTGGACAAGACTGGGGCTCGGTATGCCCTGGGGCAGGAATAGGGAAACACAAGCCTTAAACTGAGTCAGACTATTGGTCTCCCTGACCTAAGTATTTTCAACTCTGACTTCTAAAGAGTTTTTCCCACTCTTGCTTGAAGAACCCTGGCAGTCTTCTACCCAAGTATTAACCAGGCCAACCTCTACTTAGCTTGCAAAATGAAATGAAATCAGGTGTGTTTGGATTGGTATGGGGAGCAAGGGGGGCTCTGTCCTATTTTTTTACAAGCAGAAATAACTGAATCTAACCTAACCATGAGCCAGTGTGGCATAGTGGTTTGAGTGCTAGATGGGACCCTAGGAGACCAGGGTCAAAACCCCAGCTCAGCCATGGAAATCTACTGGGTGACCCTGGGCAAGTCACACTCTCTCAACAGCCTACTTGCTGTATTATATACGGCCCAATATAAAACAAAACTAAGTTTCTCCATTGCTGTTTTTAAAACTCTAGATGGCAATCACTGGGTCCAATCCACTGAGTTCGTATTCATTTTCCATTAATTTCAAAGCAGCCTGCGCAGAGGGAAAAAATCCCCAGCGGATTCAACTCACTGTAATTTGTTCATGTTAGAGATTTAGTCAATATAGGGACGGTGACCTATGAGTTAAAACTGAAAAAATCCTGGCCATGATAAACATTGGATTGAATGACTGATGCCAAAACTCTAACTTGCTGGAAAATTAAGTTTAGCTTCCAGCCAATAAACCACCACGTAACATGCAATCTGTGGGCTAGAATTCTCCACGTTATTATTATTTACCTTTCCTATCCTGATCATTATAGTCTTGGTGGGAACAGACTCTGAGAACTGAATCCATTCAGTGGATTCACAGATCTTTTGTGCCAATACAGCACACATGCCTTTAAAGCAAAAACAACAATTTCTGTTACCCTAAATAAACAGTAAGCCTAAAGGATGCTTAAAATTAATGTCAGGTCACCAAAGGCTAACCCCTACCCAAACCAATCATTAAAATCAACATCCTCTAATCCTCCCCTCTCCCTCCATTCAAGCTCCAAACATTGTAATCCAGTCTGAATCCATCCAGACAGCACTGTGTAAAGTGGCCAACAAAAACTTACAGAGTTTGCACCTTTTCATCTTCCTATTAAGACTGTGTGCATGGACTTGAGGGCCCCTGGATGTGACTCATCAAATGTTTGGGCTTTGGAAGTGAGACCTGTAACCGTGGGTATCCTGTTAAAAGATCTGCCAGCAAATGAGGGGAAAGGGAACAAAACTATCTCTCACGTATCAGTGATCTAATTTATTGATGGCCTCAAGAATGCAGAGCAATTCATAGCAGGTTTATTTCCCCCTTTGGCTTCATTCCTCAAACTTCTTTCTATCATCAAACTAAGCCTGATAGTATAGTCCTATTCTAACTGGCTTGGGACCACTGATGCCTCATGGGCCCAGCAGGAAGAGAATCTCTCCCCCATTTCAGGCCTTCCCCTCTCCTTTGAACCACAGGTCACTCCTGAATGCAATGGCACTCACTTCTGGGTTTGCACGTGTAGAATTATACTGCAAGTCTGTAACAATGCAACAGTGACCCAGAAGCAAGTTTAACTGAGGGTAGAGGGTTTTCCTCCCAGAATAGTGGGGACAAGATTGTAGCCTGAAATCAAACTGAATCCAAATTCTGCCCCTGGTATGCCCTCAGCTATCTCTTTCTATTCCTCCCTCTGCCCCCACACTTTCGAAGTTTATATTGTAAGTTCCTCAAGGCAGAGACCTTCTTGTTGTTGCACTGTAAAACTTCACACCCACTCATGATGACAGATGACTAAGAAGTCCCATCATCCCCAGTCCGCATGGTTAAATGGGGGGCTGGGAGTGGGTCTGAGGAGCACCAACGTTAGGAAGGGGAGAAAGCAGAGAAATGAGAAAAGAAGAGAAAAGAGGAGGGGGCACAGATAGTCCTGCCTGCTTCTCTTCCCTGCAGAGCAAATCCTGCTGTCAGATCTCCTGACTACAAAATGTTGCATAATCAGCACTAAAATAAAGTATGGTTCTAATAGTAGAAAAGTACAGAAAGTATTCTCTCTCTCTCAACTTCTTCTTCTTCATTATTTTATTGCTTTGGAAAGCCGGAGAGCTCCAACTGTATAAAGGCCAATACCGTCCCAAGTTTTTGAAGGCTGCTGCTGAAGTAAGAGATCAGATTTTAGCAAGTGCTTTACAGGCATCCAGCCAAAACGTTTTCTGATTCACTAAAAGCAACCCGGGGATGGGAGAAGGACTGGGGGAGGTTCGGAGCGCCGGGAAGGGAGGGTGATAAAGGTGAGGATGGGGAAGGCGAAGATGGGGGGGTGGAAGGATGACGGTCGACTCACTCCGGTGACCGCACAAATCCAAAAGAAAAAGTAAAAAAAGAAAGACATTAAAACGGGGCTTCTCCGTCTCTCTCTCTCCTTCTCCTTTCTCTGCCAAGGGTGCCCGTTCGCTGCGAGCAAACGCCTTTTCCTTCCAACCGCAAAGTAATTTACAGCTGAAGAGTCGAAGTGCGCTCGCTCGCTTTCTCCCTCTCCTCTCCCTCCCCCCCTCCTTTTCTGAGTCCCCGCTCCGTGTTGTTTTTTCCTACTGGATATTTTCAAGGGAGGGGGAAAGGGCTCTATGGCACAGGCTTTGGGAGTCTGGCTTGCGGCGCGGCTCCGATTTCAGAGGCTTTAATCCGTTTGTACAGGATCCGTTCCTGCCCAACGTGCAAGAACCGCAACAGAAACCCTGGCAAACAGGTGCATTCCGGGAGGAGAGCCGCTGCCGCCGGTGCTGCTGGGCGACCAGGAGGAGGAGCGGCGACCTTGGGAGGAAGGTGAGGCCGCCGCGCCGCCTGGAAAAGAGTGCAGGCGGCGGCCGGAGGCTGGCAGACTGGCCGTTTCCGCACTAGACTGTTATAGCGCGATTATTCTACGTTCAACATCCTATGGAATCCTGGGGTTTGCAGTTTAGGGAGGGGCCTTTGAGGAGAGGAGGAAGCGGAGGCCTTTGAGGCCCCTGTCTAAACTGCAAACCCCAGGATTCCACAGGATGTTGAAAGTGGAATAATCGCGCTATAACAGTCTAGTGCGGAAACGGCCAGAGCTCTCGCCCCTGCCGCCCTGCGTCTCCTTACAATGCCGGTGGGACGTGTGCCCAAAGCAACAAACAACGAGGCGAGGCTGGCGAAGGCGAGAGGCGAGCGCAGGCACATACACCCTCACACACACGCACACGAAAAACAGAGGACTCCAACATCTCAGCACCTGCTCTGCCAACTCTGAAACTATCCAAGCTCGCGGGCGGGTCCGCCTCTCCGGACGCACGTGGGGCCTCGAACACCAGTTCCAAGGAGGCCTAGGAACACCCCAGGCTTTTCCCCCACTCTCTCGAACACGCGCTCCCACCCAGCTCCCGCCTCTTCCCTTTTTAACTTACAAAAAAAAAAAAAATCCAGTCGTGGAAAATAATGTGATCAGCTCCACCCAAGGCCACGCCACTCCTTTCAACGCTTCCCCTTATCTACCAGAGGGGGACACTCCCCCACCCCTGAACTCCGAAGTGGCAAAGTTTTAAACACCCCCCTCCCATTTGATTCCCACCACCCACCCAAGGGAGAGAGATGCGTTTCTTCCGAAGAGTGGGGGAAGGAAGGGCATCTTGCCCCTTCCCTTCCCAACACACACACACTTAAGGAAGGTGTTCTGGCTTATTCAGAGCCATGCGCTCGCTCGCTCGCTCGCTCGCTCGCTCCCTCCGTTTAAAGTCCCTCGGAAAGAGACCAGCGGGCGCGCCAGAAGGAGCGAGAGCGCACTCCGCCCGGCGAGCCCGCGACCGTCCGCTGCAAGTGCATCCATCAACATTTCGCCGCGCGCCGAAGCCAACTTCTCCCTCTCACATCATTAGCCAGTCTAAGGCACTCCGCAGAATTGCAAACCCCCCTTACAGCCACCCACCCAGCCCCCTTTTAAAGGGGGTGGACGGCTGGCATCCAAGCCGCAGCCAGCAGCAGCTGCTGGGGGAAAGGGATCGAGAAGGAAATCCGGGAAGATCCCTTTCTTCTTCTTCCTGGGCAAAGGAACCCGCACCACCGCCCCCTCCAAGGAAAAAAAGTTAAGCGAGCGGGGATCGCCGCTGCTCGGCTCTCTCCCAAACCAGGCACTTCGGGATCGGGGCGGGGGGAGCGTCGAGAAAGCCCCGAAGGGGGAGTCACCCCCTATTGAAGGTGCCAGAGAGGTCAAGCCCGTTCTTCCCGGGCGGAGGGGGGCGCAGGGGATGGGGCGGGGAGGCCGAAAGTCCCTTACCTGTACCTGGAGGCAGAGCAGCAGGAAGTGTAAACACCTGGGAGGGAGGGGGAAACGACAAGGAGAGAGAGAGAAAAGAGAGATCAGAAGGAGATCAGAAGTTCATCGAGGCCATCAAAGCCCGGCGTCGCGGCTTTGTTTATAAACAGTCCCGTTACGCGAGAGCCGGTGGCCAGCGAGGAAGGCTTGCCCGCTCGCCCTTCCTGGTTTTCTTTTTCTTGCGCGAGAAGGCAAAACATCCCGGGTGGAGGGCAGAGGGACCCTCCCCAAGCTACCCAAACAACCCTGACACTTTGAAAAACAAAGCCCCCCGCCGGCCCGCCGGCCCCCAGCCCCGGGCGCGTGGGAGCGAGCGTCGGACTGTCATCCTCCTTACAGGCAAGTGCAGGCGGAGAGCAGGGAGTGATGCATCGCGGAGGAGGCGCGGCGGCGGCGGCGGCGGCGGCGAAGAAGCAGAAGCAGAAGAGGGAGGGAGGGGGGCGGTCAAGTGGCTCCAAGTGAACGGAGTCAGTTCCCCGAGCGCAGCCTGGCCATGACGGGGAGGAGGAAGAGGAGGAAGAGGAGACAGGTCCGGTGCGGCCAAGCCCGGGCGCCGCTGCCGCTTTCCAGCGATCCCGCTTCGCGCTGAGCCGCAGCAAGGCGGAGAAGTTGAGCGATGCCTGCCTGCTTTGCCTCCTCCGAGTGACTCCCTTAGACATCAGCTCGCCTCTTCCCCCCACGTCTCTCCTCCGCCTCCTCCGCCTCCTCCTCCTGCCGCGCGGTGGATGTGCGTGCCTGCGTCTGTGTGTGTGCGTGTGTGCGCGTGCCTATCTGTCTGTCTGTCTGTCTCTCCCTCTCAACCTTGGGAGAGAAGAAGACGGTGCTGCTGCTGCTGCTGGATGGTCAGAAACTTCCGATCGTCAGCAAACAACAGCCCCCTCCCCGCGCGAGCCCTCGCACGCGCTCCTCTCCTCGCCCCCCTCCCCCCACCTCACCCTCCTCCTTTCCTCCCCCCCCCCCGCTCTCTTCTTCCTCCCCTTCGAGCTTGTCCTCTCCTTGGCTCCAGCCTGGATCCGGCTGCCCGGAGGAGCCGCGGCGGCGCTACAGCGGCCGGGCGAAGGTTTGGCTGGGAGGTTTCCAGGGGGACTCTTGGGCTCCCGGTTATATTTTCTCTCTTCCCTTCTTTCTTCCTCTGTCTTTCTCTCCTCTGCCCGCCCGCTCGCTTGATGGGTCCGAAGGGCTTAGGGCTGGGGCAGAGCTACCGGCCGAGGGCTGGCGGTCCCCCGCTCCTTCCTCGCGCCGGGCGGGCAGGTTCCCGGCGAGGTCACCGGCGGGCGGGCGGGCGGGCGGGCCGGGCTAGGCTAGCGGCTGCTTGGCCAAGGGCAACCCGAAGGGGGCAAGGAGCCTGGCCCGGCGTCGCCTCGGCCCCTTCGTCCGTCCTCCCTCCCTCCCTCCCTCTCGCTCTCTCCTCCTCGCCTTCCCCTCTCGACACCCTTCCCCGCGAGCGAGGGGGAACGAGGCGCATCCTAGGCCACCGGAGGGAGGGCGGGCGCGGGAGAGGCCGGGAGGGAGGCGCCGGCGGCTCTGCACTTGCTGGAAGCGAAGGACAATCGCGAAGCCAGCTGGCCGGCCCGCCGCCTCCCTTCGCAGTCCCGCCGCGGCTGCGGAGCCTCCACCTGGGCAGCCAGCGACCGCAGCGAGCCGGCGGGGACAGAGCGAGCCGAGCCGCCGGCCGGATCGGAAAAGGAGGCACCTGATCGAGGCTGAACAGAGCAGGGAAGGAACCAAGGAGAGGAAGAGAAGGAGAGAGAGCACGCCCTTTCAAGGGCTCCCAGGCGGGATAGCGAAGAGGAGCCTCCACGCTCAAGGGCAGCCTATCCGTTTCCCACCAAATACCCGAGGGACACTGCAGGAGAGGGCCCTCCCCTCCAGAGCCTGCTTGGGGGCTTCCCCACGAGGCCGTGGCTGACCGCTGTCTGGAACATGAAGTCCCCTCTGAGCACAACACCGTCCTTTCACAGGGCGCAGTCATAGTGCTATGGGATGCCCCTTGCACTGCCATGGTCTCGTCCAGAGGAATTCTGGGAGCTGCAGTTTAGAAAATGGCATTGCCAAGCAGGCCTCTCAGTGCCTGCGACCAAACCCCAGGATAGAACCACAACAGTGAAAGTGGAATCCCAGAGCTATACTTGAATAGTGTCAAAAGAACTCCGGTTTCCTCTCCAGACTGAACCCGGCACCCTCCAGGTATTTGATGCCACAGCTCCCATAATCCCCAAGCATTTGCCATGCTGGCTAGGCAGAGACAGACACTGTCATCCAAAGCAGTGAGAGGGGCATGAGGTTGCCAGCTTTACTACCCTTAGGATCAGTCCCAGTGCCCCTCCTCATACCAGTTGCTCAATGAGGGTGGAAAGAACTGTTTGTCTTCAGCTTGGCAGGGCCAGGGGAGGCTTTCCTGACCCTGTTAGGAAACTGGATGGCCCAACCTCCTGATAACTGTCAATGTTTGTTCTTAATTGCCTTGAAATTGGCTTCAACAGAGCAACCCAATAAATGAGAGACCACCAAGAGACCTGATCATTAACTGCCCTAGCTTAGATCTTGCAAACTCAATACCATGGCTTTCTTGAATCCATCTGTAATGCGGTCTTCCTCTTTTCCTACTGCCTTCCCTTTTACCAAGAGTTACCGTCTTTTCTGATGAGTTATGCTGTTGCATGATATGTTCGAAATACAGTAGCCTCAGTTTGGTCATTTTGAATACTAGGGAGAGTTCAGGCTTCATTTGCTCTTAGACTGGATGTAATATTGGGGGGGGGATCTCTTTAGATGGGGTTGTTTATTTCTCCAAAAAGGTAAACCAAACCTGCTGCGTTGGGGAAGACCCACTAAATGGAGTCCTGGACTTCTGCTTGAGAGCACTAGTTTAACAAGGTCCCTCTTATTTTTTTTCCCCACCTTCACCCACTGCCTTGCTTCTCCCCCCCCCCAAAAAAACACACATATGCAAAAGAGGTGAACTAACAGCAACAGAAGTTCAAGGGCAAAGGAAGAATGATCGCCTAGGAGGCCATGACAGTCGGAAAGGGCCTCTGGCTTATGTGTGTTGCAGCTAAAACCAAACTGCCCTCACCTGATGAAAAGAAGGGAGGCATTGAAAAAGAAACCAAGCCATCTTTGAGTTCCAAAGCTGCTTCTTAGAGCAGAGTTAGGATGTGGATCTTTACATGCTCAGGATGTGGTTGCAGGGAGGACCTGAGCACCAGGGACAGGCTATAGCCATTCCCATAACCAGCAGTCCTTCTTCTGCATCCACACTGTGCAACCATTAGGGAGCTTTGACTGTTGACCCATCTGCAGTCCACAAGTCTTAGGACTCGTCATGAAGCAACACAGCTTGGCTGCTTTTTGACCAGCCCAAGACATTTGGATGCCTCAGGCAGAGCAACCAACCCCACCTGCCCACCTGGTTTAAGTTGCCTAATACCCAGAGCCAGCCGAGTTATTTTGGCACAGGAGGAAGGAAGCCTTAGTTTGCAAGTACCTCTCCTCATCTTCAGCCCAACAGTAACAAACTGGATCATAAAACATTTGCTTTCATTTGGGACACTCAAAATCTGCTGTCTGAAAAGGCTGGCTCATTCCACCAAATAGCAGGGCCAGAGATTGTTTATGTGGAGTCCAGAATCCCACCCCCCCGCCTTTCCCTTCCTCCCCCCAACCTGCCACATTCCATTCTACCAGGTGCTGTAGGTTACATTTCAGAGGAAGACAACAGCAAACCACTTCTGAGTATTCTTTGCCTAAGAAAACCCTATGAAATCCATGAGGTCACAGTTCTTTCCACCCTCATTGAGCAGCTGGTATGAGGAGGGGCACCGGGACTGATTCTAAGGGTAGTAAAGCTGGCAACCTCATGCCCCCTCACTGCTTTGGATGACAACAGGCAACTTGAAGGCAGGTGTGTGCGCACACACATGCACACCTATTCCCCCGCCCCCCCACACACACACACACACATACACTTCTTAGGCTCAACCACATTGCCCTGATTATTGTGACTTGCGGGTGTCTCTTTGGGCTTGCTTACATGGATTGAGTGGTGTAGCTCAGTGGCTGGTGTTTCAATACAGCAGTATTTCATCTTCCTCCAGAGCAAAACTCTCATCATCCTTGGCCATCACAGCTAGAGGATGGTATTTGTACTCCAGCACATCTAGAAAGTAGCAGGTTGACAAAAGAGTACATCTTAGGTTCAAATCCTTGCCTTGGATTTGTTGCTGTCTTCAAGGCTCTTGGGATGAGGATAGTAAAGAAATGGGCTTGTGAAGAGTGAGTGTTTTTGTATGTTTTTGATCTATGCTGGTTTTAATATTGCATAAGCTGCCCTGTGTCCCAATATTGGGCAAAAAGCATGATATAGATAAAGATGATTATGACAATGATGATGATGCACTTTTTGCACTGACGTGCTGTGAAAACAGATGAGTCCCCCTTAATAGTCTGTGAATTCTGATACACTGTAAGAGTAGATAAAGGTTATTTTCCGAGTCATTCCAATTTCAACCAGATTATTCTCATGTTAGATTTCTTCTTCTCTGAGGTCATAGAAAATAGCACAATGTGTGGGTGCAAGCACATGCACATATAGGAGTGCACACCTGTATAAGTGTGAAGGAAGAGTCTTTCCAGGTGTTTCCACATGTTGGTAATAAAAAAAAAGTCCTAAGCCTCTCTCACACTTTTGTTACCACATTTGCTAGTTGTTAATGCAGAGTAAGAAGGCAAAGGTAGATAAATACAGGGCATATTCACATGTTTATGTTTATATCCCAGACTGATTTGAGCTTCGCAAATGGAGAGATCCCATTTCATAGGACTCTCTGAGGCAAAGACAGAGGTGTACACATTCAAATTCACTCAAGGGGCCTTGCCTAAGTGAGTGATAGCATGCAGAGAAAACATCTGCCTGTGCTAAGCAGGAAAAAGAAAGAGCGCACAAAAGGGGCACAAGTTGGTTCCCATGTGAGGGCTATGCTTGAGCTTAGGATGCCATCTGGTACAACCTGGTGCCCTACAGGACTGCAGCTCTTTTGCCAGTGGTTGTATTGACCAGGGCTTATGAGAGTTGTGATCCAAAACATTGAGAGGACACCTGGCTTTATTGTCGTTGTGTCCCTTCAAGTCATCTCCAACTTTTGGTGACCCTAAGGTGAACTTATCACAGAGTTTTCTTGGCAAGTTTTTTTTTTCAGAGAGCTTTGCTTGTGCCTTCCTCTGAGGCTGAGAGAACATGACACCCAGTGGGTTTCCATGGCTGAGTGGGGATTCAAACCTTGGTGTCCAGAGTCATAGTCCAAATCTCTGCTGGCTCTTACCCCTTAGCATAACTGAGAAGACCTCTTAAGGTGGCTGCGACACTAGAACATTTCCAGCAACAGGCACATGCTCCTTTGGAGAGCTGGCTTTGTGTTGTGGTAGATTAGACTAGGCAGTATGGTTGGGCAGAGAGGAGCCCTCTCCCAGGCTAAAGCCAGCCACTTTCAGCCACTAAAGCAGCAGGCACCTCTGGGCATCCCCTCTAGTTTTTCCCAGCTAACATAGTAGATGCCAGAATCTCAGAGGCCCCAAGAAGCTTGTGTGAATGTGTATGCTTGTGTGCAATGCCTGCAACAGTATAGCCAGTTAGAGCCCTGGAACACAGGGGGACAGTATCATATTCTCCCAAGTACAAAATATTGCATTTTCAATGGGTAGTTAAAGTGCCTCCCCACAGTGAAATGCTACCATGAAAGAAAATCAGGTAAGGAATGGACTATGCATAGAAAAGGGAAGTATATATTGGACAGAAAAGAAATCTGGTCATGGGTGAAAAAACTATTACTGTGGTCAAAGGAAAGCTGTACATAACAAAGCCCCAGAATACACACTGTGCTGTAGATCCCATCTGTGTCTGAGCTGTTAACAACACAGGTAAGAAACTCCCATGAATGAATGACCTGGCATACACAAATATCCCTTACACACAGAAAACCAGCACATGAGGGAATCTAGCCCAGTTTTCTCCCTGCTGTGCTGGTTTTCTATGGGCAGGATACTTAATCATGTGATTTTTATTTGTAGTCTGAAGTGGTATAGGAGACCCAGGAGAACCAGGTCTGCCTTTCTATCTTTGTGAAAGACCAGGAAACAGATAGATAGGGAGGGGACAAAGGTGAGCATGTGGCATCAACATCAGGAAGTTGGTCCTCATTCACCTTTGAGAAACAGCAGAGCAAGACTTTTCTTTCCTTTGCCTTAAAAGGCCAATAGACACTTGAAGCTTCAATTCACCTTTTGCGGTCAGCCAAGGAGAACCGGCTTCCTGAAGTCTGACCCTGCATAGCATGAATTTACTTCACAGCTACCTAAAAACTATGAAGAGGAGACATACGGCACACTGAATATGGGAGAGTTTGGGATGCACCATCTCTGTGTGGCTTGGCATACCTACAATCTATCACTGACTTAAGTGGCTGATGGATGAGTTAAACAACATCAAGGCAGTCTAAGTACAACTTCCTTTCTAAAGGACCCAAAGAGACTTCCAGATAGAATTAAGGCTGAGACATTGAACAGAGAGGGCAGCACATACTGTGCATATATTTTAAAGTGTACTACTCTGCTTAACCCCATTCATCAAGCCTTATCCTGTTTTGGATACCCTCAATGTCTTTGACACTGCAGTGATAACTGTAAGCCAGTCTTTTTCTGTTGTAGCCTTGTGGCCATGGAATGATTTCTTGTTATAAAAACTCTTTTCACCCAGTATTTGGGAGTTCAAATTTGACTGGATGCTTTGCATTTTAATCCAGTTCTTCTATACTGCTATCTCAATTAGTATTAATCATTTCTGTCTTTCTTGTTTTTGCCTTTTTGGTTGATGAAAGGCTCTTTGAACAAATGTAGGAGAAGCAGCAACAAAATGCTTAAAATGCATACATACATATGTAAAATTCACACAGTGTTGGTTTTGCCAATCTGTTCTTTGTTATTATTGCTGCTTCTTCCAGATTGGGATATTATTTACATCTGAGCTCAAGGTTTTCCTTCTTCTCCCAATTCTTTTTCCCTTTTTTTTTTTTTAAATAAAGTTTAAGAAATAGAGGCATTTTCCCACATCGCAACTGTTCTCCACGGATTGCCAGGCTGAAAATGATTCCAAACACTTCGCTTGCCACCTAGTGGACCAATCCTGGCAGCACAGAGAACATTTCTAAGCAAAGGGCTTCCGGTGTTTGAGAAGGGGGAAGGGATTATATTACCCTTGTGTTCTTCCCAAGCCAGCAGCAGTCCAAGGAAATTTACACCAAGGGCAAAAGTTTTACCAAGTGTACTGCTTCATACTTCAAAACCTGAAAGGAAGCAGATTTACTTGTTTGTGCCTGCTACAATAGAGTAATAAGAAAATGGGGTGTTGGCGTTAATCATTTTGAGGTAAATTGTAATTCTAAAAACACTAATCAAATAAATAATTTGACAATTTTTTTGGAAAAAGTCTCTTTAAGAAAAGGGTTTACTTCATACTTACTAAACTGAAGCTGGTTCATCATGTGTCAATTTAGTGTAAGGGAGGGTCAGCAGGAAATTAGAAGATCAATCAAAAGAAAAATTGGCACTCATTCTAAAATGGTCAGCATAACTGATCTCTTCATGCATTAGAAGAACCCTGTTGGATCAGACCAAAAGACCTATTCAGTCCAATATTGTATTCACACCATGGCTCATGGAAAGAACACTGCCAGAATCTGAGGCCCTTTCCACACGTGGAGGGGGAAACGGGGGAAACCACACTGAAACGGAGCTTACCAGCAGCCGCCTAAGTCCGTCCTCAGACCTCGCTGTTCCGCAGTCCCAGGCATCCAAAATGGCGGTTCCAGCATCCAAAATGGCAGCTTCCGGTTGGTGGAGGCTCTCCACCAACCGGAGAAGCTTGCCAGCCAGAAGCCCACTTCCGGTAGATCTGCAGGCGCGCAGTGGTGCACGCCTGCAAATCTACACCAGAGCACAGGAACAGAGTGGCACAGAGTGGCGCGCTCCGTGCTTTTGAAAAACTTGTAAAAACAGGTTTTTCAAAAACATGCTGTGCGGCCACTTCGGGTTGCTCCAGAGCGGACTGAGGTGCGAAACTGCGACAAGTAATCCAACCCAGTCTGCTCCCATGGTCCAGACGACTTCTGTCAGAGGTCGCACCACACTGTACTACTTACCCCGTGTGGAAAGGGCCTGAGTGTAACTGTACCATCCATCTCACGCTCTGTAGGAATGGACACACAAAAGCATGCTGGAAGTGACATAAAGCCATGATCACTAGTAGCCATTGATGGTCCCATGCTCTGTGAGTCCACTTTGAAAGCCACCCAAGTTGACAGCCGTAACTACATTCATTAGGGCTTAAGGGCACAGGGCCTGTGCAAAAGTGGAAAAACCACAAATATCAAAATGTGTGTGTGTCTGTGGGAAGGAGCCAAGTCATGGCTGGAAGGTAGCACCCAAGGTCCAAACCAGGTCAAGGAAGAAGAGGGAAAGGGAAACATGGAGAATCTTTCTTACCTAGAACTCTTCTATTTGCTGAGTTAGCATGCCCTTGGAAACTTTGCCTGCCCCTTTTCTTTGGATGCCTAGACTGTATTTCTAAGTTACTGCAATGCTATAAATTTGGGAAGTGAAGAAATATTTAATTGGTGGGAATTCTTTTGGGGTCAATGTTTGGGGAGACACTAGGGTTTTTATGCTGACAATTCTAAAGGATACCTCTCTAAACTGCAAATCTCAGGATCCCATAGGATGTTGCCAGAAGAGTTAAAGTGAAATCATATCACTATAACTGTGTAGTGTGAAAAGGCTCCTCTTGTAATATAAGTCATAGCAGCCACACTACCATTTTATAAATATATAGTGGAGAAAATTCATGTTTGGATTAAAGGAGAGTCACAAATCTGGGAGAAAAACCCGATGTAGGTAATATTTAGGGTTAGATGGAGTCTAGTCTGACTCAATGTAAGTCAGCTTCCTAATCAGGCCAAAGTATGGAATGCGAGCTTTTGGTCACATTCACAAATACATCATAAATACAAATGCACACTCTAGAATTAAGTCATGTTTTAGGGAGTTAAAGATGGCAGTAACCAGCTGGATGTGGCTTGTAATTCTCATACTAGCAATATGGGTTATTTGGAAGGAAAACAACCATCATGTTTCAAGTGACATTAATATAACACTATTTAAAATGAGAGTATAGTCTGTAAACATAGAAATTATTGCTCATTCCTATAAAGCTAATTCATAACATACCAAATGCAAGAAACTCCTCCTGCATTCAGATTATCAGACCTTGAAAGGAACTCATTATAAATAGTGAGTTACTTGCAATCAGTTCATGTATGTACTATAACTTTAATTCAGTTTTTGTAATAACTAAAATATAACCAAGTCACATTATGATTGTAATATACTGAAGAATAACTTACTTTACAATATATCTATTTATAAACTTACATTTATAGTTAAAGGGTGTGTAACTGCTTAGGTAAGATTTGTACCACAGGTCACTAATGGACTATTTCCTTATTTTTTTAATAAGAAGCAAGATTAGTTATTTTTTTTAAAAAAAATTGCAGCTATAACAGAAACGAACTGTTTTGGCCTTAGTACAACAAAGGTAACTAATTCCTTTTTAAATTAACTTTCCAGGCTCGGAATATTCTAGTAATCAAAAGAAAGCAAGACACTTATTACTATATTTACAATGCAATCCTATACAAGTCTGCTCAGGAAGTAGACACGAATTCAAATTCTGGACAAAATGCCATCCAGTTTCATTCCTTGCTGTTATAAGATATAGGTAGTTTCTGCACTGAATGCTCTCCCCTTAAAGGAGATGGAAATGGATGCCACAATTCTTTTAGACAGTATGACTAAACTTGTGGTGGCGGTGGTGGCAATGGTGGTGTGGCATAAGCAGTGACGCAGCGACAGGGACAAAATGGCTCCAGATGCTGTTGCAGAGGGAATAGCATAGGACTCTCTCTGTGAAGAGATGAAAGTTTCCCGCTCACTTCCAAGCTGCTCAAGAGACAGCCAGGCAACCTAATCTGGTGATGGAGACAGCTTTCTTTTCCAGCTCTCTGCCACCATTGGACTTTGCTCCCAAAAGTGTTTTGTACTGCCATAATGGAGCATGACACTGGCCTACATCATCAAGAGGATTCAACCATGGAGTCCTTATCTTCCAAAAGACCCCATACCCTTGAACCCTTTCCCCTTGTCTCCATTCAACAAAAAAGGCTTCACCACTACGGACATGAAGTCTGTAACCAGGGCCAGCTCTATCATCAAGCAGACGGGAGAGCGCTTCAGTCAGCAGACTTTGAGTGTCATAAAAGGCAGAACATTGTTAGTTGTTTATTTTGTTACAATGTTAATTTTAACTGCCAGGGAAGAGAATAAAAGGGATTATCTGCTTCAGGTGCCAAAAAATAAGGTGTCTGGCTTTGGATACTATATATCATGAAACTGATAGACTTCTCTTAGCCCAACTATGCCTGTTACATGGTGCCCCTAAAAGGTTTGTTTTTGGTTTTTTAAATCAAGGACAAAGATTCCAGCCTTAGACAGATTTCAGCCTGTATCACTATCACAACATTCCCTGCTAATTTTCACCAACAGCATAACAAACCTCTTTCCTCTCCTTCATTCTCTTCTTGGACACCGGTCTTCTCTACATTTTCAGGAGAAAGAGAGGACAGTCTCCTGAGGTGGCAGAGCAGACTGTACCACTTTATACTGCAGATGGGGAAAAACCACATTTTTAAAAAATTCATTCAAAACCAAGTTCCATATCACACATAGGTAGAACAAGTGCAACCTTCCAGGTGTTGCTGGATGGCAGCTCCCAGCATTCCTCACTCTAGTTATGCTGCATATGGCTGATGAGATTTGCAGTCCCACAACACTGGGAGAGTTACAGATCTCCTATCCCGCTGTAGAGTATTTTGTCCTGGTATCCTCTTCTTCTCTATCATCAGGGAGTCATTATTATCAATTTCACAGACTATGAGGTTTTACCTGCTAGAATTTTGGACCATCACCGATTCAGATTCTGTCCAAGAATTTAGGAGTCAATGAGATGCCATTGGATAATGTTGGTGTTGTTAGTGTTATCATCATCACCATTCAGGGACCCTTTTAACCCAGGGTAACATTCAAAAGTCATATTCTCACTTGTAGTTAGAAAGAGCTGAGTCTCTTCTCCCAGCTCAGACCACTTCAGTGTGCCATAAACCAGGGTTGGGAAGCAAAAACAAAAAGGCTGCAAAATATTATTTTTGGAAGTAGTAAGGACACAAAGGCATTCTTTTTGCAAAGAAACATCATAGCCTGTATCATCATTGGTACTCATTGCTTTTTCTTATTACTTTGGAAGTGGTGGCTAATGACTCCTATGTCAGTGAGCAGTAAATACGCTCTGGGTTTTACTGTGAACTTTCAAGATGCTAGCCAGGTGCTAAATCTATGGGGAGGTCAGGGGTTCAGTACCTTGGATAGTTCCCTTAAAGCTCCTCACCTCATTGACACTGGAGTCACCAGCTGCCATTAAACTTTGGTGGATAAAATATGCTGGTTGGCATTTTGAGAAGAATTTCTGGAAACTAATATCCATAATGTAATGTAACATGGAAAACTGAGTAACAGTAACCGTGACAGAGAACACTGAATAATGAATAGCAGAGTCAACCAAGCCCTGCCACAGTCAGATTGGTTGAAATAGACTCACTGAAACTGGCTGAAAGAATACAGAGTTCATTTTTAATACTGGAGAAAGAAGCCTCACTGAGAACTATCTGGGAAAGAAGACTTGAAAAATTATTTGGTGGCTGTGTCATTTTGAATCTCTTGGGTACATATATCCAGAGATAGTTCTGAAAGCCAAATAAGGGACAATATAGCCACCTCACACTTCCAGTGATCATTGGATGGAGAATTTTTGTGTTGTGTTTTTTTATGGGGGGAGGGAGACAGAGAGGAGTGCATGGAAATCCAAATATCTTTATCAGAGCCTTTGCAGAACTATATGAATTTGTTTTATGAGTGTTTCTGGAAATAGAATGCTATTTCTAATTCATACATGGAGAATTTCCAAAATAAGGGTCATTTGGTATCATCAATGTACCCTAAACAAACCTCAGAATTGTGAGATTGTGTCAGTTTTTGACTGGGTTGCATTTTTGTTGCTTTGTCATCATATTAATTTAAGTAGGAAAGTTTGCCATCATACAAGAACATATCTTCAAAGCCTGTGAATACCTCTTATTTTAAAATGAAGGTTCTAGTTCTCATACATATCAAGAAATAATAAAAGAAGAAGAAGTCTAAGGGACTGGGAGCAAAGAGGAGGCAATAATGTGCTCAATTGTTGTTTTACTCTCTTATTTTCAAAGGCATTATAATAAAGTTTCTGTAAAGATGGCTTGGTCATTCTGAAACCCTCAGCCATGAATTGGAGTGAAAGCACTAGATAGTAAAACCAGAGACTTTGGAGAGAATGTTAGGCTTTGTCAGTAAAGATACCAAGGTGAGATACTGGTGGACTTCTGTTAGTCTGAAAGAATCTTCCTTCGTCCTCTGCACTGTCATTTATCTCACATAATGCCAGGCCTGATATTGCAAATGGCATCCTCTCACAGCTACGAGGGCCTACAAATGCCAAAAACTCCCGCAGATTTGGGCCTACCCAACCACCTTGTCTTCCCAGCTCACTTTTCACCTAGCAGAAGGTAGCTGCAAGGGATTCCTCTGTTTTAAAGTTCTTCCTATACCCCTATGGAGTAGTGGCTTGAGCACTGGACTACAACCCTGGAGACCTGGGTTTGATTCCCAGCTCAGCCATGGAAACTTGCTGGGTGACCTTGGGTGCATCCCACACTCTCAGCCCCAGAAAATTCCACGATAGGTTCACCCTAGGGTTGCCATAAATCAGAAACAACTTGAAGGCACACAAACAACAACAACAACCACCACCACCACCAATACTCTGGAGCTATGTTACACTGGGGCATTGTGGGAAGTTTAACTGGTTTGACAGATCACAGTGCCCTGCTGTTAGAGGAGATTAAAACTGCTGCAACTGGTTTGCTGATGTTGATCAACACAGTTGCCCACATTTATTTACTGCCCTTGGGAGTGTGGCTTTAGGGACTGTCACAGCAAGGGCCTGAATTATGTGATTACACCAGTAAGCATGGCTTATTCTGTCTACAGCAGGGAATGTCACTCGCTAACAAAGCATAGTGAGTAGAGGCAGGGAACCCTCACTGTTGGGCTGGGTGTTGAACACATCATTCTACAGCACTCTGCTGGCCAGCACCATAGAGTTCCTTCACTTTGTACAGCCACCTGGCTTTTAAGGTAGGTTTTAGGGGCATTTATCATTGTAGCATAGTGCCACAATTGTACATGTGAATACAAAACAGTTATGAGGTCTTAAGCCCAGCTTCTGACATTGTAATTGCCAATCAAAATGCCAGCCTTTGTTTCCTAAATTCATTGGAGACCATCTGTGAGAATGCTGTATATAGTATTCCCCAAATATCCAATTATTTTAAGGATCTCTCAAGTCCCTTTAAAGTACATTGTCACACAGCTGTTTTAGGAAAACTAGTCCTATTCCCATCAACAGAGTATGCAGAGAAAGGGCACATGATGTACAATACCAGCCATGCAAAGCCACTGGAAAAAATGCAAAATGGAAGGAATTAACTTTATCACTTCCTCCAGTACTCCCTACTGACTTTGAAGGGTGAGATTTGATTACCTCTGTCTCACCTTGCATAGCTGGCACTATAATGAATGATCATAACATTATCCAGACTTGGCTAAAAGACTAGCCAAAATTCATTGACGTCAATCTTGAATCCATTGACATCAACAAGAAAACCTCAGCCAACATCCAAGGGAGGAGAGTTGGTTCTTAATGACCTCCTACTGATCAAAATAAAATAAAATACAATAAAATACATAGGCTGCAGGGAAACAATAGAGTGCCATTCATCAAGATAGGGGAAGGAATATGTAGCCCTCCAGATGCTCTTTGACTGCAGATTCCCCCATCATTGTCTATACTGGCTGGGGATGAAGGGAGTTGCCACATTATTGCAAGAGAGGCACCTATACAAACATGTCAAATATACCAGATTCATATATGAATCTGTTGTTGCAAGAAATACCACAGAGGGTCAGGGCACACAGAACTCTTGAGCTAGTTTAAGGTTAGAAAGAATAGATAAAGCAATCATCTCTCCAGTCCCAGGGAATATTCAACAGATACAGGAAATGGTCAGACCTGGGAAGGGCATTCCAGAAGCAACGAGACACAACCAAACAGGCTCCCCTCTCATATAAGGTCCCATTTCATTTCAAGGAACGGGGGGATTCATAGGCTGGTCTCAGAACCAGAGCTTAGAACATTGCTTTCAAAAGAAATTAGTTATAGTACCAAGGCCCCAACAGGTAAGTAGCTGACATTACAGATGCAATTTTCCAAAGTAACTATTTATCTTAAAAGTAACTAAATAGTTCTTAAAGAAACTTTTAGTTCTCAATATTCTTAAACATTCTTAAAACCATTCACAAAAGTAATTTTAAATTACCTTTTGTTCTTAAAATAAATGAAATAGATATTTTAGTTGCTTTTTCAAACACCCACCAGAATGTGACAAACTACTGGCCTTTGGTATAGACCGCAAACCTTTAATAACTGTAACAGGGTTATGAAAAATCTGTTAACTCTGCAGAGTAACTAAAAACCTCTGAATGTCCCTGGATTCTAGAAAAAGAAATAAAGAATTTATATATGAAGAGAGGAAGCTGACCTATTCCAAGTCAGAGCAGTGGTTTAGTAGTGTGAAAGCACAGAGGGGCAGAACACTGGAGTTTTTATAATTACCAGGGACCAGAACTCCATCTGTCACCTCCCTCAGGTGTTCCCTCTGAAGTTATCAGAAATCTTTACAATGGCTGGGAGAGAAGGGATTAATTTTCCCAGCAACAATATATTGTGACCTAGCCCAATCATACTGCAAGAAACTTGAGGATGCTTGCTGTTGAATGGACAGTAAAGACCAATTAGCCATGCAAAAGACCTATTCCCAGCAGAGAAGACAACTGCTAGAACTAGTTAGCATTTATGAAACCACAGAGATTTCTGTATTTTGGAATCACTTCTGGGAACATGACTTTGGGAAATGCCATGATAGGCAGCTACACTTTGACATTTACCACTTATCTACTGGGTCAGACCATTAGCTTGACCAACTCCATATTGCCTGTTTATGGACAATGTCTCTGAAGGATTTCTGATACAAATTTTTCTCAGCTCTGTCTCGAGATGCCAAGGATCAAACCTGGGATGCTCTTCATGTAAAGTATGTGCTTTATCATCATGGTCCAGGCATCATGCAATCTCTGATGTGGTCAAAGTGGTTCTGACAGACACTGCATACATTAAGGATGTATGTCTGAGAAGGAGGAACATACAGCAGCATGTAAAAATAAACCTGAAAGATCTTAAATGTAGAACTCTCCTTACCCTTTTCATCTTTTTTTCAATCACATGCGGTTGGACACTGTATTCAAAAGTTTTTTATACTGTCATCATAAGGAGAGAAGGTATGACATACAACTCAGCAGAAAGTGCAAAGCTGGCTCATGTGGTGTAGCAGTCAGACAACAAGACTGGGATTCAGATGATCTGGGTTCTAGTTTCCATTGAGCCATGAAACTAGCTTGAGTGACCTGGGGCAAATTGCCTGACCTGCCTCACAGGGCCGATGTGAAAAGACAGTGAGGAGAAACAGAACAACATGCATTGCCCTGAGCTCATTGGACAAAGGCCATTTCTGCACTCGACTGTTAGAGTGCTATTATTCCACTTTCAACACCCTGTGGAATTCTGGGGTTTGTAGTTCACTGAGGCCAAAGAGCTCTCTGGCTGAAAATTCCAAATGCCCCTCCCTAACTTCAATCCCCAGGATTCCATAGGATGTTGAAAGTGGAATAATAGCACTATAACAGTCTAGTGCAGAGACCTTCAAAATGTGGATTATAAATATATGTAAGAAGGAGAAGTAGGAAGTTTTCCAAACCCAGCAAAGTTAATTTACTTCATGTTGAAATAAGTGAAGAAAGACACACTACCATCTGGGGAGAGGGGGTTCATAACACCACTGTGTCCAATGTTGAAAATTTCTTAACTGCATCACTGGGTTTGGAAGCATATTGGATTAGTTACTGCTCATCCTCAAATTCAAATCCAAGTCTGATCGACTTGATCCTCTGCTTGCATGGCTGTTACAAATCCCCCCTGCTGGTGAAAGGCAATTCACTTTCTCTGCTCCACTGGTCCGGAGCATCACTTGAACGACCAGACATTTCACACAGTATGAAATGTATTCAATAGGCCCAAGGAATTAATAGCATGCTTGAGTGAAAAAGCCTTCACACCCACTGGATGCCCCATCACATCAGGACTTAGGAATGTGAATGAGAAGTGCTGAAAAGACTCACGCTCCTTCCACCCATCCCACACCTGACATCATTCAGCAGGGCAGGCAGCTGTCTGCTCTTTCTAGAACCAAGGCCACAGTATTAAAAGTACATCCTCATATATTTTTCATGATTTGGTTTTAATACACATATACATGCACACACACAAACGACTTCTCAACTCGTCTAAATGGCTCATAGCTAGTAAGATTATAATAATGTGGATTTTGATGGAAAGGAAAGGAAAGACAACTATGCAATAAAACAGTCAAGGTGCACAATACAACCACAGAGTAAATATGGTGCAATAGATTCTGGACAGCTGTAATCCAAAATTTGATATGTTTTCCAGTCTTTCCAAAAGAACCAAGCACACTAGATGGACTTAAGAGGGAGTTCCAAAGTCAAGGGGCCACCAACAGTAAAACCCTGTTCTTACTTACAAGTGTGGTATCATGATGGAAGTCCTCCTCATTTCCCAGTTTTAAAACACAGAGAGGTAGAGATGGAGGTATCTCAGCCCCAAGAATATTGAAACACATTAGGTTTAGCCTCCAGACCAACAGAAATCGTTAACAGAGCATTACAGGGGTAAAGTTAACATAAGCTATCAAAGCTTGCAAAATGGTGTCTAGATTCTTTTTTTCCCCCCACAGAAGGGCACAACTAGCAGCACTCAAGATGGTGCTTTTGGCCACAGTCAGTGAGCATCTAGGAAGATCCTGGGGCTGCCCAATCTCTTATTTCCTTTGGTCAGAAGAAAAAGGTTAGATTGAAGCCTGGAGCTCCCAACAGTAAAAGTATCCAGGGAGCATTTCTTCTGTAAAGTTCATACAGCTGCTGCTCTCAGGGGGGAAAAAATAGCACTCCCCAAAATAGGCTTTTAGGATATCATATTCAAGAACGTTAACTCTTTACCAGCTGCTGCGATGTATGAGGAGCAAATGAGCACATTGTGGCAGGTACTGAATAAAGCCTGCTATCTACAGTTGAGATAGGAATACTGCAGGTCTTTAGATGCTACTGGACTGCAGCTCCCAACAGCCCTAGCCAGCAGAGTCAATGCTGAGGAATGCTGGGAGTGACAGTTCAACATCACCTGAATAGCTGATTAATTCCCACACCTGATGTACACCCACTGCTGTCAAGAACTGACATTTATCTAACCAGCCAGGATAAGAGCCCACAGTCACCTCTGTTGGAAACTCTGAAACAATTACAGAGCTTTTAGTTAGGAGAAAGAGTGATTTTATCTGCAAAAGGATATCCCTAATAGCTCAGTAAGGAGTAAGCCTGTTCTCATTTTCAAGTTTTCTGGCCAAGGGATACAAAGGCATGAGAGAACTGACAAGCACTGGACACTTTTAACTTGTAAGATTATATATTTTATCAATATTTAATAAAGAAAAACTTTTTGGCCTACCTCCAGTTGGATTCTTCTTGTTCTGCATTGATTCTTTCTTCCAGACTAGCCTGAAACCCATCAGCAGAAAATGTCTGCCCAAGAAATAGTGTTACATGCTGGAAGTCCTCAGTCCAGAAGATGGAACAGCCTTTAACATTTCTTGTAGATCTTATATTGTCAGATAAAAATAGATGTCTGTGCTTTTAATAAGCAGTACTTTAGGTGACAGATCTAGAGATTGTCACTTAAGGTAGTTCATTGCTGGTAAATAGTAGTAGCTGCTACTCAAGGGCATTAATACCTACCTTGGACTTTGAATTATTCTATTAATTTATCTCACTTAACACAGGTTTATTTAACACACATTATATACTCTGTCTTGCCATCTTAAAAAGATCCACATGGCGGCTTGTGTGAAAACAAATGTGAGACAAGTTGAAGCATGACGAAAAGACAACAAAAAAAACAAAACAGGCAAAAGGAAAATAAATAAGCAAATAAGGGAGAGCATAGTCTTAATCAGTTTGTGTTTAAAATATATGAATAAGGTTCCTAGTGGAGTGCCTCCCCCTGCCCTAAGGAAATACCAAAACAGCTAAAGAAAAGGCCTTATCTCTTACGATTGTACCTCTAATGACAGAGCAGCATGGGTAGGCAAACTCATGTCGATATATATAGTCCTTTAGGTATCCTGGTTCCTGTCAGCTTAGGTTAATACTAGAACTCCTGAGCACAGCAACTGATTAGAAGACAGTGAAGAGAATAACTTTGGAACAATATGCTCCATATGGCTTACACTGGTTACAATCACAGCTTCCACATTCTAGGCCACTTTGTAATTAGGCACCTTCAAGTTGACTCCAATTTATAGCAACCCTATCCTAGAGTCCTCTTCACAAGATTTATTCAGAGAAGTTGTGTTCCTCTTGGGCTGAGAGAGTGTGACTTGCCCAAAGCCATCCAAAGGGTTTCTATGGGTGGTTTCCTAGACATCTAATCCAATGTCAAAGCACTACCCCGCCCCCCACTCTCTCACTAATTGTTACCAAATACTTTACCACTTTCTTTCTCTCTCTCTCTCTCTCTCTCTCATATACACACACACACACACACACACTTCAATTCTTTATGCATCCTCTGTTAATTTACATGACATATTCTAAGTCCTAAATCTGACTTGAATTTAGCTGATGCAAACCTTCCGTTCAAAACTTGGAAGTCATTTGTTGCTTACAGTTCCCTTCTACCTGCCATGCCATCAGTTAGTGATGAGTGAGCTTGAGACCTTTTACTAATTAATTAGCTGTTTTTTAAAAAAAAATCTATTGTTACTTTTATAATTTTATATAAGTTTTAGTGTTTCAATTGCTTTCATTCTTTTAATGTTTTGGGGTTTTTTTTTAACCTTTTGGAAGCCACCTTGGGTCCCATCTTGGGAGAAAAGGCAGCATATAAACTCAATTAATTAATTAATTAATATTTTAATCGTCTAACATATCTTAACAAGTTTGATATATTGCTAATAATGGTTTATCTTCTCATCCATTCTCTGTGCGTTCTGCCTGGGCAGTCACTCTTCATTGTTAAATGTCTGACATGCTAATGTCTCTGTTTTTTTAATAAACCATATTTTAAATTAACTAGCTAGTTCTTGCTGGCTGTAACAAGAAAACAGTGGCATAGCAAGGGGGCAGAAGAATGATGTGCCCCTGGCAGCACTATGGGGGGGGAGGCGCTGCCCAGGTGGGGACCCTGTTGCCACGGCATTCTGGTCTGGTTTTTGGTGAACTAAGATATCATTTTGATATCATAATTCGGCCCTTTTCCCCTCATCAGCTGAGTGTTTGTTGGGCACCACCGGACAAGCGCAACGCTAGGCATGGGCGATAGTTATGAAGTACCAGATATAGCCAGTTCCGCTTCAGGGGGTAGCCACCTGAAACAGACACCTTGATTGTAAGACTCTTTGCCTGTGAAAGCACCCTGGCAAGCCAGGCACTTAACGGCCGAGCTAGCCAGATTTGCATACCAGCCATACCATTGTCAATTCGGTTCATAATTCAATCATGTAAATCCTGACCTTTCTGAGCCTTTGTCTCCATCCCAAAACTTATTGTTCTCATGCAAAAACCAGACTAGCCTGCGGTCGTTCTGTCCCTATAAAAATTGTCTCACTTTGGGAGCTCTTTGGAACTCTCACTGGACTGAGCTGAAATCACTTGAAATCACTACGCTGAAATCACTCGAAGCTCTGTTTGGATCTTCGTCCTCGCCTCGCTGCCACTCGGCTCCACAGATTCCCCTCAGTCTACTTGCCAGGTTTCCCTCCTTATCTTCAATTGGTGTCTACAGGACTTCAGACAGGTGGTGTATTGCTTATTTCTCTAAACTTTCTTCTTCTCTCTCTAGTTAGGTGTGTTTGAGTTTTATTTTCTTTGCTTAATAAAAACTGTTAGTATTTTGAAACTGCTTGGCTCCTCACTGACCTGAACCGGTATACATAGGATAAAAGGTCTCGCTAAGTTGCCCTGCCTCTCGTTACCCAAGAGAGTGCTCCAGCTAATTTCCCCAATTTGACTTGTTTGGTTTGGTTATTTGGGTGCCCCTCACAGGACCCCCAGTTTACAGGGTAACAGCCCCTGCCTTGTTTGTCACGTGGTCAGGGAAGACCCTTCACTCAGGTGCAGTGGGAGGCAGAGGTTGATGTCACCAGCTGCAGTGCGCCATGCCCCACCTTTGGAGGAGGTGTCTCTTTTGCTGCAGGGCAGTTGGAGATGCAGCCGCCCACCTGCTCCTTCTGCTAAGCCGGGCTGCCGTTTCTGGGTAAGGAAGGCCCCAGCCTAGCCTGACCTCAGGAAGGCGATGCTCACCCACTGTGGGGCTGGGCACGTGCTGAGGCCTAAAGCTTTGAAATTAAAGCTGCTGTGGTGGGTGGGTGGTATAAATAATACTGAGGGAGCAGTCTGCTGCTCCACTGTGTTTGACTCCTGAGTAGAACGGGGAAGCAGGCCTGGACAGCGGCTGTTAGCCTGGGTAGCAGCCATCACCAGGAGATGAGTGCAGGGTGCAGTAGCTGGGAGAATGGGGCAGTGTAGGGCAGGAAACCGTGCCTTTGGAGAGCTCCGGGTTTCTTCTTCCTGCAAATTCTGTCACAGGGGAAGGGAGACGTTGCCATTGGTGCTGCGGTAGGTAGGGATGAGCAAAGGGAGCTGAGATAAAAGGTTTTAGCTGGACTAGGACACAGGCGATGCCTGTTGGGGGCAGTGCGAGTTCTCTGCATGTCTACAGGGAATAATGGGAGGCGAGGATGTCAGTTCACACATCTGGGCTCAGTTTGCAATCTACGGTAGCTGCAAATAAAACAAAGAATTGGAGGTTTGTGGGGAGGAGAATAGTATGGGTCACAGGACTAAAAAAAGAAGAAAATGAGTCCCGTTCTTTATTTTCCTATTTTAAATCTTGTTTCATTTTTATCATCTGGGAGATAATTGTACTATATGAAGCCCGTGTTTGCATGTGTGTGTATTAACCACCTTGGTGAGGAGGTAGGACAGACGGCAGCAATCAAAGACTGGAGTGGCAACAGACCTTCAGAGAGCTACCATTGCTCCTAAGGGGCATTCTTGTAATTTCTTTGAGTACATTCTTTATCATTTGAGCAGGATTCAGAACATTTATTGATAGTATTCTATATGGCCTTAGAATGAACTAGAAAAAGGTTATAGGACCTTCTTAAGTTGTGGAGAGCTGTTCATTTTAGAATGTTGGAATTAAAAATTTACTTCAAATATAAACATAGTGTTTTAATTGATTTCCCTATAGGTCCTTTTGACTTTTTGTAATATTTTTGGTGTGTATTGTGGGGGCAGCAAAGTCAGGGACCACCCCGGGTGGCAAAAGCTCTAGCTATGCCACTGCAAAAAAATGTTCATAGTTTAAACCTGAAAGCATACAATTCCAATTTTATTGCAGGTAGAGGACAGAAGAGGGAGTAGAACTGGCCAGGGTTCACTAAGGTTTGTTCCCATAATTCTAAACCATGGTTCATCTGAATCAAGCAATCGATTGGCATAGTCCACTGAGCTAGGCAATGTCACTGCCCTCTGATATTAAGCTATGTGTTTCCCACAGATCCTGAAAGAAAAAAGCTGGCCTAGAGACACTCTTAACTTTTGCAATAGATTTGTCCCACATCTCTTTATCCTGTATAAACCATTCTGGTTGTAATACAATTCTCCTTAGATTGATTGCAGTTGGTCACAAATTAAAAGTATTGGAATGGGAGACAGCTTCTTTAATTGCTCACGTATTAACTTGCCCAGATTATGGATTGAGACAGGCACTTCTGTGGAGGAAAGGTTCACCTAGAAAGTCCTGACGGCAGGCTGCCTGGAGGGCTAGAATTTGCGTCCTGCTGTGTAATGATGGGCAAGTCAACATTTCCACATCAGATTGAATTCAGTAACTCAGGGGGACCCAGAGCACTAAAGGAGCATGTGACCATGGCTGTGTTGATTTAAATTGGTTTTCCCAAGACAAGTAAAGAAATTATTAATACATCATACAGATTATAATGGACTAGTGTACATACCCAGCGTTGCCTGAGATTTTATTTTCTCATAGGTAACATTTGTTAGAAATACCTTAGGAATTACCTTACCTTACCTTAGGAATTAGATGCGGTTGAAATACACAGATTTGAGATCTTGTGTCTCTAATTCCCCAAACTGTCCTGCTCAGTATGTGTAACTTTTCCCCATATTCCCCAACCCAATCTGTATTCAGAGTTATTAATGTACAGAGGTTTGGTTTTTGAGAGAATACACTGCCCTCCTCCTTCTTGCTGGTAGCCCTCGTCTCTATAGCAACCAGACTGAGCTCTCTGGCTGAGAATTCTAAAGCCCCCTCCTTGAATTGCCAACCCCAGGATTACATAGAATCTTCACAGCCAGCCTATCATATGAGGTCTTTGCCTCACACAGCCAATCGTATGAGGTCTTGCCTGCCTGCCACAGACAAACAGACAAACTTCGACTTTTACACAGTAGATTAGAACTGCTAGAAAAGCAAAGAACATAAAATGAGATTAATATTGGTAGAAGCATTATGTATCTTCCTGTTGCTCTCCTTCTGAAAGGACATTTGCAACATAGGAAGTGGTATGCAGAGAATGAGAAAAGTGGTCTCTTATAATTAAATCTATCAGAAATTACTGTTAAAAATATTATCAACTTAAGTAAACTAATAAATAGTGAAGTACAGGCATTTATTACAGGCACAATAGTTAATAGCAACTGCTGGACCATAAAATGGTATAAAAGAATCTGATTTTTTTATTGTTGGTCCAGAGTCCCTAATGTCTGCTTGTTACATGCAGAAAAAGAACAGGTTGCTTACCTGTAACTGTGGTTCTTCGAGTGGTCATCTTTGCCCTCATACATTAGGAGCTTTCGCGCCTGTGCGGTAGCGTTCGGAAGATTCTAGAGCTCGTTAGCTTTGGCGGGAACCCCTCCCCCACGCCGGTACTGCGCATGCTCCTCCCGCCGACTAACGGTCTCTCCTCAGTTCTGGTCCGCCGAAGCAGATGGGACCTGAAAAAGAGGGGAAGGCAGGGCGGGGATGTATGAGGGCACAGATGACCACTCGAAGAACCACAGTTACAGGTAAGCAACCTGTTTCTTCTTCGTGGTCTCTGTGCCTCATATATTAGGAGACTGTGTAGCTTACCAGTAGGATGGTGGGTCAGGTCCCAGATCCTAGAGCACAGAAGACAGCACAGCACATCCAAACCGGGCATCTCTCCTGGACCGGCAGTCGAGCCTGTAGTGGCGCACGAAGGTCGACGGCTGGGACCAGGTCGCCACACAGCAGAGTTCCAACAGGTCGACACCTCGCAGGAGGGCAGCAGATGTCGCCACGGCCCTGGTGGAGTGGGCCCGAAGCAGGTCTGGCGGAGGCTTCTTGGCAAGCTCGTACGCCAGGTGAATAGTCTGTACCACCCACTTGGAGAAGCACTGGGTGGATACCTTGTGGCCTCTCCAGCGCCTGCCATAACAGACAAACAGGTGGGGTGTCTGTCTGTAGATTGCAGTCCTGTCTTTGTAAAAGGCCAGCGCCTGACACACGTCCAGGGAGTGGAGGGACCGCTCCAGAGGTGTCGTCGGGTCAGGGTAGAAGGCCGGCAGGATGATGTCCTGGCTGAGATGGAAGCTGGACACCACCTTCGGCAGGAAGGAGATGTCAGGCCGGAGGACCACCTTGTCCCGATGAAAGACCAAGTATGGCTCATCGCACTGTAGCGCCGTCAACTCTCCCGCCCGCCTGGCAGAGGTGACGGCCACTAGGAATGCAGTCTTCATCGTGAGCAGCCTGTCGTCCGTCATGGCCATGGGCTCGAAGGGTGGCCTCGTCAGCTGGGACAGCACCAATGACAGTGACCACGGCAGTAGTGGCAGCGATACCGGCGGGTAGAGGTGCTGCAGGCCCTTCAGGAACTGCTTGACGGTACCGTCCCTGAAGAGCGCGGCCGATGGGGATCGTGGCGGCTGGTATGCCACGATCACGGCGAGGTAGACCTTGAGCGATGGGAAGGCCAGGCCCTGTTGCCAGAGATGGAGGAGGAAGTGGAGCACGGTACACATGGAAACTGGAACGCGTCGCCGATGGAGTGGCGATCGTGGCCGGCCCTCGAGCAGAACAGGTGGCACTTCGTGTTCTGGCTGGTCGCGAAGAGGTCGATGGTCGGCTCGCCCCATCGGTCCCGAAGCATCCGGAAGGCCTCGTCAGACAGGGACCACTCATGATGGGAAGTGGTGTCCCTGCTGAGGGCGTCGGCTGTGGTGATCTCCTGCCCCGCCAGGTGAACCGCCACAGGGTGTATCCGGAGCGGGACGCACCAGTTCCAGAGGTCGAGGGCGATGCCCAGCAGCGTGGTGGAGTGCGTCCCTCCTTGCCTGTTCACGTAGCAGACCGCCGTCATGTTGTTGGTGAGGATCAACACCGTGCAGCCTGTGACCAGGTGTCAGAACGCTCTCAGGGCCTTGTGAATCGCCAGTAGCTCAAGAGCATTGATGTGAAGGAACAGCTCATCGTCCATCCACTGGCCTCGAACCCGGAGATCTCCGGTGTGTGCTCCCCAGTCGAAGAGCAAGGCATCCGTCGTTACCATGACTGACGGCCTGGGTTCGCGGAACGGCATGCCTGACAAGAGGTTCCTGTATGACTGCCACCACAGGAGCAATCGGCGTACCTGTTGGGGCAGGCGGTATCGGCGGCGCTGGTCGTCCCAGAGTGGATCAAAGGCCCTGACGAACCAGTGCTGGAGCGGCCTTGCGTGTAACCTGGAGAGGTAGGTTATGGTGGTGGTCGAGGCCATGTAGCCGAGGAGCTGTTGGATCCTCCTCGCTGACATCGTCAAGGCCTCGAAGGCAGCGGACGCCACTGGACGAAGCATCCGTGCCCTCTCGTCCGGTAGGAAGGCCCTCGCCGATACCGAGTCGAGGGTCGCCCCGATGAAGTCAAGAACCTGGGTGGGCTCGAGATGGGACTTCTTGGGGTTGACCCTGAGTCCGAGCTGAGTGAGAAGAGACAAAGTCCGATGAATGTCCCTGTACAGTTTCTGTTTCCAGGACGCCACCAATAGCCAATTGTCCAGGTAAGGGTAGATGGAGACGCCCTTTGTCCGCAGGAAGGACACGACCGGAGCCATGCACTTGGTGAACACCCGCGGTGCGGTGGAAAGTCCGAACGGCAGCACCCGGTACTGGTAGTTGGTGCCGTCGATCGCAAACCGAAGGTATCTCCTGTGCTGCGGGCGGATCGAGATGTGGAAATAGGCGTCTTTGAGGTCTATGGACGCAAACCAGTCCCCTCGGCGAAGGAAGGGGAGGATCGAATGCAGCGTGACCATCTTGAACCTCTTGGGGCGGATGTATTCATTTACCCCTCAGAGGTCTAGGATGGGCCACAGGGATCCGTCCGCCTTCGGCACTGTGAAGTACCTCGAGTAGAAGCTGGTGGTCTTGGCTGAAGGTGGGAGCCTCTCGATCACTCCCTTCTCGAGGAGGGACTGGACCTCTTCCAGTACAGCCGAGCTGGCCGGGGTGGAGTAGTAGACACCCTGTGGCGGAATATCCTGGAACTCGATGGCGTACCCCAGGCGGACGATCGTAAGTACCCAGGAGTCCGCAGTGATCTCCCACCAGCAGTCGAGGTGCCTGGCCAGGCTCGGGTGGTGGAACAGTTCTACCGGAAGGGCGAAGGATGGCACGGGTGGAGTCCTGCAAAGGCCGTCAAAACCGGGACTTTGCTCTGGAGGACAACTTCTTGGACGACGAAGATGGGCGTCGCCGAAGTCGAAAAACACCAAAAGCACAATTAAAAAAGCAAACCAACAAGCAGAACCTTCTGTACGCTGAGGCGGACAAGAAAGAACTGAGGAGAGACCGTTAGTTGGCAGGAGGAGCATGCGCAGCACCAGCGTGGGGGAGGGGTTCCCGCCAAAGCTAACGAGCTCTAGAATCTTCCGAACACTATCGCGCAGGTGCGAAAGCTCCTAATGTATGAGGGCAGAGAGATCATGAAGAAGAAATATGGTTCAGCTTTTAGAGGAAACATCACATTGCTTTAAGACTGTTTTTCCAGCAAGCAAATCCCATACATCTATTTAGAAAGTTGTTTCCAGCTACCTTCTACTCTAGGAAATCCCACCCAGTTAGTGATGAGCAAAGAATTGTGATAGCCACCTCATACAAGACCATTTCCTACATGAATATCACAAACCAAGTTTTAATCCATATGGTTTTCTGCCTTGTATGAACAAATCTTCTACTGTACTAATTCCTCTTGTGTTGTAACATGACATTGCGAAGGTTGGATTTTAAATTAAGTTCATACTCTTGTGGATTTACCATTATTTTTCAGACAGTAGTAATTTACTAAGTGGCATGTTTCACTAACAGATTGATGAGATTGTGGTCAGCTTCAACCAAGTAACTAAATTAATGGATGAAAGGGAGCTTTCCATTTAGTAATGAGGTCACATCTATTCTTTTAAAACTCTCTCCAACTACCACCCCCATCCATTCTATATTTTCTTAAGACCTGTTTCTTAAGAACCCAGCAGTATTTTACCAGACAAAAGTTACATTCATGATCCTGAACTGTACAAGGAGCAATCCAAATATTTAAAAGCATTTACTGCTTCCAGGAACCATTTAGTCCTTGTGGGAGGTCCAGTGCATAGCTCTCGCACAAACCAACAATTTAAGTCCCCATCCAGTTGAAAACAACCAAGTGAGTTAGATTTTCCATGTTCTCAGGAGCTTCTCAAATAATTTTTTTTTAAATAGTACTGGGGTTCCTCCAAGTTGTCTTCTGACTTCTGAAGCAGCTTATGATATGAACATTTGGGATCCAGAACTTCATTTAATATTTACCCAGTTACCTGCTCTTCTTGACTTCCTTAAGTTTAGCTTTTTCTGTAGAACTCTTCCATTTGGAATGGCAGCATGATCAGTCACTCTATTTCATCTCTCTTCCTTCTCAGCTTTTAAACAACAAACTCTTCAGAAATTACCATCCTAACTAGGTATTAGCTGTTTGTATTGTATTTTGTTCTCCTTTGTTGCATCTGTTTTGTTTTGTTTCTCTCTGCTTCACTTTTATTTTCCTTCTTCGTTTCCTTCTTTGTTTCAATTTTCCCTTGATCAAGGTTCTCTCTCAGGATGTGTTTTTTATAAACTTTGGATATAAGTGGAGAAACTTGTAAATAATAAGCTTCTCAGAGGCTATCAGTTTAATTAGACCTTCATTAGGCATTTACAATTTGATTTAACTCTGTTTTGTTTTGATTCTCAGCTACTTTCAGTTTGGTTTCAATATTAAAGTCTCTGTCTTGTTGAAGCATGAAACTGTTCTGTACAAACTAAATGGGAGACTTTTTTAAGTAATGAAACACCTTGGAGATTGTCACCCTAAGAAAAGAGAGAGAGAGAGAGAGAGAGAGATTAAATAAACACACACACACACACACCCCTTTTAATGTTATCTGGAAGCTCAGTTTTAGTTCTGAAGTTATTACTCAGTTGAATTTCACAGGTGCTTTACAGAAAGCACACACATGGAAAACCAAAAGGAACAATATCTCCATTAAACCAACTCCCCTCACACCTCCCCCTGTGAAGAATCTGAAGAGTGTGACTGATAAGGACGTGGACCAGATGTTTACCATGCAATAAGATATGGTGGCTCAACTTAATGAGCTGAAACCACTTATGTCATCTATGCAGATTTGGGTTGCTTCTTTTAAGGAAATCCAGATTCAGTGATAACTCGTATACAAAATATTGAAGACTGAGGCCCTGGGAGACAGGGTTACGATTTTCTCCCATAGGCTCCTGTCTGTCCGGATTTCTCAGCTAGAGTCTCTCACCTGGTGTGCTAATCATCACTGGCCCCAGAGATGGAAGCTGGTGTTCACCTGAGTTTTTGAATAAATTTCTACACAAATTGTTGGCATTGCCTTCTGATTTTCAACTAGAAATCAAGAAAGCCTATTGAGTTTCCAATGCTAAACAATGGTTTGGATCTACTCCAGTTGCTGTTCAGTTTCTTTGTGTGGCTACTACAGATTCTCTGCTTTGAATTGCTGGGCAGCAAAGAGAACGACAGTGGAAATCAGATAAAGTGATCATTTCTCCTGACTATAGGAAGGAGATCAGAGGTCAGAAGAGATCATTTATAAAAGCAAAGTGTGAGCAAGGCAAGTAAATCTGAAGAATTACATCAAGTATCCAGCTATATTCTGTGTCTTTGTGGATGGGGGGTTAAAGGAATTTCAGTTGGCTGAGACAGAGGAATCTTTTCTGATTGGGCTTAAAATGAGGTCTGGGGCTTAATCTGAGCCTTAGGGCTCTACATCAGCTGTTTGATAAAGCCTTTCCACAACCAAGCCGATGCCATCATTTGTTGAGCTAGTCGCAGCATAACAGTCGCCAGCCCATTCCAGCCTCACTTCAGCCTGAAATGTATCAGTTTCAGTCTATAGATTGAATTTCTTCTTGCTTTTTTTTCTTTCCTTATCTTTTTCTTTTCTGCCTTTTGTTTCTTCATCTCCATTTTCTTTCATCCTTTTTTGCTTTGTTTATCACATTCCATTAATTTAATCTTAATTAGAGTTCATACTTTATGAGACATATTAGTTAAGGGGAGGGAGAACAGCGGAGCAGTGGATTACAATGCTTCCTTCCAAGTAGAAGCATATGGGAATTATTATTATTTTTTAACTATCTTCACGTTTGGGGGAGGTGGTTTTGGTTTTTGCATTTGTTTAAATGTTTGGGGCAGAAAAGTATAGGTACTTTTTTATTTTTTTCAACCACCTGAAGTGTGCATTTTCTGTACTTTTTTCATTTCATTTATGTATATGTAATTATAATGTTTGTCAGAGTCTGTAAGATTACCATAAACAATATAAGCAGTGAAGTGATGATTTATTGAATTAATAACTAAAGATCACAACTTAGGAAATATATGTTATTTTATGCAAGCTTTTTTTATCAAGTTCTGTAATATTGAAAACCATGGGTGCCATGTAGATTCTAAAATGTACTAATGGTTTAATGCTTAAAATAATTTCATGGAATGTCAAAGGGCTGCAAGATGTAAAGAAAAATGAGTGCTTTCTAAGTTAAAAGAATTTAAGACTGATATTGCATTCCTACAAGAAACACATTTGATATCAAAGAATGCAAGCAGCCTTCCTATACTACAGATGTTTCTATTAGGTTTAAGGGATTTGTGTACAAATGTTTCTAGAGGGTTTTCTAAAGGGTTTCCTAATCCACAAACATCTATTTCAGTATAGAAGGGAATAATAGATCCAGATGGTTTTTTATTTTACTTGTAAGATATTTTGAAAAACTTGTTTTGATTAATGCTTATGGTCCTAAAAGTGATGTACTAGAAATAACTGTTTTAGCAACCTTGTTGACTTAGAGTACAATTATTTGTTTGTTGGTGATTTTTATGAAATTTTAGATCCTTTGTTAGACAGAAATGCACCTTTGCCAAGGAAACAATCTATGGTGAGGGCTACTTTATGTGCATATATGGATGAATATGTTTTAATTGATGTATGGAGAACTGTACACACAGAAGATAAGGAGTATAGATTTAGCTCTCTAGTCCACCATAATTGTTTTAGATTAGCCTGCTTCTAAATTTCTGCATCTTTGGTTAGTAATATAAAGACATGCAAAACTGAATCCTTGATAATATCAGACCATAGTCCAGTTTGTCTAGAAATGCAGTTTTCTAATGCTCCTAAACCCTTCAGTCTCTGGCTTTATAATGTTTTACTTCACAAAGATAAATAATTTAAGGCTTAATGTTAGCAGATTTGACAGAATATTTTAAAATTAATGAAAGCTGTGCAATTCCATACACTATCGAATGGGGAGCATGTAAAGCCTACAATTTGGGTAGAGTCATTGCTTATTCTTATTTTTAAAAAGACATAAAATTTTAAAAAGGGATTATTGGACGAGCTGCTTAAAGCTCTAGTATCTCAGTTTGCTATTTCACAATATGAACAACTTTATCAAGAACTGCAAGAAGTTACATATGAATTGAACAATATTCTCCCGCAACAAGCAGCATTTGCTTTGATATATCTATGGCAAGCACATTGGGAAAATGAGGAATTGTCCTACCAAGATTCTGGCACAACACATTAAACAGCAACAGCAACACAATGTTATTTTAGCTATCAAAGAAGGAAACAATAATTTATAAACATCACCCACAGATATAGATCTACAATTTTTGAAGTTTGATGTGTATCTGTATAGCTTTGATAATGAAATTCATCAACAGGCTATGGAAACTCTCTTTTCTCATATTGACCTTCTCCATCTTAGCATATCACAGCAACAATTTATTTTGGAACCCTTACACTTAAGAGGAAATGATCACTGTTATAGCAAATATGAGAAATGGAACGTCTCCTGGCCATGATGGGTTTCCAATTGAATGGTACATTTTTTCCAGTTTGTTAGTACCAAAATTGTTCTAACTTAGCATCTAGCTTCTTCTCTTCATCATTAAATGATACCTATATTATCCTGGTACCTAAACCTGGTAAGGATCATAGTTGCTGTGCTAACTATTGCCCTATATTCTTTGGTATCAAGTATCAAATAGATTACAAAAAGCTATTTCACCTTCACTAACTGCTGACCAAGAGCCCGCGTGCTGCAGTGGTTTGGACGAGTGTTGAGACTACAATCCTTGAGGCCAGGGCTCAATTCCCCACTCGGCCATGGAAACCCATTGGGTGACCTTGGGCACGTCACCTATGATCAGCCACAAAAAACCCCATGACAGGAGTTGGAGTTGTCCTACAGCAGCTACATTTTGGGAGGAGCAACGAGTGAATTTTGGTTTTGGAAAGTTCCTTGATATTAAAGGACATGCATGCTCTTCTGAATTATCCGTTTCTTGGAAATTAACAAATAGCCAATGGAAATTGACTTTTTGCTCCCTTTTGACTGCTAAAAGATACTTCATTACTGGGAAGGTGTTTCTCCACCTGTGATCCAATGGAGAGATTTAATAATGCTTGCAACATTTGAAATTATGTATAGACAACATTTAGAAATGGACTTATTTGGATATTTTGTCAGCTTTTATAGAAACTTGCAACTAATGTGGTTATTTTTCCTCCTTTCACATTTTTATTTTCCTGATTTTTTATACCAGAACATTATTGTAGGTAACTGAGATTCCTTTTGAATACATATATATTTTTAAAAGGATAACCAGCTGCCCAGGGGAAAAAAAGCTAGTGACAGGGGAATATTTTACCTGTTGGTTTCCTAAGAGGAGAATATGAGAGATTTCTTTCCTGCTGTACAAGATAGCACCTTGTCCCCCTTATCCTGGGATTTGCAGTTTAAGGAGGAATACTTTGAATTCTGAGCCAGCGATCTCTAGTGCCTTCCCAAAACAGCAAATAAAATGGAATTGTAGTGCTGTATTTCTGAACTGTGAAAGAAACCTCAGTATCAGCAGTTTAGATTCTGTGAAATGTATATTGGAAGGCAAACTTTTGGTTCAAAAGATTGCTTTCATGTTTAGGAATGCATGTCTTACCCCTTTATTTAGCTTCTCCGGTATTCCATTTTTTCTAGCATCACCCATTCTTCTTGGGAAATGACCATTTGTTACTGGCCATGCCCATCATGGCATCCATTTTACAAACGGGCAAAACTGCTCTTGGAAAAACATACTTCTTTCTTTAAAAAGGATATTCACCATTATGAAAGACTATCTTAGTCCCAGTTACAATTTAAAAATAAAAAGCTGACAGATGGGAGAGCACAAAGGGGCTTGAAGTCGCCCATCTAGTCTGGACAGCAGACTGATAAGGAGATCAGCAACTCACAGCATTCTTCACTATGGTGAGACACTCTGTTTTTGTTTGAATTACAATTTCTGTAATTGTGTAATTCTGTAACATACACCCATTTATATTAGCACATGCAAATCTGTCTTTTTTTTTTATAATGTGCAAATGGCCATCCTAATACTCCTGACCACCTGCTGCAACCATTTTGATAAAGGCCTACTATAAACATCACAACTCAGAACCCAGATGAGACAAATGAATTGCAGCCAGCCACTTGTTTTCAGAAATGCAGATAACCACCACACTGTTTTCTAGAATTCACTGAAAACTACTATCTGGTATCTAGAACACCTAAATCTCCATTTTGAAGCCAAGTCTGAAATATGTATCTGATAGCTTGTATGTTACAGCCTGGTCAGTTCTAATAAAGGTACCATCTTTAGAGACCTATTAGGCATACACTCCACATTCTCAACTTTTTAAGATGACCATGCAAGACCATGCAAGTCTGCATGCCATTTCAGCCCTTTGATTCTTTTTTGTACAAAAAACCCTAAGCAATTGGAAGGAGATGCAATTAACATGTTTGTGTAGGCTACTTACAAACTGTCTCAACACCCTGGGCACAGTACAGTAACAGGGGACAATAGCCAGCCCTTCTGTAGTAAATATAAAGGTGCTGCAGTCAAAACAAGCCTAGCCTTCCTTGGTTCACCTGATATAGGCCAAAGGATACTCTGTTTTAGCATATGATCATATGATACGATCCTGTAACTCTGGTCATGGAGCGGGAGTGATCTAGGAAAGCTAGCTCAAATTCTAGGCGCAGGAGAAATTATGGTCAATTATGATAGTCACAGAACCTGGTTTATTAAACCAGTATGAAAAAGCAGCTTACATAGAACCTGTTTGCTCCTGCCTCTTTCCCATCATGCAACAGTGGGTAGAGAAACCAAGCAGAGATAACTTTACATGATATCAAAATCCAGGATTGATTTATAATTCTTGAAAAATCCAGAATCATATGCCAGCTTTAAATCAGGGTTTGGGTAACAACTCCTGGTTCATTTGGACAAAATAAATCTTAATCCTGTCTTTAGACATCAAATTATACCTTGTTTATTTACTGGCTCATTACACTACCAGCCATATACTCAAAGGATGGTTTAATAAGCAAGATTCTTCGCTCAACATTATCTATAAATGCAGCCTTTAGGAAAAGTGAGACCAAGTAATTAGCAAGCATGGACACTCAGGAACCAGAAATAAACTGCAAATTTGCATGACAAGGTACTTTTATCAAGCTCTGTGAAAACATTGCACAAGTGCCATGGATAAGGAATTTACGCCAAAGCCAAAGACAGGATACTGAGAAGTCATGTTTCTAGGAATCTTCTGCATGCGAACAGGTATCATCATTTTGTTCCCATGTTATCAAAGGGGAAATCTGAGTACAGACACAAAATGTACTGTTTTCCTAACAGCTGTCAGCTGAATTCTAGACTCTGGCCAATTTTTCTCAGATACTGACAATATGGCAACCCTTGACTGTTTGTACAGCTATACATCATTTACTTTCAGTGCTTAGCACTGTACTGTGAAGCAGATGATATTTTTATTAAAAAAAACTTAAGCATACAGTGATGTGTTTGGTCACAATGAAAACAAATCTGCCACAAAGACAGATGATAGCTGATTATATGGATTCATGGACTTATTCCATCCAAGGTTTTAAAACATGTTGAGCAAATCAAGAGATCTAAGATGAAAGCATGGAAATGGTATCTTTCCTAATCAAAATTAGAGCCACAGGCAATGAACAACATGTTCTATGATGTCCTTAGTTTAACTGAACATTACAGAATTCCCCATTAACACAGAAATGTGTTCCACAACTGTTCCTAAAATTGATAAGGACAAATGGATGAAAGTCTAGTAAAGGTAAGGTAATTATGACCAGCAGAGGCAGTCAGGGTGAGGAAACATCCATCAAATGACATTCATGCACTGGAAAGCAACAGAAAGGCTGAGTTCAGCAAAGTACAGAAATGCACACACTGATATGGAATAGTGAGGATTTTGCAACAAATTCCATGCCATGAATTACTGGACAAGTGTAAGTAAGTAACTGTGTTTGCTGCAACTTGCCAGAGAAAGGCCTGAACACCATTTAAAAAAAAATCAGCAAAGCTACTTAAAATACTAAATTTTATTTTCACATTTACATTTATTTTCCCCATTTCCATTTTCTGACCATCACTACTATGCATTATCAAAACATTCCATACATATTTGAAATGAAAAGGGTGGAGCCCTGGTCTTTAAAAACTGAACAGGCATTTTGGACAGCACATTCTTGGCAAAACATTCTGGACGACATTAATCAGACGCTGTAGGGGAAGCTTTAGCATTTATAAAAAGAACAGCCAGATATGAATGGTTAAACACATAGAACTGTAACTTAAAAGGAACCATTTAACTTCTTGTTTACAGAGTCTGTCTCCACTGCCAGAGTGCTTGAATAACCTAAGAACAGAGAAGAAAAAATTAGTCTGATTGCATTTAGATCTGCCTCTGAAGAACAAACTGTCAGTAAGACAGCAATCCTAGACATACTCACCAGGCAGCAAGACCTACTGAACACAGCAGAACTTACTTTTAGATGAACATGTATACAACCACACTGCAAAGTTATTTAGGACACATTTGTGAGGCAATATCTATCCAGGTATTTATGGGTATAAAATTCTTTCAAGAAATGAAAAAATTTCTTTCATCTGCATGTAGGGTTCACTGGAAAAATGTTTATGAAACACCACTGTGCTAATTCTGAAAAATGTGTATCAAATATACTACTCTGTACACAAAGATAAAAAATATTAAATGTATTTTACTTTTCAAGACTGCTCACACCCCATAAAGCATAGTAAAGAAACGCAAAAGGAAGGGTGTAACTCAAGCAAATATTGTCTGAACTTTGCCTGCCCTGCCTTATGTCCAAATCCACTTTAGCAACTAAACTAGCTGCTTTCAAATATTCTCCCTCAACACGCTATGATTTTTTCCCCTGACAACTTTGAACTATTTGGGGGAAGCAGAAAAGCATAACAATTTTGTTTTAAGAAATTTTGATAGTGAAATTTAAGATTTATAGGTCTAACCAATTGAAACTTGCTTCCCGATACCACAACCACCATCTCTTGGCATACACTCTCAAAGTAATTTGGTTGAGTTTGGGAATGGAAAGCCTCAAGATTGCCAGATGTTCTAACACACTCACTTTTTCTGTAGAAAAAGGAAAGTGAAGGATAGGCTAATAAGATTCAGCCACCAAAGACCACACCACCATTTTATTTGGTAAAAATGGTACTGAAGAATTCTATGGGTTTAAATGAGAGAGCTCACTGATCATTTAAATTAGAGCTTCCCAAATTGTGTGTCATGACACGTTAATGTATCAGCTGCAGCATGTAGCTGTGTCACTCGAACGTAACATGGGTTAGGCCAAGGTGAAGGGGCTGCCTCCACTTTCTGAATTACATACTGAAATTACTGTGTCGCGAAATGATGTATATCTAAAAACTGTGTCACCAATATGGAAAGTTCTGATTTAAATGAACAAAAACTGTATGTTCCCTATAATCACAACTGAAACAGCTGCTGCTTACATCCAAACTAAGTACTGTTTGTGGTTTACAATTTAAAATTAAGTATAAAAGTGACTGGGGAGACAGTTTCACTTATATTGGTAAATGCTGTGATTTCACCAAGATCTAGCCAGTTGTATTACCTTCTGGTCTTCTGTCCTGTAGCAATTTTTAACATAATTCACAAACTTCGCTTCTGCTTTAGGAAGAGCAGTTCCCTATTGTGAAGAAACAGGAAAGCAATATAAATACAATTAACTATTCTGTGGTATAATCCAATACACCTGGGTGAATCAGTTTGTTTATACGTAAATACTGTACAGAATTTTTAACTCTCAGGAAGGTAATACATGCAACTGCTGTTCCCAAGACAAAATCTAATCTTTTAAGATTGCAGGAAAAAATTATGATGACACATAGGAAAAATATATTATTAGCTGTTCTCTCCCACAAATTCAAAATGATGTCTATCATGCTAAATGACCAGGGAAAAGCTAGATGGAAAACCACTCCTTATTCCAAGATCCAAAGATAGTAACATGCATGATCCATTGCTACTGGATTACTGACCCCTGAACTCTCCCAAACCTGATGCTGGAGAAGCACTTTCAAAGGACTATACTTAGCATGTTTTATACTTCAAGAAGATCTAAACTCAAGTCTAAAATTAGTTCTAACAAGTTTAATTTATTTCAATGAATCTAATTATAGGGAGGGACTAATACTGATACAGGGGTGGAAATCGCTCAGCTCTTCCAATGTTGAGGTGCACCTCCTAGCACCTATAGCCAGCACATCGACTGGGACTTGCAGTTAAATATTTGGAGGACCACCTAATTCCTATCCCTAAGTTAGTTCCAAAGCTGCAAACATTCAGTATAAATGAGGAACTGCCAAGGATACTTTGCTACTATGTACAACAGACTTCAACTACTCTTTGTTCTCGTGTGTCCTAGATTCTTCCTTCTCTTCCATCACATGAAATAAAAATAGTTTTAAAAACACAAAATCAAGACAGAAATGTGAAAAGCTGAGCAGCTTTTTAAAAATTCATGTGATCTACTAACTTCTGATGCATAGGAAACTCCCAGGGATCAGAAAGCAACCATTTTATTTTTTAGTGATTGGAGAGGGAATCTGAGTTACACATAAGTTTATACTTACTGATGAGAATAACAGAAATAAGCATGAATTCATAGCTGTATTGTTCTGTATTTCTCAGATTCATTTCTGTAGTTTCCTAGCTGACAAAGATACACTTAGATACTTTATAACATAGAAGTTTCTGGTTCCATGTTTATCACTAGATATATCTAGCAATAACGCAAAACTAAGACAGTTAACAGTTTTACATAATTGCATCACACAAAATGTTCCTCAAGAGTAATGAATTCAAAATATATTGCATATACTTAAAAAAAACTCTTATTTTTATGGAATTTTAAATATTTCAATAATTCATGGCTCCCAGAAATTTTTACATCCTCAGACAGGATTTCTGCTCATCCAGACAGGACTGCCCTAAACACCTTGGGCCTTTCTGCACTACACTGTTATAGTGCTATTACTCCACTTTCAACATCCTATGAAATCCTGAGGTTTACAGTTTAGGGAGGGGCATTTAGAATTCTCAGCCAGAGGCTCTTTGGCCTCAGTCAGCTACAAACCCCAGAATTCCACAGGATCTTGAAAGTGGAATGATAGCACTATAACAGTGTAGTTCGGAAAGGTCCCAAGTTGAACAAAGCCTCTAACATCAAAATTCCCTGTTCTTTTTTCCCACATATATGAGCTCAGCAGTCAAAACTGTTTGACTTTTCAAGAAAGCGAACTGCCACAGCAGCCACAATTATGCAGATGAACTTACCTTTTGTACAACTGCCTGCATTTTTGCTTTTATTTCCTCCAAAGTGAAGGTTTTTGGTGTTTTGGGAGTTTGTGGTTTTTTCTCTTTATGAGTTTCTGGAGTCTGAAACACACCAATTCACAGGAGATTCTCAGTGGTATTAAAATATCACTACAGCCTAACATCTTCTCGTCCTATACATATGGTAAAGGGCCTAATATCCTAAGGACACCAGACCCTGTAGGATCCTAGAAGCTAAGCAAAGTCAACAGTGGTTACTACATGGATGGGAAACCACCAACAAATACCAGATGCTGTAGGTTAATTTCAAAGGAAAGAACTGGCTAAACCACCTCTGAGTATTCCTTGTCTAAGCAAACCCTATGGGGTCACCGCAAGTCAAAAGGCAGCTTGAAGACACACACACACACACACGTGGTAAGTGATAACTAACCTGATTACAGACATACCACTGCAATCTCAAGCCCATACTACACACATGTTGTCTACTTTATACAGAGAATTATAGATACAACTCAAATCATGTAAATTCTGCCTTCCAGTCAAGAGTAACTAAATGAACTGACATCAGTTTCCCAGAACATATTAGATTAAAAAATTTCCAGTACCCTACGCAAAACCACAATCTCATTTACAAGTTTGCCTTATATTTATTAAACAGATTTTTAATCTACCAATTAGCAGCTGAACTGAAATGTCAACTACAAAAAATACTTAATGAGATTTAAGTATTATATTCAAACACACACACACTTTTATGTGGAAATTAGTTATCAGAATACTTGTCTTTCAAATTTAACATGTACTGATTGTCTTCCATTACACAGATTTTACCACACCTTAGAAATTATGCATGATCTTCTGTAATTGTCTACTCATCTACTTCCAATAAATTTTACTGTCTTCGCTGAGGTCACTGGAACAGCCCTACCTTGTCTGCAGAGTCATTTGCACTGCTAAGTTCAATTTCAGATTCAGAAAATCTGGTATCTATTCATCACTAGTACTGAATATTATGAAATCTTTTAAAAAAACAGTGGACATTTTTTCCATAGGAAAATTAATTACTGGAATATTTTCTGGAAAAATATTTTGTGAAGTTTCCCAATCAAGGTCACTACATATATTTTAATTCTGTTTCCCCAACTTCCAAATTGTAAACCCTATAGAAAAGGGTTTACAATTTCCTGTTCTCTGTGTATAAATGGATGGCACAACTAAAAGACATTCAGTTTCTAGATCTCACAAGATTTAGCACCATTACTATTCAACTAATCCTTATTTATAAACAAGTCTGTACAAAACTTAATGAACAGTGTGTCACATAATATTTACTCACTTTCACCTTCGGAGTTGCCAATTTAGAATCTTTTCCATTTTGGTTTGATTTTGGTGACTTCTTCACAGATAAATCTCGGGCAGGCTACAATTAGAATAGAAGAGAAACCTTAAAAAATAACCTTACGATACCACTAACACCCATAGAGCATATTCAAAGAGGACTAAGCTTAGCAATATTTTTAATGTAGCAATTCATAGATGATTTTTCCATTTTTTCATACAAAAGCTTCATTAATATAAAATCCCCAGTCATACTTATGAATATATCTATATCTTTCTCTCTATATACGCATACGTATATGAATGAACCTTTAATGTATTGTATTTTTCATTATATGGTATACCCTTTGCCTACAGGTGCAAGTCTACATCTGCACACCCAAGCCCTTCTCAAGGACAGTCACCATCGACCGTGAAATGTACTAGTCCATGGTTCAGAGACTTTCGCACTCATTATTATTACAGAGCACTCAGTAGCTCCCTGATGAACTTCAGCAGCAGCACAAAAAATTGTGGGTAGTGTGAAACTGAAAGGGAAGGGTTGCACTTTTTCGCACACTTGCCCTAAACCCATGCAGTTCTCATACAACCTGCTGATCTGATCTATTAATGTTGTGTTAATTTGTTTACTATATGGTTAGTTTGTTTTCATGTTACTTTTACATGATATATAAAAATGTTGAACTTTTTTAGCAGCCACAAGTGGTGGAACTGAAATGCTTGACTAGTTAAAAGAAGCCATAAAGTGCAAAGTCAGAAAAAACAGAACCTCTCTTTCTCATGCTGGTCAGGATGGAATGCTTCCTTCCTCTCCCTTATCTCCAACTTATTATATTATAGCATTATCTATGTCAGCTCTTAGGCTGGCATACTTTTGGGGCTCTGTTCAGGGCAAAGTGGCAAGACAGAATGAAAGTTGTACTAGTATCCAGTGGAATCTCAGCTTCCCTTAACGGATACATTTGTTTGGGCCCACCATTAATTAATACAACCCGGCCACGGGGACTCCCACAGCAGCATCAAACAGAGGAGTACCATGGATGACACTCCCTACCCACAGACAGAGGAAGATGTTCACACTGGCTGCTACGATGCCTTCCCTGGGATCACAGAACTGCAGCTGGAATGTGATTTTACACTGCTATATGGAAATTAATTTGCAGCTTTACCTGGCAATTACTTCTACTGGATTAATGTTTTTAAGATACAACAAAGCACTAAAAACTGACATACCACACTAATTTTACAATGCCTAAAGAGCTTTGAGTATGTCTATGTGTACACACATGCTTTTCTTAAGAATCATCACATGACAAATCTCAGCAGTGTTTTTCCCCATATATTCAACAAAAACAATTCCAAATCTTAAGAAATTTTTTTTTTAGCCACTTGGAGCTTATGAGTAAACTTTTCTATCAAAGCTAATTGCCACACTTTATCTTGCCAGGATGTCATAGCTATGCCTCCCAAAATGCCATAATGACCAAGCTGGTTATTATTAATAAATGACTAAGTAAGAATTTATAACGCCTTTACATTATCTCCTTGAATAGCATCTAGGAAGAACAATTCTAGTATCTTTATAAACAAATTGGTCAGTAATATTTATTTAAAAAATAAATGTACTCGCAAAAAAGGTATATTTGAAAATAAATATGGTAGAACACATCTAATGGACTAAGACAATATTTAATAAAGTGATTGTTTTCTAAACAAAACCCTGCAAATTACAGATTTAATGTTTCAAATAAATTAAGCCCAAATTACATTTCACAATATATATTACAAAACTCTTCACTTCCTTCAGATTTTTAAACCACAGCACCACCTAGTGCTTCTGATAGCAAAACATTACAGAGTGTCAAATGAAGAAAAATTCTAAACAGTTCATAATTCAATTTCTTCCAGGTCAGAAAGCACAGGAGTTTTTTGGAAAACATTTAACTCAACACCAGACTTCCTTCAACTATGCAATTTAAGCCAACAACTCAGTTGCTAAGACACATTTAATAACTTTTTATGTTAAGCTGTAAATAGTACAGCATTGGGAGAAGATCCTATGTACACCTCACTTTGGAGGTTCTTATGTCCCTGCTGCACTGTAGCCAAATGGACCAGACAAAGAAGAGATGCTATGGTCCTAGGGACGCTCCCATGCTTCTTCTACTGAAGTCCTTGAAAGCACAGCACAAACTGGCTGAAGTGATAGATAACCAACTCCAACCTCCAGCCCATACTGACAGAACTGTTTCCATCAGTGGAATCAGGCAAGACTCATTACAACTCCCCATGCACTCCAACATGCTCGAGGTGTAGAAAACCAGTCACCTTTTGGGTAGCACTGAGAAATGCAGGGAAAGAACAGAGGAAGAAAGCTTCCACTGCATTGGTACTACAATTGGATTTAGGCCTCTGACAGGGAACTAAGGCACTGTTATACTTTTAACTAGTCTGTGCGTGCGTGCGTGCGCATTAAAAGAGAAAGAGAAATGCCTTTCAGTCAACTGAGTTAAAGTAGTTCACAGTTAAAAACAGTGAACTACCATTTAATAAGTAATACTAATGGGGACAGGAAGATAAGACAAAAATAAGAAAATTAATGAGAAGTATACAGGTGAAGGGGAGCACAGGAAGATGAGTGGTTGCACTGGAATTGCTTTAGCGGCTTTAACCTCCTATTCTAATATGGAAGTCAAATTCCCATTCCCTCTAAGCATCAGATGATCCTCTTATGGAGATCATGTATTGTTAAGATAACCTGACCATCAGATAACATTTATTTTTTTTAACAGACAGAAAAATTCACTAGAAAACTTTCTCAAGGTTCACACCTTCAAATAATCCATGCTTAGCTTAAAGTTCAGTCACAAAAGGCCTAAACTTTTACATTTTACAATTTAATTTAACCCCCACAGTGTTAACAACGCACTTAATTGTATTTAGCTACCTTTTTTGCTGGAGTCTTTTCTTCTTCCTCATCTTCATCCATATCATCATCATCACTATAATTAAAATTTTGATTTGCATAAATAAAGAACACATCTTACAATGCTTTCACCTACGTTGTATATTAATGAAATGGTACTAAAACAGAACAGTCACTCCAACTTAATGAGATCTGAACTTCTGTGGGCTGGATATGCTATCCCAGAACAATGCTGTTTTCACAGAACACAGTCACAGCCATCAATTATTTAACTAAATTTTATAATCTCCTGGGAATCCTTCTGCATAGACAGCAGAGCTGAAACTCTTATAACTCTAAGTAATTCGCAAGTTCCTCAAGGAAATCCTTATTTCAAACTTTTAGCCAGCAACAGCCAGAATTCTGTTACCTTAATATTGCCCACATCTTAACAATATGCGTGTGGGTCCAAAAATACTTTGTACCTAACCAGTTTAGTACTTTTGAGAGAACCCTTTCAAGGGATAAATTTCCTGGGTATGAAATGGTTACTTCTCAGCTGACAACACTGATAATTACTAAAATTATTAGGTTCTACAGAAACAACTATTCCAAGGGTAACATACTCTTCATCATCTTCATCTTCTTCGTCATCTTCATCATCTTCATCTTCATCGTCGTCGTCATCCCCTGACAGCTTTGCTTTTTTCTTTAAAATACAATAATCAGAAGGGAAAAAATATATGTCAGTGGTTCAGTTCTAATGTAGGATCTTCTAATATATGAATACTACAGTGTTAATTCAAAATCAGTTTAACCTATTTAAATTTTTCAGCACACATAGGTTTATAAAATATGTCTAATTTAATACACCAAGTTGGTTTTATTTTCCTCATAACACAAAATCACACACCACTTTTTGAAGATTTTCCTTGTTAACCAGGGAGGCTAGAGGTTGGCACTGAACACTCCTAACAGATTTACAATTAAACATACATCTGATTTCATACAGTCACAACTAGTTTCCACCACTTCAAGCTTACCTGTGGAACTTTAGCCAATGTCACACCTGCAGGCCTCTTTGCCATATTGTGTTGTACCTTATCATCCTCTTCATCTTCAGATTCTGGTTCTTCCTCTAAAGCTTAAAAAGTAAGCAATGACAAAAAAATAAGCCCTTGCCAAGGCAGGAAAAGATGAATTTACTTTATCAAATATAAGTAAACAAAAATATCCAGATTAAAACATACCTACAAGATGCTGACCACTAACATAAACAGGCCCCGAGCCACTCTTCAATCTCAAAATTACTGGGGGTGTAATTTCAAACCCACCTAATGAAACCTGGAATCAATGAAAGAATAAAGTACAGTTTCAAATATACAATACCACACCTGAGCTACAGAAGTAACAATTCCCACAGGTCTAGAAAATGAACTAGGGATACCGTACACTGCAATTCAGATCAGCCAACAGGCTCTACTAAGAATGAACAGGCCAATTAATTGAACCAGACAGGCTCCAACAGGATCAGAGGCCTAGTCCCACATCCTTACCTCCCTTATTCCCAGAGTGACTGAAGCTATAGCCTTTACTATTGTTTTTGACAAATTAACTCAAATTCAATTAGTACAGTAACAGCTGAAGGACTGTTCCCAGTTGTTTATCTATGCTAATCAACAGCATCAAGGTGAGCTCAGATGAAAAACAAGGCTCAAGGAATGATACCTCATTTTTCTTTTCTGACCTGCAAGTTTTATAAATTTATAAAGATGTACCTTACTCATTTGACAGGTTAGAGACCAAAGCACTGTCAAAAAGTGGAAATCACTGAAAAGTATAACAGTCTTTTCTACCTTTAACCATGTTTCCAAATGGATTAAAGATCTTACCATAGTCAAAAGTGAAACACAGGCAATATGTCTCTTATACATGCAATGTTTTTTCTCCCAATCAACTCGGCGCCACCATTTTGTTCAGTCTGTACACAGATGCTGCCAAGTTGATTGAGAAAAAAACAGAGCGTGGTCGCTTTTTGACAATCTGATCTTCCGACCCCTTTCAATCTTTACTTGTGGTCAAAAGAGCAAACCAGCATTAAATATACAGCAAGCCCTCCACATTTGTGAGGAACAGGGACACGGAACCCACACAGATGTAAAAAAAAAAAAAATGAATAACTCCTCTGGCTGGCACCTGCACGGGGGCAGCCAAGGGCATGCAGGAAATGGGCAACTGCCCCCCTGAACACTCCTGCCGGCGTGCCCACTTAGGTGGCGCCAAGGACATGCAGGGAACAGGCAATCGGCCACCCTGCACACTCCTGCCAGCTGCTACCAACGTGCCCTTGGAGACAACAGGAGAAGGAGTGCAGGGAAGGGATGATCTCCCCCTCCCACATCTGGGCAAAAGGCCTAGGAATGGGAGGGGGAGAATGGGGGGAGGCAAGTGGGCACTGCAAACAATCAAACCCACGAAAGTGAAAGTGTGAGGGGAGAACTGTATGGGTTCTGGTTGTAATTGAAAAGGATCAAAGGAGAGCACTGTCGAAAAGCAGGGGATGCCTGTACTAAGGGAAAGTAAAGCATAGACAAAACCCAGGCAGCAGCAGGGTATCTCACACATTTACTTTACTGGAAACCTTTTAGTTCAACATTTCATTTCAGTTGGCTGTGAGACCCTGCTTTCAAAGAATTTCACCTGCAATTCAGAAATAAACACCACTTCACACAACGGAATTTACACTAAAGCAGGAGTGGGGAAGGCAGGGTCCACGGGCACCATTTTGCTTGTTCCAACATCCTCAGATCCCTCCCTCATGGCTAAAAAAGAAGGAAAAACACCCAAACCATCATGCAACAAGGCAGTATACAAGTCCCCCCAAAACCACCAAAATTCAGCTGCATTTTGGCCACTATCCAAAGCTTCCAAATGTGCTGGAAATAGTCAGAAAGGCAAGCAATAGTCCCTGCTCCCTTTGCAGACGCACATCTTTGCTCTTAACATTTAAAACATCTGGAAAAGTTGTCTGCAAAACTAAAAATGCAACTTCAAAGTCCTTATACTGGAAAAAATAATGAATTATGCACTACTATTACCACCAGCACTTATGCTGGAATTCAAAACAGTTCAGATTGTCTCAATAATCTGAAAAATGCTCATCCTAAGAAGGCATTCCACCTTACTGAATATGAGGAACTAAAGTTCTGACAGTGATAATTTTTTTTAAAGAATACCTCACAAATTCGTGTGTGTGTCTGACAGATATGTACAGTGGGCCCTCAGCATCTGCTAGGGTTTGGTTCCAGGATCCCCCCTGGATACCAGAATTTGTAGATGCTCAAGTCCAATTATGTACAATGGTGTAGTAAAATGGTGTCCCTCATATAAAACAGCAAAACCAAAGTTTGCTTTTTGGATTTTTTTTTAAATATTTTCAAACTGTGGTTGGTTGAATCCATAGATACAGAATCTGTCAATATGGAAGGCTGGCTATATCATGCTTCAAATTGGAAACCTACTATCTGTATTTTGGAACTTTAAAAAAAAACTGGTTTGGTGAAATAAGGTGCACATTTCTGATTGCACTAAGTCACCCTGCAAGTCAACAAGCTACTAGAATTCCTTCTGCTATACTTTCCAGCACCATTCCTGTATTCAGTAAATTAACTGCTCTGCTCTGCTAAATTGTTGTGGGTAACATCCTTCACCTGATACACCAAAGTGAATACTAGACTGTGCCAAGGCTGCCATGTAGGACCTAAGATTGAGTACCAGTATAATGGTTTTGGTCCTACTGTGATGACATTGTTTCACAGAGGGAAAAAAAGCCAACGGCTATTGTCACAGAAGGGAAACCTGTCTTTCCAGATGTTTTGGGCTCTGATTTCTACAATCACTTACCACTGTCCATACTGGTTGGGACTTCTGGAACTTCAAATCCAAAACATTAAGTAACCAAAGTTTCTCCAACTCTGAACTAAGTTACTGGACTTTTAGTTACTGCCATGCATATCCTTAACAAATTCCCTTGTGCATCATCCTGAAGGCTCATCAAAATACATGTTATCAAACTATCTGCCTGTAGAAAGAACTATGTGACAGGAGCAGCCCAGATACCCCAACCAGGACCACAAGTCATTTGTTCTACTTCCAGGTGTAATGGCGGTGGGAATCCATGTTTCTGAGGAAAAGCTGCCCTTACACAAGTGTGAGGACTGAAACCAGCAGAAAAGTCACCAATACATGCAAAAGAGGACACTATGTAAAGAACAATGTGCCAGGAACACCTGTATTCAAACATTATCATCACACTCAAACTTAATTTGGATGGGCAGACTCCAGAGCAGGACTTTCCAAACGGTGTGTCTCGATACATTAGTGTGTCACCTCCCTAGCCAAGAAAGACCTCCCACCCACCCAAGCCCAGCCTGCAGCCATCACTCTCACTAGGCCTAGGGCCTTTCCCTGGCAAAAACAACGGCAGCGGGCAAGGACAGGCTGGGAAGAGGCTGCCTTTCTCCCTGCCACCAATCTCGCTGGCGCCTTTCCTGGCGAGGGTGATGGCAGCAGGCCAGAATTGGGGGGGGAGGCTGCCTTTCCCCACTCTAGATACACCTCTGGGTACCACCGGTTTGCTAGTAAAGCTGAATTACTGTGTCGCAAAATTATGCATGATGATAAAGTGTGTCACCAACATGAAAAGTGTGGAAAGCTCTGTTCTAGAGACAGGGCTGGCTGTTTGCTCTGAAAGCCAAAACAGCTGGAACCTGAGAAAGCTTCAGCAGTAGAAAAAGGAGACCTACTCCTTTGTTCTTACACAGATCTGCTCTTGCTGAAACAATAAATGTTACTGAAGAAGGTTTATATGCAACGCTATATCATGACTGCTGAAAAGCAGCTAGTACTCTAAGTGAGATTGACTTTGGGCCATCCATTGTATAACGTTACCAACCCCTTTTTGAGGTCTCCCTACCAATCACAGCTTGCAAAAAAAATGCTGTTACAGCACTATAAAAATCTATCATGTTAAGAATACAATAAGGAGAACTGATACGGACAATTCACGTATAATTTACTGACATATGACCAGTTCCTGACACTTACCGTAGGTTGAACTGACATTTTCAATGATGCCAGCGTGACTGTAATCTGGTTGCCCTCATAGTCCAAAGCTTCTGCTTCAACAACATGCAACTCATCTTTAGCACCAGCTCCTAAACTAACCTGTGTCACAAAATATGGATTTTGAAAAGCAGAACAAAGTTTTACATATTTATCACCCATCAACTTCTATATAATCACTCAATAGCTTTCCAGTATTTAAGATGTACTATTTAAACTGTAACTATTTAATCTATAATATTCCATTTAAGAACACTTGATTTGATTGGCAAAGATGCTGATCATACACTGATTAATTTATGTTTGCAACAGCTGTAGATCAATCAAGAATGCCCAGCACTATCACAATTTTATAAATTTTTACAACATCACATGCATTGGAAAATGCTTCTCAAGAAAGTTGGGTTTTAAAAGTGAAATGAAGCAGGACTTCTAGCTGTATTCACACCTTCCTTGTATATCACAACTTTCAGTTTCAGATGCTTAACGCTGTGGTCTTCAAACCAACCTTCAATAATAGCTTCGGTGCAGCAACAGAATATATGCAAAAGACAGCTATACAAGTCAACAAACCAAACCAGCGCCCAGTGGTTAAATCTGAGTGCCCTGGTGGGTATCTGAAAACTTAAAATCAAATACATTTTTAAGGTACTGTTCTCCGCACAACTTTTATTAAATAGTACCTTATTCACTGTTTCTGTTTCCCAAGAAAAAAAGCACTTACTGTTCTTAAAGAGAGCTGGTGTTCATTTTCTTCATCATTCACCTTGAAATGAAATGGCTTGTCCCCTTTTAGTTCACATCCTATAAAAGCAACAAGAATGTTCTGTGACCATTCAAACTACCACACTGAACTACTGATCTTTTACATCCCTAACTGGGAAAAGATTGTGCCCCGTTTTTATAATATCAGAAAAACCAGACTGAGACTTAATAACCACAGCAATCCATATAAAGGCTATTTTAAAAGGAGTTCCTAAATTTGTAGCAAAGAGACCCAATGGTGAATAAATTACAATCACCTTTTAAAAGCAGAAGTCTGAAAATGTGTACTTCAGTTGCATGTCCTGTCAAAGTCCTAGAGTCTAAAGTTTCAGAGTTGGCAGCAAATAATGGAGGGCAATTTCATTATATGCCTCTAAGTCATACGGAAGACACCTTCTACGGATTACCTCTGCCTGCAGCTTTCAAGATGTATCATGCCCCACCCACTTAGTCACACAAGCATCCATCTCTTGTCCTCTTCCTTGACCCACAGCACCACACCAGCTTCCCACTTTACCCAAAAGCTCCACCCATTTAAGCACATGGCAATCTTTCGCTGGATTCTCTGCGCGCTTCTTCCCAGTACAGCAACGGCGGCCTCGCAGCGCTCCGCTGCTTTGTCTAAGGGGGCTCTCCTCGGCCTCATTTTGAGGAGCGCTTCAGCAACACCAATTCAACATATAATATACAGAATGAACTTCTTATGGGACCAGTTCAAATAAACCCTACGCACAAGAAAGAACAAGAGCAGAAAAAAGAATCATAGAACAAGAGTTGGAAGGGCCCTCATGGCCTATCTAGTCCACCGCTAAACCTCCTTCTTCCGAAAATCTGATAACGGGAAAGGAAAAAAGCTCGCATTTTAAAGATAACACCCCGATATCTAATCTGATACGAAGAGCGATGAATGCAGACAGACAGGGATCGTGTGGCTGGGGGGGGGGGCAACGAAACTTCTTTTGTACCTGCATCCGGACTATAACAAAAAAGGGCGGCTGGCGTGGGAGCTGTTGGGGCCTGGAGATAACTACGTCTCCAGGAGACCCGAGGCCTCCCTCGCCGCCGCCGCCGCCGCCGCCTCGGCCACGTGACGGGAGAGCAGAAAAGCGTCGCTGGGGACTGGTGGGCCCCAGGCCAAGGAGGCGGCGGCGGCCGCAGCGGCGCCGCGTCCCTCCAACTTTAAGGCGGGAGGAGGACAAAGGAAGCCCCCAGGGCCCGGGCGGCCCCGCTCCCCTCGCCTCCCCCGGCGGGCAAGGCCGCCATCGGCGAAACCCTCGCCACGTGGGAAGGCCCGACGGAGCCTTCCGCCCTCCCCCCACCGCCGCCACCCCCCGGACGGCGCGGAAGAAGGGCGCCGAGGGGGGTGGAGGGAACGCAGCGCGAAGCCAGCCGGGGGAAAGGGAGGCTGGCGGCGGCACCACCCCGAGGACGAGCGCGAAAGGAGAGCACCGGGGGCGGGGAAGCGGGGTGGGAAGGGAGCCCGGCCTCTGGGTTACCGAAGAGGAACGTCTGTGGCCGAAGGGAGCCCATGTTGTCCATGTCGCTGTCCTCCATGTCGCTGAGTGTCGTCGTCGTCGCCGCCGCCGCCGCTCGTGCGTCTCCTCAGTAGGACGGGGAGGCGGCTCTGAAGGGGCAAAAGGCGAGCGGGAATGCCCCCCTTGCAACGGACGGAATTAGCGCACCCGGAGAAAGGACCCGCCTCTTTTCCCTTTCTCGCATATATAGACTCGTACGTCTCGCGAGAACCTATGCCAGACTCTCGCCGCCGCCCTCCCGCTCGCTTTGTACGCAGCCTCTATTCCACAGAGCGAAGGCTGCCCAACGTGGTCTGAAGGGCGCACGCGGTTGGTAGGGAGGCGGGGACTTTTGTGAACGCAGGGGCCCGTCACTCCGGGCATGCGCTCGCACACCCAGGATGTTTCTCGACCTTGTGCGTCTCCGAGAGTTCGAGAACACGCGGAGGGCGGGGGGAGTAGCCTCCCTCAAAGATGGCACCTGTGCTTCCCACCCCCCCCCGTTCTGTAGTCCTCTGTTCTTTGTATTGGAGGGGCCGATGCTAAGAGCGGGACCAACGGCATCGCTGTTGCTTCCTGCCCGTGAACTAGGCCAGCCTTCCTGGGCCTCCTGCCCCCCAGAGGTGTAGGAGTACAGGCAGCTGCACTGTGTAGGAGACTGAGGGAGATGTAGGCTTTTCCGCACTACGCTGTCATGCTGCTGCTGTCCCACTTTCAACGTCCTGTGGAATTGTGGCGCCGGTAGTCTCCTGAGGCCCAAGAGCTCTCTGGCTGAGAATTCTAAAGGCCCCTCCCTGAACGGCAAACCCAGGATTCCACAGGATGTTGAAAGCGGAATAATAGCGCTATAAGAGTGTAGGGTGGAAAGGCCCATAGTCCCAACACTTGTAGAAGGTACCAGGTGGGGGAAGGCAGGTGATGGGACATGGACAGTCCCCGTACCCTCTGAACCCTTATCACTAAGAGGTTGTAAGTTAAATAGGTGAGTGCCAGCGTATAAGATGCACTGCCATATAAGATGCACCCCATTTATACACCAGAAAGTGCTGTTTGCCAGCGTATAAGGCACACCAGCATATAAGACATACCCCATTTTCAGAAAGCCTTATTTGGGGGGGGGGGAACAGTCTTCTATGCCAACAAATATGGTACTTCATATCTTCTATGTAATAAAAACACAGCAGCCCTGTGGAATAGTCATTCTTCCTGGGATTGTCACACTCTTGAGTGCATTTTAATGGGTTATACATCAAAGGTAGGGTAAGAAGAGATGAGGCATGTAGCTGGGGTGTGATACACTCATATTAAAAGGCTGTGGAGGTGGTGGGCCTCTTACAGCTAATATCTGACCTACAGTATTAGCAAGACTTTTTACATACACACAGAGAGTAATTTAAAAAAGAATGTAACAGCTATCTATGGTCCAACTGTCTTTGTCATTGCCAAGTAGTCTTTCTTTTATCAGTCCCCTAACTCATACTCCATTTTCAAATTAATGCAGTTTTTGCCAATTCTTTGATGTCTGTATCTTGATATTAACTGTATGCTGTCAGCCATCCTGGGTATATAAGATATAAATGGAAATAAATGAAGCAGTGATCCTATCATTACTGGAAGATTGGGTTGTTAACAAGTGCACAACTATCCTAATATCCTCTGGGAAATGTTCAAGAGTATGGATTTTCTTAATTTTGTGGTTGTTATCTTTTGCTTCTAATTCTCCATCCGATTACCTCTGTCTGTAAAACCTTGTTGTCACGTGCTTTCAAGTTGACTCTTGACTTATTGTGACTCTGTTGCTCTGTTTCATGGCAAGATTTGAAAAGAGGTTTGACATTGTCTGAGGCCAAGAGAATGTGACATGCCAAAGATCACTCAGTGGGTTTTCATGGCTGAGTGGGATTCGAACCCTGGTCTCCTAGATTTCTGGGCCACCACTTAAACCAGTACAACAGGCTGGCTCTCCTTCAAATGTAGTGTATCTTACTTAATCTACAACTCAGTGTACCTGCAAAAGTAGAGAAGTGGAAGGGTGTTTTTTATTAAAGGAGTTCAGTATTTCAAAGATGTTAAGGCAATTGTTCATATTTGCACATTCCACATAAGCCGTGGGCCACTGGCAAATTTGCACTGCCAAACATAGTTACAGAAAGTTCTAGACGGTACAAATAAGAGTTTCTGAACTAAAATTCGCTGAACTATTGTCCAAATGTTGTCGAACTGCCTCTTCTCAGCATTCCTCACCCTTCACTCCTGCTCAGGGCTAGTTGCAGTTCAGCATCTGCAGGGCCATGTAATTACCACACATGAACGATGCAGTGCCACTTGAGAGATTTGTGGCATCAAAAAAAACCCACCAGATTTATTATGGTATAAGTGTGTGAACTATGATCCAGCGTGGTGTAGTGATTTGAGTGCAGCACTACAGCTGTGGAGACCAAGCCTCAGATCCCCCCGCCATCCCAGTCATGGAAACTCACTGGGTGACCTTAGGCAAGTAATAGCCTTGCGGGAAGTCAATGACAAACTTCCTCTGAACAAATCTTGCAGAGAAAATCCCACGATAAGTTTGCAACCCAATGAAGATTTGCATAACAAGAAAGTGTGTGAGTTTAACTAGAGGCTACACTAAGATGAAACAAATTTTATCCTTTGTACAGATTATACAGCTGTACATTCATGTGTTTATACTGAGGAGCAAATGCAAAAGATTCAGAGTCAGTCAGCTTTATTATGCAAGTGCAGACCCATTCAGAAAGAAGAACTGCTAACATATTATGCTGTTCTGCTACACTGAACTCAAAGCAGCACTCAACTGGCAGTGTGTAAGGCCCCGCTTTGGGGGTCCCCAATGTCAGTATGGTTTGGATGGACACCATACCTAATTGGCAACACATTTTGTTGGCTCTGATATCAAATTCAAGCCTGAGAGGTGACAGAGAGGTCAAACTGAGTGCGGGGAAAGAATTTGACTATAATTGTGAGAAGCATAGGTCAACTCCAAAATTCCCCTAGGTAAGACTGAGTCACTTGTCAGGCAAATACACATCATTCCTGTGGATAATAGGCTTAAATAGAAGCTGGACTTTTCCAGGGAATCCAACTGTGAGGAGCCCACCAGGACACTGGTTGACAGATATCCATCCCTTGTACACCTGGATTCTTTTGTCTGTCCTCACAGCACCCACAATAGACAGCTATTACAATATCCATCATGTCTTTATCAATCAAAGCAATAAGCCCATCAACAGGCAAAAGACCCATTGTCCACAACAGATTCCCTTTGTCTTGTATCTGGAACCTTCACAGCCACAAGCCATTTTCAGGGTACAAATACCCCTGATTTGAGGATGCCCAGGGCAGTCTCTTGAAGACCTACCTGTCACTCTGTCTGTCTGGCTCCGGAATGAGAACTGTCCTTAGGTCCTACCTAAGCCAAAATACATTTCTGCTCTTCACTACTCTTCTGGACTGGTAATTATAAATCCCCTCAAATCCCTCAGCCTCTCTATAATTTTTCCTCCCTTTCTCTTTCAGCTAGCTCTTGTGTGAATGTGTGATTGTGTGTATCTTGTGTGCATGCATGTGTGAATTCCCCTCAATAAAATCATTTATTAGACAATTCTGCTTGGTTTTTGGCTTGGCCTGACCCCATAAACATTGGGTAAAAAGATCTCGCTAGGTTACCCTGCCTCTTGTAGTGCTACAGCTTGTGTTCTGCCTAATTCCCATTCCCCATTTATTGAAGCACATTTAGGAGACTCCTTCGGGACCCCCAGAAATCAGGGTAACAATCTGTACAAAATTCAGATTAATACAACATAAGAAGATACTGTCTTTCCTGCTTTCAGGCAAAAGGCTTTTCCTTTCAATAAGTCATTGTTCCTCCACTCAAATGTATACACGGAATTTTAGTTAACTTTGCACACTATAAGGGTTGTTTTGTTTTGCTTTGTTTTGTATATGTGCACCCCATAGTGTTAGGACTAGGCAGCCCTTGGCCACTGCTGCTACAATCTGTGAGGCCATGCTGCTCTATTCTTTTCTAAGCAGTCCAACATATACTGCTTTGTTGTTGTGTGCCTTCAAGTAATTTCTGACTAACAGCCTCCATATCACAGGGTTTTCTTGGTAAGATTTGTTCAGAGTGGGTTTGTCCTTGCCTTGCTCTGAGGCTGAAAGAGTGTTAACTTGCCCAAAGTCACCCAATGGATTTCTGTGGCAGATCAGAGATTCAAACACTGGTCTCCAGTGCCATAGCCCAACACTCAAACTACACCATGCTGGCTCTCTACTATAGTGCATTACAACAGATATAATCAGGGTATCTGAAGCAAGGCCAACTTTCTTTTGATAGCATCCAAGCTGTCAAACCAAGTTTTTCTGTTAAAAGGCACTCTCAGCCACTAGCAACCACCTGGACCTCTGAGGATTGAACCTAGAAGTACTTCCAACTGTGAACTTGATATTTCATGGGAATGCATTTCATGGGAAGAGCAAAATTTTGATGGGGTAGATTGTGAGTGGCATGTTAAGCTGGCAGGAAATGGGTCAAGCAGCTGCTCCTCTCCCATTTAGCTGCCAGTCTTTCCCTCAAGATTCAAGTTTATTATGACTGTTTCTCCTGGGAAGACATCGCTGCCAGGAAAAAGTTAAATAGCTTATTGATGCATGTGGTGTCTTCTTCATAGGGAGGCACTTAAATATCAACAAAAATTGACTGAGTTGCATGAAATCTGCATATTTTAATATATGAACAGCTGGACATTTAGGAATCATTATTATCTAAGCAAAAATATAGTTTGTTTCACCATCCTGGAGAAACCTGTGACCAAGCAACATTATCTGCTACTCAGTCTGCTGCACTGTTGGTGGACTTCTTCAAGATCCATCCCACTTTATCGCCAAACTTAGGTTGGACAGTCCTACAAGAAGAAGGTTCTTCAAAACAAGGACCTTCCCCCGTAAACCCAGACATATGGCCATACCCCTGCTTTACAACAACATTTTTCTGTTTACACAATATGCCCTTTATTATCTCTGACAATGCCTGCTCACTGAGCGCCTGAAGGAGTACATTAGTTACAACAGCAGATGGAGCTGGGAGAACTCATTGCAGTGACACATACTATTAAGTAAGCAAATATAAACTGCAACCACATTATGCAATCTTTTGATATTCGCAATAAGATAAATAGATTGTAGTATCTGAAGTGAGCAGAAATGTGTCTCAATCAGGTATGGAAATTATTTTCCCTTGCTCTAACCATATCAGGAATGCTACTGATTTTTATACCAAAGTACACACACACATTTGCATTAATAAGTGTCAGTGAAACAAATTCAAGTAATTCAGGGAAGGAGTAACATGAAAGGAAAACATTCATTTACTGCAGATTCCTTCAGAGTCCACCCAGAATTACTGTTCTGATTTGCTGCTGCCATAGTAGGTATTCAACTGTGACCTGTTCAGAGTTTTTAAATGGTTGCTATAAGATAGGAGTGAATAAGAAAGGAGCTGGGAATGGAAACCCTTGTACCAACAAAGAAGAAATGTGAGCTAGTGCGGGGGGGGAGGTTTTCTGGGATGTGCTTGTTATTCCTCAGGGGTGGGGACTGCACAACGGAGAGGATTCCCCTAACATCTAGGGCTTTTTTTCCTGCAGCAAACAGATAGACAAATATATGGAAGAACATTCATGTTAAGTTCCCATCTGCACTCTAAACCAGTGGTTCTCAACCTGTGGGTCCCCAGATGTTTGTGGACTTCAGCTCCCAGAAGCCCTGAGCATTGACCATAGTGGCTGGGGCTTCTGGGAGCTGAAGTCCACGAACATCTGGGGACCCACAGGTTGAGAACCACTGCTCTAAACTGAATTGGTAAATCCCCAACAGACGTTTTCATGTTCATTCAGGCCAAAGTCACAGTCATCCCTAACTGTTGCCCTTTTTTATACAGTCAGTCCTAAAGGGGGTCAAGGCATGGTGGGGAGGATAGGCACCAAAGATCCAAACCAGGTCAGGGAAAGGAGAGATAAAACCCTATCCCAGGGACTATAAATTTGATATCAGATATGCCCACTATGCCAGAGAGGTTACCCGGATGGGCAGGTAGGCAAAGAGGTCGAACAACTGAAAACAGGTCAAGACCAGAAAAATCCCCAGTCAGGTAGCCCAAGGAGACCTCAAGCTGTGCAAATCCACGAAGACAAAGGGTCCTCAGCCAGAAGCAGCCAATTTCAGAGGATTAGCATGTTTTCCCCAGGTTGAGCAACTGTAATTCTGGAAAAATCCTTCAAGGCGAGGTCCATCTACATAAACTTACACTGCAACCCTTTTGCAACCCAAACCCTGAACATTTGCAACACAGCATAAACCCATCATGCAAACTAAGTTGCCATTGTTTGGCATTCCTTCCTTTGCTGTGACCATTGTTCTCCCCAGGAAAAGGCCTGCCCTTGAGGTACGTTCTGCCTGATAAGTAGTCCTAGTTTTTCAGGGTCTCTTCAGAGAACTCCTCACCATGCTAGCAGACCAGAACTCTGTTAGTTGAGTGATCCCCTCAACTCTCAACTCTCTCAGCTCTCAGCTCTTTGCTGAGCTCCGTTCATCTTGCCACTGCCCGGACCAAAGACTTCAGGATAGGTACAGTATCACCGCCTCGACAATCCCTCTGCTATATCCTCTATCCATTTCTCACCTGTTTTCCTTCTTTGATAGGCCTTGCGTGTGTGAGTGAGTGAGTTGGTGCGTGAGAATATATTCATTTAATAAAATTCATTTATTTGGTACAATTGTCTGGCTTTTTGCTTGGCCTGACCCTGTAAAGTTAGGTAAAAGATCCTGCTGGGTTACCCTGCCCCTTGTTTTGCTAATGCCAGTGCTCTGCTAATTTCCCCAACCTTTATAACTTGGAGCAAATCAAGGTGTCCTCCACGGGAGCCCCAGAAGTCAGAATGACAGAGGGGTCACCATGGTGTCCCTATAGTTCCTGTCTCTCGCCCATCTCTTTCCTTGGGTACAGGGGGGGCACCAGGAGAGGGTTTGTGGTGCTGAGAAATCAGGGTACAAGCCATCTTTAGCTGGACAGGCAACGGCTAATGGAGGCAGAGAAGGACCACAGATGGGTTTTTAAAGGGCTGTGCAGCAGCCAAAAAGGAATATTCCCCATGAACAGAAGCACTTGGGGGGCAGGTATTGGAGAAGCCTGCAAATAATCAAATCCATGAAAGTTAAATGAGCAAAAATAAAGGACCGACTGTATTTCATACTTCCTCCTCTGAATGGAATACAGTTTGCCTGCACAGGGCCAGGAGGAATAAGGCCCCAGATTTCACGCCTGGGATCTGGGGAGAATCTTAGTTGTCAGCAGAGTACTATTCACCAAAAGTTAAGAGGATGATGCTCTAGAGAAAGCAAAGGTCAAATTCTGTAAGCTGCCATTGAAGATCATAGATCACAAGTAGAGAATATCATCCCATGCAAGGAAATAAAAGTTCCAAAAGCAACAACTAAAGTTCAGGAAGGCCAGAAGCAAGTAGGGTAATGCGTAGGAGGAGAAAACTTAGCCAGGCATGATCTTCACTGAGGTAATGAAGCTCAGTCTTAAGATTAATTTCTAAAAATGGGAATTAATAAGAATTGGTGGAACAGATTGGTCTTCAGGATTAGCTGATCCAAAGCTTGGAAAAATTACTTTTTAGAATACAACTCCCATAATAACCCAGCCAATATGGCCAATACTGTTAGCTGCAGGGATTCTGGAAGCTGTATCCAAAACAGTAACTTTTCCAAGTTCTGACTGAGCCAGTGTTATCAGCTTGCATTGCAGCCTATATCCCATCAGAAGGGTAATGCACAATAAAGTGGGTGTAAGTGACTTGTCATTCCTTTTCTACTCCTTTTTTGTATATTCTCTGAAACCCAAACAGCAAAGATGTCAACAGAAGCAAGTTAATGGGAGAGGCATCCTGCACTCCGGTGCAAGAAGCATAGATAGAAGTCTACAACAGCATTCAAAGAACGAATAGAAGAAACAGCCATGACTTCCACAGAGTTAGTGTGTGTAAATGTTGAAGCATATCCAGTTTCTTCTAGGATCTATTGCTGATAAAGAACCAAATCTGATTAGCTTCATAAATTGTATAGTGGAGCAGTAATACCACCTGAATTATTTTTTAGGACAGAACAGCCAGGCACAGCTCCATCATGTCATAGCCTCCAGCACAGTGGTGTGGCAAAAGTTTTTGCCGCCCAGGGCAAAAGAGCCCTTCTCCCCACATATGCCCCACTCCCCTTTCCTGGACTCAGGAGCCAGCTGTCCCTCCCTCCGCTCGGCAAGCCCTGCCATGCTCTCACTTTACCAGGACAGCCAAGCTGCAGGTCCCTCCACAGCTTCTGGTCACTCTGGCCCAGGAAATGGGTGGCTGCCCAAGCAGCTCAGTCAGGGGTTTGGGGTACCTGCAGATGGCCACCGGGTTAAAATACATCCCTGCCATGGCTGTGGCGGCAGCAGCCAGTCCGTTGAGCTTGGGCAGGCCAGTGAGAAGGCTGCCGGCAGTAGCGGTGGAAGTGGCAGCCACAGGCCAGCCGAGGATGTTGCTTATGCCATGCAGGGTGCCGAGTGGGAGCTGGGTCTTGAGGCCACTGAGGGCGCCAGGTTCCTTGAAGCTGGTGGGGCTCTGGCGGGCACAGGGGAAGAGGGAGGTCTTCATCTCAGTCATGTTGTAGAGGACCGTTGGCACCCAAAAAAAATGTGCTGCCTGGAGCAGACTGCCTTCCTCACACACCCCAGCTATGCCATTGCTCCAGCAGCTGTAAGAGTCCATGTTCTATTGCTATTGCTCTAGCCTCTGAGGGACAGAAGAGCAACCAGGCACACTTCCATCATGCCTTGGCCCCAGCAGTTGGCAAGAGCCCCTCCCTCCATATGGCAACTGACATTGTTCTGGCCTCTGAGGGAAAGAAGAGCAGCCAGCATCTGATGGACACCTAGCCATCTCTACCTCAATCAACCACAGGCAGTGCTCTAAAGGAGGTAGACAAGCTCTTGAAATCCAAGGTTTTTTGTTTTTTGTGTTTTTGTTTTTCTCCCCAGGTAACTTCCAAGGGCTACATCAGCCATCCATGTGAAATCACTTAAGGTCACATCTGGTTAGGAAAAAAAATATCTATTTTTCAAATGAATTTTTTGCTAAAACAAAGGATAGAAAGTTGTGGTCTAATGCATTTCTTGCTTTACAGGAAAATTCCACCTGCTAGAAATGCAGTACTGCCTCAGAGGAAAGCAAAGGCAAACCCCCTCTGAAGAAATCTTTCCAAGAAAATGCCATGATAGCTTAAGTTGCCATAAGTTGGAAAGGATTAGAAGGCACACAACAACATGTATATGTATATTTTAAAAATGAGGGGTCAAGATGCTACAAAAGTGTCCTTAAGCCTCCACGTGGCCCTTGGGCTGCATGACTCTCATCCCTGCTCTCTTGGTTAAATGATCAGGCTCTACTCTGGTTAACATTACGCTGGATCTTCACAGTTCCTTGACTTCACTGCAAAAGGTTCTTTCTCCAGCAGCCAACATGTTAGATCACTATCGCTTAAGACAACATATCTTAAGCTGATCCTGGAGGAGAGAAAAACACATATACAGTATAATATGCTAGAAGAGTGGCGTGTCTCTGATGCAGAGTCTATGGGCATGGGTGGGCAACTGCCGTTTCATATTATAGTACCCATAGTTCTTCATCATTGGCTATGGTGATAGGAATTACAGTGCAACAACAGCTGGAGGCCCAAAAATTGCCTACCCCTGATCCAGAGTGAAGCTATGCTGTGATTGTTTATTGGATTAATACTGCAACATCTTTAGTTGAGCCAGGAGTGGTTTTGTCCCTTTGGTATGAAGGGCTATGTGCTGAATGTAATGGAATGTCTTGAATTCAACTCATTTAAAGAGAAGACAAAAACTGGGAACTATTAAGAACCTCCTGATCAGCCCATTACTCCTCACCTGCCACCTCTACATGCACAAATTCATATTCATGCAAAGCGTGTCCCTATACCTAAAATGGCAGCAATGTGCACAAGGATGCACTGATGCATCCATGCACATGTCACTGCCATTGATTATAATGGGATGTGAGCATTCACAAATCCCTTTATTCACAGGGCTTCTTTGAACAGAACCCCCCACATATATGGAGGGCCCATTATACTAGCCAAATTGAGCCAGAGTGGTACGGTGGTTTGAGTGCTGGACTAAAGGAGGACAGGATTCAAATTCTTGCTCAGTCATGGAGCCACTGGGTCACCATTTTGAGCAAATCACACTTTCCCAGCCTGAGAAGGAGGTAATAGCAAACCTGCCCTGAACAAATCTGGCCAAAAAAAACCCACAGTAAGGTTTAAATTGAAGTCAACTTGAAAGCATATACAACAACAACAGGAAACCAGCCAAGTTAAAGAACACGAATTCTAGATAACAACTATGCACCATAAAAGTCTAACATAGGCCATTTCTTCACTAGACTGTTATAATGCTATGATTCCACTTTCAACGTCCTATAAAATCCTGGTGTTTGCAGTTTAAGGAGAGGCCGGCTGGCACTAATAGCGCTATAACAGTCTAGTGATGAAATGGCCATAGTGGTTCTCAACCTTGAGTCCTTGGATGTTGTTGAATGTCAACTCACAGAATCCCTATTTAGTATGGCCGGGAACTGGGGATTCTGGCAGTTGTAGTCTATTAGAATCTCATGGTTGGTCTAATAGAGCTGCTGATACATTTGTGCTGCTCTCCACCAGTGGAAAGATTCTGTTCCTATGGTGCAACAGAATGACAGGATCTGACAGTTTATCTCTCTTTATATTTCTCCCATGTTCAGAAGACTAACTAAATTCTCCTTTTCCTTTAGTTGCAATAGTCTGCCGTTTATAATTTCTGACCTGAAATAAGCAAAGGTGTATATGGATGTGCTTGTTCTCAGAGCGGATGAATAAATTCAAAGTGATGGGTGGGCCAAATTGCTTTCCCTCCGAATTCAGTTTCCACTGCTGTGCCCTCCAACTTACCACCAGAGTAGGGGAAACTTTGACTAGAGGTATACAGTTCCCACCTGCCTTGTATTAAAGTGAAAATGTATCCTTTTTTATTATCCTCACATTGACAAAATTCCATGGCAGTGACATGGCAGCAAATTCAGTGAGGGTGATCACAAAAATGGGTAGGGGTGCATGCATGCTGTCCACCACTATTGTAGGACATACAGCTTTCAGTTACCACTGTAATTTATACAAGATATCAATAGTTATGACAATTTATAGTACTTATAGCAGTTTATCACACTATACTGCTGTAGTGCTATTATTCCATGTTAACTCTCATGGCAACCTCCTTTGGAATCCTGGGGTTTGTGGTTTCGGGAGGAGCATTTAGAATTCTCATTCAAAGAGCTCTTGGGCCTCACTAAACTACAAGACCCAAAATTCCACAGGATGTTTATGTTTAAATGCTTAATATAGCAGTTTCAGGGTGATATCCAAGATCTCTCTCCGATAAAATGCTTTCATTGGGAGAACAAGGGAGAGGGACCTGAATCCCCTATGTGGACTCAGATCTACTTTGGATCCTCCCAAGTATATGTAGGGGACACAGGGTCTTCAGGGTATTAGGACAGAAGGAACCCCTTTTACATGATTACATTCTTTAAAAAAAAAAAAAAGCCAATGTGAATTTAATGCTTGTTGCTCTGTGCCTTCACTATGTGTTAAACTATGGAGACCCTAAGGTGAACCTAACATGAGTTTTCTTGGCAAGATTTGTTCGGGGGGGGGTTGCTTTTGCCTTCCTCTGAGGCTGAGAGTGTGTGACTTGCCCTTAATCACTCAGTGGATTTGCATAACCAAGTGGGGATTCGAACCCCAGTCGTAGTCCAATGTTCAAGCCACTATGCTATGCTGGCTCTCTAAATCTGATGATATAAATCTGAAATTTTTTCCTAGATCCTATTAGTTATTTTAACTGGTATTAAACTAGACAATTATATTATTCTGAGTAGGGCTTTCATTTTTGTCTTAGAACTGTGTGTTTTCCATTGTAATATTATGGTACCTCTCTGTGATAAATCTTGTTTTATCTTCTCTCTCAGATGCATATAGTTGGCTTTATAAAAATATTATCAAATTCTACAGATAACCATTTTCCAAGATGCATAGTCAAGCAGTTATTTTTCCAAACAACAGTGCAGATAACACAAATCCTTTTGATCTCTATCATCTCTTTCTCTTTTATATTCATTCCCATAATTTCAGGCATTCTCATTATGCTTCTAACCAGATATTTTTCCACACTTTCTTATTATCTTTAATATGTCTTTCAGGGATGTGAATATCTTTGCAAAGAAAAAAAATCATATTTGATCTGCAAACCTGGAAAGTACAATAAATGCATGATTTAGTGAGTTATGCAGATCCAGAGGTAGTGAAACTGAATATTCATTCAAATCAACAAACAATGAAAATGTATTTCAAAAAGCACTGTTCATTTCATTTCTAATCAAAATATAGCTTCATTCTTGTGTTTATTTGCTCATTCTTGCAAATAAATAACTTCATTGCTGTGACTATATCAAGTTTCATCTGAGTAGCTTTTTTAAAAAAGCAAAAGTTCCCTATTTTTTTTTTTCAAGGCAGCTATTATCATAGCTGTTATTTATTGTAATGTATTTCTAGTATCTTTAGCTGCAAAGCTCGTTACAATCTTTATTTCACTAAAGAAGCAGCAATTATGTTGGGAGAACAATAGTATGTTGAGGACGACAGTCAAAACAAGGGTAAGAGGAAGGACTAACAAAGTCCTTGCCTAGGGTTTGGGGGCTAATTTTAAAATGGTGCTACCATGATTCCACCATTCATCCAACTGACCAGAGAATTATTAACAATAATTAACAAGAAAAGCAAAATAATTTTCCTAACATCTAAAATGTATGGCCTTACCCTGCAGCATGTATGTGCCTTCACATTACCTGTCGCCCTATGACAATCCCATGAGTTTCATAGGGTTTTCTTAGGCATGGAATACTCAGAGATGGTTTTGCCAGTTCTTTCCTCTGAAATATAGCCAACAGCACCTGGTATTTATTGGTGGTTTTCCATCCAAGTACTAACCAGGGCTGACCCTGCATAGCTTCTAAGTTCAGACAGGAACTGGTACCTTTAGGATATTTAGACCCTCTACTCTTTCTGAACTTCATGTCACATTTCCATATTTGACCTTACATTACCCATTTTCTCCTACTGTCAAGAGTCAAAACATAGTAAGTTGTAAAACCAATTCTGCCTTTATATACAGTGAAGCAGCTACCCCCATCAGAAGATTTGGAGTATTACAAAAGGGCAATCTAATGTGTTATTGCTGGATTTTTATTGCCTATGATGGGGAAGAGAGAGGATTTGGCAGAGGTTATGGGATGCTCAGCTTCTGGTAACCAAAATAATTTCCCTGAACTGGCTGCCATGCACCTTGACTTGTAGGGAGGCCACCATTTGGTGCTCCGTTGCAGGCAAGGAAACATATTGGTCCTGTCCAGACTTGTTTAAGTAAGTTATGTTATCCACTTTGGTTTTAAAGATTTAAAATCAGCTGTACGGAGGCCCTGTATTGAAGAGACCCTGATCTAAATTGGGATCTGTACTAGTGTTGCCCAGATCTCACATGCTGGCCCCTCTTCTCCAGTCTGCAGGCAAGAAAAAGGAATTCTAGGATGAGAGAACAACCTTGAAAAAATGTGCATCTATGTATTTTCCTCATCTGTTACACACAGTGTTTTTGTTTCAGTGTCATACTCTGAGCAACCGTAGTGGGTCCCAAATGTATCATGCATAATAACACCATAGAACACACTTCTTGTAACACATGTCTTCATACATTTGGTGCCAAGCTGCATTCCTTTGTCGGAACTCATACCCACCATGGTTTGTTCATGGGTTAGTTTAGTTAAAATCCTATCCTTTAACATACCTTGTGGGAGGAGGGCTCTCTGCGATTCACCATGACCCAATTGGAGATATTATTAGTTCCTTTCTTTGTACAAAAGTTTGTGCCTACAATAGAGGTGGACCTGGAGGGAATGTAGAGCGGGTAGCATTGGATTTTGACAATACTGGCCACTTATGGCCCTATCACACTACATTGTTATATCGCTATTATTCCATTATAACTGCAATGGAAACATCCTGTGGAATTCTGGGTTTTGTAGTTTAGTAAGGCCAAAGAGCTCTTTGGCTGAGAATTCTAAATGCCTTTTCCTAAACTACAAACCCCAGGATTCCATAGGATGTTTTCATGGCAGTTAAAGTGGAATAATAGTGCTACAACAGTGTAGAGTTATAGAGCACTCAGTCTTTCCATAACATGCCCCTTTGGGTGCACCACTACCATCACCTTTCCCCCACCATACCAGTTCTATCTGGGGCCTAAATCCTGCTGTTACTCCTAGCTAGGGTAAATCCATTTGATCAATGGGATTTGCCTATAAGTTTGATTCACCATTCAGCAATTGACTAGGTCTACTCTAGCTGGGATCAAGCAACAGGATGTCAGCCTGGATGCCAACCAGCTTTTCAAACATTTATTACAAATGTGATCATTAAGGAAAAACAGTCTCTTTAAAAAGAAAAAAGGAAGAGGAAAAATAAGAAGAATAGCACAGCCATGCAATATAAAAAGCAAAGCAAAACACTGCAACACAACATGGAAATTTGGGTTGGGATGGATGAAATACTATGTGTGTCTTCCAAGAACAGAATCCACAATGTGGAAAAGTTCTTGAAGTCAGGACTAAATCCCAGTTCAATAATGGAGGAAGAGCTAATAGCATTTGAACAATACCTTCCCCAATCCAATATAATTGATTTATTGCTTGTCCAATGAAGCTATCAAGTGTACAAAATGATTAATCTCATACTGTTGCTGCTGCCTTCTCAGAAGAATAAAGCAGCAAGAACTTGATGCAAAAGAGAGACTCCAGAGGAAAGATGCCTGAACAATGCACAAAATTATATAAGAAAGGTGGGCACAAAAAAAGTTCTTAATTTTGAAAGGACCACAGGGCCTGGTTCCAGCTGAGGCAGTCAACCTATGTCTGAACTCTTTCACTTCAGACTATTGGGGGCAATTGCCACACAACATTTCTGTAAGTAGTCTCCCAATGAGAAGAATAAGCTACAAAGAACCCTTCTCCTAACACTGGGGTCACAACTTTAGTAGGTACAGGACCAATTTTCTGCTCCTTGGACCCTTTAGGATCCGCTCAGTCTGCCCAAAAGGCTCCCCTCCTCCCTAAAAAACCCATAAAATACAAGAATGGCCAGAAGCTGATTTCTGGTTTGAAAAGCATGGGTTTTTTTCAATGCTAAAATAGTGGAAGGAGGAGCTGCAACCTATTTAAAATGCTAATTTGTGCCTCTGGAGGCTTTCAAGAGAGCCAGTTCGCCTGGAGGCATCTAGAGGTACTCCTGAGCTCTGCAAAAACACCCTTGGGAGCACATGCAGTGACTGGATTGGCCTTTGCCCACGCCTGCCCTAACATCCAGTTATCAGATCTTTTGTTGTGATGATGATGATGATGATGATGATGATGATGATGATGGTGATTTGTGGCTGATTGCTTTTGATAAGATGGAGCTTCCTTAATCTTTTTGAAGGATCTTTTCCCATTTCCCATCCTCAAGTGATGAACTAATCTAGATGCCAGTGAGAGAAAACAAAGGCAGTTGTTCAGTGTTGTTGTTGTATGCCTTCAAATTGTTTCCAACAAAAGAGGCAGAGAACAAGGCTTGGGATGGTGGAAGCTAAGGCAGGATTGGCCCATTGGCCCTCTGTACTTTGTTTTTTCAGACTAAAACTTCCACAGTTCCTTCACTTCGGCCATGCTGGCTGAAGCTTCTGAGAAATGAAGTCCAAACTTTAAGAAAACAAAGGTACTTCCCAACCTTAAGACCTGAGAGAATGTGTTTTTTTCTGGGATTCAGATATTGGGCAGTAAATTTGGGTATCTATTGTAGTGCTCAAGTATCCCTCCACTGTTGTTCCAACTTGTATAATTGTAAATGAACTCAGGCCCTTTCCACACGTTCCATGGAATTTGCGCTGCAACGTTTCGGGGTGGGTTTTTTTTTTTGTCCGTGCTACCGCGGACATATTGTACAACGATCTATTGCCATTTCCACACGTTCCGTGGAATTCGCGCAGCGGATGTGATTGGCAGCTCTTTTTTTTTAAATGGCCCCGTGCGTCATAACGTGCATGCTCACGTCATGCCCCGCAGTTCCTCCCACGATGACTCCCTCCTCCCATTCCTCCTGCTAACCGTAAAATAAACCGTGTCGATTTTTTATTTTCATGCCCTATCTCGGGGGAATGGTTTTCTGCGCCATAGCTGGGTGGAGTGCAGTTTTTCTCCCTATCTCTGGTGGGTTCTCACGCCCGTTTTCTGCTTTTATCTTTCCCTGTGAGCGATTGACGAAGAGGTGTTTCCTGAAGTTGAACGGCCCATTTTAGCTGTATTCTGGCTTCTTGGAGTTGTGCTGGCTGAACTGGAACATCTATGGGCTAAAGACCGCGCGAGGAGGCACCGGCAATTGGCCTTTTATTGGTAACGCTGCGGAGGATTTAAGCTTTTCTGTGCCGCTGCTTGGAGGCTTCTCGCGGCGCATTCCAACCGCTGAAGCTGTCCACGCCCACAGCCCGCCCTCCGATTACATCATGCACGAATCAGCACCGTACGGGGGGGGGAAACCACCTTTTCTCCGTTTTTTAAAAAGCCCGTGCGCTGACTGTTGGCGACTTAACCGGGCAGATTAAGGTGTGGAGCTTGCCAAATATGTACGAGCTAGTGCACTCGAACGTGTGGGCGATGTCCATCAGAGCTCACGCTGCCCCATTTTATTTCTCCGGTGTGGAAAAGGCCTAAGTGTTACAGGTTGTCGACTAAGCTCCAGAAAGCTTTTTTCAAAGGAAATGAGACACAGGTAAGTGCATCCCTGGAACTACTTACCTTCTGGAAACAGTGTATCTCTGAGTTTTTTTCTCTTTTTGCTCTCTCCTGGTACATGTATTACTTCTGTCTTTTCTGTCTTTCATTCAGGAGTGGGAGAGATATACAATTTAGAGGAGAAAAAACAGCAAAGAAACTTTTCTACTCCTCTTGCTAGCTCTTACAGTCTCAAATCAGTTTCTATCTATTACTCTTTCTTTTCTGTTAGACTCTCTTCGTAACTTTCACATCAGATCATGTTACTTTTCATTTTTCTCCATCAATTACTTTTGCTAGTTTTCATTCTTTCATATGTCCCCTTCCACCAGAGTTAAACTCAGGCCTCAATCCAACCTTGCATGCTGTTCAGGTTCTTTAAAGATGGAAACTTGCTCCTTGTTTCACACTGGTTCCTGTCTCTCCACTCCAGATGAATCACTCAATTTCATCTCCTTTATTCTCTTGTTTCTGTTATTTCAGCTGAAGGAGTCAACTCCCTGTCTTCTTTCTTCTCTGAGCTCCTACATCAAACTGCTTATTTTTGCTGCAAGGATATCTGTGTGATTATGACATCATTGTCTAGGATACCAGCACTGCCATCTTGTTCATGACAGGAAGTCTCGTTAATGGAGATGAAGAAAAGAAGAACGTCACCTTCTTTTTTTCAGTAGCCGCCATTACCATGCTGACAAGTCTTCTGGTAACTTGCTAAAGACTTTTGTCAAAAGAGTATTGGCATTAAATTTCAGTGTGGCCAACAATTTTACCTGTTTTTCCCATCTTTGCTGGGATATTTCTCTTCCTACCTTCTGTGCAACAACATTCCAATGGCAGAAAATTTCTATGTGTATTCTATTTCATTCCCCCCGCCCTGTATTTATGTTCCTCTAGTGTACTTCTAAAGGGTGCCATGTGTTATTGGTAGACCTGCAACCTTTGGCTGATTTGATTGGGTCAATCAATTCACAGCAAAACAATTAATTTTAACAGATTAAGTTTTAACTATGAATACTAGACATGATAGATGCCATCTTAAAAAAGGCTTTCCCCTTGCTTCATTCTCACATACCCTCTCTGATATATACAACGCACCGTCTAAATTTTCCCTTCCTCTTTCTCTACAATCATTTTAATTCATGCACAAATTTATGAAGGCTTAATTTAAGCATAGGCAAGTTTCATGTGTCTGGGGCCAGCTTCTTCTGTCTGAGACATTCCAAAGGATGCTTCAATTGCCCAAAATGCCCCCCATGATGTCCCTTTGGTCCCATATTGGGACTAGGGTGGGATACAAATAAACAAGTAAGTAAAGAAAAAGAGAAATGGCTGGGAATCCTCGGCAAGTGAGCCCACAGACCTATTCTGAAAGTGAGCTGCCAATCCTAGGGACTTGCAGGAGGAGGTAATGGAGGGGAAATGGGAAAACTGGGGAGCCTGAAGGGAAGTTGCTGGCTACAAAACCAGCTCTTGAGGACTCATGTAATCCCAAGGCTGCACCTTGCTTATGGCTGATCTAAGCAACCACTCAAAGTCATTGTTAACCTAGTAAAATGTCCTTAATAATAAACCATTATTATTATTATTATTATTATTATTATTATTATTATTATTATTATTATTACCATTATTATTATACTGATTATACCCATGTCCCTTTTTTATACTCTCCTTTTTGTACTAATTTTATACTCTTTATATTCATATCTCTTCACCCACTTTCATCCAAATCAAATTTTAGTCCTTCAGCAAGCATGCTGTTTGACTAATTCAGGGGTGGGAATCATGTGGCCCTTTGGATATTGCTGGATTGCAATGCACATCAGCCGTAGCCCAGCATTGACAATGGCAAGGCATGCTGGGAGCTGTAATCCAACAATGTGTGGAGGGCTGCACGTTTCCCATGGATGTCACATGTTACCCTGATTTCTGGGGTCCCTTGGAGGACACCTCAATGTGCTCCACACAGTGGGGAATGGAAACTAGCCAGAGCACAAGCAATAGCAATGTGAGAGGCGAGGCAACGTAGCTAGATCTTTTAACCCAATTTTTACGGGGTCAGGCCAAGCCAACAACCAAGCAAAATTGTCTAATAAAATGATTTTATTAAAAACAAAGACTTGCGCATGTTCGCACTTACGCACTCACTCACACAAGTGATATTTAGAAATAAAAGAGAGGAAATTGGATAGGGGGCTTTGGAGGGTTACAGCTGGGGAATACTGTACCTGGTCCTGAAGTCTGGAGCTCCGAGACAGCAGCGGAGAGAGAGATGAGACTCAGCACATGGATGGCTAAGGGGATAGCTCAACGGGTGGAGTGACGGTCGGGAGAGATCCGAGAGTGGTCCAGAGCTATCCGAAGAGCCGTTCAAAAACTGGGTCTATTTATGGGGGAAAGCTACCTGGAGGGCTAATCCTTTCCCGGGGAGAACAATAGATGGAGGAGCTAGAACAAAGCTCCAAAATGTCAACGTTCTTTGCATGATTGAATTTACCGGGGTTGTCAAAGCCCCAGCTGTATGCAAATCATCCTCGCTTGATGGGCAGTTAGTCAGATGCGTTAATCCCTTCAAGCCAGCTTCTCGGGGCTGAGGTATTTTATATTTTACCTGGCTGGAGGTCTCCTGGGGCTACGTGACTAAGAATATATGGCTTGACCAGGTTTTTCCTGTTTTTGGCCATTCGACCGTGCCTGCCTACATGCTCGTTCGGAGGACCTCTCAAGCACATGGAGATATTTTTAGTATTAAATTGTAGACCCCGGGATAGGGTTATCTATTGCAGTAACACACAGACACAGACCAAAACAGTTTCCAGGAGAGGCTGAATTATGATTGGTAAGTCTAGTGTCATCTTAATTCATCCTCCCCAACCCCGATTCCAGGTATGTTGGACTACATCTCTCATAACCCCTAGCTAGTATGCCTGTTAGCAAAGCTCTGAGCAGGAAGAGGCATTTTCCCCACAACTATGCTTGTGCATTAGCTGTATTTTTCCATATTCCATTTTCTTTCTTTTTTTTTGCTGGTTCCATGCTATTTTGAGAATTCTTTTAAAATGTCACCAACATTTTATTTATTATTCAGTCTTCAGTCTATAAAGAGTCTCCCAGCAGAAGGAAAGGCACTGCCCTCTCCATTTCTCATTCCCCAGCAATTGATATACATACTCACTCTGATACTGGAATTTATCTATCTTTGTCGCCAATGAGGACTCTAACCACCATGAATTTATCTAGTCCTGTTTTAAAGCTGTCAAAACTGGCAGCCATAGCTACATATTGTTGCTGTAATTTTTACAGTTTAGCTATCACCAGGTATTTCCTTATAGCTATCCCAAATCTCCCACCATTCAGTTTCAGTGGATAGCAATAGCAATAACAGTTACATTTCTATACCGCTTATCAGTGCTAAGCACTCCCTAAGTGGTTTACAATGTGTTAGCTAATTGTCCTCAACAAGCTAGGTATTCGTTTTACCAACTTACGGAAGGATGGAAGGCTAAGTCAACCTGGAGCCCAGCAGGATTGAACTCACAACATTGTGGCTGCAGTACTGGCATTTAACCATTGCACCACCAGGGCTCTTTCCACCCTAAAGCATGTAGTGCCATCAGCAAATATGCCTACCTCACTAGTCACTCATAACCTGGGGCACAGCTCTGGGGATATATGTGTCTCCTCCCAACATTTTTTGTTCTGGCCTTGACCCCTTCCAGAACAGTGTGGGCCACCTTTTTCTTGGGGAAAAAAAAGTACAAATTGCTCCTCGTAGCAATCTACAGGGAATCCGATGCACCTTTCTATTAGGCTTCAAGGGCCCCTGCATTGTTTAACATCAAAAATACCAATTTTTAAAACCAGAATTCTGGATTTTACTGTATTTTTTGCCATCCATACCCCCAAGACTGGAGTTCAAAAAATGCCCCACAAACAGTCCATGCCCTTCATGTTTTCCAAAGTTTCCGTAGGTTCCTTGTGTTTTGTTTTTTGGAACTCCATGCCCTGCAGGTCTTGGCACAAGTATTCTGCCCCTGGACCTGCTGAAGTTGCCTCCCATTATATGTGTGGTTTATATTTTCTAATTTGAGTACTGTCTGCAGTACTGTTGTTGTGTGCCTTCACGTGATTTCCAACTTCTGGCAACCCTAAGGAAAACCTGTAACAGAGTTTTCTTGGCAGGATTTGTTCACAGAGGGTTTGCTTTTGCCTCTCTGAGACTGAGAGAGTGTGATTTGCCCAAGGTCACCCAGTAGACTTCCATACCCAAACAAGGGTTTGGATTTTGTTCTCCAAAATCATCATCAAACGAATACACCATGCTTGCTCTCAACTGCAGTTGTGTACAGGGTAACATACTGCCACAGATTTTGTTCTTAAAAAGCAGCACACTGGAGGAGGAGGATGTGTGAGGGGAGTATATTACCAGCTGTTCACTCACTCAGTAGTGTCTTACCTACTTTTCCTTGGTTTGATATCTTAATTTTATGCTTGAATCAATATTGTAATATGTCATTTATTATTTTGTCATTGGCTTCAGTGAAAGCAGTCACACGGATAACTACTTCAGTTGTACTATTACTTTGTTTCGTAGTTTACCAGGTGTCACATGCTGCAGTTTGGGGCCACCAAAGATTTGGATTCAATCCAAGAATATCAAATAATGTGGCATCCTACAAGAAGTGTCACTTTTTATATTTACTATTATGATCTTATATACTGTATTACAATTTCACACAGATGTTGTGTTGGTCCATTTGGAATTGTTCCCAGAACACCTATCTACACTACCACTACTAACATATTAACACACTGTAAGTTGCATTTTGCTGTTTTGTAAAATTGTGCATGTAAACAAACAAAATTCATAATGACCTGCCTGCCACCTATGATAGGGTCCTGCCATAAACTATTCTGGATGAGGCTGATAGGAGTGTTACACCAAACATTTGAAGGGTCGAAGTCTCCCCACCATATGTAAAAAAATATTGACATTCTCCTAGCACTTTCTGCAGTCCAAATGGCCAGGATTACTACTCACTCACCAGATGACTGCTTGCCCTTTTTTTTTTTCTTTCAGATCTGGAAATCACCATTTATAATTTCACCATCAATTTAGTGCAATGCGCACTAGAAACAGAGCACAGAGATTGCCCCCAACACTCCATCCTACATCTTCCCAGTAGGAGCTCATGACACTTAGACCTTATAGGCAATGCATTGCATTGACTGCATTGCCTATAAGCTCTTGGTCACAATTCCAGATGCTCATCTGGACCTGGGAAGTGGCCCCTGTTTATCTGAGAGGCCTTATTCTTACCTGTGTCTCACTAGAATCACTGTTGATTGACCAATGGACACCTGATATTTCAAGTGAAAAGGACCAAACTCTAAATCAGGGGTAAGAATCATGTGGCCTTCCAGCTGTTGTCACCTTTGACTCTCCTGCCGAGCGCAGCTGGGAATTGCAGTCCAATAGCATCTGGAGGGCCACATGGTTCCCAAACCCTGGCCTAAATCTAGCTAAATCTAGTCCCAGCTAGAATAATCCCACTAAATCAGTGATTCTCAACCTGTGGGTCCCCAAATGTTTGTGGACTTCAGCTCCCAGAAGCCCCAGCCACTATGGTCAATGCTCAGGGCTTCTGGGAGCTGAAGTCCACGAACATCTGGGGACCCACAGGTTGAGAACCACTGCACTAAATCCACTGCTGAATGATAAATCAGCACAGATGTGAATCCTATTGATCTAATGGGCCTACTTTAATAGAGCCCAGCAATAATTGGGCCCAAATCTACTTGGTACCAGTATGAAATAGTGCTCATGTTCACTCTCTCTCACTGTCTCTTTTAATGCTCTTGGTTTGTTTGTCTATTTATTTGTTCTGGAAATGGACCAGAGCGGAAAAGCTTAACACTTTCCAATTCTGAAAATTTGGCCTGTATTTTCATTGCTGGTAGCATGCAATTATAGGCACTTAGTAAGAATTCAGCCTTTTTATACTATGCCCTAGAGCTTAAAATTAAGAGGCCAGTGCTAGCTTTGTGCTGCTTTCAGATGCTGTTGGCTTCAGCATAGATCAACGTGGAGACTGACTGTCGCCTCTCGATTGAATTAAGTCTATATTTTTGACAAGTATGGCAGTTGTATCATCCCTTTAATCACCAACAATCCATTGTGTCTCTTTATCCTTATAAATAAAACATTCTATGTTAAATATTGCCCAGTAAGCACTCGAAAACCTGCAGTCACCACCTGCCTGTATGTTATCAAGTAGAATAATAGAATGGTAATAAAATAACATCAAATCATGTCTAGGGGTTGTATAGACACTATCAGCAGTTATTGCAAAGTGCAAATCAGATCCCAATTGAAAGATACCTTCCTCTTTTAATACAATGACCCATGCATATTTCACTAACATGTCTCAAGGTATAAAATGAATTTAACAAGATGATGATGGAGGTCAGAATGCTTCGTAAATTCTTTAAGAAAGGCTTTTAAGCTCTTACTATGACTAGAGCGGTTTGTTAAATTCCTGTCTGTGGAGGCCTACAGATGAAATCTCTTACCTTAGAGAGGCAGAAAACTTTCTTGGCCTGCAGCTCAGCCAAACAAAAATAAAGGTCTGATCAGAAACATTAAACCTGCACACTATATAATATATGACATACATTATGACATAAAATGATGTGATTATGACCTCATTACATGGTCACCATCACAGGCCATAAAAGCTTCCTGTGCTGTGCATCTTAACCTCAGTATCTTTAATTTTTTTTAAAAATGTACTTTTTAAAGGTACATTTCAAAACAGGAAGAGAGGGACATCGAACTATTACAGACTGCAATGAAGTTGACTTCTCTCAGGTAACATTTGTTATTTTTTGACTGTGCTGTGCTGCCAACATAGGACAGAATCTAACACCAGTAAAATCAATACAGCAGTAAAATTATGTATATTAATTATAGTTGGCACCATGTAAACTGAAACTGATTGATCAACTTCATCAATTATGCTAGAGATGGCCTTTTTAAATTTAGAAACAAATATATATATAAATAACATACATTTTCTGTAGGTAGAAAATTAAACATTTATAATGGCAATTACTACTAATTTTGTAGAACAAATGGCAATCTTATATCCAAGAATTTATCCTACATACATTAGCACTTTATAAAATTGTCCTTTATCAAATTTAAATCTTGTACACATGTAAAATAAATTTGAGTACCTTTCCTGTAGATTTTGGCTGCAGTTCTGTGGCTACTTATCTGGAAGAAAGCCCCTTCAAATATTAATAGTATTTACATCTGAACAGAAATTTATAGGATTGGATGTTTAAACTCTCACACTATATTCCAAGGTGGGCAAACTGCAACCATCCAAATGTGGTTGAACTGCAACTACTAGCATTCCTTACCATTAGCTATGCTGGCTAAGGCTGATGGGAGCTGCAGTCCAATAATGGCCAGAAGGGCAAAGGTTTCCATCTCTGCTGTAATCTTATCTTTTTCTTCTCAAAAGTAAGTGCAGGTGAGTGCACTGGGACTCACCAAGAGGAATGTGCATAGAAGTGCAACCAAAAGAGATGGATCCAAATCATAAAGATATAGATACAGGGACACGTGCTAGAATATCAATAATATCTTCAGAGGGGGAGAATATGCTTCTTCCACTTCTTGATTGATTTTCACTAGATTTGGAAAACAATTATTATGTCAAAGCTTGCTTATTATGCTTAGACATTAGAAAGTCCTGCATAAGGACCTTCTGGCTTATGCTTTCATCATGCAACTGTCCTGCCTCAAACACAGAACTGTCTGGGAGATCCAGATATCATCATCTCTCCCATATTTTCCCTTTCCCTAGGACTTAGGGTGTTCCCTCGGGTGGGGGAAATGGAAAAGCTGCCCAATTAGCATTTAATTAGTAGTTGTCTGGAAGCACTCCCAGAGCAAAGAATTTGTGCAAATCCAGATCATTTTTAAAGAAAACGTTTTGGAATGATAAGGAGACAACACAAGGCCCTACTCATTCCTTCTGGCAGTATTTTACAATTTGTCATTGTGTTACAGCAATATAGATGCAGGTTTTTCCCCATTTATAATTGCATGGAGTATATTTACTCTTTAAACATAAGTCATTTATTTGCAGTTTGATATATTCAATGTGTGTGCATTTCACTTTTAAAAAAATGTGCTTGTATTTTTCTGGAAAAATAAATAGTAGAAGAGGATTAGACCAGCACATGGATATTAGCCATTAAGGTTTTACAGAGGGATGGGGACCATGTAGCCCTTCAGATGAACTCAGACTGCATTTCCCATCATCCTTCATCATCAGCTATTCTTTCTGGGGCTGATGGGAGCTACAACTGTTCCTCATCCTTGCTGTATGAAACCTGCAGGACAAAGCGGAACCTTAGATCAGTTAAAAGTGGTACAGTAGAGATGAAAGGATGAAGTGGGAGTCCAGGTGTTACTGGACTTCTGTACAAATCCTTCCTGATCATTCCCATGATGGATGGGGCTGCTGGGAGTTATATTCCAACAACTGCCAGAATCACCATAATTTAAGCATGAGAGATCCATCAATGAAACTTCAGAGCGTACAGATAGTAGTAAAGAAAGTAATACATATATGCATTCCTCTCTGTACTATGACGTTCCTCTGGCTCATCCAGCTTTTAATGAAGATATCAATGTACACTCAGGACCGGCCCTACCATTAGGCAGAGTAAGACAGCTTCCTCAGCTGACAGATGATTGCAGTTTGGGAACAAATGGAGCAGTGTGGCCACACAGCCTCCTACCCCCTGTGCTCACCGCCAAGTTAGCCAGCTGCCCTCGAGCACAAAATAAAGTCCTATTGCTGGAACTAAAGTGAGAGGAGTTGCTATCTTGCCCTTTACCAGAGGTTGAAAATAATGAGTTACAGGTAGCAAAGTTACCCATCATTAGTTACAGTGGGGATAGGTGCCAGTAGTGAAATTGTTGGAAATTACAGCATTCTTTCTTCCTTGATAAGCTGAATTCCTGTGCATTTCAGTTTACTGATAGACAACAGATTTGTTTCCTGATTGGAACACTAAGATCTGAGTTCAGTCCCTTCATCTCTGTCCTGCAGAACTTCAAAGGATTAACTTTTAATGAAGCTCTCTCTAAGCTATGAGAAGAATGCATTGACCAAGGGGCTTCACTTTTTGATCGTACACAGAAACCAAGTGGATCAAATTACTTGGTCCCTAAGAAGGGTAAACACAAAGCTCCGCCTACAGACCAATCAGAGCTCAATACCTACAATAAATATGCAAACTAATTAGGCAGTTAATTAAGCACACAAAGGTTGTTATCACAACACTCTTTAGCTAGGATAGCCTCGCTGCAGTTAGTCTGTGTGTATATTTAAAATTATTGGGTGAGGCACCTAGACTTTACACTCTGCATTCTGTGATTGGCTTAGCTTAGAAGGCCGTGCCTCTCACTTTGCCCATTTCCGCACTACACTCTTATACCGCAATTATTCCACGTTCAACATACTATGGAATCCTGAAGTTTGCAGTTTCGGGAGGGGCCAGCCAGCCCCTCCTGAAACTGCAAACCCCAGGATTCCATGGGATGTTGAAAGTGGAATAATCGCGCTATAAAAATGTAGTGCTGAAATGGCCTCTGTCTCTAAGACCTCTGTTCTCCTTTGTCTGCACTCTGACTACACTACACACTAAGCTAACTGCTACTGTAGCTTCTTAAATACACTAAGCATATCTCTCTAAACTAATTAGTTGGTGAGTTTAATTGAAGATGGATGTATTATTTTAACTTTTTTTAGTAAATCTTTTCTTTAAAATTTTTGAAATCTGCTGCCTGCCTTGTCTTCTTCAAGTCAGCCATCATTTTAAGAAGCCACACCTAAATTGGGAAATGCCTTTCTCTGCGACGCTGCTGATACAGAGTTATCATAGGACTAATCGTCTGGATAAGTCTCAACTCCCAACAGAAATTACACTTCAAAAGCAATATAATGAGTAGAAGTGAAGTTATTGTTTCTGTTTACTTTCAAACATGACTACAGTCAGCCCTTCACATTCGCTAGGGTTAGGGGTGCAGGACCCTCGCAAAAGTGGAAAAATCACAAATATCAAAATGGGGATGTGTGTCTGTGGGAAAGGGCGGCAGCATGGTGGAAAATGGACAACCAGGGTTCAAACCAGTCAGATTTCCACACGAGGCTGTTATAGTGCTATGATTCCACTTTCAACATCCTATGGAATCCTGGGGTTTGCAGTTTTCCCTCCCGAAACTGCAAATCCCAGGATTCCATAGGATGTTGAAAGTGGAATCATAGTGCTACAACAGCCTCGTGCGGAAATGGCCCAGGTCAGGGAAAGCAGAGGGAAGAGATGTAGGTCAGCATGGTAGCCCTATACTTCCCTTTCTGTCACCCATTTCCTCCCTTGGGTATGTGGGACATCGGGAGAGGGTTTGTGGTGCTGAGAAATTGAGCTGTGAGCCATCCTTAGCTGGCCGGGCAGCGGCTGGTGGAGAAGGAGGAGGACCAGAGATGGGTTTTTAAAGGGCTGTGAGGCCTGACTGAAGCTGCCATGAGGGAAGGTTCCCCCAAAAAGAAGCACCTGAAAGGGGGGGAAAGATTGGAGAAACTTGCAAATAATCAAATCCGTGAAAGTCAAACCCACAAATGTGGAGGGCTGACTGTATTTAAAGGGCATTCTTAAAGTGTTTCTTATAGGAATTTTTCACACTCTATGTTATTTCTTTTGTCAGTCCTACAGTTCAGTGTCTCCGAAAAATGTACTGGAGAACAATCGTTAAGTAACAAGTAACACAAGAAGTAATTCGGCCAGTTCTTTTCTCAACACAGCCAGTTACTTTCTTAAGAATTAACAGCAATGGGCTATTCTCCCAATCTTGTAACAAATAATGGGGTTGGATTACTTTTACAAAGGAACTTTCCAAGTTTTGACTTTATCTCAGGCAGTAAAATGTCTTGTGTACGCTGACACCTAAAGATGATTGACTTCAACATATGATTGATTCCTTCTGACTAGAGTTTGAATAGGACCCAGAGGAAAACACTGCTAGGAAGATGAGGGTGCTAAAAAGTAAAAGTGAAATGTCTGCACTAGAAACTATTTGTTTGTGCAATTTGATTTTATACCCTGTCTTTCTCCCGATAAGAGACCCTAGGTGGCCCCATGAAACAAGACTGAATAGGCCAGACAATAAAATTACAAGTTAAGAAAAAATTCTCCCTTCAAGAGCAGAGAGGTAAAATAAACAAGATCAAAATCAAATACCAATGGTGTAGGCACACTGATGGTGGGATTTTTATCTCTACTCCATAATGTTACTAACCAATGGTTGCCTCATGTATTTCGTATTACACTTATGACCACAGTGGATCTACTAGCTGGTAAAGGTGCCTTTTCCCATTAATCCAAAATATAGCAGTCCATTGATAGGAACAAGGTAGTTTCTACATAATGGAAGCATTTACTTAATTAGGAACATTTTTGCAGTAGATGTGCTGCTTTGGAAAACATTCACTGGCATCCTGTTAGTGACATACATATGCATAAGTCACAGCATATATGTGGAGAAAATTGTTTGCCATTGTGCAACAGACATATTTCTGCCGACAGAGGCAGAAGCAGAGTTGCACAGACAGCAATGTTATTCATGCAGATGGACCTGATCAGTGACATATGTCATTTGTTGTTGTTGTGTGCATTCAAGTCATTTCTGACCCAGAGGTAAATCTATCACAGGGTTTTCTGGGGCTGAGAGTGTGATGAGCCCTTGGTCACCCATTGGGTTTCCATGGCTGAGTGAGGAATTGAACCCAAGACTCCAATTCCATAGTCCAACAGTCAAACTACTACACTGCTCTGGTTCTTGACATATGTTGTGCAGTGTTGCTATTCTGTGTGGAGGCAACAAAGGGCTGGTGTAGCATATCTCCAAAAGTGGACATTTACACTACACTGAGAGAATGTTAGATTATGGCTATTGAGGGGAATACAGCAATTGGCTAAGTACTTTTCATGCCTTGTTATGCCATGAAATCTTCTCTAGGAAGGCTCCTGTTGCTCTCTTTGGTATATAAGAATTCTTCACTCTTCCATAATTCCAGAACCAAGCATAGCACACATTCAAGTTCCATACTTCTTTATTAGGCCGTTGGGCCCTATGGGAGATTATAGTCAGAAACCATTTCACCCCATCATCTGAGTTTTACTCCATTAGCTTCCATCCTAACTAAAGCTCCAAACCTCAAAGTCACTCTAAATAAATGTTCACTAAATTTTAGTTTCACTATCCAGGGAGTTTCCCAACTAACTTTTCTGTATTTTTTTTTCCCCTATGGGCTCCATCTTGGTTAATGTGATAGTAAACCATTCCTCTAATTCTCCCAACAATACTTTTTTCTAAGCTTTTTGCTAACTTAATTAGATATTCCAGCAGTTTGGTTTAAAATAGTATTTAATTTCCGTTAATGGATTTCAACCAAAATATTAGGATTCCCCAAACAGACATGTTCCTTCTCACTATTTTTTCCAAAGGCTTCTGTTTCATCTTTTCCTTGCTTTGTCAAAATCTAGTTAATTGACTATACTTAAAGTACAATTTTAGCTGTTTCCCTTAGTGAGGCATCATTGGTTTGCCCATTAGTACTACCTAATTGAAGTTATACTCTCTAGCCAATAGCTTCACCCACTTTGCAGATCCAAGAAACAGTAAGTGGTAAATATTAACTTTCTGCTTAAACATATGCTGACTCCTCCCAAATTAACTCTCTGGTCCTAGGAGTATAATCTAATAAAGCACTGGATTAATGTAATTCTTCTATGTGAATCAGAGGGAACAGGATTCAGATATGCATTTCATCATCTTGCTAATGCAAACATTCTCCCTAAGGCCATGAGGGACATGAAGGCCTTTAGCAGGTTTTTCCAATCTGTTCCAAAATTCTGGTCTGTCCTATCAAAGCAGGTTGCTAGCTCAAATAATCCCCAAATAGGGGAAACTATTCAACTGAAAATCTGATGGTGCCATTTCTGTCTCTCATATACACATTAAAAATGCTTTTTGCATTTTTTGCTATGATAAGGTGCGTATAAAATTGGCTAGAATACTCATTAGTTTTTTTTTAAAAAGTCATTCTTTTTCATGTTCACACATGTAAGGAATTCAGATAATGAAGAATATACTGTACACATTGGGTTCTACAGATGGGACATGGAAAGAGGCAGTATGATAAAGTGAAGGCCAGATAGTTCCATGTTGATGGTATAGTGAATCTGCCCTGGATTTAATTCCTGGCTTTAAAGAGCTATCCAAAGGACTGAATCTGTTTGGGTGAAAGGGTTGGCTACCTTGCACAGCTCTTTTAAACCCCGCTATGAAATCAAGACAGGAATCCGTCACTGCACTGAGGCCTCCAAACACTCCAGGTGTGATACATTAAAGCCTTGGACTAGTTTTGAGACACCAGGTTCAAATTTTCACCCAGCCACAAAGTTGACTAGATAATCTTGGTTCTGACACTATCTCTCAGCCTAAACTAGCTTCACAGGGTGGAGATGGGAGAGACAGAATCATGGCGTGCACATTTTAGAGAAAAGGTGGAGTAATTTAAAAATTATAAACTGTAAAAATAGAATAATTATAAGATAGGTTTAAATTATAGTACAGAAGATTTTTGACTATTCATTGAAGATCAGTCATACTGAAGTCAACAGGATTTGCTTCCAAGTAAACATGCACAAGATTGAGCCACAATTGTCATTTATAAAAATACCAAAGCCTGAATGGGGAAATTTTTGAAAGATTGTCTAAACTGGGTAAGTTGTTAACTGCCATCAAGCTAACTTTGACTTGTGGTGACTCTGTAAATGAGAGATCTCCAAGTCACCATATTATCAATCATCCTACTCAGGTCTCACATACTCAGGACCATGGCTTCCTTGATTGAGTCTATCCATCTCTAATGCAGTCTTCCTCTTTTCCTCCTGCCTTCTATCTTACCAAGCATTATTTGTGGATTAAAAATGTGGTGACATTTGCCCCAGTTGAAAATACATTTGATGAGCATGTCGTGGGACACCATGATTGGGCAAAGTATGACTCATTCCCTAAGGGACCATGGAGTAAAGGGCTGAGTCATGATAGTGAAATCATGACAAGGGGTTGCATCAGCCAAAGGCCCTGAGTGATGACACGGAAGCAGGTGTGTATAAAAGAGGAGATGGAATGCTTACTCTCTGCATCCTGTCAGTCTGATGCTGATTCTCTGCCTGTGTACAGATGTATATACTGCAACTTTGAAGATTAAAGCCTCCAGGTATTTTGGATGACAAACTCTGAGTCCGTGAGTTTACTAACCAGTGGGTAGAGGGGTCAGAGCTGATGCTGTAGTTGTACTCTGCTGCACATGCTTGTTGCTGTTTGGAAGTTCTGCTATGTTATGCTTGCCTCTGGGACACTTTTTGTCCAGAGAGCAGCGGTTCCTGGGAGGATTTTGTGCTGGTGCTGTAAATCAATCTCCCATCATTATTGTCCATTCTAGTGAGTCATGTCTTCTCATGATATGTCCAAAGTACAACAGTCTCAGTTTAGTTATCTTGGCTTCTAGGAAGAGTTCAGGGATTGAAAACCTTGTGGTAGTGTGTTCTTAAAAAGGCAAAACTAAAGAAAATACTCTGTTGAGGCAGGACTTATAAAAATAGAGTGAACTCTTTATTAAAATAATAAACAAGGAAATGGTATAGTGGTTTCAAGAATATTCGAACAAAATAACACTTTCCAACAATATTTATCTAGTTTCTTCAGAACACCACAGAAACAGAGCTTTCACACATTCTCCTTTGGTTCCCCTTAGCACAAAGGAGTATTGTCCTACTCGGAGTCCCACTTTCTGACTCCTTCAGAAGTGTTTTAGTTTCTTCTCTCCCCCACACTAGGCCACTGAGAAGACAACCCTCTTTCCAGGCAATCCCCTTTGGTTGAATGAAGCCTCTGACTTGAAGAATGTCTAAGAATGTCACTGAAGGAAGCTACAATCCAATTCATGCTCCCTGTATATATGCCTTCTGCTGTCTCACTCACTACCTCTCCCTCTTACTAGGGCTGGATTTTGCTCAGACAGAGCAAAACCATCTGTGGCTGCTCTGCTAGCCACAGGGCCAGGGTCCAGCACAGATCCATTTATTTGTCTTTTTAGCAGTCTATACTATCTGTAGAACTCAAAAGAGTTTCTTCCTATCAGCTTCTTCACCATCTAGCTTTCCCAACTATACATAGAAACTGGAAATACAACAGCATGGACAATCTTAACTTTAGTATTCTGTGATATATCTTTACACTTCAGGATCTTATCTAGTTGCTTCATATTTGCCTTTTCAAGTCCTTGTCTTCTGATTTCTTAACTGCAGTCACCATTTTAATTAACAACTGACCCTAGATATAGGAAATCTTTCACTATCCCAATGTCTTCTTTGCCTACTTGAAAGTTATGAAAACTTATCTATGGTCATTATTTTTGTTTTTTTATGCAGTTGGAGCATAAACTTGGATTACGGTTGTGATTTAGTCAGACTTTGCATTATGTCCTTTTACTGCTTTTGCTGCATCTCTCCTCACTGTTGATGCCACCCCATTTCTTCTTACATTCTCATTTCCTGAGTAAAACACTGTAATTTTCTGACTCAAACTGTCCCATTCCTGTCCACTTTAGCTTGCTCACTCCAAGTGTTAGAATGTTTACAGTTTCCATTTCTTTACTATGTCTAGCTTCCCCTGATTCACAGTTCTTATGTTCCATGTACCTGTAATATGTATGTCAAGGTCAGAGACCGAGGCGGCAAGCCAGCCCGGAGAAGGGAGTGGGAGAGCTAGCAGAATCTTGCCAGGAGGAGTCAAGTAAGCACTTACTCAAAGGAAGACCATTTACCTAAGCCAGAGCGACAAGCAAAAGCCGTAGTCAGAATTCCAAAAGCCAGGGGTCAAGGGTCAAGAGCCAAGAGATCAATCCAAGATAACAGGAGCCAGGTGCTGGAGGCAAGGAGAGGGCTTGTAAGAAGTTTACCACAAGCAAAGGAAAGCAGGCAGGCAGTTATATAGCCCAAGGCACAGGTGTGGTTAGTCACTGCTTCTTGAACTTAATCAAGGAAGCCTCCCTTTGCTCAGCTCTCTTGAGTCTCCGCCTTGTTTGTGGGCTGATTGACACAGGCTCCAAAGCATCTTCAGAATCAGATCCCTGTTGCTCTAAAGGAGCAGGTAGAGGAATGTCCGCGCCTCCTTGGCCCATGGCAGCAGGGGGAGCTCTTGAGCTGCAGGACTCATCTCCAGCCAGGGCCACAGGGACCAACAGCTGCTGCTCGTCAGCAGCTGCTCTGACAGGGGCTTCAGTTATCACAATGTATTGTGCAGCTTCAGACTTTCCTTTCACCTCTGAGCACATCAACAGATGACCATCCTTCTGGCCGACCATCCTTCTGGCCTGAATGCAGTCCTATCATTAGCCACAGAGCTACTCATACTTATCTTCTGCTGTACATCAGTAACTTCCTGAATGCCATCTGATCTAGGAGTTTCATCTTCTGACACTTTGTTTCATTTTGGATTGTTTTATCATGGGGTTTTTGTGGTAAAAGACTTTCAAAAGGGGTTTACCCATGCCTCTTTCTGTGCAGTACTAATAAGCGTTAGCTATGGTGCCACTGCTGCTGTCTCGGAGATCTCCTGTACCAGTGTTACCACCCACTACTGCTGCCACCCAGTAACTGATACAGTCTCTGTGTATTTCTATCTGAATTGATCTGCAAATTCCAGTTTTGGAAATGAGAAAAAAACTCTTATGACAGAGTTTCTGTACAATGATTCCAGTCATGCTAAATTTGGCATAATGTTGACACTAAATCATTAGGCTTAACTGATTTCACCCCATGGATCCAATTGACAGCAGAGATGGCTTACCATTCCCAAAAGAGTTCCCTTGTGTTTTTTTCTTAGCTCTTTAAATTAGGTGCTGTCAGCACATTGGAATCTGTACCAAGCTCCTCTGTTTGGAACATGATTTGAGAAGGGTGCATGATGAGCACTATCTTTTTCCTACCATTAGTTTCAAGTATTTGACCAGCTCCCCAAAGGCAAGGGGGTTCTTTTTAGAGGATCTGGAAGCGGCAAAAGACACCAGTTGTAGGTAGAAAAGTCTCAGATTTATTCAACAGCAAGCAGTTTAAACATAAGCATATGAGCATTAGCATACAGTTACAGATGGAAACCACTTTAGCCTAACATGCCTAGATAACATAAAGATGGATTCTCTCACCCAAGCAAATTCCTTCAATCAGCCACTGGTAGGAGCCCATGCAGAAAGTGGCGAAGGAGACCCCCTCTGGTAGTCAATATGCACAGCACTGTAGCTGTCAGCCTATGCTGAGCTCCCCAAAAACAAGATCACAGTTCAGAGAGTATTTATACCCCAAAGTTCAGCTAGCTCTCAGAGAAGCTTTGAGGCAGTCCATGCACCTGCAGCAGGCCATGAATAGTGGCCACCTACAAGCTTCTCTGTACACTTGTTCTCTCTGCACTCCCACACCTCTGGCCTAGGGAGACTTGGCCGTCTTCCATAGAATGTTTGAGAGTCCTCACACATCTGGGACAAGCTAACTTCTTCCCTAGGCCCACTGTTTGGTGCTACTTGGCTGTTGGTCTCAAGCCAAGAGCAGGTACCACTTGGCAAGTTTCATCTGCAACTTTGTTTTGTCTACAGTTAACAAGCATACAGAGTCTTTGACCTTGAGAGGACAAGGCAAAAGACAGAAGTCAAGCCAACAGACAGTGTGCTTAATTACCCAGAATTCTTAGCAGTAGCAAACAGAAACTTTGAACATGGAAGAATACCAGTAGGCTTTTCTAGACCTTTCTTAGTAACAGTAGAGAATTAGGATATGGAGGACCAAATTGGGGTCAGGACATTCCTACACCTCTTTGAAATTCTTCCAGTTGTTTCCAGTACAGCTTGTAAAATAACCCAGTTTCACATGTAGAGACATCATTCACCAAATGGTGGGGGGAACCCTGGAAGAAGAGAACTGGGTCAATTTCTGCTCTATACACAGAGGAAAATAATAAAAGTAGCAAAATCCAACAGGGTATCTTGTTACTAAAAGTCAAGACAGAAAAGACCGGTAAGATGAAAGACATCTTTCACATCTGCATAGTTGGCCAGCTCACCAGTTCAGATGGAAGATGAGAGAGAAGTACAACAGTAAAAGTGCCTATAGGCTATAAGCCCTCTCACTGAATGAATGTGAAAGTCAGTTGCCATCTTACTTGTACCTTGCAGCTGAAGAGCAATGATAGAATAACCCTAGGAGCTTCCAGTATGGGAGAGACAACAAAGAGACATGGGACAAGGAAATCTGGTTGCCTGTTGACCTCTTTGGCCAACAAGGCAACACAGTAAGAAGGAGAGCTCAGAGCAGTGGTTCTCAACCTGTGGGTCCCCAGATGTTTTTGGACTTCGGCTCCCAGAAGCCCTGAGCATTGACCATAGTGGCTGGGGCTTCTGGGAGCTGAAGTCCACAAACATCTGGGGACCCACAGGTTGAGAACCACTGGCTCAGAGTGAGCAACTTGCTCTGGGCCTGGATTGAAGCCTTTTATGCTGCAGTTCAGATGCCCTACCTCATACTCCACCCCTTCTTTGTAAAATGGAGAGCCTTAAAGACCAGACCTCAGGGCTGGTGCTGATGTTCCCATATCTCTCTGGAGCTGATGTCAGGTGTGTTGTTGCAATGAATCAATGGACCTCTTGGAGATGCGTATGCTAACTTGTTGTTGGGATTGTACTCAGGGTCTACAGTTGATGACTAAGGTTCAATGATTTCCAGTTCAGTAGCAATGCTCAGACTTGGTGCCCCCTCCATCAGCACCACTGGGCCAAGCATTGCTAGGCTCTGGAGTCAAGACACTGACCTTGGAAACAGGTGTTATAAATATGACTTTAGTTGGAGGTTTAACAGCCACCCCTTTTGGATTGTCAAAGGAGAGAATTAGGAAGTATCCAAATAGTACGGTATATGGAATTGCTTATATGAAAGTGTAAGAAATATATGCAAAAGTAAAAGAGTTCTGGCTGCCACACCCCTGTATAAAAGAACAAGGTATCATCAATTCAAGAGGAGGAAAAGGAATCTGTATTTGCCTTGTTTGAATTTTCAGAAACTAGGAGATACAGCATCGCATATGTTTAATATAACTCTCCCTGTCTGACTTACTGCCATTTTAAAACAGCAACCTTCAGAGCTAACAATGCCTACAGAGCAGTCAGGACAAGTCAATCCATGTACATTTTATTTCATTATTCTGTTCTGATTATCTGACAGTTGAGAGAGAGAGAGAGAGAGAGAGATGAGCAATGACCATTGCAATTTGCTCAGCTCCAGTTGAACTATGGCACTGGATGCATGTAGATTTAACCTCACAGTTCAGGTGGGACCAGGGTTGATATTCCACTGACCCACTGCCACAAACATTCCCCTTCCATTCACCAGCCCCTGCAAAGGATCACATACATAGAGCTATCCTGTGGTCAGAGGAAGCTAGAAGCACTATGGAGCTTCTGCCATATTGTACTCATCAATATGCTTTGTAGAAAGAAAGACAGGAACTTGTGTATGTATTGGACAGAATGTCGGAGAAAGTAGAGAGATATAGGTGTAAGAATCACTGAGCAAGGGATGTACTAAAGTATAGACTTGAATAGCCATGGCATTTTCAGTTCCTTACAAAGGGCTGGAGGAATGCATGTTGAATTTTCTCAGTGGCCACTGAAATGCATGAACAAGCCTGATTCCTTGCTTACACAGTGGTTTTTAGGAACTTATCCAAATATTTATCAAACAAGAAAGTATTACCTTTCAAAAATATATATGTACATGCACATATACGTATATTCCTCCTAACTCCTGTTTAGCTACTATTCAGAACAATTCATAACAATTTCAATCTTGCTGTAACAAAGGTATGTGTTAACATAGGTTGGTCTTCCCACACGGCTGAGGAGGCTGGACAATAATGTTGTATGAAACACTCAGAGCTGTACCACCCATCAGAGATACATACAGAGCCCCCTCCACTGGCTCAGATCTACTCCTAGTAACCTCAGTGGTTAAAGAATCAAGCCTGCTTTGTCATCTGTGTCAATCTATTCCAAGTTCTGTCTCTTTCTCACATTCAAGGTCTTACCTAAGCATAACATTCTCCAGGAATGTCAGACAACAACTTCGGTCATGTCCAGATGCATCTGGAGGGCACCAGCTTAAGGAAAAGCTGTTCTAAAATGTGATACAGTTTGTGACTGGACAGACAGACAGATATAGCTATGTACTTCTCATGCTTCTGGAGCCATAATTATTCTTCATGTGGATATTAATGCTAAGAGCTGGCAAACATTACCTAAATAACATCTTTTTCTGTCTTAGGAAAAACCATTTCCTTGGCAAAGGAGATTTTCCAAACTCTGATATTCTGAAGCCAAAGTTAAATTGCTTGATGATATATTCATCCAGGACAGGTTGTCTTATTTTGTCACTGGTATGATTGTTTTGCTCTTCTTTTTTATAAAACTATTACCTCACAAGGAGCAGCAGAGGGCAGTACAGACTGCTAATGGAAGCATCCATATAAGAAAGCTGCTTAGTGCGCTAAGGGGGTGGCATCCATGTTCTCCTATAAACCTGTCTTTTGTTTAATCATTAAAAATAGCACCTCCAGAAAATCTTTGCTTTAACATTTTAGCTTCTGAATAGGTATTAATAAACATTTATTTTAATTATAAAAAAAAATCTTTTTGTTGTTTAAAGGTTAATAAATCTGTTGTGAGATAAGGTCTGCTGGGCCCAAATTCATCCCACAATGAATTTTAGGTGCCACAAAACTCCTGGTTTGTTTTTGCTGTCACAGGGTAACACCGCTATCCCTCTGAAAACAAGTTAAATGAAACTGCTCAGGAAATCACCTGAGAACATCTGGTTTCTTCCAGTGGCCTGGTGGAAAAGAAGCAATGCTGTGTCACTGGCCATTTCCACAGTAGACTGTCCCTATACTGCAAACCCCAGGATTCCATAGGATGTTGAAAGTGGTATAATAGCGCTATAACAGTCTACTGCAGAAATGGCCAATGTCTTACCTAATGAGGCATGACAAGACCAAATGTGGTTCCTTGTCTGCAAATATAGTTCCATGCAGAAGGAGTTGTGTGTCGTTGTGTACAGGAGGCGTTGGCTCCATGTTACACTCATTTGCTTTCATGGCACAATTGAGGTGAAATAAGTGACCTTTTTTAGACAGGGTAAATAACAAGAAATAATATTTCTGTCTCTCTTTTTTAATTGATGCTTAGGGAGAAAAAGTATCTGAGAAGTTGGGTACAAATATAGTAGGTAAGTAAATAAGAAAATAAATAAGTAGTCAGTAAGCAAATAAATAGGCTATTTTTCCATGTGAAAACCGAATTATTCCAGCTTTAGACATTTATTTGCTATTAGGCTCTAGGCACTACTGTTTTACCTTTTGTTATTCTGATCTTATCTTATCAAATCTTGGTTTGAGTTTTATATGATGTTATAAACTATGCATATGATTTTATATTAGCTTGTGTCTGCTGCTTTGTGGCCTTTTGGGCTGAAAAATGGCACCAAAATAAATGTTTACTTCTTTATTGGGTAGACCTCAGCCAGTCAGCCAAAGAGATCTTCTTAGCAAAGTGGCCTTGTGTTCTGTTTTACAGGGCACGGTCCCTGTTTGAAAGTATGTCTAGTCCGTATCTGCTTTAACGAGAATTACTTATAAGGAAGGAAGCAGGGCCTTGAAGTTGCCAGCCCCAAAGGTGAGCACTCAGACAACAGACTAAGCAGGCAAGCACACAGGTCATCTGGAGACCATTTGCACTACACAGCTACAGTGCTTTGAGGTCACCTTAACTGCCTTGGCTACACTGTATAGAATCCTGGGATTGTAGTTTGATAAGGCACTAGAGATCTCTGGCTGAGAGATCTCCCTAAACTTCAAATTCCAAGACTCTATAGGAAGTTGTCATCCCTGGAATACATGAAAGTTGTAAAGGCAGTTAAAGTGGAGCCACAGCACTGTAACCGTATAGTGTGATAGGGCTCCTGATCACAGTCTTCTCCGGCAAAGTGATGTGTTCTGTATTTCCACTTCAATTTAGGGCTTAGAAAAGTTACTTTTGAAGATGGCAGCTGTTGCAAGCTCTGCTTCGATTAGGGTAATTACTATCCATTCAGCTATACCACATAATTACTATCAATTTAGCTATACCACTAATATCTAGAGAGCCATCCCTTCTCCATGAGTTTGTGTAATGCACATTTAGAACCACTTATCAGAACAGGGGTTGTAATTGGGTGTCCTTCCAGATGTTGTTGGACTGCAAGTCCAAACATTGTACATTGTTGGCTTTCCCAGCTACGACTTCAACATCAGTTGGAAGGGTACACAGTACCCTCCCTCATATAAGAAAATTAAAACAACATAATGACATAGTATGGTATAGTGGTTAGAGAGTTTGACTAGGAATGGGGAGAGTGAAGTTCAAGAGGCCTTTCAGCCCTGGAGCTCATTGTGTCACCTTGGGACAATCACTTTCTTTCAGGTTGGCCTATCTTGCAGAGTTGTCCTGTGGAGAAATGAAGGCTCTTGGGCTATCTAGAAGAAAGATGGAATAAAAATGCTACATATAACAAATAAAAATGCAGTTATTTGAAGATCATGGACACATAGACTTATGAAGTGGCGGAGCTTGACGTATGTGTGGAGGGTGGGCGGGAGGGGCTACAGCATGAAGGGCAGGGCCACTGTGTGTGGGGGCATGGCTGCGGTGCATGGGGCCAGGGTGCATGGGGGCGTGGCTAAGGGCCCAGATGCCCCCAAAACATTGCCGCCCGGGACGAATCACCCTCCCGCCCCCACTTTCCTACGCAACTGGACTTATGAAGCTTCCTGACACAGAGTGGAACCACTGTTCCGTACAGACCAAGTATGGACAATGTGTGACATTCCAAGTGTTGTTGGACTACAACTCCCATCAACCCACACTACTACTTTTGTTGTCTAGGGCCAAGAGGAGTTACCCACCAACATCTGGAAGGCCATATATTCCCTTCCTTGATCTAGCTCAGTTTTGACTACCCCAAGTCACTGTCATTTTAATTTAATTGAAAATGCCAGTAATTGACATCTGCAACCTTCAGTGTGAGAAAAAGTATTTAGCCCATTGTTTTTGTTGTGTGCATTCAAACAGTTTCTGACTTATGGCAACCCCCATTGCAACATTATCACGGGGTTTTCTTGGCAAGATTTGTTCAGGGGAAGTCTGCCCTTGCCTTCTTCTGAGGCTGAGAGACTGTGACTTACCAAAGATTACCCTGTGGATTTCCATGGCTGAAGAGCAACCTGAGCTTGGTGTCCTAGAGTCCTAGTCCAGTAGTCAAACTACTACTATATGGTTTTGCCCATGTAGCAGGCCAGAACAATCTGTTTCAAACAGCACTATTAGACCTTCTAAATCTAACATTTCACAGATGAAAACCAGCATATGTGTGGCAAAGCAATATCAGAATGTGGTCAAAATGGCGCAAATTATTAATGAGGAAAAACACATGAGTTAGAAAAGCTTCAGCAGTTTGCTCTTGCCTGAGCCTACTGTGAAGGGCAAGATTCTGTTCCCCTTCCACTCCTCTTCCCTACTCCTTCTGAGTTACTTGAATGCAAACTACCTTTGCACATTGAACTCTGTTTGCAGCAATTAAAATAAGTTGAGAACAAATGCCAAAAGTGGGAGGAAGGGAGAGAAACTGGGACATTTTAAAAGCAGTTGTAAAAATGGGATGACAAAGAATTGATTGGAAGTACCCTTGCCAAATTGGAACGTTTGGAGAGTATGCAACATATATTGGGAGCAGGGAATCACACAATAGATTAAAGGTGTTTTAGTTTGCAATATATATATATATATATATTGCAGTGGAGTGAGCATTTGTACTCTGTCTCAGACAGCAATATGTCTTGGGTAGTCCCTATGAGTGAATGCTGCATGCTATGCTCATGAAAACAAGAGTCAATGGAAGAGTGTTTTCCCCAGCTCCAGGAGCAAATAAAATATTTGATGTGTAAGAGAATCCATTCAAGATCTGCGACTTTCTTCAGTGTAGCAGACAGAGTAAAGGTCAGTCACCCTGTTTGGCCAGTACTAGCAATTAAGAGAGACTCAGCAGGGCAAATTAGTGGGATGTAGATTAAATCAATAAAATACTTTCCTACTAAAATATATTACAAATTGCAGAATGTTGTGTCAAATCAGGATTGCAGGGTCTGGCCCCAAAAGTCGATGCTACCATAAACAACTTCCGTATCAACATGTCTTTAAGTGCATACCTAGTCCTGGGCCTCTTCACTTGGAATCTTGTTTATTGCATAACTCTCTTGTCATCATGAAGAAGAAACGATGCACTGAGTCAATGTAAATGCACAGCTTATAGATGTTCACAATGTCTCAATCTCTCCAAATCTAAAATATGTTTTATGACATAATCAATATAATTACATTAGTAGAAGACAATGTGAAATATCCTGTTCAGACAACAAGGGGAGATAAGTAAAATCTCATCTATATATTCTGTATATACCTCTGTTGTCAATAAACACGACTGAGATGAAGACATACTTGATTTGCGGCACATTTGAAATGTTACAAGAAAAAAGCTCCTGACAGCAGCCTGAGGTCTTTATACGAGTCAATCAATGGTCTTCAATGCATCTGCTATTCATTCTGTACTCTGGAACACCTTCAGTGGGGCACTACTAAAACAGAGGTGGACAACTGTGGTGGAGGAGGAAGGGACAATTTTCTGCCCCTTGGACCTCCAGAGACTAGACCACGCAGACAGCCAAAAATAAAAAACAAATATCCATCCAAATAGGATGTGGCTACCAATCAATTTCTTGTTATGAAAAACAGGAATTTCTGATATGCAGGAACTGGAGAAATAGGACAAGGACCCCCTAAAATTGTTATAAAAGTGAACTGCAACCTTCAGGGACATACTTCCTCACCTTTGAGTTAGCCAGTATGATTTACGGAGAAATTCAAGTGTTTTTCTCAGATAGATAGATAGATAGATAGATAGATAGATAGATAGATAGATAGATGTATATGCAGAACATACTCCATTCTCAAATACTTTTCTCCACCCTCGGTGTATTTGCTAGCTAATGTCTCAAATTCTTAGTCAACTACTCAAAAAGGCACAGGTTGCATGGCAGCAAACAGGAATAAACAAGGCTATAAGAATAGATAGAAGGGAGCAGGCCTCTCCTCTGCTGCCCCAGAGGGTAGGGTGAGGTCTAATGACTTTAAGTTACATGAGGATTGATTTCAACTGAACATTAGAAGGAACATCTTGAATGGAACCAATTGCCAAGAGAGATGGCATGTTCTTCTCTGGACGTCTTCAAAAAGAGGCTGGACAGCTACCTGCTGGGGATACTTTAGCTCAAGATCCTGCACTGAGCAGGGGGTTGGACTCAATGGCCCATAAGGCCTCTTCCAGTTCTATGACTCTATGAACAATAAATGTTTCATAAAACTGGAGCACTCGTATCACAGCAACAAAGTCAATGCAGACTGCTGGAAAATGGCCACCAGGCTGCCTTTGTTTTTTCTACTGTTGGGAAGCTGCTGATATTCTGATGGGGAAAGCAAGGCATGCAAATGAATTTCTTCAAATCAAACACCAAATGTTTGCAGAGCTAGCCTGAGACATTTTGCTACCTGCAGCAAAGGGAAAGGTTGTTCTTATTGTTTTGTGCCTTCAAAGGGAAAGATGCCTGTCCCCAATTCCATTTTCCCATTTCTTCTCCCCACCTCTTACAATGCTTAAGTGCAGCAGGCATTTGAAAAAAATAGCTGTTCTGGCTGACTGTTTATAGGAGTTACTGCCACTAGAAAAAGAGGGGCACCACTGCTACAATATTCTTCATTCTCCTCTCATCTTTTTTCCATAGCAAGGACATGGAGGGGGACCAGGGCAGGCAACCTGTGATTGCCTGGGGTCCTTTCAGACTACCCAGTTATAGCACTTTAACTGCCATGGTTGCATCCTGTGGAATTCTGGGACTGGCAGCCTAAGGATGAGCTCTTAAAATTCTCAGCTAAGAGCTCCTCCTATGCCTCTGACCAAACTACACATCCCAGGATTCCATAGGATGGTGTCACGGCAGTTAAAATGGAACAAGAGTGCTACAATTGTGTAGTGTGAAAGTGATCCTGATTGGCTGGCAAACCAGGGGCCTGGCCCTGTATAGACCAGCCTCGCTTCCTCCCTACTCTGAGTATTTAATTCTGCACTGATAAGATTTTAGACAATTCAGAAGAATCAGTATCCCTTTCTGATGTCTTACGGTAGCCTCGGTTTCATTTCTGTACATCACCAGCAACGAAATTGCTTTCTGTAAGGGAAAGCCTGCTGCATACTTTCCAGGGTCTCATATGTACATTTGTAGAAATGTCGCTGTCTATAGTTGACAGACCCGTCTAGGCTAAGCAGAATTCCTGTCTTCTTACAACTGTCTATTCATTTTCACTGCATCAGGTCACTGAATACTAGTCACATGCCAATGTCCGTATTGATGGCCAAGCTGTAATTCAAATCGGAAAATAGACTGGCAGTGGAACAGGTACTAAATGTTGTTGATAAGAGAGGGAACAGGTTAATGGCTTTTTACAACCATGTGCTGCTATCAGAGCCATTTTGGACATGATGATAACTCACTGCCTTGCATTCTCTCTTCTCTGGACTTCATGTCCAAAATTGATCTCCCCTCATGGGGAAGATTAGCAAGAACTGTTTTGGACAGAAAGAGGAGCAGCTACTAAACTATTACACACACTGTTTTCTTTTCTTTTTCACATTTGCTGACAATGTCAGCCAAAAATTGTTTGCTGCCTTAGGTAAAAGATAAGATGGAGCCTCCTTATTCCACATACAGAAGCTGATTGGACTGGAAGCTGAATCTTCAACACTGAGAACAGGGGAGCATGATGCACTATGTCTGTCAGCAGCAAGCCAGCATATCAGACCAAGGACTGGCTATGTAATACACAAAGCTCAATCTCTCAATAACTTAATTATTGTTCTCTCCTCACCACCACCATCACCACTCTGTATAGTATGTGCCTAATGGCAGGGCCGGCCTTGTTTCCTGCTTCTCTTCTTTTACTTCATGCTGCATGTCTGTATATGCAAGACATGAGCACAGCCTGTATTAACACGCATGAAGAACTAAACCCAAAGTTACTGCAAGGTATTCTTGTTTGTCACACTGACATTCCAGCTTTCCTCTAAAAGGCTCATGGTAGTATACATTTCCCTCTCTCCCTCCTGCCAATTTTTATCCTTAGAAACATGCTGATATGTATGTTAGACAGAGCCAAGACAGTGGTGGCTTCTACGTCAATGGGAAGGTGAACCTGCTCTAGGTACTAGTCCAAACTTTAAAGCTTTCCAGGGCACCGAACCTATTTGGAGAATGTGTTCTTTAAACTTCGGACTACAAGCTAGAGCAGATTTACCACCTTACTGTCATAGAAAACTCCATCAGCCACTAACCCAAGGTCACACAGTGAGTATCATTTCCAAGGAGGGGTTTAAACTCAGATCGTATCATCCCTAGTCTGACACTATAAATATGACACCATCCTCATTTTCTTAAATTCAATGGGCTGCATAGATATCATTGGTTTCACAAGAAGGAGTCCTTTGGAGCACATGAAAATTAATGGCATGCAATGTTAGAAACACAGACTTCTGGAAGAACATTTGCTAGTAATGCAAAGGCTCCATTGAAGAATATGAAGAAAAGAGATGCTCCTTGCTTTTAAGCTTTGGTTTAGGGGAAAGACTTAAAATTCTCAGCAGTGTCTTGGAAAAGCTATGACACGAAAACCTCAATTTATATAGTGCCCTGAAACTGACACAAACAGGTTAGTGATTGTCAAGAATGAGTTCATCTAAAAACAACTGGAAAGTGTTATGTGATGAAGCTGAAAACATGGCTAAGGATCTAGAAATTGCCATTCCCAGCCTGGCAGTATGAAAAAATCACTATGACATTGTTATAACCTGTGGATCACAAAGAACAAAAGAAAATATCCAACAAGCTGGCACAGTGGGGTAGTCATCTCTACAGGCTATTCCTAAGAGCAGTCAAAAATACATAAAAATTGATTTCTGCTATCCTGTGTTAGATAGAATTCTTGTTGAAGTCAACAGATTGTTCACCTCTAACACTAATTTGCTCTTCAGACCTCACAGGGATCTTCAGAAAAAAGGAAGTGGGGGTGGAAGACAGAAAACTATCCTTCTTCCATGAGCAAACTGGAGATTACTATGAGTGGCTTGTATAAAAATATAAACCGTAAAAAAAACAACCCTCCAAACCCTGCCAATTTTGTGCTAGATAAAATTTACAGCATATTGCTGTGCATGTTCACTTATAGGTAAGCACACACACCCCATTTTAAATGGGGCTTACTTATCTAGTGTCAAGGCATTCTGTTTGGAACTGTAGCTATAATTCTAAAGGCATTCCAAAGAGAGCCAGTGTGGTGTCATGGTTTGAGCGTTAAGACTTCAACTCTGGAAAGCACAGTTTGACTCCCCACTTGGCCATGGAAACCCACTGGGTGACCTTGGACTAGTCACACTCTCTCGGCCTCAGACAAAGGCAAAGGCAAACCCCCTCTAAACAAATCTTGCCAAGAAAACCCCCTGAAAGATTTGCCTTAGGGTTGCCATAAATTGGAAGCAACTGGAAGGCACACAAGAACAACAGGACTCCGAAAACTCCAGATATTAGACCATCCAGTTTGACTTCAGATTACCTGTGTGCTGTAATTAATGTTGAAGTGTTGAAGTGTGGGGAATGATCATGGAAGTCCCCACAGCCCCAGGGAGTATCTGAAAATGCAAGCAGCTGTGCTGCTCCATATCAGCAAGCTGGTTCTATCAGTTTTCATCTTCAGTAGGAGCAAGCCTTTTGCAAAGCTAATAGGTCTTGACATTTCTTGACCAAGCCCCCCCAAAATATTTTGCCTTCCACCAGGAGAAACACACAACTATGTATCAATGCTGGAGAAATTCATCTCACCCTCTCAAACTACTGCAAGGATTGCAGCTAAGCTTAGAGGGACCATCCTGAATGGATGGCGAATGATGCCATCATCTCTAGCAGCCATAAGATCTTGGCACTCTGATCCTTGTTCATTGTACAAGTATCCCTGTGCTTTCAACTTAAGCTCAGGTTCAGCTATTGAAAGGATAAGAGTTCATTGCTCCCCTTTACCATTATCTGCTTTCCAGAACTTTTAAAGTTCCAAACAGTGCTAAGCAAGCAAACATGAATTCCTATTAGTCTGTATATTACCCAAGGCAACATATACTTTCCATTTATTTTCCCCAAAAGACCTCATGTAAGTTGAAATCTCAGCAAAATGGGTCATTTGTAACTCACTTGTGTTCTGCTTCAAAATACTCCTTTCCTTCTATGCTCATGCAACTTTAAGACAGCCAGACAAATCTTTCCTCAAATCTCCGGCCAAAAGGACTGCCTCATGGGATGTAAAATCTTGCCTTCTGCATGATGCTGATGAGTCTAGTAAAGGTCAGTGTGACACCTATTTTGTGTCTTTGCGTGTAGTTTTTTTGCAAAAAGTCTTAACTCGGCAGCTGGAAAACAAGCGTCCGAGCCAAGCAAATACAACTACAGAAAGCTGTTACTTCGGTGGAGAAATCCTATCCCAAGGTCTACAATTTTAATATTAAAATATGATTCTGTGTGCCAGAGAGGTCCCCTGAAGGGGCACATAGGCAGCAATGGTCAAAAGACTGAAAACCCCATAAGAACTGGGTAAAAAGACCCCGCCAGATTACTCTGCCTCTCGCATTGCTATTGCTTGTGCTCTGGCTAGTTTCCACTCCCCATCATGTGGAGCACATTGAGGTGTCCCCCAAGGGACCTCAGAAATCAGGGTAACAAAGCCACTGCAATATACTGGTAAGACTGTAGGGCTGAGAGATCCAGATTCAAGTCCCCAGAGAGGCATGGAAACTTTGGCCAGTGATTCTTTCTTTCATCCTGGCCTACCTCACATTATTGCTATGAAGATGAAGCAGAGAGGAGGAGACAGATAAAATAGATAGATAAAATACCTGGAATACCAACTCTCTCCTCTTGAATGGTGGGAGATGCTCAGGAAGGGATATAAAAAGTGGGGTGGGCAACTTGTGGCTGTTACAGCAGTTCCTGAGCTGCACTTGGGGCGACATTAAATATCACTTTGACATCAATAATTTGGCTTTCCTCACCCATTCCTTCCCACGTGCTTGTGAGGCCCCTGGACAAGCACGCAAACAGGCTCAGTCACTAATCGCTGTAACCTTCCAAACAATACAGGCTGGCCAGAAATAGCCATCCCGCCGCTTCAGGAGACCTCAAAGACAAGTACTCTATTATGTATGCACGCTACAAAGAACTCCCTGCCCCGAGCAGGCAGCTTGATTAGAAGAATCCTCATCTGTCAAGCACTCCGTGTTTGCATACTGTCTATTCTATTGTCAGTTCAGACCTAACTCAATCATGCTAAATTCTGATCTTTCGGAGGCTTTGTCTCCAGCCCGAAACTCATTGTTTTCCCCAAGTACGGACTAGGCTATGGCTACATTTTCCCCTATAAAAACCCCTGACTTTGTGAGCTTCCTTGGATCACTCCCGAATTCCATCCAGCCTTTCTGCCACTTTGCTTGGCAGGCCTCCCCCTCAGTCCCACGTATTGAGACTCCATATCTCCAAACTTCTGCTGCAGACTACCCAGGCTTCAAGACAGGTGTAGTATTACCCAAACCAACAACTCCTCTAAAAATCCCTCTATCCCACTCCAACCTTTATTTCTTTAGTTCTCTGCGTGAGTGTGTTGCATACACTGTTTGGTTGTATTTTAATAAAAACAACAATTATTATTTCAGTTCTGTGTGCTCCTTGACTTGGCCTGACCCCATAGACGTTGGGTGAAAGATCTCGCTCTGTTGCCCTGCCTCTCGTATTGCTAGCTTGTGCTCTTGGCTAATTTCCCCAACTTGTATAATTGAGAGCACATTTAGGTGTCCCTCCCGGGACCCCCAGGAAACAGGGTAACATGGCCCTCTAGATGTTGAAAGTCCATCATCCCTTTCCCACAACCATTACAGCCAACACTGAGTGAAGCTGGAGTCCAGCCACACATGGAGTGCCTGTTCCTGCCTTAAAAGTTAGCCACTAACCAGCACCCTCAAAATGGCAGGTACCATATTTACTACACAACACACTAACCATCTGGAGTACTTTCCCAGTATCTGGAGAGGTTCACCACACTTCATTTCCTGCTTTAGGAAACTGAACAAGCCTATTTTGTCTTCGCTGCTCAGAGCACTGAGAAACATAACACGCTGAGTTTCCCTCAGTAGTCAAAGATGCCAAGGCCATATTCACTATGGAAACTAAGTGTTGCTGTCCCACACATCAGGAATAAAAACTTGCCCTGTTCTGTGGGCTCATCTCTCTTAAGTTTTATGCTGTTTACTTATGCCACCAATCTGTATTCAGCACCATAGCTTATCCAAAGATAAACTGCAGGCATCCTGGCTTTCCGCATGTGTCTTAGACTTCTTGTTACTGGAGAGCTATCAACCGTGTCAGGGAAGGGGCATCCATTTTAATTACGGAGAGAGGCTTTCCTATCCATTATTTACTATCTACAGAAAACAATAAAATCTCTTATCAAAATGGAGGTAAAGTCAAGAAGTATTTTTCACTCATCTTATTAGCACAAATCACAAGAGAAGCAGAACTAGCAAAAAGATCCATGCCATCAAAACCAGAGCAGCCAACATACTGGGAACAACACAGACCCAAACAGTGACAGCTGGTGGCTTCTATGACAGTGGGGTGGGGTGGGAATTTAGGTTTTGATCTGACATTTAAAGGAAGTATCCAAGAAGCTTGATCCTGTGTTAGGAATAAGGCAGAACACCTTGGATAGCTCCTGTAAAGTTCAGCATAAAGCCAAGAGCAGATTCACTGCCCCTCTGACAATGAAGCCACGAATTGCCCAGATCAAAAGCACAGGTGACAGGTGTAGAGTGAGGCTGAGATGTGCCTTAAAGGGGCAAAGGAGTACCTGGGGGGCTGGATTCTTCTACCCACATCATTATTGTTACCCTTTCTCTCTGTCCTTTCAGGCATTGCCTTCTGTTTTTACTTGTTCTAAATGGAAGTCAGAGAACTGTAAATCAATGTGAATGGGAAACTCACTACATTGGGAAAGGCTGTTAAATTGGCAATGACAATGGAATTCATTGCAAAGGCTTAGAACAACTGGTGAGGAAAATTTAGGAGAAAAGTGCAAAATCAGGGTTGCAGATGAATGTTAAGAAAAAAAATAATAACCACAGATCATTAACATACCTTTAAAGTGAATGACAGTGACTTCTGAATAAAGATTTCCTATACCTTTGCTCAGTCATCAATCAAGATGAAGACTAGAAGACTGACTAGAAGTCAGAAGACTAGGATTTGGAAGGGCAGCTATGAAGGAACTAGATAAGATCCTCAAGTGTAAACATGTATCACTGAATACGAAAGTCAGATCTACCCATGCCGCAGTATTTCCAGTTTCTATGACTGATTGTGAAAGCTATAGGGTTAAGATAGCTGACAGGAAGAGAATCAATTCATTTGAATTATGGCACTGAGGGAGTGTTCTATGGGTACTATGAACTGGCAAAAATATAAACAAATGGATCCAAGAGCAAAGCAAGCCTGAACTGCCAAAATTATCAGAATTACTAAACTGAAGCTATCATATTTTGGACATAGCATGAGACAACATGATTTATTGGGGGAAGAAAAGATGATGCTCAATAAAGTGTATGGCCCTAAGAAAAGAGGAAGATCACATTACATATGGATTGATTCAAGCAAGATAGCCACATCCCCATGGGGTCACCACAAGTAGAAGCCAGCTTGACGGCAAATAGCCAGGGGTATGTGCCTTCTATCTTCTCCCAAAATGCCCTGGGTATTGTGGGTAAGTAACATGGATGCTGCTAGAAAACAGCAGCAGCAACACACACACAATTTTTTAAGATCACAAATGTGAACAAGGAAACAAATTACTGTTAAGCAAATTAATAACAAAACTCATTCAATTCATATAAATAAATGATGAAATGAATGAAGAGCTCCATTACGAAAATGGATGGGATGATGAAATAAAAAATAGTCATTTTTTGCATACTGCTACTTCTCATTGTTACAGATTGGAGCTGTTGTTTGATCTAGAAGGGATCAGAACATTCATTCTCCAGCTTGCAGGTTTTAGTGTGACTGGGTTTAAAAAAAAAAAGCCCTCCTTGGTCGGTAAGCCCCTCCAGTACCTAACAAGGCTTTAGTCTGAACGTATAGAAAAGAGGAAGGAGGCGGAAAGAAGAAAAAGAAAAAAAGAAATGTGGTGGCACCTTTAGATTACGACAGAGTCTGAATGGAGTAAACTCACAGATTGTTAGAATTCAGGGAAAATATGAGGATGACACCATGCTTTTTTGCTTCACAACAGCTCTCCAGTATTAAAGCATCTGCATTCAAACATGCATTACACAAACAAAATTGTCGTTTTTTAAAAAAAATACATTTCTCTGATTATCATCAGTAAAATCAAAACACTGGCTAAAAATAATAACACAGAGAACCAAGAAGGAAATCAGGCAGCCCTCCAGATGATGTTAGATTGTGATTCCCAGCACCCCTAACCAGGACAGCCAATGGAAAAGAATACTGGTGGTTGCATCTGGAGGATCTCCCAGTTCCACCTACCCACCCAGGACAGAGGAAAACTGGAGCTGTATTCTTTTTCCAAGCTCTGATTGCATGCACTTTTCAACAATATTCTAGATGAAGCTCATCATGAGGGTCCACACAGCAGAAACTCCAAGAGGAATCCAAAATTACAGGCTATTGGGTTGATGCACATGTTACATATATGACATGGGCAAAGCTTTTCAAACTGTACCTAGGAAAATCTATTTCCCACTCCACTCCTTCTTAGTAACGGGGAGAATTGCACCTGGAAGGAACAGAGGGGCCTGAGAACATGAGCAAAAAGTCTCAGCACTTTGACCTTGCAGATTCAACCATCACTACAATACTGCTTTTCTCTGGGCAAAGCACCTTTTTTTAAAATGTAAAATTAAAGTTGAGGTTACCAGCATGTTTATAATGTTGTCCTTTGAGAAGAGAATAATACTCATCCCCCGTGGTACAAATAAATGTATTTGTTGGTTTCCTGCAGATTGGGCTGCAGTTGGATACACAAAAACCAACCAGACACACTGCTAATTCAAGCTTTTTTTTGTAAATTTTGCTCATGTTCCTGAATTAATCCTATGGTCATACATATTGGCTTAACCTAGAGCAGCTGTATTGTTGTTTTCTATTATTTGGCATAGCTTGCTTGCCATGCTGGTCTCCAAACTTTCCAAGACATAAAAATACCTTTCAAAATGAGTCACTGTTGTGCAAGTTCCACAGATGAGGACATTAATGCCACAGACGCTCTGCCAGATGCCACAATAAAAGGTTGGATACAGGCTGTCTGAATATGCTTCTGAGAACAAAATCCTTCCAAACATCACTTTGGGACTGCTGTCAGGGAAATGAACTTGAAGAGACTACTAGTCTACTTCTAGCCAAGTTAGTGCTTTTCACTACCATCCTCAGTTCCTTACAGAATTAGGACTCTTAGCTCTCATTTTCCAAGTATTTGGGGACAAGGATTGATGGATGCTGTTCTCTTAGCTTTTGTGTAATAATTGGTATGACAACCCCCTCCTGTGTGCTACCAGTACAAATCCCACAACATAGCACTTAAAGAGACAAGACTGTGACAGCCACACTGTACCAATGTAGGCTCCTTTTATAGTATAGTGAGGTAGGTAAGAATATTGTAGCAAAAGAGCAATACAACAGAATAAACCAAATCTGGGAATCAGGTAGGCCTCCAAATGATGGATTCCAGCTCCCAGCATTCCTCACCAATGATTATGCTGGCTACAGCTGATAGAAGTTGCAGGCCAGCAACATCTGGAAGTCCACATGATTCTCCGACCATTTCTGCACAAGACTGTTATAGAGCTGTGATTACACTTTCAACATCCTAGGGAATCTTGGGGTTTGCAGTTTCAGGAGCGACCGACCAGCCCCTCCCAAAACTGGAAACCCCAGGATTCCATAGGATGTTGAAAGTGGAATCATAGCTCTATAACAGTCTCGTGCGGAAATGGCCTCAGTCCTGCAACAAGCCACGGTCCATATTAATCAGTTTTGCAAAATTGCACAGCAGATACTCAAACAAAATTGCATAGCAGACACCAAAACAAACCATGACTAATCTTCTCCATTTCTGGTTTGTTTCTATCCTGCCCCTTTTGTCAGGTCTTGTTTCAGGCTGAGCAATTGGAAACAAGCCTGGAACAAGCCACAATTGCACATCAAGATATAATAACAAACTAGTTTAAACAAGGCAATATTCATAAGCCAACAACAAACCATGTGTTCAGATTGTGGCTTTGGCTGCTTAAGAAATCATGACTTCCTAGTAAGGTGGGTTCACATATCAAAACAAACCACACACTATCATGATGTGTGGACATGGTCAATGAGCAGATGCAGTCAGAATACCAACAGCTGCCCATTGCTATGTACCCCATTACAACATTGCATAAAAACAGTGATGCCTCTCAGAACTGGGAGGTGCATCAGAGTGGGATAGAAATAAAACTAAAGAAGGAGACTACCTCCATTTAACATCTTAAAAGATACTTTAGTCACTTGAACGAAGCTTGTACTGGTAGTGTAATCTCATACACATTGAGAATCTTAACATAAATGTTAGAAGTTTAGCAGATGTTGACATCTCCTGGTAATTTCTAAACACTTGGTGCTAATTCAAAAATAAGAAAATTCTGATCAATACATCTCAAGAACCGACACATGGCCTTGACAAAATGATACTGACACGAATTACTTCCATACTTAGAGGGCTAACTAGTAAAAAGACATTCACCCAAACACACAGAAGAGTGCATCTTTTTTCTTCTTCCCAGAATGCTTTGAAGTCACTCCTACTAAAACCTAAAACCATCAGATGACGTGACTGAGCCTCCTCTGAATTTCTGCAGACTCTTCCTTCACCATTCCTTCTTAGGACATTACGGAGACAGCCTTTTGGTGGCAGCATCTTGCCTAGTGAAGAAATGGGATATCTTATATACTTACATACAATTTCTTCCTTTATAGTTGGCATAATAAACAAATTGCCCTAATACATTTTTAGAATTCTCCTAAGAGCAACACAATTGACTCTGAGGGTGTTTGGGGGTGAAGGGCATTCCAAAGCTCAAGGATGTTCAAGTAGTTTCAATAGCCCAGTTTCTCCCTAACCTCCATGGCTGACTGCTAGAAAGAGGCATCTATCAAGACTCAGATTACCAGCTACCTAGTGTGTGTGTGTGTGTGTATAATCAGCCTTTCTCAACCTTTTTACCCTGGAGAAACCTTTGAAATAATTTATAGGACTTATGCTGGGACCAATGGATAAATATTAGTATATCTACACTTAAAATAAGGTTTCCTTCCAATCATAATCTCTCATGGAACTCCCCAGTGACCTCTCGTAGAACCCTAGTGTTCCAAGGGAACCATGGCTGGTGAATCCTGGTATACACATCAGAGTGGTCTGTTCTTAGACCTTCCACAGAAGTTTTGTTTGTAGAAATCAGCAAGTAAAATTTTCATGGAGTTTGGCTAAATATTAGGGCCCAAATCCTGTACACTTTTAGCATAACATAAATATTTACTTCACAGTGGATCCCCTAGTTGTGCAGCTGATTATGAAATGGGTGCTAAGACCCTGAGCACACCCATTTTGCAACAGTAAATGAGCTCCCTACTGGCCAAGTGTAAAGTGAGAACGAGAGAAGGCAGTGTATGTGTGCTTGTGCTTGCAGAATGGTTGCCTGTGTTAGGAGACCATACCCATACAACCTCTAAGACAGTGGTTCTAACCTGTGGGTCCCCAGATGTTTGTGGACTTCAGCTCCCAGAAGCCCCAGCCACTATGGTCGATGCTCAGGGCTTCTGGGAGCTGAAGTCCATGAACATCTGGGGACCCACAGGTTGAGAACCACTGCTCTAAGAAATCACAACTGCTTGAGCAGCCTCTTTTTATCCATGCATAGTGTCCCATGGCATACTTAGGATTCTGGCTTATGGGTGTGCAGGTAAAGCTTTCACCATAAAACCACTGAACAGATAAGGGGTGGCATGCATGTGTGCATCTTAGTCATGTCTCCAAAACTGATATACCTCCTGCTGACTGCATCTCTTTAGTTGCCATACATGTAGCATCAGTGAGAAAAAGCCCCAAGCACATAACCACAATGTGGATGCAGAGCTTCTTCTGCGACCACCAAACATGGGGCCACTAGGGGCGTGAATGTTTAGTGGTTATACCAGCAGTTGGTAACAAGGTCACAAGTATGTTTCTTTCCCATGCATTTGGTGTACATGTAAAAGGGAACACTTGCACTGTTATCAACAGCTTTGTTCTCTGTTAGGAATGGAGAACAGTGGAGCCACAATTTGCACCAAAAGCATAAGAAAACCTCAAGAGGGAACATGGGGTCGACTGATGTGTTTTCTTTTCTTGTATATTTCTCCTGAGTCCATCCCATCTGTAAAGTAAACTGATGCTCTCAGGACTCAAGAGCAACACCACACACACTTCCACCCTTGCAGTCCTCTCCCCTCATCTCCTTATAGCTAACTTAAAGCAGTATCTCAGGTAAGTTTCCTGTTTTGAAATGGATGTCTCAAAATAAAGTGTATTGGTTTTGTTTTACTTTTCTTCTTAAACACAGATACTGCACTCCTTTACTCACAGGCCACAATGCTATCAAAGATAGAACTGTTGAGACCAGTTCTAAAGTTGGTTGATGCAACTAGTTTTTTCACACCACACATTTATAACATTTTGATATCATTTCAACTGCCATGGCTCCATCCTGTGGAATCATGGAATATGTATGTCCATGAGGTATTTAGAACGCTGTGTAAGCAGCTCTTGGGGCCCTATCACACCAAACTGTTATAGTGCTATTATTCCACTTTAACTCAAGGTATGGAATCCTGGGATTTGCAGGTCAGGGAAGAGCATTTAGAATTCTCAACCAGTGAGCCCTTGGGCCTCACTAAACTGCAAACCGCAGAATTCCATAGAATGTTGCCATGGCTGTTGAAGTGGAATAATAGCGCTATAACAGTATAGTGCGAAAGGGCCCTTTGTGGCTTCCCAAACTATAAATGCCAGAACTCCATATGATGCAACCTTGAGAGTTAACGTGGAACCATGATACTATAAGTATGTCAAGACTGAAGCAATAGGACCACTTTGCTCTGCTTTAGCCAGAAAACTTTCACACTACAGCTTTCTAGCCCTATATTCCACTTTTACATCCATGGCAACATCCCATGGAATCCTGGCATTGGGTGTTTGTTGTTGTCCACTTTCAAGTCGTTTCTGACTTATGGTGACCCTAAGACAAACCTATCACAATGTTTTATGGGGCTGAGAGTGTGTGATATGCCCAAGGCCACCCAGTGGGTTTCCATGACCAAGCAGGGAGTCGAACCCTAGCCTTCAAGGTCGCAGTCCAACATTCAGACCACTACACCACACCGGCTCTGTTGGGTATTTTGAAAGGGGCATTTAAGATTCTCAGGCAGAGAGTTCTATAGCCTGCCCAAAGTAAAGAGCCCAAGATTCCACAAGATGTTACCAAGCTAACTGAAGCGGAATCTAACATTATATTTGTGTAGTGTGAATGGGCCCAGGATAGCATGAAAAAGACTTAAGACAGACCAAAGTGTACCTTAAAGTTGCTAACAAGCCTTATTGAACTAAATGGTGTTTACTTCTGAGTAGACATGCATTGTTTGCTCAGGCATAAGTCCCACTGGGGCCATTTCTGTGCCACACTGTTATAGTGCTATTATTTCACTGTCAACATCCTGTGGAATTCTGGGGACTGAGACCAAAGAGCTCTCTGGCTGATAATTCTAAAGGCCCCTCCCTAAACTGCAAACCTCAGGATTCCACAGGATGTTGAAAGTGGAATCATAGCACTATAACAGTGTAGTGCGGAAATGGCCTGAGTCCATAGAACTTATTCTCAGGTAACTGAACATATCATGTTCCCTTCAATCAAAAAGACATTTACTTTAAGTACCATGGTGTTCAATGAGATGTCTTTCAAAGTATTTTATCTATTTGCATGTTACATTTATCTCCTGCCTGTCTGCCAATGAGCTCCAAATGGTAGAAGTTGATCTCTTCCCTGCCCCATGCACTTTATCCTCACAACAATTTGGTCAGACAGCTCAGACTGAAAGGGATGATGCTCCCAATGTCATAGAGCAAATGTCATGGCTCATTGGGGATTGGAGTCTGAATCTGCAAAGTCCCACTCTAACAAGCTAAACAGCCGAGTGCACTGGTTCTTGCCAATAGGCCTTGGATTGTAGCCTCACAACACAGTCCTTTGGAAGTATGTTCCACCTAGTTCAGTATGGCTTACTCCCAAGTAAATGTGCATAGGATTACAGCCATAATCCTATAAATCTTTTATTAACGTTTGGTATTATACTAATTAAAACTGCCTTCTGTATATATTATTAATTTTTGCAGTACTTCCTGCTAGGGCAACATTTTTTAGCTGGCTTAGCAGAATTTAGCACAGTAAATAAGAAAAAACTCATTTCCAAGCAATTAGCCTTGCAGAAAAATCATTTTCCTAATGGAGGGCATGATGATTACAAATTTTACCTAAGGAAACTGGCTTTTTGTTAAATGATAACTCCTCATGCTAAGTAAACAGATTGGTGTAGTAATGTCCTAACCAATACTTAAATGTAACTGTTTAATAAATTGGTAAATTACTCATTTCATCTTAGAACAAAATGGTAATCCTGCAGTAATAACCTAGTATATATTCTGTAAATATGAAGCATCATCACTTTAGCTCTGAAGAAATCACCCGAGCAATATGTCAGCATTGATCTAAAACTGTAGCATTTTATCTCAAGTTTATTACCCATTTTTGAGAATCGCTGAGATTCTCAGAGCATAATGGCAATAAAAGAAGAATTTAAAAAGCGCTTAAATGTGCATAAGTTAATCAGAGGTATCCTCAGGGGGAAAAGGAAATTTGGTAAAACATGAATTATCAGCATCATTTAAACTTACTTTGGACGCTAGAGATAATAAACGGCACCATAATTTAGAAATAGCTTTTAACATCAATGACTGTAAGTAGCACTTTGCCGTTCATAAGAATTGCAAAGCAATGGTGCTGCAGCCAATTTTATTAGCCATTTTTTTCTTTATAAAAGCATTCAAACCATTTTCCAAACTGAGCAGACAGGAACAAGAGTTACGTGGTTAATATGCAAAATGCATTTGTTTGGGGGGTGGATGTTCTTTAACATCCCTCAAAGAGTGGATAATAAATCCACCCAAAGATATGGTCTGCAGCCAATTGAATGATCATTTAGGAAGAATAAAGCTCTTTTAGGGTTTACATATTTGGGGGAAAGCACATAGGGATGCCATAAAACCCAGGGAAAAGAAGAAAATAGGAAAGAGATCAAGTAAGTTATTCATTCATGTCGAATTTCCCACTGAATGTCTTGGAATTTCTGGGCAAACAGAATGGAGCAGCCTGTTTCAAGAGGCCAAGCCACATGCTTTCCAGTCCAAACCTTTTCTCACTACCAACCAACAAATGCATACCTCTGCCATGGTAAAAATGATGCGATTTGCAAGAAACAGTGTCCTCAAGCAACTAAATCCAAATTCTGTCAATCACAGGCATGATGAGACAACAGCACTGCCTTCAGCTGGATTATGAGAAATGTCTCTTTATCTGTGTTTCCAAACAAAAAACAAAAAACAGAAAGGCTGACCAGCAAGCCTACCCAGGGGGGTGGGGTGGCATTATGAATGGCTTTCATGGAGGGTTGCCAACTTACCCAATATGTCAGCCCAGATGAAAAAGTCTTGCCACTGGCCCTGATCCATCCATCCATCCATCCAACCATCCATGCATCCATCTGATTTCTACCCTGACTTTCTGTTTTAAAAGTAGAGCACTCAAGGCAGCAAACAACAATAATAATATACAGGGTAACAACAAAATCTTGATTTAAAACTTAAAACAAACAAACAAATAAATCAAAATAAATTTTAAAACACAAGAAAAAAAACTGAATCAAAGACACAGTCAGCTCCTGAGTGGTTACAACCCCTTCAGCCACAAACCAGCCCGGATGCCAAAGGTCTGTCTGAAAAAAATGTTTCTGCCTGCCGGCGGAAAGACAAACAGAGAGGGAGCCAACCTATCTTCCCTCAGCAGGGAGTTCCAGGGCCGAACAGCAGCCACTGAGACCCTTCCATGGTATTCATCTGTGAGCTGCATGTGTCTTCTCAGAGCATGAGGGGTTCTGTGCACACACACCTGCTAAGCAGATGGCCAGGGCTGTCAGCTTGGATCAATCCTGCAATTGGTGCTGGGAAAGATGACCACGCAGACCAACTGCTTTGCAGGTGTGCCTGATCCAGCACAATCTGATCTCTGTACGCTCGCCCTTAACTTTTGGACATTGGGTATTTTCCCCAACTCACAATACCTTTTTTGCATACAGGAGCAGTAACCTTAAGCACATTAATTTCCCCACAGAGGTGACCTGTTATGAATGTTTATGTTATCATAAGGCAGAGAAAGTGGGAAAGGTAGGACACATCCCGTTGTAACGTTCCGCCTATTGTAACCTCCGAGGCCATTTTCCAGCTTTACAAAGTATACCTGGGAGATCTCAAGCATTTTATCTTGATTAACTTCTGGCTGACCACTTCCCTCGGACTACAGCCAAGGCAGTTAGTTTCTGTGCAGCAGCAATTCCATGTTGGCATAGGATGCTGATTTAGTATTTAAGGTATCACTGTTCTGTAATATTTTATACTGTTGAACTATAAATATCCTGTATTTAACAATGCTTTTTATTTTATTTTATTATTTTATTTTAACTATTCTATTTTCCTGGTTACAGACCAAAATAAAGGTTCATTCGTAATTTCCCCACAGATAATTATAACTTCAGCAAACAGCACACACGCACCTTTACCAATGAGCTTTTTCATAACCAAAAAAGTGTTGCAGTTTAAATGTTTGTAAGTAGAAGAAATGGCACAGATAGCTGCCAGGATACAACAGGCTTCATCGTCAAGTTTTTACCTCCTACAGAGAGATACAAAAAACTGAACAAAACATAAAAAGCAGAGTTTAGTTGAAAAATTCACTGTTGCTATACATTTTTAAAAGTAACTTTCTTAGTTCTGAAAGAGCCCTGCTGGATCAAACCAACTGCTACTCTTACCCAATATTTTGTGCATACAGTGGTCAACCAGTTTCCTACAAGAAACCCACAAGCAGAACATGAATTTTAACTACGTACTTCTTACAATTCCTAGCACCAGGAATTCAGAGGCATACTGGGCTAGAAATAATCTATAGCCACTGTGCCTAGTAGCTGTTGATTGCCTTATCCTCTACTAATTTCTCCAACTTCTCTTTAAAGCCACCCAAGGCAACCATCGCTACATCCTGTGGCAGAGAATTCCACAGTTTAACTATGCAGTATGTGATAAAGGGCTTCCTTTTGTCTGTCCTTAGCCACCCAAGAATAAGTTTCAGTAGACAACCCAAGATCTAGTATTATGAAACAAAGAGAAACATGTCTCCCTCTCTACTTTCTCTGTACCCTGAATAATTTTATATACTATTCAGATGAAGCTCTGGTGTCAGTGTTCAGAAAAGACCCAGAAAAGAAAAAGAAGCCAAGGAGTTTCACTGAATTCTATGGCTTAGTTAGTTTGTGACACATGTGTCATGCATGCCCTCTCACTGTCCTAATCTGGCATGGACAGTCCTAATTAATCCTCTGTTGTTAACTCAGAAGTGGGAAAAGGAGAGGACAGCGAGTCCTGCCCTTTCCAGTAGGCTCAGGCAAAAGCAAACTTCTGCAACATCTCCTAGCTTGTGTGTTCTTCCTTATTAACAACTTTTGCCATCTAAACCATACTCTGATGTAATTTGGCCACATGTGTACTGTTTTTCATCTGTGAAATGTTGGGGGGTATTGACCATGGGGGTGTCTTTTCATAGGCCCCAGCTATGGTTATACCTTCACCTTTTACATAACAGAATACTCTGCTGTACATCTGTGCTTATGACAGAAAGTGAGGTAGCCTTATTCTGTATTTGACCAATTCCTTGCAATCTTCTCTGTTCCACTTTCGAACCTCCTGTAAAAAGACCCAGTACAAGCCATCACAGTTAGGTTAGCAGTCATCCCTGAGAGCATTTCTGGATCTGGGATACTAGATCTCTGCTCTTCCAGATGTTGTTAGACTACAGTTCTCATCAGTGCCAATCAACCGTATCAGGGCTGTATCAGGGTTCAGCAACATCTGGACTGCTGCACTTTCCCCAGCACTGTTCTAGTTTAAGAATATCGAAGCCCACTTCAGACCAAAAGCATGTGGTGGAGAATACTGTAAGGGAAAGAAATAGTAGCCTACTTCATTTATTTTTTACCTTTACAAACATTAGTACAGGATTATCAGGATTCCAACGAGAGTGCCTGGCAGAGGTGGAGAAGCATACTAGAGAGGTGGCTAGGTGCCTCATCTCAGAGCCCTCTATGGGCCAGATCACACCAGGGCTGTGGCCATTTCATTGACCTCAAGGCATGGCCACACTGGCTGATGCCATTGGGCTCCACAGGTAGCTCTTCCCTACTCAGCAAAAGATCAATAGACAAGCAAAGCCATCTCAGTTGTACATCAGCCACAAACGTTCTCTTTGACTCCCCCCAAAAACCTCCAAATAAGTTATTTTTTGGAGGGGTTATGTGGATGAGCTCTGAATCCAAATATTCCATGTGCTTCCTCACTCATCTGACTCTGTCATCCTGCTTGTGGCTTCCTGCTTAAATTCCTCTCCTTCCGCCACCTGCATGTCATAAAAATGAGAGATGGTAGCAAGGAGTGGCTTTGTATGTGAATGAGTCTTCTTGTTTCACTCAAAGCCACACTGTAGTAAACAGCCCTTCCTTCCAAACCTGTCCTGTCTATGAATCCTTCAGGAATTCAGCCCACTGGATGCCTGCCAATCCCTGGCACTTCCCACTACTTTTCTCCTCTTATGCACACACACAGCTTAATGAAGCATCATCGGCTTCCTGCGACAGTGACCCTGATGGACAGGGATACCAGCTGGAAAGCAGGGGGTTGTCCTTGGGGTCTCTCCGGGTGCTGCCAAGTGCCAAACGTGCAATTAAATTGTCAGGTTATGCTATTATCAGCCAGTGCACATGTCAGCTTGGCAGCCTCAGATCAGGACCAGAACAGCTTCACTGACTACTAGGGTAGTCTTCTCCAATCTAGCAGCTTCCAATTGTGTTGGCCTACGATTCCCATCATCCCCAGGCAGGATAGGTGTTATAGTCCAATCAACCAAGACAACACCAAGTTGCAGAAAGACTGATTTAAGGATCAGAGTTTGGAAATGTTACTTTTCAGACTATAGCTCCAAGAAAGCCCTAGCCCTCATGGTCAGTGACCATGCTAGGAAGAGGATTCTGGGAGCTGTAGTCCAAAAAGTAACATTTCCAGGCTCTGCACTAAAATTTGCATTAGTATCACTCAAGTACTAGATTGTTCATATCAGTGGATCATCTTCCCAATGCAGGGTACGTCCACATGGAGATCTTTTGAAACTCTAACACTGTGGTATTTCACAGCAGATTATCTTGTTCATTTTCAGTAAAAGTCCATCTTTTCTTCTTTAACAGCCGTATAGCCAAATGCTTTATGGCACCCTTTCTTTTAGGTAATAGCCCATTGTTCTTCAGAAAATTTTTCAATATATTCCCGACACAAAGAAAGGCTGGATTTTATACCTGTAAACTTCCAGCATGGTGTAGCAGTTTGAGCATTGGACTATAACTCTGGGGGCCAAGGTTCCATTCCCTGTTCAGCCATGAAAACCCACTGAGTAACTTTGGGTGTGTCACCCACTCTTAGGCCATTTCCTCACTACACTCTTATAGCATGATTATTCCACTTTCAACATCCTATGGAATCCTGGGGCTTGCAGTTGAGAGAGGGACCAGCCGGCCCTCTTCAACTGCAAACCCCAGGATTCCATAGGATGTTGAAAGTGGAATAATTGTGCTATAAGAATGTAGTGCAGAAATGGCCTTAGCCCCAGAAAATCCTGTGATAGGTTCACCTGAGGGTCTATACAAATCAGAAACGACTTGAAAGCACACAACAACAACAACAACAACAACAAACTTTCATTCTTTACTGTGAAAATGTCTTATTTGGAGCAGTCTACAAGAACATAGTGCTGCTACTGAAAGCTGGTTGCTGCTGTGGTGTTGGACTAAGACCATTTCCGCCCCACACTGTTACAGTGCTATTATTCCACTTTCAACCTCCTGTGGAATTCTGGGCTTTGTAGTTTACTGAGGCCAAAATGCTCTCTGGCTGAGAATTCTTAAATGCCCCTCCCTAAATAGCAAACTCCAGGAATCCATAGGATGCTTCTTGAAAGTGGAATAATAGTACTGTAACAGTGTAGTGCAGAAATGGCCTAAGACTCAGGCGGTTCAGAATTTGAATCCCTGCTCAGCCAGGGAAGCCTGCTGGGTACCCTTGGGCAAGTCACACTCTCTTAGCCTTACACAAAGGCAGTGGCAAACCACCTCTGAATAGATCTTGACAAGGAAACCCTATGAAATAGTCAGCATAAGATGGAGCCACTTGAAGGCACTCAACAACAAAGCACTGCTGCCAAGACTTGTAACATGGGGACTTGGGTTCAGATTTGATCACTACCATGAAGCTCACTGGGGAATCCTGGAAGTGAGAGTCAGACAGCCACTGTGTTTATTGGGTAGTCTTTCCCACCAGTGCATTCCCAGGTGTTGTGAGATTACAACTCCAATCATCCTAGCCAGCAAAGACAATGGTTAGGGATGATGGAAATTTGTAGTCCAGCAGTGCCTGGTGGGGAGAAGACAGACTGGCATGCAGATAGACGATCATGGCTTAGAGTGTCTGTGAAGGGGGGCTGCAAGGAAATAGAATGTATCAAAAGGGAGAGGCTTACCTCTGAGATTCAGGCAGGGTGTGTGAGAGAGATGGGTTTTTGAAATGGCATGGACAGGGTGAAGTTGACAGAGAGGCCTTTAAGTTGATAGACAGGATTTTGAATTTGAACAAGAAGGGAGAACTACTCGTGGTTTTGGGGAGCTTGAAAGAATATATATTATTAGGGGTTGTTATATTTTTCTACCGTATTCAATAAGCATATTGTTAATGTTGTTTTTAAACCATTCTCTGGCTCTTTATCAAGCCTGAATTGGAACCAGGTCATGCACACCAAAACGAAAGAACCCACACAACAGCATAGTCACAAGTCCACATCAAAGGAGTGGCGCTGAGGCCCAGTAACCCAGTCCAGCAAGGGAATAATTGGAGAAACAAGGGCAGGGTGAATGGCAGAATTCCTAGGGGTTGGAATATTAGGACCAGCCTGGGGAAAGGGATCTGTCACCTTGGAGACTCATGAGTGGAAGAGACTGGGTTGATGAAAGCCCTCTGCAACAGAGCTTAGAAAATTATTTTCTTTTTTTAAAAAAGTGATTTATTCCTGTTACTTGTTTTACTACTTGTTGCCGTTTTTCCAAAAGTAATTGTTACTCAAAATTGTGTCTGAATGCCTCTAAAAATGCCTATTTAAAGGGTAAACTTTAAACATAACTAGAAAACAACACCACTATGCCAGTACAAGAACTCTGATCTCACTCATTGCACTGCTTTTGGAACATGGCTCTGTTCTGCTCTCATTGCCAAAATGGGTAACTTGTTTGTAGTAATGACGCTACTTGTAACTTCTGATTCCCAAGCTCTGCTCTGCACCCAGAAAGATAACAGCAACCTAGAAGTATCAGAGCAACCAGAGCATGACAGTTCTGTATGAAAGAGAACATTACTATCTGCCACCACTCACCCTCCTCTCTGTCTTGCTACCATATGTCTGATAAACTCTGAGCTCAGATCCCTGTAGGATAATTTCACTAGAACAGCATTATACAGCCACTTTAAAAATAGAATGGTCTCTCAGCCCCCCACCTCAATCCAAATAAAAGGCCGGAGGGCTCTTAAATTATTAACAGTTTGCTTTGCTTTCTCACTTCACAATACAAGATCCTTAGAGAGGCAGAAAACACACCTTACACTCAGGAGAGAAACAGATGGAAGGGACAATGATCCACAGGGCCAGGTTAAGGTGGTTGGGGGGCACTGCAGCTGTTAAAAAAGTGCCCCCATTGTGCACATGCATGAATTGTTCTAGGAGGACAACACAGAAATTAAATGAATGAATGAATAGAATGCACAGTACAAAAGACAGCCATCTTGCCTAAATTCCCTAAAGGCACCAGATCCCATCTGATCTTGGAAGCTAAGCAGCGTCACCCCTGGTTAGTACTTGGATGAATCATAGAATCATAGAATCACAGAATTGGAAGAGACCACAATGGCCATCCAGTCCAACCCCGTGCCATGCAGGAACACGTATCAAAGCACTCCCAACAGATGGCCATAAAACTCCAAAGAAGGAGACTCCACCACACTTCAAGGCAACATATTTCACTACCAAACAGCTCTGACCATGAGGAAGTTCTTCCTGAGGTTCGAATGGAATCTACTTTCCTGCAGCTTGAATCCATTGCTCTTTGCCCTAGTCTCTGGAGCACCTGAAAACAAGCCCCCTCCCTCCTCGACATGACATCCCTTCAAATATTTAAACATGGCTATCATGTCCCCTCTTAACCTTCTCTTCTGCAGACTAAACATACCCAGCTCCCTAAACCGCTCCTCATAGGGTATGGCTTCCAGACCCTTCACCATTTTGGTTGTTCTCTTCTGGACATGCTCCAACTTGTCGATATCTTTCTTGAACTGAGGTGCCCAGAACTGGACACAGTATTCCAAACGAGGTCTAACCAAAGCAGAATAGAGTGGTACAATTACCTCCCTTGATCTAGACACCATACTCCTATTGATGCAACCAAGAATCACGTTGGCTTTCTTGGCTTCCGCATAAACCTCTGACGCATGTTCAGCTTATGATCTACCAAAACTCCTAGATCCCTTTCACACGTACTGTTATACAGCCACGTGTCCCCCAACCTATATTTGTGCATTCCCTTTTTTCTGCCTAAGTGCAGGACCTTACATTTCTCTCTGTTGAAATTCATTTTGTTAGGTTTGGCCCAGCTCTCCAATCTGTCAAGGTCATTTTGAATTTTGATCCTGTCCTCTGGCATATTAGCAACCCTTCCCAATTTGATGTCATCTGCAAATTTGATCAGCGTGCCCTCTACTCCTTCATCCAAGTCCCTGATAAAGATGTTGAATAGCACTGGGCCCAGGACAAAACCCTGTGGCACCCCACTAGTCACTTCTTTCTAGGATGAAGAGGAGCCATTGGTGAGCATCCTTTGGGTTTGGTCTGTCAATCTATTACAAATCCACCTAACAGTAGCCCCGTCCACCCTGCATTTTACAAGCTTCTTTGCAAGAATGTCATGGGGAATTTTGCCAAAGGTCTTACTGAAATCAAGATATGCTACATCCGCAGCATTCCCTTCATCTATCAAGTTTGTAACTCTCTTGTAAAAAGAGATAAGATTAGTTCGGCATGACTTATTTTTGAGAAATCCATGTTGATTTTTAGTACAGTACAGTAAATTTTATTGTATTTGACTAAAAGCCATTACAAATGTTGACTTTTAGTGATTATGGCATTTCTTTCTAAGTAATTACAAACTGACTGTAATTGATGGAAGACCACCAGTGAACACCAGCTGCTGTAGGCTATGTTTTAGTGGAAGGAACTGGCAAAACCACCTCTGAGTATTCCTTGTCCATGAAAACCCTATGAAATTCACGGGGTTGCCCTGTCAACAGGCAATTTGTACATAGCTGCAAAAGACAGAAGCACAAATAACTTTATATGTCAACCCATTTTCAGCCCTGCATTTTCAATGACACTAATAGTCCAGTTGCCATGCCTTTTTACTCAGTTACTGAAGTAACACACAAAGCATTGATGACAACAGAAAGATTGGGAAATTCAGGATGTGACTAGGGAAGAAGTGGAAGCCTCTACACTTTGCTTCTTCAGTGCTGGGCCCTGAGACAGTGAGAGACCTAGAGCACCAACTGAACCACTGATTACTCAGCCCTGATGATCCACTTCCTTGGGGCAGATTCTTACCTGCACACACAGCTCCCCATAGTGACAATGGTGATCGCTGAAGCAAATAACAGAGACAGAAGATTGTACCCTACTGATTTGGTATGCCCTCAGTGAAGTTCCTCCTTAAACTAAGAGAGACCTCTAATAGGGCCAATTCTGTCATCAGGCAGAAGAGGCAACTGCTTCAGGTGAGAGACTTTGGGCTTACTGAAGGAGCAACCAGTTTTTAGTGATTTGTTATTATTGTATATTCATTGCAAGGGAAGGGGCAATTGTGTGATTTTCTGCCTCAGTTGTCAAAATAACTTGCCTTGCTTTGAGTAGTATGCTCTTTGGATGAGGATGCCATTTGTTTTCCCTGCTCAGCAAAATGTCACAAGCTGGCCCTTCTCTCAGCTATCTACTTAACACCCTTTTGTTTAGTCAAACGTGTTGCCTCAAGCAATAAAGCAAATGATACTGATTGACTGACTGAGAAGAGAGAGAGAAGCGACCTATCACTTTTCAGCTTGCAAGGGCTCCAAATGTGACACACAATTTAAAAAAAAAATTAAAAATGGATTTTTAAGAACAGTTTCAAAAACTCAAGGCCAGATAGAATAATATAATTTTCACTGCTGCAAAACAACAACCCATCACTCAGAATCTTAGCAAAGATGGAGCCAATCTGCCTTCTCTCGGGAGGGAGTCCCAAAATCCAGAAAAAGTGCTTTCCCTAGTATTGCAGGCCAGTGTGGGACCAAAAAAAAAAGAGCACACCCTCTGCTGAAGATCTCAAACGACAGAGAAGCCAATATGGAGGAGATGGTCCTTCAGATATCTCAGGCTCAAGCCATTCAGGGCTTTGCAGATCAAAAGCAGCACCTTAAAATGACCTAGGAAGCAAATTGGAAGTGATTGTGATTGGTTTCAAAACCAGAAACACATTGACTGTTGGCTGTGCTCAATTGTGTGTTTTTTGAACGTTGGATGAGACATATTCACTACCTCTTTGTGCAACATCCAAACACAGACATAGTAAGACAGCTGTCAAGCCCACTAGCAGCACTGCCACAGACATTAACTAGCCAGAGAAGGACAGGAGAGACAACCAGTCAGCAGTGCAGCCAGAAGAGAGCTGAGGTTGCTCTTGGAATTGCAACCAGGTGCTGTCTGATCATTTCACCCAACCTTCTCCCCCAGCCAGTAAATGATGGTGGGAGTACACTGAGGATAGGAGTAGCACAGAGCTCTACATACAGAACATTCTCCTCTGCATGCTCTGATGTAGGACAGTAGCAATAATCTCTCACCAGCCTGGCCACCACATTTTACTCAAGCTGTAATTTCCAAAAGCTTTTCAGGGACAGATCCATGGAGAGCACATTGCAAAAAAGAGGCATGGATCACATGGGCTAAACCCATCTTCCCTATGAAGGGGCACAGACAAAGCAAAAACATTTCTATCACCACATAGTATTCCAGGAGCAATGCTGGGCCCAAGAACACCACCAAGCAATGAGTCTGGTCCTTCAGAGGAAGTGAAGCCTCACCCAGAAGAGGTTGTAATTGGAATCTTAGGCCCTTTCCGCACCTTAGCTTTTTCTGGCGCTGGGGTGCGGGGATCGCACAAGCAGCCTCTGGCAAGAGGCTGTCATGTCCGGGGTCCTTTGGCTCCGCATGAGCTGCCTGCTCACGTGAGAACCCTGTCTCTTCCTTCTGCAGTGCAGCCTGGGACCTTCCCGGGCTGTGCTGGGTCAGGAAGCGCGACCGGCGCAGCTCTGGAGGCTCTGCACGCCAGGTAAGTGCACGCGGGGCCCGGGAGCAATGCGTGATCACGCACCATTTTCGGCTTCTAGCCAAAATGAAAAGATGCGCAATCGGCGCCTGCTGGCCCCTGGAGCATCACGTGATTGTGAGTGCGTCGTGCAGATCGCTCCTCACAATCACAGGACACTCCAGGCACCCTTTTGCATGGAAAATGCTGTGCAAAAAGGGCCTAAGCCTTTGGTTTGGGTGAAGGTAGAGAACAGGAGGAATCTGCTGGAAGGTTGGAAGGCTGTGTGTTTCCACTTCTTACTCCTTTCAATCCCTCTTTGAGGCTCAGATGTATCAGGCTGAGAAGGACCATGCTGTCAGAGATTTCCAGATGTTGGACTAACTGCTTTGTATGCAAAAGGTTGCAGGTAGGACTGAAAAAGACTCTGCCTGAATTCACTAGACAGCTGCTCCTCATCAGTGTATAACATACCAGGCTGGATGACCCAGTGATCTGACTCTGCGTAAAGCAGCTTCCTGTTCTTCCAGTGTGTGCATGTTTCAAGAGTAAGGGAGTATTGAACATCAGCAAACTTATTGCAGAAAGTGATATTTGATTGCAGTGTACAAGATTTTTTTTCTACAGAAGGACCACAGAAGCAGGGCACCTTTGTGACCAGCAAGAGTGGGGGGAGTATAAAAGATCAGTTCCTGACAGCTCCAGTTAGGACTGGGAAACCAAGATCAATGGTGTCTCCAGATAGGCCTGGCAATCCAGCAGTGCCTTGGTTGAAAGCCATGTCATATGTTTCTCTTGCCAGTTCCAAACATTTTCAAGAGTTTGCTTAGATATCACCTACTGGTTTTGCCACCTTCCTTGAAGAAATACCCACCTCTTCAAAGCAGTGAAGATGCTGATGGCTTCCATGGCAGTGGGACAGTGAATCTGCTCCAAGTTTTACTCTGAGCTTTAGTCTGAGTCATCCAAGATGCTGTGTCTCATCTCCCAAATCAAATCACCCACTGACATGAAAACTACCAGCTATCACTGCTTCAAAGGATCTTTTTAAATGTCTATCTTGTAGGGCAAAAAGAGAGAAGGAGAGGGGAAGAGAGAAAGAAAAAAGAGAATAAAAGTAGGACAACACACAGCATTGTGGGAGAGGGTGGGGGGAAAAGTTAACACTAAAAGAAATGTTTCAAACAAGAAATGTAATATACACAGTATTTTCTAACACAGCCCTTGTGCAATAACTTAAACAGCACAGATTACTACTTGGGGAAATAAAAGGAGCATAACTTTTAAACTTGAAAAAGCTCTCTTTGCTTGTTGTAATCAATCGCAATAATCCATGACAGTGATTTAGATGAAGATCAACTTTACCTTTCTTTGCTGATGACACAGAACTAGAAGCAATAAAAACTTAAGTGCATTTTGAATGCACACAACTAATGGATTGGATGTGGCACATGCCAGCAAACAATGGCTGTGAAATGAATAGGATCAATCAAAAGGAATGTGACATTCAGGAAGACCTGAGGATTCTACCTCAAGTTACCTAATGGCTGCACGCCTTGGCAGAGGCCGGTGCCCTGTGACATGCCAGGGGCTTGCTGCAACCCTCCAGAAGATATTACATGGTCTGTCTTGACCCTCAGTTGGCATCTGTGACTGAATGTGCAGGCAATGGAGATTCCTCTTCCATCTGCTTTCTAAATACTTCAGAGCAAAATGAAACTGACACATATGAAAGCCCAGCGCTGCTAACTATAATAAGGGCAATGCTAAGTGTAAAACCACTGTATCTAAATAAATGGACACTTCAGAGGATGTGAAATTTGTCAGAGAACAGACAGACCCTCAGAATTAAGAGATGCAGCAATGGAAGATGTGCAATGTTGTATGTCTGAAAAGGAAGGATGGGACAGATGCTTAAGCCCTCCTTCATTTTATCATTTCTGGACCAACACTATGGGTTAGCTGCATTTTAAATTCCCCACATGATAAAGGCACACTTTGTAAAATGCAAGTTATTTTGCCAGCTACTTCACACAAGACCTCTCCTGAAGGAATGTCATATGTAATATGCAACATGTGATTAATGCACCCATGTTGGAAGCTGCAACTGGTGGCAAGATCCCCATGTATGTATACTTTACCAAAAAGACATGAGTGTTTGTCAAATGTTATGATATACATTCATTGTGTTCATGGTTTGCTTGCAGAAAAGTGACATCCATCTAGAAATTATCTTGTGAGAAACAGCCTTCAAAGATTTCAGGAATCTCATACCTGTTATATAAACCTGTACAGATTTTAAACTGGTTTGATTATTCTTGTAAAATAAGGGTGGTGAAATTTTGACCCTCCAGATGTTTTGCAAGTCAAATCTCCTAAACCCCACCTGGCACAGTCAATGATAAGACTGTGAGAATTGTAATGCAAAACAACTGAAGGCTCAGAGATCCCCTTACTCTGTTGTAAGGGATACCTAGGAACTGCTAAGCACTGTTCCTTAAAGATTTATTTCAAAGAACAAGAACAGAGAGAAGACATAACCGTTTAGATACATGTGTGTACTGAATGGATACATTTATTTGGTTACAAAGTGATTCTTCTACAAGTTTTTTTTTTTAATAGAAATGAAGGTACTATGAATCATGAGAACTGTTCTCTGGTGCTAAATTGACTGCTTCCCTTGCTAACTTCAAAATCTGTGTTTTATTGTGAAAACAAACAAGTAAAACCCATTCTTGTTTCCAGTCTTCATGGATCTGAAGGCTTCTAGGGGTAAAGAAACTCCTTCACAAGGCAGGACTGGGCGACTTATCGTTCTCCAAATATTGGTGGCTTGCCACTCCTAGAATCCCTGGCCATTAGGCATGTTGGTTAGGACCCACAGGAAACACTGTCCAACAACCTGCAGAAGGTGACAAGCTGCCCACGCCTGTGCTTGGAATTCTCACAGAGTTACACAAAGAATGAGCTTTGAAGCAGGATGATCAACATATTCGAGCAGCATAATGGTGGTTTATACATTGCATAGTCATAGCCCATATTTATAAATAATCGTCCCCCAGAGTTGGTGGTGGTGAAGATCTGCAATGTGTTTATTTGCATACAGGGTGTAAATTTCAGTATTATTTATGCTGGTCATAAATAAATTAAATCATGTTGAAGCTGAGCAACACTTTCCTGCACTGAAGTTCCTGAATGTCATCTAGCTTTCATATTTAATGGTATTGGACTTTCATCACAAAGTGAAGAAGAGTAAGGAGAGCTAATAAGCAATTGATTTTCAGATCCATTTAGAAAAACCATTTCCTATAGAGATTTTATTGGTATGCATTACCTTATAACACATAACCAGTGATGTGGTGGTAAATTTGATGTGCAGCCACTCATCCTGACAGCCCCATAACCACACCCCACAGAGTCCAAATGTACAGGCAGCTGCACTGATCCATATCAACAAACCAGTTCTAGCCATTTTCGTCCCCACCAAGAGTTGGACTTTTGTATAGTTAATAGGTCTTATTGCATATTCAAAACCACATTGTCACAAAATAATCTCGTTCACAGCAATAGATTCTTGCTGGGAAAATCATGTCCTCATTCCCTCCTACATTACTGTGCATATAACAAATAAGCTCAGAGGAAACAGGAAAGCCAAGGCAGGGAGGAAGTTTTTTCAGATGATGTCATCGCTATGGCTACTAATCAAAAACTCCCAGCATTTGGTTCCTACAAGCCCTGGTTCCCCTATACCACTGCCAATAACACCAAAATGTAGACTATAAACTGAGATATGCCAATCCTATATTTGGACAGGGGGCTATATGTAGTCTCGATTAAATAATTGTGGTTTTGCCTGCAGAATGAATCAAGGTGGTAGATAATATTGTTGAGAAGAACACTGCTTCTCAAAAGCATGATTTCAAATTTGAATTGAAAGTAGACCTTTAACAAACATTTGCTTCTAGAGGCAATTCTGGTGGGTGCTTACTTTCTCAAGTTACAAGGTAGTAGGGTTCCAGTCTACCTTTATCCATCCTGGAAAATCTGGTCTCTGATTTGGCTGAGGCAACTGTAGTTACTCCCAAGAAAGAAAATAAAAGAACTGTCAGAATTACTGCCACATTTAACCACAGTCTCTGTGCTAGGTGTGGGAATCATACAGCCCTTCAGATGTTGCTGAGCTGCAGTTCCTTCTACCCACATTCTGACTGAAATTGCTGGAAGTTGTAGTCCCAGCAACATGGAGAGCTACACAATTTGCTCTTCTGCTCTGTGCAGCCTAGACTGAACCACTCTGGATGGTTACAAAGAATTAGATGGTAACTAGTGGCAGCTGGTGATTCCCATGTCAATGAGATAATGAATTTGAACCAGATTTTAGAGGTCCAAGCTACTGAACCTAGTTTAGGAATAGTACCCAGCACCTTGGATAGCTCCCCTAAAGTACATGCTAAAACCTGGATCCAATTTACTACCCCACTGACATAGAAGCCACCAACCATCACTGTGATAAACTCAGGAGGAAGATTTCTTAACTGTACTGCTTTAGACTGCAGGGGGGAATCAACCTTGTTAAATCTCTAAAAACAGTGCCCTCATCTACTTACCTGTATTGTAATAAGTTTGCATATCAGAGACAAACGTTAGCTTCCTCCATGAAAGATACGGTAGATTTGTTTACTTCTTTATTTTCACAGAAGGCAATCATTAAAAAATTACAGGCCTGAACCTAAAACTATACAGAGTGAAGAGTCAACTGGGATAGCAGATTTAGAGTATGATAAAATGGCTGAAAATTGCTACCTGCTTTCCTTGTTTTGATTGCTTCCCCCTCCCATGAGGGGATAGGGAGAGGATTTTGTGCCTCCTGTGTCAAAATAACTTGGCCAATGTGATGTAAAATGCACTTGAATAGATGGGGATTGTCATTTGCCACTCATCCTCAGGCAGCAAAATACCCTGGGTAGGTTCGGAGGGAGACTATTGAAAAGGAGAAGCTTAAATCACAGTCTACCGTGGGAGAAGTGAGACCTGTGGCTTGTCAGAGACTGTTGGATTTCAGCTCCCATCATCCTCAACCATCATGTCCACTGCAGTGGTCAACAATGAGGTAAACAAGATTCTACCAACATATAGAAAACTAAAATAAAAATAAAAAACTTAAATAAAATACTAAAATTAAAAAATTAAAATAAAAAACTCAGAGCTGGTTGGCTCTTAAGACCCTTTCATATCTCACAATTATAACACTTTAATACCACTTTAACAACCATAGCTCCACCCTATGGAATTTTGGGACTTGTAGTTTTGTAAGGCATTCAGAATTTGTATCTAAGGACTGTTTACTGTAACCAAGGGTGGCCCTCCAGATGTTGCTGAACTTTAGTTTCTATCATCCCTCACCACCAGTCAAGTTGGCTAGGACTGATGGGAAATAGAGTCCAATTCCAGGAAGATCTTGAGATCCATATACTCAGCAGTCCCACTGGAGATCATAAGGGAAGCAGGAAATGGCACAAAACTTTGAGAAACTGTAACTGTGTGTGAGATGGATCCAATTTAAGAAAGGATTTTCAGATCTGTTTTAAGTCACTCTCTCTCTCTCTCTCTTTTTTTTAGTATCTTGTCATAATTAAACATAACAAACTGCTTTGCTGAATGAGGACAGAGTAGAGCAATGAAATGGAATTTCATTGGATTCACATTGGCTTCCTCCACAACATTTCTAAAAGAGTTGTGTGGTGTGGAAAGGTACAAGATTCCTTAAATCATGGGCTACTTTCTCACTTCCTAATGGAAAATATTTTGAGTAGATTTTGCCTAACACTGCAATCCTGAACATGCTTGTTAGCACCACTGAATATAAAGGCTCTTACTTCTGAGTAAACATACCTAAGATCATGGTTCTACAGTAGGGTTGAGGAACCTAGAACCTTCCAGATGAGCTGGACTTCAAAATCCATTAGGCCAAGCCAAGATGAGCAATACTTAGCAATGATGGAAATTTGAATCTAGTATTAGCTGGAGAGCTATAAGTTCCCTACTCCTTTGTTAGAGACAGCTGCACATTTGGCAAATGGTTATCTGCGCCACAGTATTGAATGCTTTAGCTGCAATCTTATAGGCTTCTACCTGGGTTAGGGCCCATTGGAATTTTGTGGGGCTTACATCTCATTTGACATACATAGGATTGTGGTCTCGCAACCCTATTACCAAACAGCATTTCTTTCTTCTATGTTTCCCTAGTAGAGGTTAGTGCATATGTTTCCTGTAAAGATTTATGGTGTCCTTGTAATATTTCTTTTATTTACCAAGATGCAAGCAAAGAAAGGTGGAAGCAAATTTATTCATATAAAGCAGACAGTACAGACACTATATCATCTGCTTTAGATTTCCAGCCATTGCAAGTAAGCCCTTTCTAAAAGTGTAACTTTGGAGAGTGCAGTTCCTAGAATCTCCCAGTCAGCCTGCATGCTGGAGGATTCTGGGTCTTGTAGCTACTTTTTCTAGATTGTGATGTTAACTAATTCCAACTATAAAACTCTTGCTTACTGTGGAGGGAGGGCCAGACCAGACCAGGAGTAGCAGCGTCCCTTTTAATTCTGCTATAGCACCCTAGCTCCCTCCCTTCCACTTATTCAACCCTGCTTTCCCTGTAAAATCATCACCTTAGTGGATAAAGGGCAAAGCTCATCAATGATTATTCAAAAAGGATTGATAACCTGTGGTAGTATGTTCTTATGAAAGTAAAACTGAAGAAAATACCTTGTTGAAACAGAAATTATAAAAATAGAATGTTCTCTTTATTAAAATAACACAGAGATAAAAAGGTATTGGGTTTTCCAAGAATATTCAGACCAAATAACACTTCCCTAAAGATGTTTAACTAGTTCCTCAAATTACCACAGCATTCAGGAACAGAGATTTCAAGTATGCACAGATCTTTGGCTCCCCTTAGCACAAAGGTGTATTTCCTAACTCAGGGTTCTACTTTCTAACCCACTCAAAAGTGGTTTAGTTTCTTCTCTGCCCCATACTAGGCCACTGAGAAGACAACCCTCTTTCCAGGCAACCCCCTTTGGTTGAATGAAGGCTCTGACTTAAAGTTCTCTCCAAGAATCTCATTGAAGGAAACTAGAATCCAATCCACGCTCCCTGTATATATGCTTTCTGTTGTCTCACCCACAGCCTCTCCTTCTGACTATGGCTAGGTTCCTGCTCAGACTGATCCAATCTGGTTATATGACCATCTGTTGCCAGGGCTGCTCTGCTAGCCACACCCCCAGTTCTGTCACACTTACTTTCATAAATTCAAGTTCAAGACAGACTTCTTTCTCTCTGCAGATCACTGACTCCAGACCATACCTCCTGCAGATGGGGCAACTCATGATGGAAAAGCATAACCTTGTCACTATTTCTTATTAATGAACCACCAACCCGCTAGCCAGGACCAATCCAATAAAGGATGGTCAGCCAATATCCATAAAGCCTTGAGGTGATTTTACCAGAATTGTGGGATAGCTCTCAAGCAGATAGGGTTGCCCCAAAATATTTTGCTGCCTGAAGTAGGACAAAATATGGTGTCCATCTCCACACCACATACAGAAGCTGACTAGACTGCCAACTGAATCTTGCTTGAACACTGGAAGTGAGCGACCATTCCCCCACCACATTTGAAGAGAACTGGCAAGGTTAGATATGAGGATAAAATGTGTCACACACAGTGCCATGCCCTCCAAGAGAGGTAAACAGTGGTCTTCTGAATTTAAAATTATATTATAATGCAAATCAATTGAGATATATCATAGATGGGCTAACAGGAAAGGGGGAATTAGATTGGTTAGAGATGGATGCAATAGAATTAGAGAGAAAATTGGAGAATATTTTTTTGGTGGGGGGATCCCACTAAGAGGGAAATGGAAAAAATAGAAAACCCATTTTTGAAAAATATATTAGATATTTGGAAGAAATATAAGGAAAAGTTGATGCCAACTACTTCACCATTAACTCCAGTAGTGACGGTGGAAAAATTTCCAGTGAATTTGAGGGGTGAATTAGAGAAGGAATTAAGGGAGCAGAAAATATATAAGTTAAAAGACTGGACGAATATAATGAAGAATAAAGACAAAAATAAAGGAGAGATTGCAGGGTACAAAGATATCATGGCTTAATTGTATTCAGCTAGAGTAGTGGACAAGGAATTGGAATAGGAATAATAAAGATTTCAGACAATATGCTAAATTTGAACAAATGATTAGTCAAAGAGAAAATATGGAGGAAAATGAAATTTTGGTGGGTACCACAAGTGAAATATATAAAATGTTGCCAAAACATAAAGAGCAAGAGGAATATCTTAGAAAAACATGGGAGGAAGAATTAACACAGAAAAACAGATATTCAGGATTGGGGGGAAATTGGAATCAGCGTCATTTAAAAATTTATCTGTATGAATAAAAGAAAATTATTATAAACTGGAGACAGTACCTAACACCAGTAAGGTTAAATCATATAGATAAGAATTATTTAAGGTTTGTTGAAGGGGCTGCCAAGAAATTGGTACTTATATTCATATATGGTGGAGTTGCAGATGTGTACAGAAATTTTGCCAAGTGGTATTTAAAGAGATAAAAGAGATAACAAAAATTGATTTAGAAATATGCCCAAGTATGATAAGGTTAACTCCACTCAGGCTATGAAGGATTTAATTACAAATTTACTAGCTGCAGCATGGTTAATTATATCAAGAAAATGCAAAATTCAAGGAGATTGTCAAAGAGAGGATTGGTATAAAGAAGTATGGCAAATTGCAATTAATGACAACTTAACATGTGGAATTAAGGTTAAAAAAGGAATAATGAAAGGGAGTGATTTTGATGCAATATGGAAGATATTCATAGAAAAGGTATTAGCAAAAGAGGAAGGTGTTACACCTCCACAAGAAGAGTTACAATTTTGGAAGGTGGAATAATATGAGGTATAACAGGCACTGGGGATGAGATACACTTAGTTACAGTGGTAGATTTAATTTAGGGTTAATTAGGAAAAAAATAGTATATTGGTATGTAGGGTAATAAGAGTAACTAGGTAATGATAGTTATGGTTTAGGACAGAAAGAAGAATGAAATTATGAATATTATATTTTGAAAAGAATAGAAATAAGAATGAAGTTACTAATACTACATTTTGAAAATGTTATTTATGGGTATAATTGATAACAACTGGTATAATGAGAATGAGACTTAGATATATATAATCAAAAATATATAACTAGTATGATTTATAACATATTGCACAAGTAATACTATGTATAAGAAATTTGGAGAGAAATAGAAATGTAAGCATTTTCCCTTTCCCTTCACTTTCACATTTGTTATCTTATCTTATCTTATCTTATCTTATCTTATCTTATCTTATCTTATCTTATCTTTTTTGGGGGGGGGGTTACAACAATTTTTTTAAAAAAAAATTAAAAATAAAATAAAAAGAGAGAGGCAAACAGCCAGGGGACTCAATGGAATTGACTAACGGGAAAGCTAACATGGCTGCCCCACCCACCCACATCTGCAACATGAAGCAGTTGCCTTACTCTAATGACAGAGTTAATTTGGGAAATGGAAGAAGTGATAGAATATGATGCAGTGATGAAGGCAAGATATTAGTAAACTATACTGGTGTGAAGTTAAGAACTGTTAGGACTCGTGCCCAAATCTCCAGTCATTCCTGAAGTGGACAATCACACTCTCATCCTAATCCAATTGACAGCAATTTTCTGAAGACAAAGTTATGATGGGACTGTGTATTCTGTCTTTGCCATCTTGAGCTTTTTAGAGGAAAGAAGATAAGAGAAAAATCAGAGTAGGAAACACACAGTCCTCCAGATATTCTTGTACTATAATTTTCCTAATCCCCTATCATTGTCTATTCTGGCTAGGGCTGTCAGGAGTAAGTAAAAAACATGAAGTGAAGTAAAGTAATGAAGTAAACAAATAGATAAACATGCTTTAAAGACAATGAGATTATTTGTTAGAAACATTTATTGCCTTATCCTTCTACATGTCTACTGATTGCCTACTAACTATTGAAGAAAGTCAAGGAAGAAAGTTCAAAAGCAAGACTATAGTTGAACATTAAGTAAACAAAAATGATGACCATAGATTAGTTACATAACTTAAACACATACTATAAAAACACTGAGATTTTCAAACATTTAGACAGTCAGAGACTTTCTGTATCTCAGCTCCATCATAAATCTAAATGGACAGTAGTCAAGGAATCAGAAGACTAGCACTTGGATGGGTAGCTATGAAGGAACTAGATAAGATCTTTAGGCATAAAGATATATTATTGACTACCAGAGTCAGAATCATCCATGCAATAATATTTCCAATTTCTACGTTTGATTGTGGAAGCAGAACATTGAAGAAAGCTGACAGGAAGAGAAGCAAGTCATTTGAAATGTGATGTTGGAGGAGAGTTCTACAAATACCATGGGCTATCAAAATTATCAATAAATGGACCCATGAACAAATACAACCTGAACTCTCCTGAGAAGCCAAAATAACCAAACGATGGCTATTGTACTTAGGCCATATCAAGACACAACATGGCTCATTAGAAAAGACACTAATAGTAGGTAGACTGGAAGGCAGTAGGAAAAGAGGAAGATTACATTACAGATGAGCAGACTCAACTGAGGAAGCCACAGCCCTGAAATTACAGGACACAAGTGGAGCTGTGGATAAGAAGGTGTCTGGGAAGTCTCTCATTTATACGGCTGCCAAAAGTCAAAACCAACTTGACAGCAATTAAAAACAACTACCAATAAAGGAAGGCACTGGATCCTGTCTGATTTTGGAAACTAAGCAGGGTCTGTCCTGGTTAGTGCTTGGAGGGGACACTGCCAATTAATACCAGATCTTGTAAGTTGTATTTCAGAGGAAGGAACAGGCAAACCACCTCTCAGTATACCTTGCCTAAGAAATTCATGGGGTTGTGATAAGTCGAGAGGTGAATTGAAGGCATGTGGATGTATACACTAAACAGAGAGATGTCTTCTGTTATTGTTGTCAATGCACCATCATTTTTTAAAAAAATAAAAATTAAAAAATGAACTAATATCTCCAGCCACCATTGCTGGTAAATAAAAGAAATAATGACTTCTCTATCACCTTTCATGTTTGAACCCCCTGATCAGAGAGCCACCCAGTCTTGTTACAGTTGTGAGAAGAGTCAGGTTCAGTTTGGATCCTTAAACAGGCTGATGAATTAAGCAGTTCATCTCAGCCAGCAAAGTGGAGATAACTCAACAGCTGTACTTTTTTTTAGTTTATTATTACATCTGTAATGTAATGAGAGTACTAATTGCCTCATGCCCCAAAATGTTTCCAGCCAGGTCTGACTGCTCCTGCTAGCATAAGACCAAATCAAAAATAAATTAATCAATATGAGGAAAACACCACAAATCACGTTTCTACATGATCCCATCCAGCAGTTCTAGTGTACCAATACCAAACTGTGCAAGAAGATCTTCAAATGAGGCTCTTCACTAAGAACTATCTGTAAAAGAAGTTTATTCTGCATATACAAACATGAGACTGTTCTGTAATGGCACCCCAACTATGGAATACCTTCCCTAAGGAACTAGAATTGCTCCTGATACAGCAGCCTTTTTGGTAAAACATTTTTTTTCTTTTCGAGTGTTTACACTGATCACACCGCTTTAACTTGCTGTGTGCAGTTTTGTAGTTTATTGCTAGATGGTTACCTGTGTTGATTTTATAGTATTTACATCTGCTATTTTGCCTTTTTATTCTTATACACCACACTGGAAACCTATTTGAATGCAAGGATGCATTGAGCATAATGAGCCTTACCTCTGAGCCAAGATTAATAAGACTGCATTGTTTCACACGAACTGCAAGTAAGACCTGAGAACCCTACAGATCTCAAATACCTAAGAATCCTTCGGAGGCAGCTTCTAAAGCTTGAGGACACATGATAAAGTATAACATTGTATGCTGTTTCTAGGAATTCTGATGACTGGATTAGACAAAAGTTCAGTAGTTTGGAACTTGAGAAGCATAACTGAGAAGCATAATTGCTCACTGCAAAATCTCATAGGATCTACTGATTATGCTTTCCATCACTGCAGTGTGACATCTCTGACACTGATTGGCTGTGTTCGTTCAACAGGTAAAGATCTTGAAGAAAGGATGGACTAAGAAACAGAAATCTAAAGAAACACATAGGAAGGAGGCAGAAGATACAGAGAGCAGAAGTAAAAGGACGCTAAACTGACTGGAGTTCTGAAGAAACAAATCACTTCAGAAGGTGTGTGTTATGTGAGTGAGTGACAACAACGGAATTGGTCCATTTTACCAGTTGAAAGGATATCTGAATCCAAAGCAATACACAGAACCTGACTATTATTTGGACATGAAGAGGCATTGTAATCCACAGCGGTCAGGAGCAAAATACAGTGTGCTACCCCCCCGACCATAGACCACAAAAGATATGTCAGCTCTCTAAAGGCATATTGATATTGAAAGCTTGTATTGTTTGGATGCTCATTAGAGCTCCTCCACGTCAGCCCAGAAGAATCCTGGGAATTGTGGATTGATAAGAGACTGAAAAGTCTATATTTAAAATCTCTAGTGTATAATTCTCAAGACAGAGAGAGAGCAGTCAAAAAAAACAAAACCTCGGTGACCATCTTACATCTGGCCAGAATTGAATATTCCCCACTTTGCTTTTCAAGTTTTTATATCTCTCACAAGTTTGCCAGAGTGAAAACTGGAGACACGTCTTGTATCTTCAATGGCTGTGCAGAAGATGGAATTTCAGCCAGTATTGATTATTACCTGGCTGTGCAGCAACTAACACCTGCTGAAACCCCTTCTTCTACACAACCATCAAAGGTGTAGAGCTCTCTTCAGTTTTCAATGTGGCAACCCTATGATCATGCAAGCAATAGATAGCATGTATGTGACCATTTTTTTTTCACCACTGGTTTTAAAGAGCTCAGAGATTTGTTTATCCAGTTAGAAGCATCCTGTCTGAGATGGATCCAATGGCAGAGACCCAGTGATCAATGAAGTGAAATAAATGCAGTTTATCACAAGAGGCCTGGAGTTCAGGAAACCAAAGGAAACAAATGACTGAGAAACAAGCCCGTTTTTATATCATTTTTCCCATAGAGAATAAGGTGCTCAAGGGACATTTGCACAGCTTTCTGTCTTCTACCATTCCAACTTCCTCTCTTCTCTGCCCTCCACCTTCTTTTCTTCCCTTTCTGTAATAATTGTGCCCCCTCACAGAATGCTTGAACATGGACAAAAGAAATCCTCCTTTAAAGAGATGAAACCAACAAAAAATGAACCAAGTCAAGGACCAGCATAGTGTCCACAGGCATATTCACTTTATAGAATTAATTGCTGTTGTGTGCCTTCAAAGTCATTTCATACTTACAGTGACTCTAAGGTGAACCTACACGAGGTTTGTCTGCACCTTCTCTGAGATTGAGAGAGTGTGACTTGCCCAAGGTCACCCAGTGGGTTTCCATATGTGAGCAGAGATTTGAATTCTGTTCTCCAGAGTTGCAGTCCAATGTTCAAACCACTACACCATAATTATAGTGGTTTTATTCCACCTCAGTTACCATGGTTGCATCCTGTGGAATACTGGGACTGGCAGTGGAGTGAGGACACATAGAATTCTTAGCCAGGGAGCTCTTCTGGTGCCTCTGACCAAATTACAAACCTCAGGATTCTTTGGGGTAAAGAATATTCCAGTGGCAGCTAATGTGAAATCCTAGCACAATAACTGCATAATGTGAATGGGCCCAGGTTTCTTCAACACACAGGAATGGGAAAATGCATTCTACTTAGGACTCGAAGCAACACTGGAGAACTCTGGAGATGAAGACCTTATTTGTTTCCCAAGTGTTCTAAATTTGTTCATACTCCCTAGCCCCAGATCTCTAGCCCCAGCCCCCCTCATCAAGAGTACTCGTTTTGTGACTCTGGTACTTCTGTTGTCTGCCCACTACATCATCTTCTCGACTGGCCTCCTTCCTCCATCTTTCCCCTTCCTCCTCAGACAATACCATCCCAAGCATCAGGTACCCTAGGAAATGTAATCTTTTCCACGTTCTCCTGGAAAAATTATGTATCCCAGGGATCCTGCCTTAACAGCGGTCCATGCATCATAGAGGTGTGGGAGGGTATCCCACTTCACACACTCCATGGGGAAATTAAACCAGGGGACTAAATGCAATAGCTTTAGTTTGTGAGCTAACTCCTCTATACAACTCAGTCAAATGGAAATGCAGCTAAAGGGTTCTTCTCCCTTCTCTTCCCCCAGGGTGAGCAAAAGAGGTGGCAAAATCTCAAAATGGTGCAGAGATGTACCACAAGGTTTGCTTGCAAATATAAAAAGCTGAGCATGCTTCAAGTTACACCTTCTCCAGGGGAAAACACAATTTCTCAGAGTACTTCCTCAGATTCATCAGACCTATACTTTCACATACCATGGGGCCTTCCACCTCTTTCTTATGCATTCTTCTTCATCCCATACCTCTTCCTCCAAAGAAGAAGAACTTTGTCACTTTCAAGTGTGCTATTTGATAGACAAGAACTTCTGGAATCAGCTCTTTTATGCAGTATAAAAGCACGATGGCTAACAGCTGTGGGTGGAGTTTCTTCAGCCAGAGCCAAGAGAAAGAAGCATTAAATCAGGGTTGGAATCATGCAGCTTCCATGATGTTGATGCACTGCAACTCCCAGCAACCCTAGCCAGCATAGCCAGTGGTAAGGGAGGTTGGATGTTGCCACCCAATAAAATCTGGAGGCCCATATTATTTCTAGCATGCCCTTTCTTGAGATGTTGATAAGCTGCTGCTGTCATTACACTTCTCCATTGGCCAGGCTATCTCGGACTGTTGGAAAACTGAGTTCTAGAACATCCAGATGGCCACTTATTTTACCCTGCACTAAGCTGATGCCTGGCCTTCTCTCTAACACGCTAGCTTTTCTAAATCCTCATAGATAATTATTTTCCTCCTTGGAGGAGCATTCAGCCTCTAGAGACCTCAATTGCTCACTAAAGAGCTCCAGGCACAGGCTAATTGCCTCAGTGACTAGCAGGCTACAAGCCTAGTTTTCAGTTTAGTGCAGCAGTTCTCAACCTGTGGGTCCCCAGATGTTTTTGGACTTCAGCTCCCAGAAGCCCTGAGCATTGACCATAGTGGCTGGGGCTTCTGGGAGCTGAAGTCCACAAACATCTGGGGACCCACAGGTTGAGAACCACTGGTTTAGTGCTTACTTTAGCAGGGCTTCTTTTGTCCTGCATTACTGATGGGGAAAAAATATTTGTTTTTCAGGAGACAGTACCAGTACCAGAGCTTGCAAACACTATTGGACTTTTATTTGTTGTTGTTGTTTTTAAAAATGTTTTTTGTTTTAAACTGATTTTAACTTTATGACAGCTAAATTGCTTTTTAACATTCTGACATCCTTTGAATTTTTAATTTTTGTCAGTCACTACGGGTGCCATACTGGGTGGAATACTACTACTACTACTAATTCAACTTCTGGAGCTATAGTCTAAAAAGTAACTTTTCCAAGCTCTAATACCTCTGTGACAGTATCACCACTAAAAGCAAATGTGACCTAAACACAGATTGCAACACTTCTTAAAGGCCGATAAGGGCTCTTGTACTTCATGGCTTTCTTTTTAGAGGAGCTCCTATCAGGTATGTACACTGGCTCTCTCATAGCAACAAAACTAGAATGTGTTTGAAGGGATACTTACTTTTTTGGTGATAAACCTAGCACAGCATCAGTCAGGGGATACACCAGCGGACCATATTGTAATCCTTTAGAGGTTTTTGGTATTGCAGTCCAAAAACCTCTTGAAGGCTGCAAGTTGCCCACTCCAGTAGTAAGACCTTTCCAGGGACAATGCAAAAAAACATGCTCTCATATCACCAGCTCTTTACATGGAATGGGAGCAACACTCAGACACTCCTTCTGAGGACTTCAGCTCCCCCCACAAGAAGGATGTATCACACTCCTTTGTATTGACATGCCTTACTCCAATGCCATCTTGGAAAAGGAATTCCCAAGAGAATACTTGTACTTTTAACATCCAGAAGTACCCATTCAGGCCTGAGGAGCCTGTGAAAGATTCAGAAATCCACTGCCTCCTTTGCTTCTGGGCACCATAGAACAACTGTGGCTGTCTAGATGCTGGAGTGCAACTCTTTTCACCTCTCATCACTGCCTGTGCCCACTAAGCCTGATGGGAACTGCAGTTTAATGAGATCAGGAAGGCCATGCATTCCCCTGCCTTGCCCTAGAAGGAGAGAAAGAACTCTAAAAGCTGACTTCACCTTTCCCCAAGGTGCTGCTCTCCAGTTGTTTCAGACTGCTTGTTGAGTGGCTTCAAGTTGTTTCCAACTTATAGTGACCCTCCCTCCCATGGGGCTTTCTCAGCAAGCTTTGTTCTGAGGGGCTTGGACACTGCCTTCCTCTAAGGCTGACTGAGAGCCAGCATGATGTAGTGGTTTGAGCATTGGATTACAACCCTGGAGATCAGAGTGTGATTCCCCACTCAGCCATAGATGCCCACTGGGTGACCTTGGGCACATGGAACACTCTCAGCCCCTGAAAACCCCATGACAGATTTGCCTTAGGGTCACCATTAGCTGGAAATAACTTGAAGGCGCACAATAACACATCTGAGAGAGTGTGACTTACCCAAGATCACCCCTAGAAGGTTCTTATGGCCCAAGCAGGGATCTGAACCCCAGTCTTCCACAGTTACACTCCAGCACTACACCATGGCTGGCAATCAAAAGTTCTAAGTGTATAAGGCTTTTCTAAATCAAAGTTCAGACCAGAAACATTTTTAAAGAAAACATTTATTTACACATTTGAGCAAGTACAAAGTATTATACACAGTCTGGATCAACCTCAAACTCATCCTTAGTATTTTTATTAGGAAACATAAGGCGCTTTCTCTACTCTCAATTGCGGGCGTTGGTTGCATCCGGGGGTAGCAACGGGGGGGGGGTGCTTTCCTTTACCGTAACTGATTTTTTTTCAACCCCCTCCTCCTCCATGCCTCCCTCCCGTTATGTTTCTTTCTTGCCATAAGAAGAAACGAGGGCAAAACCTGATGTAAATAAATAAATAAATAAATACGCGGAGGTTTGTCTTTGCTTGAAAAACAAGCCCTCCTTACCGTGGCGAATAAATTACCAGGAGCCTTAGCTTCGGTTGGGGAGAGGAACAGCTGGAAGCGGACGGCTTTTCAGCTCCAAATAATAAATATACTTTTTCCTTTGCTAAATGATTTTTCCGGGGGGGGGAGGCTAGATGATGGAAAACTCCTGGCAAGGGCCGGAGGTGGGCAAACGCCCCCTGCCCTCTCCAGTCTCCCCCGTTCCCACCTTCTAGATGAGCCAACCTAAATATTTGTTCAGCTTTCCAGAGATATATATATTTATATAACCGAGGTCTTCTTTTCTCTCCATATTAACAGCGCTCGGCATCTTGATGCATAAATACATTATGAACATGTCTTACCCCAAAGGAAAAGAACAAGCGAGGAGCGGCTCCCCGCTTTCCTCTCGCGTCCCGCAAGGGAGCCGCAGGGCGAGGCGGGCGAGGCGCCTTTCAAGGGCGGGCACCCCGCCGGCCGCCGTCGGGGAAGCCGTCGGGAGAAGTCTCTGCGCCACAGGCTGTGCGGTCCCGCCTGGGCCTTCGCGAAGTCTTTCCTTTCCCAGAAAGACGCACCCCACCGCGCTGCCACTCCCACGGGGGACGGGGAAAGGGGAGCCAAGCCCTGCCAGAGGGACTGGGTGAAGGGGTCCCCATCTTTCTTTCACAGAGTCGCCGGCAGTCCGCCTTTTGCTTTTACAACCCAGGGCTTGGGGCAAGGCGGGAAATCTTGCCCTTGGGGAGAAGGCCTGAGTGGCGGTCTCTTGGCGCCTCTTTTTTTTACCCCGCTTCCATACAGCGAGGAGAAGTGTGTGCAAGACGAGTCCAGGGCCGGAGGGAATGTCACCTGCAAGAGCCAGGCCAGCGGGGGCGGGGGTCTCGCTGGCAAGCGGGGGCCTCCCGTCTCACCCCTCGAAGCCCATGCCAGGGACGTGGGCGCCTCCTCTGCCCGCCAGGATCCGCAGCCGCCGGCGGGCCGGGGCGGCAGCGACGGTGGCAGAAGCGGGATCGGCCCTTCCTTCCCACCCCGTCCGCACGCTCCGGCCTCGGGCCCTCGGTTCATGCAAGGGGAAGGAGTGGAGGAGGGCTGGCTGTCCGCCTCGGTCGGTCTTTGCGAGGCCCCCCGCCTGGGGCGCGGACCCTTACACCAAGGAGGTGACGGGCGGGATCTTGGCGTTCTCCTCTTCCCAGGGCTGGAGGTTCTGCAGGGCGAACAGCGAGGAGTTGTGCAGGCAGAGCGGGTCCGGCTGGATGGAGTCGTTCAGGGACTTCTGGAAGGCGTCGTGCTGGAGCTGCAGCATCAACCGGCTCGCCTGTTGCCTCTCGGCCTCCCGCTCCTCCGCCGTCTGTCGCCTAAAGACGGCGCCGAACACGGGAGACACACAGAGAGAGAGAGAGACAGACAGAGAGGGGGGGAGGGAGGGGGCCCTCGGTCAGTCGCACAGGTGCCTGCCTCGGGGCCCAAAGGGCTGGCCTCCTCCCGCCCCGTCTCTCTTTGCCCACCTCCCGCCATTCAGCCGAAGAAAGCCCACGCTTCGTTCCGGGGCGTTCAGTCTGAGGCCATTTCCGCACTAGACTGATATAGCGCTATTATTCCACTTTCCACATGTTGAATTCTGGGGTTTGCAGTTTACTGAGGCCAAAGAGCTCTCTAGCTGAGAGTTCTAAACGCCCCTCCCGAAACTGCAAACTCCAGGATTCCATGGGATGTTGAAAGTGGAATCATAGCGCTATAACCGTCTAGTGCGGAAATGGCCTAGGTGTAAGCGCCCTCTGAGCTCAAGGGGACAGACTCCTCCAGTCGTCTGCGCTGGATGGCTCCCATCCACTCGGAAACCAAGCCCCCTCCGCCTCCTAGTTCACCACTTGGAAGGAGGGAAGGCTGCCCCCCCCACGTTTCATTGCTTGGAAATGGAATGGATTTTCACAGGGCTACAGGGGGCCTGAAGAGAGGGCCAAAGCAGGTCCGGGGGGCTGGACAGGGGACCAGATGGCGGCTGAATCCTCGACGGGGAGGATTCTCGGTCTCTGACCCGGGCCAGAAAGGCGTCTCCCTGGAGCGTTTTCACGGCACACACCATCCCGCGGCTCAGCCCCTCCTCGACCCGTGCCGCTGCCCACCGACTTCCGAGCGGAAGAAAGGAGTCGCCTTTTCGGATCTCCTGAAACCGGGGCTGCCCTCCCTGTCGCCCCCCCCCCGGCATTTCGCTGCATTCGTCTCCCAGACCTCGGAGGACCCCCAGCTGTTCCCTCCACCCTCTCTTCTCTGCCTCCCCCCATCGTCACCGAAACAACGGGAAAAGATCTTTGCATCAGATCTGAACAACGACAGCCAGATTCTAGAGAGTCCAGCACAGCTGACTCTCTTTACTAATGGATTTCTTCGGTCATTTTTGTGGCTTCAAGAGAAGGGGGGGAAGAGCCACAAACTCGTTAAGCCGAAGTGTTTCGTGATCCTTTAAAAAAAAAAACTCGATTCAGCAGCCTGATTCGGGAGGACTCCTTTGATTCCATAGGAAGCAATTTCCTCCGGATTGTGCCGGTTTCAAGGCGGCTTAAATCGATAGACCGACTTCAGGTGGCAAGGGGCGCCCAACTGGTGGGCCAAACTTCCCCTCCTTAGCATCGCCACAGCGGCCCAGCCAAAATGAGAGCGTGGCTGGTGGCTCGATGGGCCGGGGAGTTGCGATCGCTGCCTCCGTGTGGACACGCGGGCTCAGACTGAAGCAGCCCCAAGGCCTAAACTATTTCACATTTAAAAGGCCACAGGGCATTTTTTTAAGTGTAATTTCATTATTTAGGTCAGTGGTTCTCAACCTGTGGGTCCCCAGATGTTTGTGGACTTCAGCTCCAAGAAGCCCCAGCCACTATGGTCAATGCTGAGGGCTTCTGGGAACTGAAGTCCAAAAAACATCTGGGGACCCACAGGTTGAGAACCACTGATTTAGGTATTTATTTATTCGGGTTGTTTTTGAAAGGGTCTCTTGGAAGATTCTCCTTCGTCGGGTCACCGAGGGGATGTATCTATGGGGAAAGCAAAATGAAGACATCCCCCCCAATATTTCTATCCCCCAGTGAAATTTTCCCTTCCGCCCCCAAATTTCTAGCAGAGCCGGGAGTGGGAAATCGAAAATGGCCCCCACCGGCAACCCTTGTCTGCTGCGTGCGCCTTCCCTCGGGAACTTCGCCTCCCCCTTTTCTTTGGATGCCTGACCTGTCTTTCTAAACGCTCCGCTGAAGTGTTAAGTACCTGGAATGATGGAAATTTAGAGACAGAACGAAAATTCAAAGCGAGGGGTCAGAATTCTTATTCTGGGGGGCAATGCCCTCATTCTGGCCCCGGGTAACTGGGAGTCGGAGCCATCTTGTCGGCACAAAACCACGGAATCGGAGGCCTTCCAAGCGCCCTTGCTTAGGTGGGCCGTAAAGCCGGCCACGGGGCCCGCTTTTCCAAAGCAACTCCGCTTTCTTCCTGAATTTTGGGATACGGGGGTGGTCAGAGCCGGTGCAGAGCAGGGAGCCCATCGACTCAGTCTCAGTCTCCATTCTCTTCGCCTCCTTTGCCGGGGAGTTTACGGAATTCAGCCCTGCAGACGCCCATTCGAAGGGGCCCGAGGAGGATCGGGGCCCCGCCGGGCTGCTCTGCCTGCCGCCGCAGCTCAGGAGCAAAGTCCTGCCCTTTGCCCGGAAAGGCCGGCAGCTTCGGCCCCTGCTGGTTGGACTACAAAAACGACTCCCCCCGCCCTCCGCTTCGAAGCGGCAGTTGGAAGGAAGAGGCAAGTGGACACCGGCCCCCCTGTGGTTCGCGCGTGGCGCCCGAAGGCCCCACGGCCTGCGATCGCCGCCTCACCCCGCGGAGGTCTACTTGCAGGAAATCCTCCTCAACTTCCCCCTGCTCCCGGAATCGGGGCTGCTTTCTTTCCAGATTCTCTCTCTCTCACACACACACACATATCTACACCGATCCTTGAACGTCCAGGAGCGAATCCGGCCCTGGGCTGAGCTGCTCCGGCCGGGCCGCCCCTCTCCTGATCGGGAAACAACTCTTTGAAAAATTGCAGCGAAATCCGCCCGGAAAGATCCAGCCACGTATTGGGCCGAGTGTGAAAATGCCACTTAGAAATTACCCCGTCCCAAAATGGCACAGCGCGATCGACGCAGTGGAGGGTCGTGGGAAGACAAACAACCAAAGCCGAAGGGACCCCCCCCCCAAAGAAATAAAAGAACCTGCGAAGCCAGGAACTGTCTTTTTTTTCTCCTGCGTCCGCAAGAAGACGCGAACATAGAAGAGTTCAAACACCGTGGAGGAGAGAGACGTGGACGACAGAATTATCCCCCCCCCCCCCAAAAAAGGCTCATTTTAGGTAAGAAGGAACGGGATCCAGTTGTTCCCATGTTTCTGGAAATTGGAAAACAGTCACTGATAATATTAGTAAATGATCCTTAGTGTTTCCTCGTACCAAAGAAGAGAAACGTCAGGCGTTTTATCCGGACGCCGTCCCAAGTTTATAACAAAAATAAACGTATTAATATTTTCTAACCGCACGCCGGGGAGGGGTTGGCAGGAACAGTCGCATTTTCCAAGTCTTCGTTAAAAGACTTGGCGTTGCGTGATTTTTTTTCCTCCTAGGCAATCGAAGGGAAAAGTAGGAAGCAATTGCCTTCCGATCAACCTCGGGAGCCAGCGGTCCCTGATCTTTTCGTTTAGCGACAGTGGCAAAACTAGGAAAGTTCGTTTGTAACGAGGGTGAAGTGAGAATCTTCCCGACGCGAATGCTGGAAATAAATATCTGGACGGATTTTATGTTAGTTGTGAGACTGAGTCGAGGACGGATAAATCAAGACCCAGTTCTCATTTACTTTTTACTTGATTTACTGGTGCGCCCATCGGTTCTCACACTCTACGAGGTTTTTTTTTAATTTTTAACAAAATCCGCAGTTCGGCCCAGAGATAATATGGACCAGTTTCGATGGAAAATGGAAACGTTTCCACCTGGAATTCTACAAATGTGATAAATTTCTTCCCTTTGAGACCTGGGATTGAACACACTAGTCCTATCCCTGTCCACTAAAGGATAGGATTGCTCTCACGAATTCCAGTGGAATTAAACGAGTCTTACTGGGTAACACGCCTAATACTGCAGCCTAAAATGGTTGAATCTGAATATTATTATCATTATCATCATCATTATTATTATTTATTATTATTGTCATCTTCTTATTTCGATTACACATTTACAATAATTATTATAATTATAATTATTGTAACAATGACAATACTGTTAATAATAATAGCAATTGCTTGAAGGCACTGCGCTGGAGTTGCTCGTTTTCGGCGCTCGCCTCGCCCCCCGTCTGGGCGCCTCCTCTCTCGGCTGAAACCCCGGTCCGTTTCCAGACCACGAACAACTGGAAGCGCGCTTCGGCTCAGGGTGTAACAGGAGGGAAAGAAAAACCCACTCCTCTACTAAAGGGGGCCTTGTATCCCCCAAGCACAGCGACGAAGCGGAGCGGAAGGAAGAGACATAGGCCATTTCCGCACTAGACTGTTATAGCGCTATGATTCTACTTTCAACATCCTATGGAATCCTTGGGTTTGAAGTTTAGGGAGGGGCCGGACGCCCTTCCCACCGGACAGCCCCTCCCGAAACTGCAAACCCCAGGATTCCATAGGACGTTGAAAGTGGAATCATAGCGCTATAACAGCCTCGTGCGGAAACGGCGTATAACAGTCTAGTGCGGAAATGACCATAGTCCCGAAGCAGCCGGCGCGACCTCCATAGATCTTCGTTCTCCTGCATGTGGGCTCGGGAGAGCAGGGGCCACCGAGGGGCGGGCGGGTAGCTGCGTCCGCGGAAGCGCCCACAGGACGCCCCCTCCGTTCGCCGCTCAGGACGTGGCTGCCTCCAGCCCCGGTCTCCGCGGCCGCACGCCCTCAGCCCCCGCTGTGGGCCCGCCTTACCACGCCTTCCAGAGGAACGCGCGGCGGGTAAAGCCGGACTAGGCTTGCGGGCGGGGGCAGGCAGGATGGGAATCGTTGTTGCAGAGCGAAGCCAGCGGGTGGGACTGTACTTGGAGGAGCCAAGAGGAAGGGGGGCGGCCTCTTGGGACAAGCCTCTGAATGGAAGCGAGGGTGCCCCGTCTGTGTAGTTTGAGAGCGACCTCCCCTGGGTTCTCCGGGATCCCTGGAGGTCGCCCTTTGGGCAAGACTCAACCACTCGGGTCCTGCGAAAAGACGGCCGCCTTCCCCCTTGGACGCTGGGGACCTCTCTTTAGTGGCTCTTTAGGATTCCCCAATGGATCTCCCGTTCTTGCTTTACAAAAACCACCTAGGCGGCGAGGACGAGACGACCGGGGCCCGCGGTGCCTGGGAAGAAGAAAAGCCCATCCCAGCGGGCCATTTCTCTCCACCACCGGCCCCCCACTTCTCTTTGGCCCAGAAGCCGCCGCCTCTCCCCCAGTCTCTTTCTTTCGCTCTCTCTCTGGAGGCGTGGGACACAAACGAATTCCCACGCTGGATCAGCCCCGCAACAGGGTTGCGTTTAGGAGTTGAGAAAACCGCTCTCTCATTGTGGTGCGGGGACTCCGTAGGGTGCCCGATCCAGAGCCGGGCATTCCCTGACTGCGCCATCGCTTTTCCCTCCCAGCAGCGACCCACCGGAGGCCGGTGGGGGTGAGAGCCCCGGGGTGGCCCCGGTGGCCCCCTCTTTCCTGCTGCGTCCCAGGCAGCCTTATTTTAGAAATCTCCACTCCAGGAACCTGGGAGTTCCCATTAGCCCTCACAGCCTTTGGAAAGGAAAATAATCTTCCCCCTTCGCCCAGCCAAACCGCCCGATCCTCACTCACTTTAAAGGCCGCCCGTACCAGCGGCTCTCGCCAGTTCTCCCAACAATGAATTCTTTTTGCCTGTTCCCCGTTTCTCGGGGGTCTCCTTGGTTAACTCACTAAATGGTTCCGGGTTCTCTGACTTTTTCTTTCCGGACTGACTCTCCCCGTGACCCGCCTTAGATTTAGGAAGCAGGCTAAGTAAACGACAGTCTAGGCTTTCAAATTATGAGAGGGCTCGCAATATTTTTTTAAAAGACCAGGAAATTAATTTGTGCGTGTATGTGCCTTCTAGTCGCCTGTCAACTTATGGCGACTCCATGAATATCGCAGGTTTTTCTTAGGCAAGGAATACTCAGAGGTGGTTTTGCCATTTCCTTCCTGTAAAATATAGCCTACAGCACTTCCTCTTCGTTGGCGGTCTCCCATCCAAGAACTAACCAGGACTGATCCAGTTTACCTTCCAAGATCGGACAGGATCTATGTGCCTTCAAGTCGTTTCCGGCTTATGGCGACCTTAGGATTTTGGGGGCCTGAAATCTACGCGCCTGAACAATCCACATTTTTGGTAATCCTAGCGGGACCCGGCATCCTTTCGAGACTATCTTCTTCCTCTGGCCCTGCCTCCAGTCCTGTTCATTCCTCAGCCCTCTTGCCACTTTCGTCTTCTCTCTTTTCCAAAGTAAATCAGTCGAGCAAACGCCAGCACAAACGATACAGAGGTGCTGTGGCGTATTTGTGTGAATTACTGCGGAGTGTGGATAGGGAGTAGAAAACGTCCACCTCCTCCCTGCCTTTCACTTTGTCTTTCTCTCTACTCAGTAGGCCGAGGACAGAGCTTGGAAAAGTTACTTTTTCCTCTATTTTTTCTTCATTTTTCTTTACCTTCTTTCCTCTGTTTTGGGGAATTATTATTACTATTATTATTTGTACGACAGCGGCCATCTGGCTGGGGGATTCTGGGTGACGAATCTCCTCCCCACAATTGTTTTCAAAGCTCTGGCCTACGGTCACACGGGAAGCTGTTCGCAACTGTCAAGCAAGAGCTCTTCCTCCTCCCCAGGATCGGGGACCGCGGGCAGAAAGGCCGCAAGGCTCCCCGAAGAAGGAGGAGGGGCCTTGGAGAGTGCCGGGTGGCACTGGGAGGAATTGGGGACTGGAGCGTTTTTGGAGCGTGAAAAATAATGATACGCGCCATGAAAATAAAAGACCTCCCCTTCTGATCGTGTGCAGAGTTCCTTTCGCTTTCACATGCGGTTCCCTCCAGAACCAGGGCGCCACCTGGGTTTCAGATGAAGGCCTCCTAAGCACCCCATCGGCCCTCCAGCCCTGCCCCAGTGGAGACCCCTGCTTTCCTGCGGTTGAGAGCGGCCCCCGCCCCGCCCCGCCCCGCCCCGCGCCCTCCTTCGGGGGACTCACCGCCACTTGGTCCGGCGGTTCTGGAACCAGGTCTTGACTTGGGCGTCGGTCATCTTGAGCGACTTGGCGAGCGCCGCCCTCTCGGCCGAGGCCAGGTACTTCTGCCGGTGGAAGCGCTTCTCCAGCTCGCAGATCTGCACCCGGGAGAAAGAGGTGCGCGGCTTCTTGCGCTTGGGCGGGGTCCGGTTCTGGTAGGGGTGCCCGATCCGCCGCGTCACCGTGAAGGGGGTGAGCGCCGCCGCCGCTGCTTGAGAAGGAAACAAAGACAGGGCGGCCGGTGAGAAAGAGAGAGAGAGCGAGCGAGCGAGCGAGAGCCGGAGGGCCCGCGGGAGAGAGGACGCCGGGCGCCCGGGCTGGCTGGCTGGCCCCAGCAGGTCCAGCGCCCCTCGATGGCTGAAGCGCCAGGCTAGGGCAGGAGGAGACGGCGAGGCCGAGGCCCACTCTTCCCGCTTTCCTTCGATGGCCCCAAAAACTCCGCTTGGGAAAGGCCCGTCCCCTCTAACTACCTAGGAGTACCTAGAGGGGCCCCGTGAACTGAGGTGGAGAGGAGGCTTGGAGGCCGGGCGTCATCCCTCCGTCTCTCGGTGCCACGGGCTCTTCTCCGCTCCTCCCCGTAAGTTCAGGATCAAGGTGGGGGGCAAAAGGGGGGCCGCTGCTGCCACCCATTTCCCCAACCCCTTCTTAAGGAGTAACGTGGAGGTTCAAACCTCCCCAGAGATCCTGAAGACAAACTCGACGTTGTTCCAGATCAATTTCGTAAGCTCTAGGAAAGGGGAGGGTCTAAGCCTGGATATCTTGCAAAAAAAAAAAAAAGCTAAAAGGGCGACGAGGAAAGAAAAGGAAAAAACGGGAGACCGAACCTCCTCCCCGCCCCCCACTCGCCTCTGACCACAATAGGAGCAAATCGAGCCGAATAATCCGGGCTAAATAGGCCCTCGAAGAAAGAGACCTATAATGATGCAGCTCAAACGCAGAGCAGGGGTACCTTTCCCCGTAGTTTGTTATTCTTCGCTTTCAGAGCACTTCTCAAGGTACATCTCTTTGGATGTTTCTGCAAAGAAGCGAGGAAACTGGGCGCTGCTGCATATCGGCTTTGTTTTCACCAGACCAGACTCCAGGGCGATCTGGCCAAACACTTTTCATGCATCTACCCAGCTAGTAATATTTTAAATATAACGTTTCTACTGTTGTTGTTTTAGTACAAGCCTGTCTGTTCATTTTCTCCGTCTGGCTGGAGATTCGTTGACGATCACTCCCAGGCTCCCCAAATAATTCTTTACTCCCCATCTCTCTTTCTCCAAATGTAAATGCCTTCACTTCGAAGTGCCCCAGCCCATCCACAACCCCGGAAAAGCCATCCTTCGGTTTGTTTCTCTCTTTAAGAAGGCCATCTCTTCTCTTCCCCCCATCACCTCCCGTCTTACAGACTCCGGTTTCCTGGTCCTTCTTCTAATCCGCTTTCTCTCGGGAAAGATTTTAGTTATCCTTGTCGGGTATGCATTTAGTCCTCACTTAACATGTTTCCGATCCCCGACGCCACTACTTCTTGTTCTGTAACCGGGTTAAGCGCTGCGAATTACTCGCCTTTCTCGGCTCTAGGAGATTGCCAGGGAAATAAAACGCTTCCCCCCGAAAAAAAAATCCGGAGAATTTAGAATACTGAGAATATTGGGATTTATTAAGATTTGTGAGCGGCAATGTTTAGGGTTTCCACTCTCTGAGGGTAAATAGTTTTTTTAAAAAACTCGACGATTCTAATGATGATAATGAGGAGAATGTTAATACTAATAATAATCCAAAACCCACGTTTCTTTTGTCTTCTTTCCTAGAGGACCACTCGAACAGAAGCTACAGGTTGGCACCAAGGTTTATGAAGAGAATGGGAAATGCTAAAATGATGGACCATTTCTCTTTCTCCTGGCTCCCCCAAAAACTGAAATATCGCCCCTTACACACAAAGAGAGCCATGGTTAGGATACGATTTTTAAAAGGATGATGTTTTTTCCCTTGTCAGGGAGAAAAAAGAAAGAGAGATTGAGAGAGAGAGATTGAGAGAAAGACACACTTGTCAGGACACTTTTTTTACAGGGTGGGAAGGGAACTTCGGAGCCGACCTGCTGAACCTCTTGGCACAAGTGTTTTAAAAAGAGTGAAAAAGCAAGGGACTCCCTCCCCTCTTCGCCCCTCCCGGCCCGCCACCCTTACCTGTGAATCTGTCCTTGACGAACCGCCTGCTGCTCTCCATCCAAGGGAAGTTGAGGCTGCCAAGGCTGGGCACAGCTGGCATGGCAGGGATGGCACTAGAAATTGGAGGTGGCACTGCCCCAGGGATGGGTCTGTGAGCTGGCACCCTGATCACGCCAGATGGAGCCAAGCTCAGATTCACACTGTAAGATCCAGAGTCTTCGAAGGGGGCCCCGATGCCAGGGAAAGAGCCCGGGAGGGACGGATAGGGCGCGCCCGCTCGGCTGCCTCCGCCGCCGCCGCCGCCGCCGCCGCCGCTGACGGGGCTTCCCAGGTAATTTGTGGCGCCGTCTGCTCCTCGGGGGGCGGTTTGGGAAGGGGTCTCCTGATCAGGACTGTTTAGAATCTGATCAATCCCGAAGCTGATGGGTTCGTGTTGATGCGGTGTCTGCGTGTTCGTTGGCTGATCCATCCTTGGTGAATAGAAATATTGGCTCGGACGGGAGGGGAGGGGGGGAACAGTAACACACAAAAAAACGCACAAAACAACCGCCGCCGCCGCCGCCGCCGCCGCCACCGTCAGAATTCCCCTATAAAAACGCTCCCTTTCCCTTTTTTACAGTAGATCCATGGAAGGTCCCGGTTTGTATAGATGTCACACTGAAACTTTGCCAAGAGTGGTCCAGCCCGACAGGTTCTGTGTCATCTTTTTTGAACCAAACCTTGAGTTTCGGCTTCTAATTTCTCTCCGGCAGCTGCCATTGGCCGCCATAAACAAGCCTCTCTCCTCCCATTGGCTCCCGGGTTTCAATAAAGGCCTAATTCATTGGAATAGGAGCTTAGGGACTGTTCCGTGGTGACATCATTTTAACAAACGCACAATAGGTCAAATTTATTAGCTAAGATAATGCGGGGCGGATATTGCAATGAGCATCTGCGATTGTTGTCTTTCGAAATGAGCAAGATGAAATTGAACAAACCTTAGCAATTAGGAAGCGAGCCTCTCCCTCCCTCTCTCCCCACCCTTCGGAATCATTAACAAATATGGGCTCCTCGGACAGAATTCCAGGCTGGTAACAGCCAAGCTTATCCCACCCAGCCACCCCGTCGGAAAGCCGTAGGAGAGATTAATTTGGGATCGATGGAACTCTTTCCTAGAGTGTCTTGCTGAAGTCCGGGACTCGGAACGTGGGAAGGGTTCAAGGTGGCCGCAGAAGGGGGCTGGTTTGGGCAGAGGACTGGGGCCATTCCCATCTGGTCTCACCTCCTCTCCAATTCTTTGGAACATTCCGCTTTCAGTGAGAACAGCCTGGTTAATAACAATTAAAAAAAGGGATTGTGGAGGGGAGAGTCTCCCTGATTTTCAAAATCCAGAGAGGTCAGGCCCCCTTCCGCTTCTTCCTTCTTCTATAAGGCGGGTTCTGCCCTGAGTAGGGACAGAGCCCCGTCGAACTTTACCTCCGAGGAAACATGCCTTCGGATCGGGGCGTGTGAAAGGGAGGAGTTTTTTGTTTTTTCTTTTGTCCGGAATGGGCAATTCGCGCTTTTCTCCTAGGATCAAGCTGCTGTTTTTCAGGGGTTGTTAATTTCTCTTTTGCTTGGTTTAAAAAAAATAATCTAGTTTAGAAAATGAAAGGGAGATGGCAGGGGGACATCAAAATGACTGGTTTTGTGTGTGGGTTTTTTTTTCCACTTAAAAAAAGAACTTGAGAAGAAATACTCTCACGCTCTTTCTTCTCCAGAAAGCACTAAGACGGCTAAGCGTTCCTCCCGTAGAAGCGGAAGGGCTCGGCTGAAATAAACTGAAATTTATCTCTGTTTAGCGCGCTCTTACTCTCTTCGTCACACCACATACAGGCACAGCCCGATATTGAGATTTCAGAAATTAAATACAATTGCACATTCCTTTTTGCTGATTCTTCCTCTCCCAACGTCTTTGCGTTCAGAACTCGCTGGCATTACATCGAATCAGCTGCTACGGCGCCGTCCCCGGCCGTTCATTTGTTGGTTTTAATCGCCGGTTTTCTCTGCCGAAAGAAACTGTTTCGTCCGCCTCTTCCATCGGCCTGCCTGCAAGAGCCTCCCTCGTAGAGGCTTTTTTCGGGGGAGGGAGTCGCCTAAGAAGGGATTCCGTTTTGGATTAATTTATGTCAACAAAATTTACCGCCACACTGGCTGGTTTTGTGAGTTTGGAGACGCTCCCTAGCGTCCAAATTGGACTAAAAGCGTTAAAAATTAAATAACGTTCAGATGCATTTACTTAGTTTCCCCTTTATAAAGGGAAATGAAAACAGGGAATAGAATTTTCCTTTTAATAGAATGTAATACTATTTGATCAGCACCTGTTAGGGCTGATTTCGTGATTCAGAAAGCGGTGACAAGGAGGGAGTATATTAGTTTTTAAAGCTTAGGATTCAATTACCGCAACACGCTGAATAATTTAAAGGGCAGCAGTAAATGCAAACAGACCTGTGGAGTTTGCAGGGTTTATTACGCCGAAAGGCTGCGGCGCCGAACGCGTTGGCCTCCCCGTCCGCCCCCTTCCCCGAAGCCTCTCCGAGCCTCTCTCTTTCGGCCCCGCTTCCCTCGGATGGGTCTAAAACAAGACAAACCACCCCACCTTCGGATAATCCACGTTCCTTGATATTTCTTGGCGGGATCCCTTTTTCTTATCGCTAATATTTGTTTTTGCACAATAAAACGATTCCCTATCACCTTTCTCTTTGCGAGTCCTCCTCCCGCCCCGTCGACAAAAAAGAAATTACGGAGACGAAACGTTTTATGTTATTTATTTCCTTTTATTTCGATTTAATTTATTTCTGCGGGAAACCACCACGGCGAAAGGCTCGTTATAATTTCCTAATCCGAATTTCGCCTCCAAGGATCGACATCGAGGGTTCTCCCGCTGGAGGGGCTCTAGACCTGGCGGCCCGGGGTCTGCTTGGGTGGGTGGAGTATGTTTTGGGATGGATCTCCTAAACAGTCGCCCTCTTCAACCCGCCAGATTGCGGCCGCGAGAGCTCAGGAGCGTGTTGAAGAGCCAAATACGTTCCCAGGAAATAATCGAGGGATTAAGGAATATCGAAAAAACAGCCGGACAACGGCTAAAACCGATTGCGTGGATGGAAACTGCAGACCTATGCGGGGAAAGGTTTTGTTTTTTGGTTTCCGGGCGGAGGGGCTGTTTTTGATTTCACGGATCAAGAAGCAGGCAGGTAGAGCTCTGGAGTTTTTAAATCTTTCCTGACTGCCGGTGTTTCCATCTCTTCCCGGGCCGATCGGGGACGGGGCAGGTCGGATTCCCTTCCCGGCCTTCTCCTCCATCCCTGACATCCCCACAAAAGGGGGAAGACGAAAGATGCTGGGAGCGGATCGGCCCCACCACTTTCCTTTCTCTTCCTTCGCTCCAGGAGGAGATCCGACTTGGACCTGGGAGACACCCACCCTCCAGCCGTAAAGAAAGGCAACTTCCAGAGACTTGATTCTATCTCTCTTTTAGTTATTTGTGCAAACTTTACCGATTGTGACTCCCTCTGCCGCAACAATCTAGAGGTTTCTTTGTGGCACTTTCCCCAAACTCTTCTTAAGAGGCGGCGGAGGAAGGGAGAGGCACCCTGAACTCCAGAGATGTTGCAGAAAGAAGAAAAGAACAACAACCGGGATTGGTTTTAAACTAGCCAGGCAAGGGCAGGAGGCAACGAAGGTTGCCCCCGAACGAGTGGGGAAAAGAGGGAGACCGCAGGAGACCCTATTATCTCCGCCTCGTTTCCAGATCGGCCTTAGACGAAAAGGGCGGACCAGAGGGAGAGCGGGTGGACCGGGGAGGAGGGATCCAAGCGACTCCAAAGCCCAGATCTCGCTGTTCTCCTTTTCAGAGGAGTAAAGCAGAGGGTGTTAAAAGTCATCACATGGCTTCTCCGGAAGAAAGGCGGGAAGGAAGAAGTTCCATGCGTGGGTGCCTATCCACCTTTCTCTATCAGCAGCGCATCTCCCCTTAACAAGCAAATGAAGATCTGGAGAGAGAGACATTGCTGGGGTGAGGGGAAGGAGAAGCGCTTCCTCTGCCCCCGCCTTGGAAATTGACCGTCCAACCTAATTTCGAGGCCTTTAGGCTGCCGCGAGAGCGCCTCTCCCTTCCTTCGGGCCTGGGCTGCTTAGCAGGCGGGCGTTTGCAAGAGGCGGCCCAGATGGAATGTGGCGCTGGTTGTTTCCTTTCCCTGATAATCCAATTAAGGGCAGAAAATACACCCAGCCCGTCTCAGCCGCCGAGGCGGCGTGTCATTCCCCGGGAGTCTGGCTGCTTTTTCCGAGATGCTTTCACCGCCATAATCCCGACGTGGGAAGCCCGGAGGTGGGGTGATCTCGTAAGGAACTAGAGATGGCCACAGTATCATTTTAAAATCCCTTTAGCCTTTCTGTTCATCTCATGATTTCCATAGTTCTCTGTAAACGGAGAAACAAACTGCTGATCTCAGACGACCAGTCACGATTTGGGTTTTTGAACCCGACGCACAGAGGCCGCCTGGAGCTCCCTGCCCGGCTGAAGATCAAGCTATGGTTACTGTTGTTGATTATCATCATATTCTAAATTTCATGAATCGTAAAATAAACATAGATTTTTGCGCGCATGGAGCTCCTGTGTTGAGTTTGAAGTGTATGCATAAAACACAGCGCGTTATCTATACATTCAGTACAAGTATATATACAAAAGACATCCAGAGAGTTGGGGAGGGGGAAGAGAAAACAATATTTTAAAATACAGTATCTGTGCGCACACAACAACCTGTATGAGAGTGTGTATATACCTATATATGTGGATATACAAATATTATGTTTAAATGTACAAAACGGTTACATATACATCTGTTCTAAATTCCCTGTTAATGGTTTTCTTAGTCCAATCCCAAGCTTGCCAAATAACGCGCAAGCTTTCGCGTTCCCCAGAACTCTTCTTCAGGACAACAAAAACGCGTAGGTGGGTGTTGGATGCGGCAGACGGGAGTGGCTCAACGAACATTAGTCGTTTTTTTCCCTCCCTCCCGCTTGTGCCTGTTGTTCTTTGGCCATTTCTGCACTGCACTGTTATAGCGCTATTATTCTACTTTCAACATCCTGTGGAATTCTGTGGTTTGTAGTTTCCTGAGGCCAAAGACCTCAGGAATTCTAAAGGCCCCTTCCTAAACTGCAAGTCCCAGGATTCCACAGGAGGTTGAAAGTGGAATAGTAGCACTATAACAGGGTAGCGCGGAAATGCCCTTTGTCTACCATTTTGTGTGAAGTCGCCGTAGACTGTGCGCTCTTCTGTGCCCCTTCTGCTGGCCTAGTATTGCTCTGATATGGATTTTTTTTTTGCCCCCGCTTTGGCCAAAGCGAGAATTCGGACAGGTAAAGATGCAGACGTCTGCTTGTATGGTCTATCTCTCTCTCCACACACACACACACACACCGTGGTTTGCACGGGATTAATCCCCCCCCATCACCCTCCCGGTGCCGAGGGCGCCCTCAGCGTGCGCCTGGTGCCCGACCAAGGGTCCCCGCCGCGAGGCGCTTCCAAACGGAAAGGGAGCCCACGGGAAACCCTACTGAGGGCCGAGGGACCTGGAGGGAGAGGGGGAGGCAAGACAGACGGTGGGAGCGGGCCAGGCACATGCGGGTAACCCGAGCTCGCTAAGCTTGTTTCGGGTTCGTAGAATGCGCCCGCCTCGAACCAACACCCATCTAGTGGCGTACGGCCATTCCCGCCCTACGCTGTCACGGCGCTATTATTCCACTTTCCATATCCTCTGGGGTTTGCAGTTTGCGGAGGCCCAAAGCGAGCTCTCTGGCTGAGAATCCCAAACGCCCCTCCCTAAAGGGCAAACCCCAGGCTTCCACGGGCCGCTGAAAGCGGAATCGCAGCGCTATAAGCAGTGCAGGGCGGTACTGGGTCATGCGCGGGCGATTACAGCCACGCTCCAACCCTGCGTCCGGCGAAAGGGCCCGTGGAGGCGCTGGCGAGGGCCCCGGGGCTGGGGCGGAGGGAGGCCTTCCCAGGGGGTGCGTGCGAGGGGCGGCGGCGGCCTCCTCCGTGCAGGGCCCAACCGAGCCGCCTGCTCCGCGGGCAGCCCGGGCTCGCTCGGCCAGACCCTGCCAACCCGACGCTACCCAGCCTTCAACTAGCGGCCCGCCGCCCGGCCGCCCGATTTCCAAAGCTCTGGTGCTGCGGCTGCGGCCGCCGCCGCCGCCTCGGCCGTCTGGGAGGCCGAGCGGCTAATCGGATTCGCTCCCCTCGCTCTCCTCGCGCGGCGGCGTGTCTAAGCGGCCTGATCATTAGTTCGAGTTTCCTATAGAGCGGAGCTAATTGGATTTACAGGGTACCAGCAAGCCGCTCCGCCGTGCCAGCTTTCGGGGAAAGGAGCCTCCCCGGCGCAGCTTGGCTTCGGAGAGGGGCGAAACGGCCCCCAGCCACAGAGAAGAGCCGCCCCCTCCGCGCACCCCCACCCCCGAGGCGGGCCTCGGGCGGCCTCAGGAAGCCGCGGCGCCGGTTCCCCCTCCGCTCCCGGCTTTCTCTTCGACGGGCGGAGGAGAGGGATCCCCCTGGAGGCCGGAACCCGGCGTCAGGGGCCGCGGGCGCGGGGGAGGGACACCCGGGGACACACGCGGGCGCGCGCCAGCCAGCCAGCCAGCCAGCCAGCAAAAAAAGGAAAATATATAAATAAAGGCAATAAAGTGGCAGTGGCGGCGGCGGCGGCGGCCTCGGTCCTGAATCAGGGCAGGCTTTGTTAGAGGAAAATTGCCGCTTGATCTGCATAATGGAAGCCCGCGATGCCCAAGGCTATCTTTTTATTGCGTGTGTGTCTGCTGTTATCAATTTTGTGAACGATTTCACAGGGAGGCCTGGCAGACTTGGAGCTGAAATAATATGCAAAGATGAGCTTTGAATAATGAATGATGTGCTTTTAAACCAATTCCAAAGTGTCTCTGATAGTACAATATGAAAAGGGGTGGTAAGTAATAGTGGGTTTTAAAAGGCGCTAGTATGTTTTTATTACTATATTTAAAAAAAAGATATCTATATTATTTGGGACGAAATGGATAATATATCACAAAGTCTTTGATAATCATATAAACAATACATTTTTCTTTGGGGGAATTTTTCCCCTCTTCCCGGCTTCATACAGTTAACTTATGTACAGTCTATCAACACACAGCCTTCCAAGGCTTGGCTACCTTATTAAATATTAACTCGATTTTAATATCAGCTTTTAAGTTTAATATGTTGACGTTCTGTACTTTTTACTTTAATTATATTTTATAATTAATAACGCAGGACCAACGGTGTTGCTTAAACGCGACTCTTCTGCACTCTTTTCCCATGAATAATAAGCTTGGGAATTAATTTTCAGAAAGTAGTGGGCTTCACAGGGTCACATTCCCTATGAATAAATGCTTCCCGTTCCCCATCAGGTGAGTTTATTGGTAGAGTTATTTTATATATTTCATAGTAAATGTATCCGAGATCTTTTATATAGAGATCCAGTCATATAAAATAGCCCATGCATAAAACACGTATCTAAACTTCCCAGTCCTACAAAAACGATATCCAGGGATAACTAGCCTATTAAAAACCGACAAAAAAACGTTCGATCAACTGGTAAAATTGGACGTGATTTATTGAGGCAAGTCCTTACTGAATTGTGTGTTTTATTTTTGCTTTTTTTTTTTAATCAGTATGGTTGATATATTTTGTTCACTATGGTAAATCCAGGCATTTAAAAAGTAATTTGTTTTCCACCAAGGGTGCCAGAGATCGCAGGCTCCTTTCGTCGTTTGTAAGCGCCGGTAAGAGAATGCAAGAAAAAGGCAACGAAGCGTGACCCAGCCGTTAAATAAATAAATAAGTACTCTCCTCTCATCTTTTTTAAAAAGAGCTAAATAAATAAATAGTTATCCTCTGAGCTTTCTTTAAAAAGCACTAATTTCTGAACGATGGGTTGAAAGAGAGAGAAGACCAGGACCACGTCCGCACTAGCCTGTTACAGCGCTATGATTCCACTTTGGACATCCTACGGAATCCTGGGGTTCGCAGTTTCGGGAGGGGCCTCAAAGGCCTCGGCTTCCTCCTCCTCCCCTCGAAGGCCCCTCCCTGAACTGCAAACCCCAGGATTCCATAGGAAGTCGAGAGTGGAATCATAGCGCTGTAACAGGCCAGTGTGGAAGTGGCCCCGGAGTGAAAGCGAGACGCCATGGAGGCCCACGTGCCCCTCTTTCGTGGCCAGTGGTGCCGCAGCGGGAGGCGCGCTTTGTCCCGTCCGCGACAGCCTTCCCCGCCCGGCGCCACCGGCCAGCCGCACGCAGGGGCCCAGGAGGCCCTCGACGCCTCGGCCTCCCCGCAGCTCGAGGGGCGCCTTCCGGCTGGGCCCGCCCGAGGAGAGCGAGGGCCGGGATGCCGGCGGAGGGACTCGGGCCACCCGCTTTCCCCCGAGAGAGGCTGGCCCGCCCGGGGGAGTCGGGCCCCGGAAGCCCCGCGGGGGATCCCGCTGGCCCCGCCGCAGGCCCAGAGGGCGAGCGGTCTTCCGCGCGGGCTGAGGGCCGGAGGGGCCTCCATCACAAAAGGCCGGTCCTGTCAGCGTGAGTTCCAGGCGCAGAGGGGGCCGCGCCCCGTTTGCCGCGGCGGGGCGGAAGTGTTGGATACCCGTCCGCAGGCACCCGCCTCGCCGGTCTCGCTGTCCTGGAAAGAAGCGCCCGGGAAAGGGCGGCCAAGCAGCCTCCCCGCAGTCTCCACCAGAAGACGGAGGCGCTTCTTCGAGGCCCGCTGGAAGACTCCTTAAGGCCTGTGGAACAGACAGGCTGCTCGCTGGCGGTGGCTCTTTCCCGTGGGGCCTGGGGTCTAAGGCCGTTTCTGCACTACGCTGTTGCGGCGCTGCTATTGCACTTTCAACCTCCTATGGAATCCTGGGGTTTGCAGTCTAGGCAGGGGCGGAGAGCTCTTTGGCCTCTCAGGAAACTACAGACCCCAGAATTTCACAGGATATTGAAAGGGGAATAACAGCGCTATACCAGTATAGTGCAGAAATGGGCTTGGACTTTTTTTCTGGGTGGCTCTAGTCTAGGGCTCTTTAACTTTCCACAATGATAGCGTTATGCTTCCACTTTAACTACCCCAGCTGCATCCTATGGAATCCTGGGATTTGTAGTTTGAGGAGGAGCCAGAGGAGCTGTCTGGCTGAGAATGCAAAAGGCCCAGGTCTAAAGTGCCCACCCCTGGATCCCACAGGATGCAGCCATGGACTCAGAGAAAGCCAATGCACTGGGGAATCTTGTGGCTGTTTACTCAGAAGCTCATCAATGTGTTACTCTTAGGTAAGTGCCTACAGAGAACACTTATGAAATAGGGAGACACAAATAATTCACATCCACCACCACTACCAAAGCCAGGGAACAGAAATCGCATCATTTAAAACAGAACAAAACAAAATCATCTGAAATAAACATAATATAGGATGGAAATTGTACAGCCTACCAGTGGGTGCTAAACTGCAACTCCCAGCATTCTTCACTATGGCTATGCTGGCTAGGGCTGCTGGAACCAGTAGGCCAGCAAGGGTTGTGCCCTTCCATAAAGGCTGTGTTAGCCGTAAGGCAAGAGTGGGGGGACCTTAGACCCTCCAGATGGGTTAGTCTATAGAAACTAAGGCTGAGATGGGCAATAGTAAACTGTGGGGAACTCAAGTCCAAAACAGCCACAGGGCTGGTATTTCAACCCTTTTCCTTGCTCTTATTTTGATCCCCAACAGCTACACTGATCCAGACTGATGTTTCTAGGCCAGGCATCACTGCCACTCACATGCTCCTCAAAGGAAGGAATCTTCTGTTCTTGTTGTTACTTTGTAAAGGGCCACTCACACACTGAGAGTGAAACCAGTAACAATTACAATAACAGGCAGCATAGTCATTATTTCTCATTATTTTGGAAATCAGACCGCCTTGGATGATCTGCAGTCCTTTACACACCTTTCTGTGTACCTCATTGAAAGGGGTGGTGGTAGCTCTTTTTCTTTTCATTTTTCTTTTTTTTTTTTAGTTTCAAGAAAAACATTCATGAAATGAGAACAGTCACAAAGCAACAGTTCATCAAAATGAGCACTAGTGATTACAATGCGAATGAGTAAGAAAAGCTACAAAGAAATAGAAAATTAACCACAGACGACTAAGTTGGTACACTATGAACAGTGCTCCATAAATTGGTGTGTTGGTGGTGACTACATCTCAGAATTGTTCTTTTTGTTGTTTACTTTTATCCCACCTTTTTCCTGCAACCAGGACTCAAGGCTGCTTAAAAACTGGAATAAATATTGTATAGTTTTTTTAAAAATGCAAAAAGTCAAAGTCAAAATTTAATTAAACTACAGTCTTAATAACATCAAAAATAATTTGAAATGTACAATTTTCAATAAAGAGATACCCAAATGGCATAAAATGAGTGCAATCTATAGGTTGCATTTCTTTTGTCTGGACTGATAGTTTATCCATTAATGCTAAATATCAAATTCTAGATCTCCAGTTATCACAGATAAATTATAACCTTTGTACCTTTGTGTAATTACAAATCTTGCAGCTAAACGTAAATAAACAATCACATTCTTCTGGCCTACCTCTGATTATAGTATTTAAGAAAAGAGAAAGAAGACCCACTGTAGCTGAACTTGATACTTGCTTTCTTATTATTTTATCTATTTCTAAAAACATCTTTTCACCAAGTTTGCTATACAGGGGCACACTCATCACAAATGATAACATGTGATTAGCTCATTACATTTCCTCTAACATTTACCATTTTTTTAAAGTTTTGGACAAAAAGAAACTCATTTCAAAGGTGCTCTAGATCAAGCCCAGTTCCATTCTTTCTCCTCGATAGCTGACAATGGGCTTACCTCAGAGTAAACATGTATCAGATGGGGCTTCAAGTGGTTTGATGATTCCAAAACTGCTACAATCATAGGTACAGACTAATGAACACAAGGCATTGCCACAAAACAAGCTCCCAAATCCCTTCTTTAGAATCGCCGCATGGTAATTGGTGTTCTCCAGGGCAGGGGCAGGGAACCTTTGGCCTGCCTGATTTTTATTTATTTATTTGTTTATTTATTTTTAGACTACAGCTCCCATCACCCCGGCCTTTGGCCATGCTGGCTGGTGCTTCTGGGAACTGAAGTCCAAAACGTCAAGAGGGCCAAATGTTCCCACCTTGGCTCAACAGTCTGAACTGCCTGTAACCTTCTGTGTGCTAAATAAATAAATTCATAGCATACCATTCTGCTACAAATAATGCTCAGGGTACTGGCTAACAGCAGTGAAATATGAGATGAAATATAATATTATAATTAATGCTTAAAGATAAATTTGTTCAAACTTAAACAGTGAAAAAAAGAACAAGGTCATTTTGGAGTAAATTCAGTTACGAATCACTGGGAATTCACTGCTAGGATCACTATGTTACCAACCTTTTGACACTGTCTCCAGAAAGGTTCTTTGTAGGTAAAAGGCAGCCCTGCTTCCCAAATCCACACATGATATAAATAAGAAAGCAAGAGGTAGGTAATTAGGGCATGGACTACATGCAGTGGTTCTTAACCTTTCCTTTATCGGGGATTCCCCTATAAATATAATTTGTTGCCAGGGTCTCCCAAAACTTAACCCAAGATTTACATATTTAAACTTAGATTTACATATTTACATTTAGGTTTAAATATTCAAATATTTGTTTGTTAAAGGTTGCTGGAGAGCAGGATTCAAATCCCTGCTCAGACACTGGGTGACTTTGGGCAAGTCACATTCTCACAGCCTCAGGGGAAGGGAAAGACAAACCCCCACTGAAAAAATCTTGCCAACAACCCTGTTCACCTTAGAGTTGCCATTAAGTCAGAAGTGACTTGAAGGCACACAAAACAAAACGCTGCTGACAGGGAGAGGTTCTTTTTAGCCATGGTTTCGGTGGGTGCACCCACTTACTGCTGTGTCCCTTTCATCAGGGATGTGGCAGCAGAGGAGGTAGGTACTCAGGGACACATTGACAGGCTTGGACATATGTGCAAGGCTGGTGCTTTGCCCCTTTTGCTAGGGACACTACAGCAGGGGGGTGTGGGTGCTGAGGGACACAAGGGCAGGCCAACCCTGTGACCCTCATTTTCAAACCAGGGAGCAGTTTTGGCCCCTTGCTGCTGTATCCCTGTTGCTGCCATTGCTGTTGATGTCTAGCAGCAGAGCTTTGTGGACCCCCTGAAGTTTTCAATCTGGCAATCCTAACTGTGAGTCAAGCAACCATCAGGGCTTCTTTGCAGGGACTCCTTTTCCCTCCCATTTGCTCAGTACAATGGTTTTCATTTCGGAGTGAGCCTGTATGAAGGACTGGGGACACAGCAGTTATGATGTTGATGGTGTGAAGTGTGATGTAATGGTTTGTGTATGGCATTGGGTTTGTGGAGATCCGGTTCTAGTCTTCACTAAGCACATTTCACAGTCAATACTATGAACAACTCATCCAGAAATTCAACTTGTAGAAACTCATTTAGAAATTCATCTCACAGTCAACAGCCATCAGAAGACTTATCATCAGCAAATTTCTTTATTATACTTCTGGGAGTAGTCAACAGCACATTTTCTGAATTGAGTGACCTGGTATCATTCTACAAAAATGTATTGTGCCCCAGCCTTCCTCACCTTGGTCTGGACTGCAATTCCCATTATCCCAGCCATTGTCAGGGTCTGAGGACAATTATAGTCCAAAAGAAATGGAAGGCACCAGGCTGGGGATGGCTAAGAAGGAGAAAGAGAGAGAGAGAGAAGGAGAAAACAGGACCACACAGAAAGAGCTCAATGCCCAACGCTTCTTGTACTGGATGTATTTCTGGTCACATGAATAATAACATTTTGTAGCAACCATTGCTACTGCACAAAGCACTAACTTTTGAGCAGCTTGTATTTGTGGATTTTTTCCCCTCATTATTATTTCTCCACCCCTGCTCTTAGCATAAGAGGGCAGGGGGTAGGCTCTATAGTGATTCCTCCACTCCAAATAAAATAAAATAATCAACAAATGCCAGTGTCATTGATCAGCAAAGGAGGTAATTATCTCAGGCTTTCCAAGTGAGCTGTGTTACTGTTGTCGTGTGCCTTCAAGTATCGGCAACCCTAGGGTGATTCTATCACAGAGTTTTCGGGGGCCCTGAGAGTGTATGGCAGATCCAAGGTCACCCACTGGGATCCTATGGCCAAACGGGGAATCAAATCGTGGTCTCCAGGATCCATAGCATGCAGGATCAAATCACTACAGCATGTTGGCTCTCCCACGTGGGTTGAGGAGGCTTCAAATCATTTAAGGAGGCCAAATGGAGTTCTCTTTCTATGGGCTTGGATGCTGTGCTTCTTAGTTGTCATCTGCTCTTCAGCTATCTGGTCCCCAATCAGCCTTCTTCCTTCCTTTTCATTCCAGTGACCTGCACTGAAATGCTGGGTGCCTGGTAGTGGATTGTCCTGTCCATCCATCCACCCATCATCAGTCCGTCTAATCCAGTGGTTCTCAACCTGTGGTCCCCAGATGTTTCTAGACTTCAGCTCCCAGAAGCCCTGAGCATTGACCATAGTGGCTGGGGCTTCTGGGAACTGAAGTCCACAAACATCTGGGGACCCACAGGTTGAGAACCACTGGTCTAATCATCCATCCTACTTTTCTTCCAAGAAAGCTTGGGAGAAACATCTAACTTAGGAATAATAGGTTGGGGGCTTGCAGCTCCTCAGTATCTGCTACATGAGGCAGATGCTTCCCTCTGCCTGATGATAGGTCTGGCAATGACTGGATAAGAACTTTAATTTCTGTGATAATCTTGTTTGCTCTTTCATCCATTCCATTTAGAATTCATATGTTTTGGCCTACAGCTCCCAGCAACTCCAGCCAGCATGAGCAAGAGTAAGGGACTGTAGGAAATGAGGTCTTCAACAAGCAAAGAGTGAAGGAATTGCTTCTGCCTGACTTATTGACCTGCCAGATTGTTAACATCTGGCTTTACCAACCACTGGCATTCCTTCCTCATATTCCTATAGGAGAGGGTAGGATTGATCCCCTCAGATCCTAGGCCTATGACAGTGTGAACAGACAAGTGCAGCTGCTAATTGCCGGTCAACATTTCACAGATGAAAACTGGGACACATGTCTCCAGACAACATCAGTGTGGCCAAGATAGTAAAAGTGATTAATAGGAAGTACAGACAAGATAGGAGAGCCTGCAGCAGTTTCCTTCTGCCCGAGCTTACTAGGAAAGGCAAGATTCTGTCTCCTCCCCTTCACCCCTCCTCATTGAGTGCAAACTATTTTTTGCACTTTGAATTCAGTTTGCAGCAATGGAAATAAGCTGAAGACAAAGAATAAAAGTGAGGGAGGAGAGACAGAGATTGGGACACTTTGAAAACAGGTGAAATGTGGGAAGACAGTGGGTGACTCAGGACTGTCCCTGCCAAATAGGGACAGTTGAAGGCTATGCTGATAGAGACATAAGCTTTGTCCCTTTGAAGACACAGCCTCAAATAGACATGGTTCACACTAATGCATATATCATCTGTGTGGATGCTCTTTGTACCTACACAGCCGCCTTTGCATCTTCACTTGAGTGTGTACATGTGACTAGTGGCCACAACTAGGTGTGAGTTCTCCTCATCATTGTAAGAGTATTCACATTTAACCATATAAAGAGGCTATGGGTGGAGTTAGTGCTGTGGTATAATTCCCCACATTTCCTGACCATGTCAGAACTGTATGAGAAAGAGACAGCTAATTGGCTTTATGCATATAGTTCCTATGTCCAAACTTTATTGAAGGCAAAACTGTAGGAAAGCACACTTCCCCACACTTCACATCAGAGTGTTAATTGTTTCTAAGATTTACACAAGAGAGCTGCATCTGAATTTCTAAATTCAGAAAATTAAAGTATGTTTGTGATGATGATAATGATATGAGGATGGTAATGATGACTTTTTATAACTCCTTTGTGTTTCAACCATGGATTTATTTGCATTTGGTCCATAGTAATGATCTTGCGAGCAATTCAGGGGAAATGCTGTTGTATAAACTATTTAAAAAAAGAACCTGGGATGCATTTCAGTGAAGCAGGAAATCAGCTTTTGATCTAGCCTTGGCCTCAGTGCGATGGGCTACATCCAGTTCCTTAATGAAGCTCTAAGGCTGGCTAGCAGCAGATCCCATTCAATGCCTGACAGAACCTCAGCTGAAGCCATATAGTCCAATATATCTGCTTTGTTTGTCATTTTATACTCTCTCTTTTTAAAATGAAGAGGTGAGGCAAGATGGACAGGCTGCTGGAAGGAGATCAAGGGAAAGTGAGGCCATGAAAACCTTTTAACAAGACAGGCAGCATTTTATAATAATGGAACATTAATTGATATTACATTATCCTGAAACTCCTATAGAGTTGCATATATTGCATCAACAACAATGCAAAGAGGACTAAAGAGATGGATAGTATTACAAGATGAAGGAAGAATGATTTCCATTTCAATGTGTAGGCAGTACTGTCAGATAGTCCTTTCCGGTGAATGAAGCCAGTAGCAACAGGAAGATCTAATTTGTTCTATTGACTTGGTATGGTTTTGCTGACATAGAATTCTAAAGCTGGGAGGGGAAAATCAAAGGTCATTTAGTCCAACCCTTGGCTTAAGTAAGTCACTGCCATCGCACATGACTTGCACAGTAGATAAAAACAGTGTAATTTAAGTTAGCGTGTTTTCCTTCCACTATTTTCAAATATGAAAAATGATTTATCTTAAAGAGTTTTTTTAAAAAAGGAACTCCCACATGTTAGCTGTCACTTGGATGGAGAGATAGATCTATAAACTTTCTGGACATTTTTGGATCTATACAAAGATTTTGGATCTATAAAATTTCATTTTTATTTTTTTTTAATTCAAAAGTAATGACCAGAAGGGGAAAAAAATCTAAAGCATCAAAAAAAAAAAAAAAAGGACAAAAAGTTGCATCATGATTATTGACAGATGATACCACTAAAATGTTTTTCTTTCTTTATGGGTAGTGAAAGCCACTGTGGTGTAACACTGGACTATGATTCTGGAGAACAGGATCTGAATCTTTACTCAGCCATGGAAACCCTCTGTGTGAGTCTGGGCAAGTCACATTCTCTCAGCCTCAGAGGAAGGCAAAAGCAAATACCTCCGAACAAATCTTGCCAGGAAAACCCTGTGATAGGTTCACCTTCAGGTTACCATAAGTTGGAAATGACTTGAAGAAACAAAACAAGAAGAAATTGTAAGTGAAAGTTTTGGGCAATTTGGGGATCTTTTGCCCAGGGTGAGATCCAAGATTGCACTTTGATATCCGACATTACTGGGATGGGGACATTTTCCTCTCCCCTTCTGCTGCCTTCTCCACAGGGTGTCCCAGCTTCCCAAAGTAGATGGGAGTGGGGAGGAAGGCAGGAGAAAGGGTGAGTAACCAATCTTGGTGGAAGCAGTGGGATCCAGCAGAAGTACACCATTAGATATCACCTATAGTTAGTTATAAAATGGCACTTAGTTGTGTTTAATCTATTTTCTAAAACCTGAGGGAAAGTTCTTATAGTTATTGATATATAATTGCAGCACATTTATAAACCTCCATGATTATACCAAACTAGTGTTTTTCCATGGTAAATGTTTACCCATTCTAATTTATCTATTCTGTCCTTGAAGCTGAGGACTTAGGAAACAGCTGGGAATGTCTGGGTGAATGGGATTTTGTAAATAGCAAGAAACAGGCTTAATTTCATTAGTACTAGCTTTATTTTTTTCTTTACGTTAGCTATTAAGTGGACCAGTCCCTTTGTGTCAATTAGATCTTTTTATCACACAAATCAAGCATACCCAGTGAAGTTCTTCCATCAGCATCCTGAAGGGGTGTAGATGTGGCAGGAAATTGTCAATTAAGACCATCTCAAGGCTGAAGGGGTTGCTTACCTGACACACAAAATATTGAGAGTGGGAGGGAAGTAAGTTGCGATCAATTCTCTGCAGATTTGATCAATAATGACAATGTATGGCCATGCTGCTGTGTTTGAACACAACTTATCTTCCATTGTTGTTCTTGTTGTTGTTAACTTTTTTAATACCTCACCTTTCCCCCCAGACTGGGATACTTTGCCTTTGTCCTTCAGGTAGTTCCCTTATGAAACATTTGAGCTTTACGTTATTGCTGGAGTTGTGAGTTGCTTCAGTCCTTGGTTCACCAATACCCTTGAAGGTTACTAAGAGCACTGGATTCTTTCAGTTGAGCAGCGATCTTGGCTGTGTGTGTGGAGAACTGGTTGCTTATGATAGGTGACATAAAGTAGCCTACAATTTCTGACATTAACAGACACTCCCATGGTGCAAGCATATGTATGTGTGTGTATCTATGTGTGTGTGTGTGCCATATCTGTGCATATATGTGTATGTGTATGTGTGTATATGTATGTGCATGTATGAATGCAGCTGGGAACAACTATCCTCCCTCCCATCTGTTCTTCAAGCACTATGATGAACTCGTCAACTTTGGTCTATCAAGGTGGTCCTGCATGTGGAACAGGTAGCATTTCAGATAGCTGTCTTGGAAATTGTGGCTTTCAACCTCCTACAATCACCTAAATCGGGCTTCCAGGGCCTCATTATGCTGCCTACATGTGTGTCACATTTCTAACTCTCCATGTATGTCCTCTACTACTCTTAGAAATATATCCATGGTTTGTGGTGATATCTGTTCATTCTCTGAGAAGTGATCCTTTCAAAGAGATCACTTGTTTTTCCCTTGGAGGGACACCCCCTTTTCCTGAGTTGTGCTTTCTCCATGCCTGCAGAGCAGCCATCATCCCAGGATTGGGATACCAGAATCACCTGCTTCCCAGATGTGTCCATAAGCCTTTCAGCTTCTCCAAAGGAGCAATTTTGGATTCAAAGGAAGCAGTGCCAGCACTTGTTATACCTTGGTTCATTAGTATCAAGCAAGGATGCCCTTCTGGCACCATACCACTATCTGTATGCTTAATGGGGGAAAATGCATTATAGGTTTATGTCACCATGCAGTTCTCATACACACCAGTTAGCCTAGCTAGCTTCTCCATTCCTTTTTATCCCTTGCAGCTTTATACAACAATGCTCAGCCCTGGCTGGGTTTTTGTTCTCTCTCTACTAAATATAACTTTGTTTCAAACACTTTTGTTGGGCAAATTGCATTAGGGTGGATGGCGCAGGTATCCATTAGAGTTTATTTATTGTGATACTGTTTAGATCTCACACTTATAAATAACTTATGTTATGGGGCTTTTGTTTGTAGAAATGTAACTTACATATTTTATTACACTTTTCTGTAAACCTCAAAAAGAATGTTGTCAAAGAAGCACTCTTAACAGCAATCTAAACTAAGGTACATAAAATCTACACCACCATTATTTTTTAATATGACAAGGAAGCATGGCATTTCTCGATAGTTTGAAAGGTTTGCTGTCACCATAAACACACAATACAATAAAACATTAAAAAGTCAGAGGAATTATTTTATAAAGTGCATACCCACCCACTGCCAAATTCCTCTGAAGCATTCTTATGCAAGCACGAAAACATATTAAAACAAAACATTTTTCTAAGACAGCTAGATTTGCTTCTCTCCTTCTTGAAGCCCCTTTGAAGCTTAGCAATGCAGCTTTCACTGGTGTGGTTAACTATACTTTCTTCACTTCTGTGTGTGAAAGCTTGGTCAATGCTTGGGTTCACTTCATGGCTGTAAAATGTTTTGTGGGATGAATATAGTCTGTTCCAAATTGGAAATCCCTATTTGTTCAATTTATAGCTGCAAGGTAAGCTCCCAGATACTTAATTCAGAGGGAATTACTATGACCTAGTTCTCATTTGCTTTTACTATAGTTCCCCCATCTCAATTATTCCCCTCCATTATGTTCACACCTGACCCACAGGTATGGAGAAAATAGAGCACAGGAAAGAAGGGTATGCGAAATTAGGGCATTCAGATACTTGTGCTGAGAGATGGAACATTACAAGAATTCATTTTTTGACTTTCTTAATTTTGGGAGTGTTTCTTGGAACCGCAGATAAAGTTAACACAAACATTAGTAAAATTCAGACCAAAGTACTGTGGCAGCAAATGATGTCTCTTAAAGTAGGCATTTTACATGCCCATCTACTTCAGTATGGTTCAGTTTTTAACAGAGGTTGAGAAGTTGTTCAAAATATGTATATCAAGCTTCAATACAAGATTTTATTTATTTGGATGCTTTGTATTTAAGGTGTATCTCAGCAATGGATTTCAGTGCTCCAGGGAGCCCCTAGCCTTATATGAGGAAGGAGCACTAAATCCAAAGTGCTGAGTTACAAGCCTATACTTTTCACCTTCAGCTTTCAAGCGGGGTGCTTGTTTAAAACAACAAAATTGACTGATTTGTGAACACTGGCAGATTACACACAAACAGTATTTCCTTCCAATCCATGATAGAGGAATTGACAGTTAAAGATCAATTAGATTCATTTAAGCCTTTCAGTGTCAAGCTACAGATTTTCAAGATAACAGGAATGGCTTTGCATAGCTACTAGCAATTTATAGGAGCAAATAGCAACAGAACTTTTAACTCACACTTTGAAATAAACAGACATAATGCATGTCCTTGTCTCTCCACCACAAGGATTTAAGCCATTTATGGTTGACAGCACTCTTTGTAGTGCCTGTTTTGATAGCAGTATCAACATTTAATCTGAGCACTGCTGTGAAACTGTAGGTCACTGGTCCAGCACTTTCCAATTACCTGTTCTCCAGATATACAGTATAATCTACAACTCCCAGCATTCCTGACTACCTTCCATTTTGGTTGAGCTGAAGGGAGTTGTATACAAAATATCTTGGCTTCTAGCCCATTCTGGTAGCATCTCACCAAGGCCTCAGGCAGTAGGACTTACTGTGATTGTTCAGTAGCAGACTGAGTCTCTACTGTCATGAGCTCAGACTGTTGAAATGCACACAGTTGCCCAGACCTTTGCAGTATCTTCTGGAATGGTGAAAGGAAAGCAGCTTTAATGATAATTGTGTTACTTTCAGTGGCTGAAAAGGAAAGCCCCAAAGCAAACAGCCTATGGAGGCCCACCACCCTTATGAGTGCTGTATTTGAGGTGTTAACTGTCAGCCACTTTGCCTGAGAGTCAGTAATATGAAGGTGGCCAGAAATCAACGCTTAAGAGGCCTCACCTGTAATCAAGCTAAGGCAATGACTTGTGTTGAGTACACCATGATTCCAAGAATTTGCACCCAGCAGGCTCTGGTGCACCTTGTTCTGACTAGGTGGAAGTTGATTTTGCCAATCTCATTGCCGTCAGTAGAGAGATAACTTTCTGTACTGTGGAGCCAAGAGCTTCCCTGATGAACTGGGTATGTTGGGCAGGCATCAGTTTGGATTTCTTTTCCTTGCTCAATAGTTCCAGAGAACAAAAAAATAAAAAGGGTCTAATGAAGACTGGTATAAAGCTGGTATTTTACATGAGCCATCAGAAGCCAGTCATTTTTATGCAGTGGTTCACCAGAATTTCCAGGGTGTGCAGATGAGTAATGATCACTGCCATGCATTTGGTGAAAACCCTTGGATGGGAAGATAGTCCAAAAGACAGGTTTCTTATCTAGCAGGTTTGTCTGCTATGGAGAAGTGCAGGAAATGACAGCATGACTGATGGACTGTTGTGTTCCTTCAAGTAATTTCCAACTTATGGTGACGCTATGGTGAACCTATCATGGGGTTTTCTGGGGCTAAGAATGTGTGATGCCTCCAAGGCCACCCAGTGTATTCCCATGACTGAGGAAGGAGTCAAACCTTGGTCTCCAGGGTTGTAGTTCAACGCTCAAACCACTACATCACACTGGCACTCTTGGCTGATGGATAGACAAGAGAAAATGGGAGCTCTTGCCCCACTGTTATGGTATGAGGTATAGAGACCCTCTACATCGTAATGATTCTTTTGTGAGATTTTATTCCTATACTCCCACCACTGCTGCCACCACAGAGACCATGTCTTTGAATTCAGCTACTCCAATAGCTTTACTGTAGTGTTTCCAGAGGCACATGTGTCTAACACAAAATGCAGCACCTCCTGCCCTGAAGGACCCAGAGAAGCAACCACAATAGGGGAAACTCTAACTTGAAAAGATTTCTTCAGTTCAGAAACTTTTAAGATGCTGGCTGTCCCCCCACCACCAAGCTTGTTTGGAAAAAAACTTTGCAGTACCTGCAGGTTTCTATTCCATGGCTTTGACTTAAGCCAGTGGTTCTCAACCTGTAGGTCCTCAGATGTTTGTGGACTTCAGCTCCCAGAAGTCCTGAGCATTGACAATAGAGGCTGGAGCTTCTGGGAGCTGAAGTCCACAAACATCTGGGGACCCACAGGTTGAGAACCACTGAGTAAGAAGTGAGAATGACCACCAGGTTGGGAAATTTTACCCCCACATATAAACACACTTCTTGAACATCACTTTAGAGGCAAAGAACAAGTTCACTTGACGCTGTGGGCTTAAACACCCATATGAAGACAAAAGAGAACTACTATCAAATGGCAGAAAAAATTAAACAACAAAATAAATCATAGAATCATAGAAATGTAGAGTTGGAAGAGACCACACGGGCCGTCCAGTCCAACCCCCTGCTATGCAGGAACACCCTCAAAGCACTCCTGACAGATGGCCATCTAGTCTCTGCTTAAAAACCTCCATAGAATCATAGAAAAATGTCAAGATGAACTAGAACAGATAATGATAAGGAACAGAAGGAGAAAAACATTAAGTTATCTTAGCAATCTATGCATGAAAGAGAAGTTCTAACTGTTGCTGCTGCCGTGGTGCCCGCAAAGCAACTGATGAAGAATGGGAATGTTGATGCATGCACCTTGAAGGCGTGGAGGATACTACCAAAAATTGCTTCATTCAGTTGTAGACATTTCCAACTCTGCACAGGCACAAAACATTGCACATATATGTAAGTCACAGAGACTACAAAGAAAAACTACATACTCAAAGGCCCTTTCTGCAGGAGCCTCCCATCCCAGCATGGGGAGGGGAGAGGAGCAGGACTGCAATGGCGCTTCTGCATGACATTGTCGTGGTCCCGTCCTCCTGTTGCCAGGCAGAAAGATCATGGATTAAATAAATGACAAGCAATCACACCACCATCCTGTGCTTACCTGGCCTGTGGAAGCCCCAGAAGCACAACTGAGGTGCTTCCTGCCCCTGGGAGAATGACCAGCTACACTGCGCTGTAGAAAGAAGAGATGTGTCCATTGTGCTTCGTTCAGCAGGGACTCAGCCAGTACAGAGGAGAGCATTCCTGTCCCCACTCTCATCCCAGCAGAAGCACTGCCGGGATTGGGACTGGATGACAACAGATCCAGGTAGGGTGCAGAAAGGGCCAAAGACTGTGTTAAATGTTTTGAACATAAATACTGCAACAGCTCGGATTGCAAGAAATAATTTACTTCTGACAACCATGAAAAGATGCATTATTGTGTAAAATTGCCTGCATGCAATATAGGCAACTAATCCTCCTAAAATTACCTGTGAAGTTGTTCCAATGTTTCAACAAAATATAATACATAGGTGTAGAACCCTAGCTGTTGAATTTCAAAATCCACTTTGCTAGTGTTTAAGATAGGGACCCAGCATGGTGTAGTGGTCCGAGGATTAAGATTCTGGGAGACCAGGGTTTGAATCTCCACTCAGTTATGGAGCAAGTCACATTCTCTCAATCCAAGGGGAAGGCAATGGCAAACCTTCCCTGAACAGATCTTGCCAAGAAAACCCTATGACATGGTTACCATAAAGTTGGAGTCGATTTGAAGGTACGTGACAACAGGGCTTAAGCTATGCTGCCTGAACTGCTCTGCAACAGTGCAACATCACATGTTGATATTAGCCCCTGGTGCTGGTAACTAGAAATCTGTATCATTGATTGACATCACACGCACATCTCATTTTGATATTTCATCAATAATTCTAAACAGATCGTATGATGAAAAATATTTGTTCTATGAAATTTGAGTGGATCTTTTTGCTGTGTTCCTTAACCCTCAAAAAGTATAATTCAAGACCATGAATTAAGTCTTTCGAGAATTCTGTGTAAGTAAAGATGAATCTGCTTCATGTTGGTACCCAATATTTACAAAATATATAGCCTAGGATATAAAGCTCAGTATTTCCATGCAGGCTCCTTGAAGTGACAGCTGACTTCATTCTTGTTCCAGTAATGATTTAGCAGTTAAATGACAGACAATTATGACTGTGGGATTCTGACGTAGAATGAAACATCCAGGATGGATTGTATCAAATAAGAATTTATTTACACACCATTAACAAATGTATTGTCATCTGTGAGTTTGGAAAAGTACCACTTTCTTCATTGTTATTTTTATTTAATCCAGATGAGTCAACTGCTATTTTGTTAATACTTTTTTTTACAGACAATACAATTAGATATAAATCTTTTTTTAAAAAAAGAAATCTACACCTTTCCATATATCCTTATTGGTTAAAATTATATTTTCTGTTCATTCAGAGTTTGGATAAACAATATGAAAGAAAGAGTGACAGCATCAGTAACCTAAAAAAAAATCTACAAAATGGTTTATTGGTTTGATTGTAGATTTGAAAACCCTAATATATGCACTTTCAGGAGAAAATACACATTGTATTTTGTTCTTTGGTTAAGTATTATTTCTGCACCATGTAACAGAAAAGAAATAAGAAACCTGGACAGGAAAATTCAAAACGGCTCTTTATGCCAAGCCTCATTTTATACTGTCTCCAGACATAGAAATCCTTACATTTATGCCAGAGATATAGACAGGCAGAATTATTTAAAAAAATATTTTCTATGAAAGTCAAAATCTATCTAACAATATAGCGTTGTATCCCAATTTTCAGATGGTATGCTCATTATTATTTAAACACATTTCGAGTTCAGCATCAACTCATCATGTCTGAACTGCTTGATTCTGAAACTCCCTCACAGCGCAGGATTTCAGCCATGTCTCTGCGGAAGACAGACATGTTCTGTGTGAATCTGTAACCAAGAAGACCCCAAAACAAGTTAAAAGTACTTCTCATTAAAGCTTTTAGAAAAATATTTACCAATGAATCTCAGTACAGCTTGACAACTGACACATAACTGAAAGAAAATGAACTTCTACCATTTCTAATCAACCCTCCTTTCCTCCTTTTACTACTTTTGGAATTTCCTCTCATTCTGTCTCAAACATCTTTTAAAAAGTTTGGCTACACAGTCATCATGCTTGGATTATGCGAGTCACTGCGGTTTTTATCTTATTTTTTTTGGTAGGAGAGAAATTTCATTTAACACATTGCCCTTCTTTGCTACCTGGTTGGCTGAACCTGTGGACGCAGATCCTTTATGTTTGTCAAAGGCTTTACACAAATAAAAAGAGGCTACTGTCAAAGGTTTGTGTCTCAAGGAGGCAACCTGAAACATGACATTTAGCAAACCATATTGGGAGTCTGCAATTTGGCAGCTTCTGATAAAGCCAAATTGATCCTTTTCAACCTACTAATCTGCTATTGAGTTTGGTCTGTCTGCCAAAATTGCAGTAAAGAGTCTTAGTCTTTGTAAGACAGATGTGGCAACAGAAATACATGGTATCTTGGTTTTTAATTTGGTTTCAAAATTAATATTATGCTTTGCATGGAACAAGATGGGGGAGCAATGAGGAGGACAGAACAGTTCATCTAGAACAGGGTTATAGTCATAGTAGTATCGGTGAGAGCTGGCCTTCATAAAGTCTATAGAAGCACCCCCCTCAAAAAAACTATCTGAGCCTGATGCTTTGTTTGGCTTAAGATTTTTGATTGCTGCATGGATTCTGGGCTAATTTTCAGGGTTAAACTTTGGATATGTTGCAATTTTGGAGGAAAGGCAGAAGATAAGTAAATATAAATATAGATACTGATTTTTTGGATAAATTATTATTTCAAAAGTTTTATGTTCAGAATTAGATGGATCAGCTGATTTGTCATCATTTGAATATTATTATTTTTCTTTACCCTGTGTGTATTTAAGTGATAAGATTCTGATTTTATTTTTTCATTTGGAAATCAGAATGGCTAATAATTTTGAGTTTTTTATTATTAAATATGTAGTAGTTTTGCTTAGTATATAGTGAGCTTTTGAAATTTTATTGAACTCTGATAATTTAAGTTCTGCTCTTTTTAATCTAGTACAGCTTTAGCTGATTTTGCACCGGTGGATTTGTGGAATGTCTTGAGAGTCTGAATTCCTTTTAATAGTCTAATTTTGGTAGATGGTAAAATTTTTTATTTTTGGGGGGGGTATGTGTTAACCTCCTTAAAACACTATCCCCTCACCAAATCTTTTACCATATAAAAGTCAAAGTTTGTCTGTGGGTTTGTCTGTGTCAGGCAGGCAAAGACCTCATATGATTGGCTGTGTGAGGAGAAGACCTCATATGATTGGCTGGCTGTGAAGATTCTATGGAATCCTGGGGATGGCTGTTTAGGGAGGGACCTTTAGAATTCTCAGCCTCTTCTCTTCTCTAGGGCCTGAGGCTGGTTGCTATGGAGATGTGGCCTAGCAGTAAGAAGAAGGGCAGTGTATTCCCTCAGAAACCAAACCTCTGTTATGTTAACAACTCTGAACACAGATTGGATTGGGGAATATGGCGGAAAGTTACAGGTACTGGAATAGGCAGGTTGCTATGGAGATGAGGCCTAGCAGCAAAGAGGACAATGTATTCTCTCAGGAAACCAACATCTGTATGTTAACAACTATGAATACAGACTGGATTGGGGAATATGGGGAAAAGTTACAGATACTGGAGAAGACAGTTTGCTGAGTTCTTAAGAGGAAAATAAAATCCCAGGCAATGTTGGGTAAATATGCTAGTATATAAATAGAATAAAATCTTTTTGAAAAAAAAAACATTCAGATCCTGCAAACAAAGCATAATATGTTGAGTGTATTATACTGTCTGGAAAGTTCTCATATAATATTATTTTTCAGGGATAGTCCCCCCCACTTTATCTTTATGCCTGCTGCCTGCCTGCAAGACCACCAGGACCAAGCGCCAGTTACTGAACTAACTAGCTGGCTAATCAGCCAAACCAGCACATGTCCCCTTTCTGGAAGGGGATATAAGTTGCCTGCCTTCGGCAGTGGGGTTCTGTCACCAGGGTTGCCACCAAGGGGGAAGGGGTCATTCCTTTGGGGGAGCTGCTTTGGGGGGCAGTGAGGGCAAGGACCAATTTCCCTGTCTAGGGAGGAGATTCCTTTTCACACTTACCTTAGGTCTTTTGAAACCATCCTGCCCTACTAGATATAGAAGAAAGATATGACTGGAGAGCATAGGAGAGGAAGCAGCCCAGGGAGATGTCATTCCAACAGTAATGGCTAGAGGAACGTACAGAATGGAGAAGCGGTACTATTACCATGGGGGAAGGGACAGCCATAGGGTGTTGTCCACTGGCTGCTGATCCATTTCTGGGCAGAAATTGAAGTGGGCAGAAGCTGACCTTTAGAGCCCTACATAGCTTGAGTCCAGGCTATTTGAAAAACTGTACCTTCTTATATGAGCTTGCCTGTGCTTTAAGATCTACAGAGGAAGGCTTTCTCTCAGTCCTATCACCAACGCAGGCATGTTTGGTGTGGACATGAGAGACAGCCTTCTCACTGGTTGCTCCAAAGTTACAGAACTCCCTTCCCTGCTGTCTTTCTACCTTTCAATTTAAAGAGACATTTGGTTTTTAGTATGTTGGAGCAGACAGAGCTTTGTGTAGTATTTTTATTTAATTATCTTTGAGCAGTCTTTTTAACTTTGATTTTAACTTGTGTTTTTTAAAATTGGAGTTGAATTTCATTGTGTTTTAACTTTTGTACCACGAGTTTCTAAACTGTTATTGTATTTTTAAAGCATTGTTTGCTGCCTCGAATCCATGCTGGGACAAAGGCAGCATACAAATAAAATAAATAAACCAAAATAAAAATAAAATACAAAAATAATAGCTATTCAGGATATAGTAATTTTACCTGTCTCTGTTCTTTACCAGAAGGTTTTGCTCTACTCCTTCCATTAGGTTTCTGAAGCACTGATGAAGAACTTCTTGTTTATCCGGAGGTTGACTGTTTATCAGTCCTGCCCTTAATTCATTGAAATACTAAGAAGACAAGAAACAATTAGGATAAAAATTATGGAAGTAATTAGCACATGTCTACATTTATGGCGTCAAATTTTCAAACTTATGTACAAATGAGTTCAGCTTTGGAAGCACTGGATGCTTAATTCCATCTAGAATACCAACTGATGGCACTTCAAGACCAGAAGGTGTCTTGAGGATGTTTAGCCCATCCTGTCATATGGGAGCACTGCCAGGTAGTTCTAACATGCCATTCTCCATCACAATAACACCATGACACCAAGCAGAAAGCAAGCAGGTAGAATGTACCCTACTCCCAGAAGGGCGAGGAACAAGACTGACACAAGAATACAATAGTTCCAGTCCAGAAAAAAGTTACTTGTGTTCAAGTTACTTGTGTGTTCTAAAACTACTGGTAAGGCTAAGCAATGCATTTCAGATTTTCATCTTAAATTTCAAGTTCACTTATGTCTGGATGAGTTTTAATAATTCTTACAAAATGAAAGACATTTCAAAGAAAAACAAATAGTTTCTTCTTTTAGATTTAAAAAAGGTAAGATCTTACCAACCTATGTGCTATAGGTATGAAGCACTTAACTAGAGAGAGTATCCTACAGCTGACTGGAAACAGCTGGAACTAACTACAGTTCTATCTCCTTTGAAAGACTATCACATTATAATCTAAAGGGACTGAGGTCTCAAATAAATTAGCTCAGTCTCACTAAGTCTAGCAGACACACATATGTACAATGAACCCAGTCTACACAAAAGCATGGTAATTTAATGCAAGATAAAAATGACAAGCAAGAACATGGAAAAACATGGTCACTCAACACAAAATTCTCTTACAGGTAAAAAGGAGTGCTATAGCGATGGTTAGCTATGCCTACCATACTTGCCATAATAAAAACTGAAACAAGCCTTTTTCTGCTGGAAAGCTACGAGCATACTGATGTATTTTTTCCAGCACTGGTGTGATTTGATGCTATAGTTCAAGATTTGCAGGAACAGATCACTGAATCATGAAATTGCCCTCCACAGAGCACCTCCAGAGGAGCGAAAATGTCTCTGGAGATACCAAGAGTTTCTGATTCTTTGTTCTGATGGTACCCGCTTATTGACAAGTTGCATCCAGTCTCTTTCTTGAAATATGCCATGTTTCTCTCCCCTCTTCCTTGGGTCCTCCCTCTCCACCCTGATCACTTGTGACAATCTGTTTCATGCAAGATTTCAGAAACTGATTTTTACCACTTTCCACCAAGCTTTTAAACATTATTATTCAGGAGTTACAGTCAAAGTGCTCAAATGGTTTAGCAACACTCAGGTCAGATGGAAGGGTACTTAGGTCCAGCTTCTGCTACACTCAGGCAGTCATTATTTTGAGTGTAGGCCCACCCACTCACTCTTCATTTGATAATTTGCTGATTGTAGTCTTGTGTATGCAGATTTAGAATCTATGTATTTGAACTGTCACTTTGTCACAACTTTGTGGGGGCAATTGGCATGGATCTTGGATCCTCCATCAATTCCCAGTTTCATGGGCACTAATAGGAACGGGGATCCCCTTAAAGGACTCAGGGAGTGCAGGGTGAAAATGGCCATGCTCAGTCAGGTGTGGATGCTTTTTCCTGCTACCCTGGGCAGAAAGGGGACCACGGCAAAGTGTTTGCCCAGGTGTATCCCTGACCTGTCATTCCAGTGGTTTCAGCAGTGGGCCAGATCAACAAGCAGGATGGACAATGTCTGGATCCGGGCCCATGTGCATCCCAACCTTATCAGCAGCTGTAACCAACAAAAGTTGTGGTCTACTTCTTCCATTCACTTTGGTGGTTGGTGTGTTATTTAAGTGGAGTGGAACTCATCCCAGAGTATGCAATTAAGCAATTGGATCATTTTGTTTTAATGCTAGCATTCCTCTTCCCTCTCCTTGAGCTCAGTTAAATCTCTGTACTGGAAACAATAGCTGTATTTACGGGCAGCGGACACCTAGTTCCAAGAATATAGAAACACACAAAGCAAGTACAGATACATTTCATTTTGAAATGCACTGGTTTTATTTAAACAGATGTGGGGAACAGCAATGGAAAGTCTTTAGAAACGCAGGGTGCTCCCAGGAAATACTTCAGGCGTATGGATCTTCAAAATAAAATCATTTTATACAGGAACAAAACCTGAGATTTCTCAGGATTTTCTTTCTCAGTTGAAGGTGCTCATAGTCAAGTCAAGAGATGTCAGATCTCCTTTCCAAATTCAGTTCTGCTTTGCATATCTTGCAGGAACATAGTCATAAGATGGCTTTATCCCTCTTCTATTAAATATATTCTAGCTGTCTTCCATGAATTTTGGGTTTCACTAAAAATGTTGTCTCTGGCACTTTTAGACAGTAGGGATTTAAATAACAATGTCTAAGATAGGGATGAGTAACTGCAGTGGAACTGGGGGCCAACTTCTGGGATCCTGGATGAGCCCAGGGGCTTCAGCTTTTAATTCTTTTTGCATTTTATTAATCTGTTATTTTTTGTTAATTATTCAGACTCTAGGACATGTTCTACCCAGTTGTTCTGTAACAATGCAGTCCCACATGGAGATGGGGAGGTGTGCAGCCTCATCTAATGCTCTGGTGGTTTGAAATAGCCAGGGTGAAAGGTGCACGGGTGTGTTTTCACCTCCTGGTAGAACGTTGATTTTAACCTCCCTCCTCCAGTGAAAACAGTGGGTGGGTGAAATCACATATATCATCCCTTTGGCTGCTGCTTCCAAGAAATCTGGCCTTGGCCCTGCTGGGGAAATGGAGACTGTGAAGCCTCTTTCGGTACTGTCCAATATCACCGGCAACAGCTTCCAGCAAGTGGAACTGGGGGTCAGAGCAGATGGATCCATCATACCCTCCTGGTAGAGCTCCTCTCTGCTTATGAGGGGAGGCATCTTCACCACCTCATCTTAACACCTCCGCTCTTCTAGTAACCTAAGCCGGATTGCTAAAATGTTGTACAATTTTAAGGAAGGTGCAAAACAGCAACAATAGCACATGCTTACAATTTTATTTTATATAGCTGATATTATTGGCCATTTATTATTGTGCTGTTACTGTATACTCATTAAAAAAAAACTTTTACCAATCCAACTTGAGAAATTAGATGAGGATCAGGGAATCCTGGGTTTGAATGTTCAATCAGCTGTTAAACTCTCTGGAGAATTCTGGCCTCATCCTCCTTCTTAGCATAACCCACCTGACAGAATTGTTGTAGTATACAAATTAGGCAGGGGACCATGCGTACCGACATGAGCTACTTGAATGTGGGGATGCAAATGTAGCAATAAGTAATGTGATAAATTGGTATCATCCAATCTACTGTGGCAGCCTAGAATTACTGACAAAACTATCATGAAACAACATCTTTGCCCAGGTCTAAGTGCAACAGTCCTTCCTCTCAGGAACGTGTAGACCGGGATGCAATGAGGAGATGACTTATCTCCACATGGCATCCAAAATGGTGCCCTGAACCTGAAGCAAATCAGCTGTCATCACTCTACTGCTAGTTTTCAGAAACTGGAATCATGAATGCTCTTGGTACTTGGGAGACAAAGAATGTTTCTTGTTGGTTTGTATCATTTATGTTTGTATCTTCCCACCTAATAAACAGATAAAGAAACCAAAACCAGACTTAACCGACTGCCTCTCTAAATGCAGATAAGTCCAAAGTGACTAAGCCTAGAGAGGACCTGCTGATAAATAATGGCACACATATACATTCTACAGCTAAGCAGGCTCCATGATCATTAGAATGCAATATCACTCCAGAAGAAAGAAAATGGAGCTGGCCTTATATATCTTACTATTCATGATTGCATGGCTGTATCTTCTTGTGAAATATTTAATTCCTTCTTACACTAAAGCTGCTAAAATCAAAACCACATAATTAATATAAAGCCAGGATAATATTTAATACTATAAATCAGAGGCATTGGCTAAACAAAAATGTTTCCAAGAACAAGATTGCAAATGCATACGACTACTTATTTCTGCCTTTTATAATGATGCAGTGACTCAGGGCAGATAGAAAATGATTAGTTTTCCTCCCAAAGTAGGAAATATTGCTTCCATCTGTAAAGGATAATATTGTGATGTCATAAACTTTTTCTAAACACTGAATTTGCCCTTATTCCCTCTCAATCATTTTAAAAGAACTGCTCCTCGTATGGAGCTTGGATTTAAATCACAATAATACACCAAGAAGATGAATGACAGTGCTATTGGATATGGTTAAAATTGGATCCTTCAGCACAGGTGAATGATGAGACGGCGCTTCTATACTTGATATATTTTCTTCTTCTATTAGTTTCCTACCAGGGCTGGGATTTCAGTTTGAATTTTAATGTATGCGGCTGCTGCTAATCTTAGTGTCTTATTTTTTCCCCAGCACCATCTTATTGTATAGACAATTCATTCTCCAAAGCAGTAATGCACTGCCACTTGTGACTGCCCAGGAGATAAACGAATTTGGAATAAAGTCAGAACTCGCGCTGAAGTATGGAGAACACTACAGGTCAATATCTTCAGGAGCAATCCCTTGGCATCTCCAGCAAGATTATACACATTCAGACTGTTTCCAACTGCTGCAGTGATGTAGGTTCCTTTGCGTTGGGTGTCCGATCTCAGCCTGGAATCCACAGACATATATTTTCACATGCAACCCTACCAAAAACACTCAACTAAGTAAGTCCAAAAAGTTGGAGAACTAAAGATTCTAGTGGGAACCTGACGACATAAAATATTTACTTGTAATGGTTGTTCTAGGTACAGCAACACATTGGGGACTGAGCCTGCACAGGCCAACATTGTGAAGTATTCTGGAAAATTCTAGCAATGTGGAATTTTCAACCTCTCAAGTGCTTCTGTGTTGCTCCAATGGGTGCACAGAAGGAATGGACAACCCTCTTTTTGTCAATGTGCAGCTATTACACAGAGAGGAAGCTCAAAACAAATTATGCAACTTGTAGCAGAGCAAAGTGAGACGTATGATGGCATAGAGAGCCACTGAAAAAGATGCTCAGTTAAGCACATTTTCTGGATGCACAAGAAACATGGCACATACTAGGTGTTAGGAAAGGCCTCTCAAACCAAAATGAGTCAAGTAAAGATCAGTCAGCTGAATCAATTGATTCATAAATAGAAAAGATCTTATCTTGCCTGACTGTTGATCGATGGATCAATTATTCTATCTATCTGTCTGTCTGTCTATCTGTCTGTCTGTCTATCTCTATCTCTTTCTCTCTCTTCTGTATTCTGTTCCAGCCCACAGGGGCTCTCAAGGTGATGAACAAGTAAAAATCAATTAAAACAATATAAAGATAAAAACATTTTTACTCTTTAAAAATTCCTACAAGCAAAAAAGTCCTAGAAGCAGTCTTGAAACAGTTAAAATAGCAATTTCAAACACCATGCTGAGCAGCACCATTTTGGCTGGCCACAGGAAGCTTAAAGAGATGGGGCCAGCCTAATTTCCTTAAATAGGAGCGCTCCACAGTTGAGGTCCTGTTACAGAGAAATCCTTGTTATATGTACCCACTAACCTAACTTCATGAGGTGTTGGGACATGCAACAGGGCCTTCTCTGAAGATCTCAAATTTCTGGCAGATTTACATGGGAGGAGGCAGTCTTTCAGATATACTGGCCCCAAGTTGTTCAGGGCTTTGTGGTTCAGCTCCAGCACCTTGAATTGACTTCAGAAGCAAACTGTAAGCCGGTATAGTTCTTGCAGGACTGGTGTTATATGGTCACTAAAATGCATACCTGACACCAGAGTGATTGCTGCATTTTGCACTACCTGCAGTTTCCAAATGCTTTGCAAGGGCAACCCCATACAGAGTGAGGTAACTAAGTGAGGTAGTCTAATCAAGAAGTAATTAAGGCATGAACTGCTGTGGCCAGATCTGTCTTCTCCAAGAAAAGGTGAAGCTGATAACCAGCTGAAGCTGAGCGAAAGTACTCCTGGCCATTGCAGCAAAATGTCTTTCCAGGAGCAGGACTGGGTCCAAGAGCACCTTCAGCTACGAACCTGAGAGAGGGAGAGCAACTCTATCCAGAACAGGCTGCAATCCCAATCCCAGATTAGTTCTTTTACTGACCAGCAGCAAGTCCATCTTGTCTGGAATAAGATATAGTCTATTCGACCACATCCAATCCACAGACAGACTTGAACCATGTTTTTCATCTGACAGCAAGTCTCATTCTGGAGTACTTACTTTCTCATTGAGGAGTATGAGACCTAAGAGAGGTCTTGACACAGACCACTGGTTTCTGCAGTCCTCAAAAATTATGGTGTTCATAAGAATGGACATCATCTGAAAGAAAGTAAATGTTTTTCAGAAGAATACAAATATATATTGGGAGTTGCTATATATTCCTGCTCCATATTCAACTGTGATTCTGTGGGGCTTAAAAGCACACTTTTGTCACTTGTTAGAACCAATTTCTTCAGACCTTCAATGTTGGACAGTTTTGAGTTCTTATATTTGTAATTTATGTGGAAATTTGTGAGAGAAAAAAAAAGCAAAGAAGAAAGGATATTCATGACTATGGTATCCCATGTATAAAACCTAAATAGATATAGAATAATATTATTTGTAAAATTTAGCTTAGAAGATGGAATACAATGCAGTGATTTAAGAAATGAAAACAAAGTACCAATCTCAGTATCAAACAAAAGGAAAATGTGAAAAAGCCTTCAATGATTTCTTCAATGCCAGTAAGTTGCAGCCAGTTGAGTCCCTGGAGAACTGACATGCACTGCAAGCCAGACAGTAATAATAACTGCCCAGGAATAAGTCAAACAACATGTTTCACTAAATGAAAAAAAGATCATTCTAGCTCTGCAAATCACTCAGAACAAGGAATTACCAAAGATTACTCGATGCTTCAACACAAGTAGCATACTGTATAGTACAAGCAAGTGATCCCTTCGTTAATTCTAGTGCTCAACAATGGTGACCTTTTATTCAAGTCCAGAGATTTTTTAAAAGAACGTTACACAGTGGACTATAAATGTAATCTGCCTATATGACCCTTCAAAGCATTTTTTTCTTGAGCAATTAAAATAACAAAACAAAACCAAGCCTGCTCCTTGGGACAGTGACAAAATTTCCACATTGTGTCAAAACAAGTCTTTTACTGCCATTTCAATTGCAGATGAATGATCTATTTCAGGGTTAGTTCTAGTTACAGTTATACATATTGAGGTACAGATGAGGGCAGGGGAAGGTAGTATTCGGGACATGTGACTAACTTGGCGATAATGCTTAGTGCTCTTTTGAGGCATTAAAAAAATTAATAAAACTAATAAATTAAACTACACCCGGAAAGAAGGAACAGCCTCTGATTGTAATAAGTGGCAACCTTTCCTTGGAGAATAGGGTCATCTTCTATATATATTATTTGAAATATTACATAGTAAACAGAACATATTATATAATATATCCATATCCATTTCTGGGTCATATGTACAATTAGGCCATTTTTCTAACTGGTATAACTGAAGTTAACATACATCTAAATATTTATACACTTATTATTTACAACTTATTACTTATAATAGATAATATTTATATTTTATGACAACAAACTTTTTCACTTTTTAGTCCTCTAAATCTATACTCACTAGTATTCCTCATTTTTCCCCATAATTGTGCTACTCCCTCCCAGTCTTTCTTTACTTACTTTAAGTTTTGGTTGTTTAATATGGTTAATTTATCCATTTGTTACATATCATACAGTTTTAGTATCCACTCTTCTTCTGGGGCAATCTCATTATCTTTCCATTCTTTTTGGCATAAACCATATATACCAGCCCTTTCTCTCTCTCCCTCCCACACTTTTAAAAAAATATGTAGCCCTTCTAACATATTCAGCAAATACAGTTCTGAAAACATCAGAAATCCAACTCTTAAGCTCATCATTATCAAAAGGTGAATAACTTTCCAGATTTTCTTGGCTTTATTAAATTGCCACCTCATGTGGTAATAGTTTCCTGTTTTTTCTTTACATTTCCAACATTCATCTTTTGTATTTTCATAAATATTAGCTAATTTATACGGAGTAAGATGCCATCCATAAAATATTTTACAACAGTTTTCTTTTAGGGTGGAACATCTAGTAAATTTTGAATTCTTATTCCATGCTTTCTCCCAATTTTTGAAATGTATTGTATGACCAATATTCTGAGCCCATCTATTCATATTCTCCTTGAAAACTTCTTGTTTGAATTCTAATTTTATCACTATTTGGTATTACATGTTCTTTCTTTTCTAAGACTTTGGCATCAAGATCATTTCCATCCTCCTCCATTCAATTTTTATGTTATTTTAAACCTTTCCTCACTTATCTACATAGGAACCAATTACATGCTATAACCGGGATTTGTAATTCTTCTCTCAATTTTATTCTGTTTCTATGTTTCTTCAGTAGCTCCTTATATATCAGCCATTGATCTGTACATAAATTTTCATATTTATGCAAAGCTTCACATGGTAATAGCCACAGTGGAATTTTCAAATAAGGCCTCCTTCTATATACCCTCCAAATTCTTGACAAAGGTTTTCTTATAATATATTTGTGAAATTCCTTATCAATATTAGAGTTATTATACCAAAGATATGTGTACCAGGAGAATGGGGATAATCTGTCACAGCATCCATTCATCCTTTAACTGCACTATCTATGCAGAAAGCCTGAGAGCCTCTCTGCCTTTTTCCTGTCATAAAATCCTGTTACAAAGAACAAGCAGTGAGATCTAGATCTAGATAACAAAAGTATATAAACAGTATTATGTTGAATAAGTATATGACTGTAATGGAATTGAAGAGAAATAACAATGTAAGCTTATTTTGTTGAAATTTCCTTTTTCCACTGTTATGTGTATCCCATGGGTGGTTTTCTTTTTTTGTTCTATTTTTTTTCTCTATAATCAATAAAAAAAAAAATTAAAGATACAAAGAACAAGCAGTATCCTTCTGCCTCCCAACAGCACTGGCTGCTTGTCTAAATCAGCGCCTTAAATGATTTTTAGGCACATAAGCTTCAGTAGTCTTTGGGTTGGGTTACTACTATGGAGGCATTTTTGGCTTATTGGGCATCAACAGGTGTTGAGGACATTTTGGACAAAACATTAAAACTTTCACTCAACACTGTGGTGTTCATGAAAAAATCCTGCCAGGCCATCGTTTTTGTTGTGTCCATTTCTGTTGCCACACCAAGCATATGGTACAGTTACCTAAAGAACTCCATGGAAAATGGTAACAGGGCTAAAAAACCCTGGCTTGGCCTCTTGCAGGCCACCTCCTCCGCCGGAGGAATTTAAGCTCCCCCGCACCCAGTGATAAAAGCAGCAAACAAACATCAGTGTACCTGAACAGAGCGGAATAGAAAACGCATTGTTCTGCACAGTGTAATCTTTGGACAGTATACTGAATTCAAGGAGTTCAGGAGCAACAATATTACCTATGAGAAGAACAGCCAGGCGCAGCTCCATCACACCTTAGTCCCAAAGGCTAGTGAGAACCCTCCTTCCATTCCGACTGCCTCTTGCTGTGGCCTCCGAGGGAGAGAACAGCAGGCAGCATCTTCTGGACTTCATACCCTCCCCGCTCCCCATCCCTTTTTCCTTGTGTCTCCTGTCTCAATAGACAGTAAGCCTGAAAGCAGAAACTGTCAAATTAACCATTTGCAAGCAGCTCTGGGAAACTTTTCAGCTGAGGGGAAGGGTACAAATGCTGCAAATAAAATAAATATTACATTAAGTAAAAGGTCTGCTACAAGAGGCTTATGATTCAATCCTACATGCAGAACTGGATATTCTGCAGCCAGTTTTTTTTTCAATGCAAATGCAATGCAAATGCTGGTTATGACCTGTAAAGCCCTATACAACTTAGGCCCGGGCTAACTGACAGACCACATCTGCCCTCAGGAGTCAGCCTGGGCTCTGAGGACCTCAGCATCAGCCCTTCTCTCAGCCCCACCACCTCCACAGGCATGGGTGGTGGGAACATGAGATAAGGCCTTCAGTACTGTTGTTTCAAGGCTTTGCAACTCCTTTCCTAAGGAGGCCAGAATGGCCCCCTACTTGCTAACTTTCTGTCAGCAGGTAGAGACTTCTTTATCCTGGCAGGCTTTTGAGAACTGAAGACTTTAAAGAAAGGGCTTTTAGGAGTGGGGCTGGATTGTTTAATTGTACTGTTTTTAAAAATTCCTTTAAAAAAAACTGTCAGCATTCCTTAACAAAACACATATATTTTAAGTTGTATTAATAGTTTAACTCTATTTTAATGTTGAATGTTTGCATTTTTTTAAACTATTGTATTTATTTCAATTTGTAACCTGCCTTGATTTCTTGTTTTCAGAAAATGGCAGAGTATAAATGAAGATGAGGAGGAAGAGCAGGGGGATACATTCATTGCAATTTACTTTTCACAGAGAGAGCAAAGTTCAGATTGTAGAGTGAGTTCCTTTCTTTTCATTCACTTTTGCCCTCGTGATTTTGTAAGAGGGCTTATAGAGGGCTTTCTTTGTGTGTGCATGGCCACAAGTTCAACCAGTGGTGCTTCCATCTGAACGAAATTCTGGAAGCATATGATAGAAACAAACTGCTGCCTTCCTGGAGAGCTGCTATCAGTCATGGCAAATATGACTAGGATACAGAGACAGACCAAAAGTTCGGTTCAGTTTAAGGTAGCTTTGTATCCTTCAGGACTCATAGTTGCTTTCTGCAGAGAGAATGCTAGTTGCTGTTGTACAGGTGCCAACTGCTGCTAAGGGACCCTGTGACTATCTGTTAACTGACAAACATCTGTATCAAACTATCTGTATCAACATCTGATGCAAAGGTGAATATTAGATATCTAGTTTTATCAGTGGCCTCCTTTTATAAGTGGTCTGCTACAGCAGAAGTGAGAATTGTCTTGAAACTGTACATAGGACTGTGAGAAGAAATGAGTATAACATAATAAAATTTTGCCTTTATGCTTAAACCTTGTTGCTTTCTGTTAGAAGCTGAAAACAAAATGGTGCTTTCAGGATTTCTACTGACAAGTGGTCTCAGAGGCACCAATTACGTGCGCCAATAGGCAGGTAGAATTATTACATGAAATTTCCCATTATAGAGAAAATACTGAAACCAAGGCATATTTGATGAAAGACTGCCATGCCCCAGATATTTGGAAAGTTGCACCTAACACAGAGCAGAAGTGATGCTTCACAGAGGTCTGCTGGTGTTGGTTAAGCAGTGAGCAGACATGCTCATAAAAAGTATGCATGCAGACTGCAATCAATTGGTTAGGAATAACATTGAAAACAACCTTGATAAAATAGGATCCTGACCTGTAAAACAAAATTAAACAATAATACGTCTACAAAAACATATTTTTATGAGGAGAAATAGCTACATCTGTTTGGGAGAGCGATGTTTAATTAAATTAAACACATTCCAGTTTTAACCTGTCTTTTGGCCCTACACCATATGAATCACAAGGAGAAAGCTGTCACACCACTCACACTTCAACAACAAACCTGCTCTTAACAGCCAAAGTTGCAGTGTGTGAAGGAGAAAGGGTGGAAACGTTGTTTACTAATACCTTTACTTTGCACTGTATTTCCACTATTTGTACCAGTCAACGTGCAACTGTTTCCCTGGGATTTCCCCTTCTCCTTAGCCATTAGGTTCTCTGGTACAAACCTGAGGAGTACCATCCACTCCCCTCTAATGCCTTCTCTCACTTAGAAGCTTTCAGCCATCAACTGGGTTCTTGCTCTATGGTTTGCATGTTCCTCCTGACTTCCTCCCATCATAGATACAATTCTATTTGAAATCCCTTATCCCCAGTGGAGGCAGTAAAGAGGCATGTGTGTGAAACACTAACTTCATTATTAACAGAAGTGAAATAAAAGGCTCCAGATTACTCAGTGCAGAGAAGCATATGGTTTCAGATAGCACTTTCTTATATGTTACTTTTGCTCATATAAACAACGACTTAGACTAGCAAGTATACCACACAAATCCTCACCATCTAATTATATAAGAAACGATGCTATTCCTTCTATCTCTAGTCTTCACATTGTACAACCACCACATTGTAAGTTCCACCTCAATGGCGCCTCTCAAATGTCACCCACCAGGTTCAACTGCCCTCTTTCAAATTCACAGCCAGATCCCAATCACCTCTGAAATTCTGAGCACTCTCCACCCCTCCCAACAGGCCACTTGCCTTAAATTACCTAATATGCCAATAAATACCACATGCTGGAGGCTATATTTCAGAGGAAGGAACTGGCAAAACTACCTCTGAGTATTCCTTGCCAAACAAAACCCTAGGAAATTCAATGGGGTTCCATATGTCAACAGGCAACTTGACAGCACACACACACACATGCTTCCATAATCCACTTGCACAACACCACAGAAACATTATGTCTTACCATAATTCACAGCATATATACACAATAACATTTACACAGACTGCAGAACATAACAATCATGCTCTAAGAACACTCCGATACAAAGACACAAGAACACATTCAACATGAGTTCACACTGATATTGATGCAAAAACATGAAAGGCCATTTTAGAATGCTTTCTACTAGTGTATGGGGTATAAAAAGCATGACTTTGTTGTTCAGTCTTAGATAGGAAAACTGCATATGCCATGTCAAATTTTGTAGATAATATTTTAAGAAGGATTCTGACAAATTGAAAAGGATCTAGATAAAAATAAAGACAAATGCTTTTGGACAATTCACAGCTGAGGAAAATGCAAAGGAAAAGAAACACCTGGATTTACCGCCTATCCTTTTCCCAAGTGGATGATCCAGGACTGAGCTTCAGCTTAGTCCAGAAACAGAGGCAATGAACATCATCACCAAAAGCAGGCTGCACAGGGGTAATTTGTGGGAACTGCACACACAGCAGGCTAATGCCACGTTGGGCACGTAGTTGGATTGGAGCTAATACCTATGTAATGCAATGACTTTTAACATTCTTTTTAAAAGCTTGTTTGAAATTTATTTCAGTATTTAAGAACAAAATTGTCATTTCACATTTACACATAAAATAAGGGAATGTTTCAGGGAATCTGAGCTCTAGTGCTCAGCTACACCATTTCAGATTACAGATGGAAGCACAATATGATGCAATGTAAGCTAATGTCTTTTTCTTAAAAAAATCAGTGTATTCATTATATATTTATATCAACAAAATATTAAACAGCATATACAGAGAATAGGTATTACACCTTTCAGGGGAAGGAACAAAAGCTTGGACTGAGCATTTCCAAAAGCCCACTTTGGATCTGGGTAAAAGCCTCTTGGACAAAGTAAAAATTCATATTTTACAGGACACAGCCTGAACAAGATAGTCAGTTTGAGAGTAGGACCACAGGACTGCATATGGTGACCCTATCTCTCTGCCAACTCTGGTTCCTCAGGTTTGAACTTGCCACCTTGATTGACAAGATCTTAAAAGGTTTTCTACTTGCATTCACTTGAACATAAGTAGAATTCATGCTTTATCAGTTTCTCTGAGAGAGTGGACCATTCTGTTCATGTCTGACTAGTTCAGCACACAAACCTAGGGCACAATTCTATTTCAAGTTCAGACAACATTTCAACATCCACATCCATTTTCAGAGAGAAGAAGAACAGACAAATACACTGCAATGTTCCCTTGAAGACTGAGACATTCAAATTACATTTTCAGGTAATGTTAATATTCACAGCAGCAACAGACAATCTCTGAGACTGCAGATATTGTCAGACTGCACAGACAAAGGTGAAAGATGAAAGGAACTGCAGTCCAACATCTGCAGCCCCACAAGCTGCCTATTTCTAGGACATCATTTTATAGTTTAAATATGAACTGTGCTTCAACTCTTTGACTTGAAATGAGTCTGGATGAAAACATGCAACACATCACAACATAATATCTGACATCATAACTGATATTAGAGTGAAACAAGCAACATACATTTGACATAGACTGCTATTTCAAGTTCCCAAACTTGCTTGAGCTTCACATCTGTGGTCAAGATAACAGAAAAGAAGTAAAATACATTTCAAAGTGAAGACTGAGATACCAAAACGTTGGCGTGCAGCTTCCTGTTGTTATGTGCCTTCAAGTAAACTCTAACTTATGACAACCCTGTCATAGAGTTTCCGTGGCAAGATTTGTTCAGATGAGGTTTGTCATTGTCTTCCTTTAAAACTGAGAATTTGAGACTTGCCCACGGTAACCCATGAGTTTCCATGGATTAGTGGGAATCTGAACCCTGTTTTCCTGGATTCCTAGTCCAATGTGCAAACCACTTCACTCCACTCGCTCCTGGTGCACACCTATACCAACACAATTATACATGTCACAACCAAATATAATTTCTATCCCTACATCCATTTTCAAGGCTGTGAGGAACAAATGAAGTATCTCAAACTCTTTGTTTTCCTGTATATGATACAGGAAACTGCGAGGTATGCCCTGATGCACACAATACATGCAAATCTTAATGTATCAGCAGCTTGTATGAATTTCATCGGCAACCAATCCATATCTCATGATGAATGAAGCCTTCTGAATTATTTTTGCTTCCAACTAAGACAGTAAGAAATAAAAGTCTAGTGGACTGAGTGGAAGAAGCCAGGAGAGATCTTTGCTCAGTGGTGAAGCACATGTTTTGCATGAAGAAGATGCTGTGCTATCCCTGGCAACTCCAGCATTTGTTTTCGTTTTGTTTAAAAGGATCTTAGCTAGCAGAGCTTGGGGAGATCTTTCTCTGCCTGAGGCTCTGAAAAGCTGTTGCCTGTCACAGCAGACAGTGAAGGGCTGGAAGATGGACCTGACAGAACATATACATGGAATCACCAAAGAATTTTTAGCTAGGGAAGAGGAGGAATGTGTGCAGTGTGCATTTTAATATGAACCAACTTAATTTGCATTTCCCAAAAATATGAACTGGAATGAAAATATCCTTCAATCTGCAATTTTTCCAATGACATGAAGCGATTCTCATATTTTAAAAAAAATGCAGACAAAAATGTGAGAGAAACCAGCACACAAAAATACATGGCTAGTGAAAACTGCTTTTGTTGCTGCTGCTGCTGCTGTGTGTCTTCAAGTCATTTCTAACTTATGGAGACCCTAAGGGAAACTTATCACAGGGTTGTTGTTTTTTTGAAAAAAATTATTCAGGTTTACCACTACCTTCCCTTAATGCTGAGAATGTCCGACTTGCCCAAAGATAGCACTGAGGGTTTCCACGGCTGAGTGGGGATTTGGACCCTGGGCTCTGGAGTCAAACTACTATACCACACTGGCTATTTTTGTGAAAACTGCTTACCAGAAAATAAATGTATGTATGTACGTACATACATACGTATCTATCTGTCTGTCTGTCTGTATAGTATTATGGATATGCTTCTTGTAAACATTAGGAAAAACTGTATAGAATGTGTATGGATTTTCTTGCCTATTAGTGTGTATATAAATTCTTAGGCAGACTTTTAAAAACTGCAAATTGATGTAGAAATGGGAGGAACAAACTTGCTTGGAAAGTGAATGCTGTAGCAGGTTCAAAAGATCTCTTTAGTTTTAACTGTTTTCTCACTCATTATGTTGAAGGCAACATAATTCATAATTTTAGACTGTTGACACTGGCAACAACACTTCTACAGGAGCCACCACTTTTTGCAACGGGAGGATAACTGGAAGTCCACATCATAGTCTTCTGGGAAATGAGGACACAATAAACTACAGAAAGCCTTGGAAGACCTTAAAAAACAAGGGGGTAGAATCTTCTTTGTGACCTCTGCTAGCATAACTGTGGATTACATTAGTGTAACTACTTTTCCCAATGTTGCACAAGGAGGCATCCCATAGCCACTCCACCCCCCCCAAATCAAACAGCCACTTATTGGCTGAGATTGGGGGCCCTTGGACTGTCACCTGGCTGTTAGCTGTGTAAGTGTAAGTGTGCCGGTGGAACTTTATGCTCCACCAGCAAATAGAATCTTAGACAATGGCATTAAGAATGGGTCAAACGTTTGTGAACCAATGTCCACTTCAACAGATGCAAGATGTGATATTCTCAGTTGGGGGTTACGTAAACTTCCAAAGAGGTCTGAGGGAACTGCAAGGCAAAAACCATAGAAAGTGCCCATTTGATTATGCACAAAACAGCTGTTGTGTGATAACACAGACATTATGGTATTATTAAACTAATCAGCAAGAGTGCTGATTTAGTAGCAACAGATTACACATCTACTCTTCTAGAAATTGTTATAAAAGGTAGAAAGCTTTCCGGCTTTTATTTTTAAAAACTGAGGCTTAAGTATGTGAAACAGTTCATTTAATCCAAAATCAAACATAAAACAACCACCAGGGTGCCCCTCTCCCTAAGAACAGCTATAGATTTAAGAGCAAATTTGCTCAAACAATGAATTATGTTTGTGCTGAATGCAGAACCCAAGGAATCATGAAAGACAAGTTTCTCTAGTGTTGTATTCCCTTCCCTCCTTCCAGCTATCTCAAGGGGTACCATGTTCCTTAACAAAGTCTGAGACACTGTTTGCAGGTCATTCGTTTTCTTAGATCTTGACTTACTAAAGGTTCTGCGAAGTGCTTGGGTGAAGCTACACATTACCCATCTGTACATATACTAATACCCTAATGGCCTATTACAAAACAAAACAAAACAAAACAAAACAAAACAAAACAAAACAAAACAAAACAAAACAAAACAAAACAAAACAGTAGCCCTGGGAACAGATAAGAAAGATTTGTATGTGCTTGGTCCTTTTCCCAAATCCCTGGGTGAATATTCCCAGCCCCTATGATTCCAGACAATTGTCTGCAAGGGTGAATATCCTTCCCCCACCACATCTGCAGTCCAAATCATAGTGATTGTTGTCTATGGCTGATGGGAAGGTAGTCCAGCAACAACTGGAGGGCCAAACATTCCCCACCCTAGACTAGATGAACAAAATATCTGATGAGATACAAGCTGCCTTCTACTTCCCAGTGTTTTCCTTGATTCAGGAAATCATCTACAGTGAGAGCACAGAGTTAGGCATACCTATTATCTCTTTACATCATCGCACAACATAACAATATTTCCCCACTGATTAAAAAGCTACTATAGCTTATGTTTCATTACTTAAAATTTTGACAATTGGCAAATTGCTTTTTGAATTGCTGACAAGATAATAAAGCAGATGCCTGCATTTTATCTGAAAGTAAATACAACAGGAACAGGAAGACAAGAAGCAGTTAGTTGTGTAACTGCAAATGTGCCTTTTGGAAATAAATGCTTCACTCTAAAGAAGGCATTGATCTAAAATATCAAATTAAGCAGTTTTGGTTTGATTTGTAGGCTTTCAATATGCTGACCTAAACACACACACACACACACACACAGAAAAACAGAAAGGTGAATGTATGTTATTGCTGTTATGTGCCTTCAAGTTAACTCCACCTTGCTATGACCCTATCATTGTATACACTTGGAGTCAAAGTAGAAGCGATGGCAACACAAATACAAGCAAGGGAGTGGGGACGGCTAATTTTAACATTAAAAGGAGATCCATGGTTGAACGGAAAGATCTGTTCCCACCTTACCTCTGCACAGATTTTTTCATAAAATCCTTTGTCCCTTCCTCTCTCTCTGCAACCCAGCTCCAACACCAGAGATGAACCAGGCTGGGAGAAAAGTGCCTAAGGCAACAAAATGCAGGGAGTAGCTGGCCTCACTTTGTATATGAATGGGACAGAAATGTGACTTTTGCTGCAAGTCAACAATAGTTATGAGTCAAGGGCCAGACTTTACAACAGATAAAGGGCAGCCTCACTTTTGACAGGTGGGCGCAAACATCAAGAAGCAGTGTAGTCAATCTTCTGCATGTAAAATTAGGTGTCTCATGGGACAAAGTTTACTAGAAAGGCAAGACTCCTAGGTACTGAAGGACTAGCTCTGCTATATGGTAGGATGTTCCTGAAGAAAACAGGTGATGCATGGCTGACTCAGCCATATGTCACACAAGAAGCAGAAACATATAAACAGAAGAGGTACCTCTTGTTATTGACTGTGCTGAATTGAATGTACGTTCTCTGCTGAGCGGTATTTAGGCATGTGATACAGCAGACAGATGTTTTCCAATTCAGCATCCTTGTAGCTTCCCATCTGTGCTTTTGGATACACACATTTTTCTTCCTCAAGGCTGGAATAACTTATCACCTATAAAAAGGATTCACAAGCAGCTTGTTTTGAAGATGCTTGGCATTCTTTAGCGTGGAAACTCAGAGCAGTCATTTCCAGTTAGTGTGTATCATATTGCAGCCTGGCCCCATTTGGAAATTATGACAAACTCTTTATGCACTCAATCAAATGTCTCCTTCCTTTTTTACAATGCGAATGCCAGCCTTTGTAGAACACAGTCTCTACATGTTACCGTACTTGCACTGAAGTTTCACCACTGGGACTGGAGAACAGCCCCTCTCTGAAACATTCACTATCACATGATTAATGAGGGGAGAAAATAGCATCCATTACAAGTTTCTCTTGAGAGAAGAAAGGTGCAGACAGGCTGATCCTTTTAATAGCTTTGTCATATGCTGCCTCTGCCAATGGCCTTGGCAGCAGTCTATCACTGTAAAGCACACGATTAGACCAAGAGCCCCTCCACATCTGGTCCTAAACTATTGCTGAAAAGCTCAATGTCTTCACTTAACTCAATGGTAAAACACCTTTTTTGCTTGCTGAGGGTTCTAGGCTCTATCCTCAGCATCTCCAAGTAAGGCTAGGAAATTATGCTGCTTGAAAACCCTGTGAGCTGCTGCCAGTCAGTGCTGTTGAATGGTTGGACTCAGTATACCCATTCAACAACATATAAAGCCGCTTGCTATGTTCTATGTTTTATGTCAAAACAACCATACTAAACATTTCCCCTTTTTAAAAAGAACTTGCTTACTTCCTAATGACTCTTAATGGATATCAACTATATAAATAATAGTTTTTGCACTCTTGATAAGCGAGTAGGCATCTAAGCCCTTGAGACGAGGATACACAAAGTGCAAGAAATCAATAGAGATTTTGATGTTTCACTACACAGTCATAATGTCTTCCAGAAGGCTAGCTTTTAAAGGTGGCACATTTTTAGGACACATACTAAAACAGTTTATTTCTATACAGTCATATAAGTCTCTTTTGAGGTAGTTCAAAAACTGACCCTAATTTTTATGGAACAATGTGTAACTTGCAGCTCCTTACACTTGGCAGTTTGGAAACATATGCTCATAAAATGAGAGACCAGATTGTAACCATAACTATTCCAAATAAATATGAAAGAGAATTTATGAATATGACAACAGGTATTCAGTCATTGCAGAACAAAAGGTAATCAGAATATTTTTAATTAATAGCTTCTCATTTATCAAAGTTACATGTAGTGGTGACATTATCAAAAAAAAATCTTTCTTGGATATTTCTTTTCTTACTGCTATTAATGTATCTGTCTCCTTGAGTGTGTCTGCTCACCCAATTTTTAGTAGAATATTTATTACACAACATAACATTGTGTTTTATTCCATAAAGAAGTCAATTCGCTGTTAAGGGCCATAGCCCAGGTATGGATGTCTGTCAAACAGTTCTAGATGGGGTTGCACTTCCCCTGAAAGACTGTGTTCACAGCTTGGGGGTGCTCCTGGATTCGTCACTTCAGATGACAGCTCAAATAGATGCGGCGGCCAGGAGTGCTTGTTATCAGCTTTGGCTGATACGCCAGCTGTGCCTCTTCCTGGAGCTGGAACACCTAAAAACAGTGGTACATGCACTGATAACTTTACAGCTTGACTTCTCCAATGCGCTCTACATAGGGCTACCCATGTGCTTAGTCCGGAAACTTCAATTAGTTCAGAATATGGCAGCCAGGTTGGTCACCGGAAGACCTAAAACTGACCATATAACACCAATTCTAAAGTCTTTCCATTGGCTGCCTATTAGTTTCCGGGCACAGTACAAGGTGTTGGTTATTACCTTTAAAGCCCTACATGGCTTGGGGCTAGCCTACCTGCGGGATCGCCTTCTCCCATACAATCTGCTCCGCACACTAAGGTCCTCTGGGAGGAATTTACTGCAGCCAGTCAGAACTAGGTTGGCTGTGGTTACACAGAGGACCTTCTCTTCCATTGCTCCCAAGTTATGGAATGGCCTGCCGGAGGAGATCCGGCACATTACCAGTCTTGACTGCTTTAAAAGAGCAGTCAAGACTGATCTCTTCTGACAGGCCTTCCAAGACTAGCATTTCCATCGCCTCCCATCAATTGTCTTGCCGTTCTTTTAATAGTTGATTGATTGTTGTGTGTTTTAGGGGGCTGGTTTTAGGTGGATTGGTGGGTGGGGAGGATTGGGTATGTTTTTTAATGTTTTTAATGTACTAATGTATTTAATGCTGTTCGCCGCCTCGATCCATGTGGAGAGGCGGGATAGAAATAAATTTTATTATTATTATTAATTCCTTTTCTCTCTGTGAAAATCATTTAAATATAATAACCAGACAACTAGGGGGTGCTGTTGGTATGGTTCCTTTGACAACACAAATGTCATAGGTTCTGGGCATGATTTAATACAGCAGATCTCATCTGAAAGAAGCAGCAGATAACACTCATGTGAAGCACGAGAAGGGCCAAGAACAGAACAGTTCAGTCAATGCACACCTGGCATATGTGTGAGAACAGAACGAGGCACATTCCCATAGCATGGATGGGGAATCTTCCCCAATCCCTGAGGCTTGTGTTCAAATAAACATTCAGCCATAAAGAATCTCAATTGATCATGGGCTAGCTATCATCTCCTAGCCTAAAACATCTCAAAACTTCATAAGGCTAAATAGGAGACACATGATGAACAAGATTAAAAAGAGTGATTAAAGAATAAAAAGAGTAAAAAGAGATTAAAAGGTTAAAAAGAGTAAAAACAACACGATTATGGTGGCCTAATAACAGCCATAACCATGATATGTCATTATGGTGTCATCAACATAAGAATAACTCTCCTGGATTAGACCAATGCTTCATCTAGACCAACAACCTGGTCTTAACCATGACCAACTAGAGGCCTCTGAGAGTGAAGACAAATTCCCCACAATGTTTATTTCCAAATGGCAGGTATTCAGAGGTACTTCCCAACAATATGCCTACAATCTTGGGACACTTCAAAAAATGCCAATCAATGCATGGATAGATGTATTACTGTGTATATGTGGTGCTTTTCGTTTGCATTTCTAGAAAAATGTAAGTAGTATGAAGCATGGAAAGAAGGGCAAGATCAACAATGGAGCCAGAAATCAACTAAAATGCTTAAATGTTGCCATATGACAGTATTCATTTTATTTGGAAACTAAAATGTATGTTGCACCACTTCTAAAGATTTTATCTTCTTTGCATTTCTAGTAAAAGCACAATCTAGTGACACAAGGTATTTGAAGAAGAGGACAAAATCTGCTGGGCATCTGTTCCTGTAATATTGTTTTATTTGTTATTTTAAATATTATTTTCTGCAGAAAATTACTATTATCTAGCAAGTAGGAGGGCTTTTTTTAAAAAAAAGTTAAAATCTAGGCAATTCTTTTTTCCTCCAAATACAGTATAAGGTAAACAATGTGTGATAAATATGCAACAAAGTTACAACTAAGTTGTAAACACCAGCATCCTAATGTTTTCATTTAATTACCCCTGAAACACATTCTATTTAATATTCATTACTCAAAAGCCAATTTAAAAGGGAAAGAGGTGATGGTACTTATTCAGAAAGACACGCTTTCATTCATAGCAATAGTTATCTAATATATGGAAGTTAATAAAGCAGATTAATCTACAAGTCCCTTTAAGCCATCACTGAGTTTAGAACAACTGCCTCTTTGACCTTTAACCCTCCTGCTGTGCAGCAGCAGCAGGTGCCAGCTGCGCTAAAATGATGGCTGATATGTCTTAAACGCCAAGTCTTTTCTTACTTTGCTTCTGACCAGCAGCTGACCCTGTAGGAGCAATTGTTTCATCTGTTGGCCTAAAGGGTACATAAACCAGAAACTGATAAACAAAAGCATATATACACCAGCTGCCTAGCCTAAGGGTACACCTCTCCCATTGACACCTCTAGCACTTTTCCCCCCCTGAAAGCCAAACTACAGCCTTTTTGTCTCCTTCCATAGACTATACAATACTTGTTACCCAATGAAGCTAAACGTCTACCCACCGTGAAACAGGTTATTGTTAACTGCTCAACGAGCCTCTTGATTAGGGATGCTTCTTCTAGCCTGATTCAACTGTTTTATATGCTTCAGTTAACGACAAGAGTTAAACAGGCATGGGAATAAAACATGAAACTTGCGCAAGACATCAAGCCAAGGCAAAAGGAATGCTGTAGCTTCCCTTGTGGCCTCTTCTTGTTAATTTTATATTTAGAGCAATGCTATTCAAAGTGGTGGTCCATAGACTGGTGCTGGCCCACAAGCTATCAACTCCAATCCCTGGAAAGTTTCCAGGAAAGAAACAAACAACTTAAGTTAAAGGGCACAAATTGGTACTACTTTCTGGGACATTAGGGAAAAATTTCTGGGTGTGCATATCAGATAGCTAGAAGTGTAGAGAACTTCTAAACATAACATTCTGTGTAAAGACTGAAGTACAACTTCAGTGTGCTGGTATCAAACCTATCATTATCTTTATATCTCTAAGAATCCTATTTTCCATACTGATTTACTTGGCCCTAAGATGAGAAGAATAATGAATAAATACAGCTATACATGCTGTAGGATATGATGCAACTGTTAATATGTTTTAAAGGTACATGCACAATTTTTTCCCCTTCATCAGATTTATTTATGATATTAAACTATCAATCATTGCTCAGATGCCTAAATTTAACGTCAGTAGTAATGTCAGTTCAGACACTGAGAATGAATCTTGGCTTATTCAATATGCCTCTTTCCCCCTGTACTTTAGCCACCTGTCTCTGCTGATCTGGTCTACAGCTGTTATTTTTCTTTTCTTTCAATTAAAGATGTTGTAATACTGCTAGATCACATTCTTAAACCATGCTAAAATGCTCAAAACAGATACAATATTCCAGAAAATTGTTCTGGTCTCAATACATAAAGCAGTCAAAAATCCTGTAGTTTTAAATCACTAAAAATATTTAAGTACACTCATACATTAAAGCAGATTGAAATCGCCAAGAATATTAAACATATCTTTAGATCTATCTGCCTTCTCAAGTCCTTATACCTCACAGCAGCAGCAGGTTGTTAGATTATGTTTTTGCTCCTTTGCTATAGTTCAGTATGATAGATTTTGTCCACAGATTTGTTCACATTCGGGTGGGCAACTGTGGTGGGTGGCATATTTCGCCTCTGTGTTCCTGTGATGCACTCTGGAATTGGCTGAAAAGGGGCTGCAACACAACCCCCTGGAAACAAGCAGAAGTTGTTACTTCTGGTTCACTTTATAGGTTTTTCAGGGTTAATTTTAATGGGGATCTGGGGGTGGGAAAATACAAATCATAAATCTAGTAGCTCCTGGAGATTTCTTTTGGGAAATTTTTAACTGAAAAAAAGCATTGGAACATTTTCTGGGGGGTGCAGGGAATGAGGGGAGATGAGTGGGAGGTGGGGACCAAAAAAGAATTCTGAGGTGACAGGGCCCACAGGTTGCACTTTTCCTACTCCCACTGGTTTATATCATCATTCAAAGTACGGGCTCCTTGCTGAGGGAGAACTGCTTTGCACTGACCTTTACTGAAGATAACATCACCCTCTGTAATAGGTTCCGGCTCTGACTCCTGCTTCTGAGTAGGAGAGGGGACCACCACCACCACCCTGACTCTGTAACCTTGTGGGAGTTACTGAAGGATTTAACCTGCACCTCTTCCCCTTTGGACTCTGCAGAGAGACCTTGGACTTCCACTCCTGTGAGAGATGAGAATGCTACAAGCATACGCATGCATATAGGCACATGATGAGAGATTGCAAAAGAAGAGAATTTTTAAGAAAAGCTTTTATTCTAAGTAAGCACTCTTACATTAGCAAAAGGGTATCTTGCACATGAAAGTACCTTTCTTCAGGTATTACTTAGGAGTAGTTACAAAATTACACAAACAACCTAAGTCATATTCAGTTGAGGTTAGAAGAAACATAAGTTCTAACAAAACTTTCTAAATATTCTTATTCTACTCATGATCAGAAGGTGTTCTGGATCTTTAGATGTTAATGGAAAGCTGGGAGTCTGAACCCCTTTGTCCAGTCTGTGGCCAAGCTTTCCTAGAGTCGGTAAGGCAGGTAGCACCTCCTTTTCCTCTCCATTAGTCTCAAAAGTATCTTCAAAGACTCTAAAGATCTCTTAGTCAATCTATCTTCCACCTCGTGGCACTGTGTTTTATAATCTCTCATCTTGGAGGTATCTTGAAATTTCTACACTACTCCCCAAACAGATCATTCTCACTGGGGAACTGTCTTTCATGATGCCAATGTTGACCCGCAATAAATGTAACCTAAAACCACCATGTCATTAACCTTTTCTTTACCTTATACCCCTCAGCTGTGTTGCCCAGATAACAGGAGAGCTCATTACCACTGCTCCCTCCAAAATACCTCAGTTATTTTGGTGTAACAAAGAAACCCAATGAAAAGAATATCTGTTTGAGCTGAACATTCCCTTCTCTACATATACTGGTCTAACTCCTGGCTCAGTGAACTACAGCACATGTGTCAAACACTAGGCCCGCAGGCTGAATCTGACCTGCCAGGCCATTTCATGTGGCCCTCGCACCTCTCCCGCAGCTGCGGCACTCCCCCTGCCTGGCAAGCCCGATCCCCACATTGTGGGCCCCCGGCTGCCAGTATTCTGAAGAGGGAGCAGTCTGGGGAGCAGAAAGTGCCACACTTTCGATATACTGACGAATTCTATGTCACTTTACAAAGGTACAGGGACCATAAACTACGATCATATAGTCCTAAAATGTCCAAGGAAAGAAAAGTTGATGCAGAGGGAAGGCAATCTGAAAACCAGTAGTAATCGAATGCAGAGGCAATTATTTAATATGACAAGATACATTTATATAGCCTTACAGATATAACCGGCCCTTTGAAGGCAACCATAATGCTGATGAGGCCCAAGATGAAATTGAGTTTGACACCCTTGCACTCCAGTATAGATGTCTGTATTTACAGACTTCCTTCTGCATTCGCAGATTTGACCTTTGCAAACTTGATTATTTGTGATTTGCCCACCTGCCTCCCTCCCATTCTCCCCCTCCATTCTCTTGCACGTTGCTTGGGCAACCCGTCTTCTTTCTGTGTGCCTCGGCAAAAGGCAAGCGAATGGAAGGGGGAGGCATGCGTGCAAGCCTTTCTCCCTCCATCTGCTTGCCACTTCATCCGCATGTGCAGAAAGAAGGCACGGCAGCCAGGCAACAGGCAGGAGAATGAAGATGGGAGGTACGCATGTGCCTTCTCCACCCATGGGGTTACCCCCTCCTATTTGCCTTTTGCCCAGGTGCAGAGAAGGAAGGCAAACCCACCAAAGCTAAAAACAAGGGAATAGGATGGGGGAGCCCTGGAAGGAATGGGAGAGGGAGCACTCACTCAGGTGGGAGTGAGCTATTTGGTGTTTTTTTTAAACTTTCGTGAGGGTTCTGCACCCCAAAACCCTCATGGAAGTCAAGGGGCCATTGCCTATCTATTTAAACAGCTACTTTGAAGCTTAACTTTATAGTAAAATTGCTATACGGAAAGACAGAACTTGATTAAACAACTACTGTTCTTCAGCAATTGTAAGCCTACCCCATCCCAAATTTTAACTGATAGTGAACAACACACAGTTAAAGTCTTGTCTGCAGCCTACTCCTACCAAAAATAACTGTGATTTCACCACTGGGTCAAGAAAAGGCACAACAAAAAAGATAGTATGCAATACAGTGCCAAGAATATTTATCTGAATACAAACAATGGTCATCAGATTTTTAATTGTTAAGGAAAAAAACGAGCATGAAACAGTAAGGTATTTTATTCAATATATATTTTAGCCCATTCTGCACTTGTGATGGAAGCTAATTTTAAACCTTTTTGTGAAGTGATAGTCTTTCCTACACGACCTGTTGCTTCTCTCACTGTTTACTTACTCATACTTTTCAGCAATCAGAATTTTAAATGTGAAGGGTATCCCACAAAGTGTATCAGTACAATAAACATATACTGTAGGGCAAAACCAAGAAAGGGCATCTGATTCCCTTTTGGGACTGCAATGAGCTTAGGCCATACAACATGAAAAGTAGTAAGAAAAGTAATTTTCATTGATTTACTAATCATAGGAAAAGTATTAATATGATTTTTATTTACATTACAGCAAGATGTAAGAATTAACAGCTTATTAAAACTATTCAAACAATGGTTAATTAGATTTAAGACTAAAAGTGTACAGTTTGAAGGTATTGGCTTCCATAGGTATAAGGAGAAATTGAGTACCAACATTTGTAATATTTAAAAAAGAGCAAATGAGTACAAGGCTATTTAAAGAGGCTGCATTTACCTACACATTAGCACTTAAAATTATACTGGCTGGGGATGTAAAAGAAAACCAATCACCTAATCAAATCAGAAAAGATACATAATGGGTTTTATTTCATCCCACCTATGTGCAAAATGTTTGCTAGCACAGTTTCACATGCATGCAACTAACAGTTTGCAATTTCTGGGCTGAATCCAGTAGACTCACCAACATCAATAGCAGTCAGGTTAGTTGTGATGAAGGAGCCTGATTCATTTCAGTGAGTCTATTCTAAGTAGGACTTAAACTGGATTTATTCCTACATAAATTTATTTTATTCATACAGTAGACAAGACCAGCCAACTGTAAGAGATAAAATCCTTGAAAGTACTTGGCTTCAGGTCTACCAGCTGATACACACTTTCAGAATTAGTTTCCATTCTACAGCATAATTAAATAAGTGCCTTTCACTGAACGACTAATACTCTTAATCAGGCTATAGTTTTTAAATGCCTCTGACTACACCCGCAATATTATTATTACTACCCTCCAGGCTTTAGCAGAGGACCTGCTTATTATATAACCCAATCTAGCTGAGCACTGAAGCACTTGGAGGCTCCACTCTCTGCTATGTGAGCAGATGTTTTATGAAAGAAGGGCCCTTGTACACTCTTCAAATAATTTTGCAAAGCTCTCTCATCTTTCAGCTCTTCCTAGTCATATAATACTCTCAATGTCCCCTACAGCAACTTCTCCTCTATTACTTTCCAAAGTTCTTGATATCTCACTTAATCTTGGGGGGGGGGCGTTACTCTTGTTCAGAATGAGGAGGCCGGCTCCATGGCTTCATCAGGGCCATTGGTGGCTTCTTCACCCACCCTCCCATTTTTAGTGCTCATTACCCTCCTCTGGACAGAGGTTGGGGTTAAATTTTAGTGCGCACTCATGACCGATCTGAGCAGTATGGGCCCCCCCCGCATCCTCACAGCAATATTCCTAGTTTCTCTTTTGTTTCATTTTGTGTTTCTGTCATAATTTCTTGTTGCAGATAACAAGAGGTGTTGGGTTTAATCCAGAGTAGAAATAAACTGGGTGTGAGCTCCCTCCAACCCTACTGTGGTAACTCCATAAGGCAGCTTGAATGTTGATTCATGGCCCCTACCGCACATCCATGGCATTAGTTTGAGATGACTACCTGCCAAATTCTACGTCAAAATTATGTGAGTAACAATCAATATAAAATTTTGGTTATTAACAACCCCCAATACACTATGCATAACTATTGTTGACTCCATCCTACTGGCAACAATGTTCCAGCAGCTAAGAAGGGGAGCAAAACAACAGCGCAATAACATGGTGATTAGAGCAAAAGCACCCTATTCTTGGCCTCTCCAGGACATGAAAATACCACAAGCCAACCCTTTAAGAACGGTGCTGCCATTTCCTCAGCTAAGAATAACTGCCTCCAGCTGTGCGGGTGGTGTTGGAGACATGGCAGTAATAAACTAGGCAATGTAGCTGACACAGCTTGGCAGTTGCGAGAAAGGGATGGAAAAGGAGTAAGAAAATTCACCTAGAATTGATTGGTGCTCATTCCATGCGAGCAGCAAATTATGCATCTGATGACATAAGCTGAATGTACACCGTGCTTTCTGTAAGGGACTAATGATCCCATGTTACAGCTAATAAAAATTTCTATCAATCTTGTTTATGAACAAGAGAACATTATTTTACCAATTAATTCTACACTTGTTTAGACATGTACAAATATGCAGGGATGCTCTCTTCCTGTTTTAAAAGAAACACAATATAAGAATGTTTCCATCAAAACAGACAAACTGGGAAACTACGCAGTTTCACTGCATCACTTTAAAGAACTGACAAGGCTCTTTAAGCTCACAGTACAATTAGTCATTAGGGCCTAGTTTTCTAGCACTGTTAAGCAATTTGTAATAACCTTTTCCTTTTAATAGGGTTAGGCATTACTTACAAGATGCAGCTGTCTAGGAAACTGAAACCTCTAGCTGTGAAGCAACAGTCTTGTTCATTAGCCTCCATGATAGTCAAATCAGCTCTAAAGCCAGGGTTTAATGGCCTGCCAATGAATAATCAATGGCTCACTTTTCATCTGAGTGTGAAAATGAGAATAATCTAATTCATTGTCCCTCTGGTAAGATGCAAGGCCTTGGGTTCTGTTTCTATTCAGGGCTGATTTATAACCCAATGGAAACCTGATGTAAACATATAATCAATGAGTCCCATCATTGCTGATAACCACCCCCAACTGGCTCACTCCCTCATCTCAAAAAGCCATCCCTTTAGGCTATTAGCTATGTCCAGCTCACTCTTTCTACTATTCCTGCCTGCTGCTTTTACCTTGGCCATTCGTTCAGACCAGCAGAGTCAGAAGTAATTTTATACGCAGCAGAGAGCGAGTGGAATTGATTTTTCACTCAGCACTCTGTTCCCATCTGAATAATTATCAATTTTACTGCCTCATAAAGGGAAGAGTCAAAATTTCAAATCAATTCAAAAGAGCTTCTGAGACTAGAGAAACTGTGCACAAGGAGAAAGGTCAAAGTTGGCAGTGACCTCGGGAGATGATGTCAGGTATTACTACACAGAATGGTTGACATCAGAGGCACTCAATGTGGTATGACTTGTGCTAATGCAAATCATATTTATGCTGACTACTGGAGACTGGCCATTAATATTTAATAGAGTACCTGAAAGCCTGCATTCAAAATAAATATAATGTATTCTACAGATTGCGAAGCTAATAAAGACAGATCACTGCTTATTCGTATGCTATAAATTTCAGGATTGCCAACCATCATTGATACAACATAGGACATTAAGGTCATAAGAAAGGCAAATGTATGAAAATCTAGATCTGAGCCACTATGCCATTCTTCTTGATAACGGAGTTGCGCTCACCGAGTACTAACTACTGTACACAGTAACATTCGAATCTGGAATATGCTGCCAGGTTCTGATGAATTGTCTCTCTGGACTGGCTACTTCAAGAAGTTTCACAGGGAGGTAATAAAGCTAGGTCATCACACGCTGACAATAATACCAGTTTTCTACATGTCTAAATAGTATCTTACCACAGGTTGCCAATTTGACTTTATTTTGAGGTAAAGATCAACTAAAGTTACTGGAATAGTAACTAAGAATGATTACAGTCAGCCCTCCACATTTGTGGGTTTCACTTTGTTGATTTGATTATTCATGGATTATCTGCAGTCACCTCTGCTGCCTCCCTATGCCATTTTTAATGCAAGCCTCGTGAGACTGAGAAACAGGGAACAAGGCTTGTAAGTTCCTATGAAAAATGGTGTGGGGCAGCAGTGGAGGTGGCAGTGAGCACCACCAGCGACCGACTTCTGCCTTGTGAAAGAACCCTGATGTCTCACAGGAATCCAGGGTGGGTTAAATAGGGTGATTATACTTTTTTGTGTGTGTTAAACATGGTTTGGGAGGGTCTAGAGTTATTTACGGTTTTTCCACATTCACACGGGTTCTGTGGCCCTAACCCTAGCAAATGTCAAGGGATGACTGTATATGTTGTAAAGTTCAATGGCAACTACAAAGTGTCTGACAGTGAAGATCCCTTTTACAAGTCATTTTATAAAGACTTAGGTGCTGGGCGAGGAGAAGGAGGGGTACACATACACAAACACACTTTTTATGTTTGTCCAGCTTCCTTTCCTCCTCATGCTCTGTCTAGCCAGAAGTTACTTTTAGCAGTAACACTGAAGGATGGTGAAGGAGGGCTGGAGAAACACAGGGTCTCAGCATGATGTTCTAAGAGATGTCCGCAATATACAGTGCAATAAAGCTTGAGATGGGAAAGAATGAGATTCTGTTCTAGCTGATCCTACTGTAACTGTGTGTGTCTATCTAGAACAGATAGGCTAAGCAGCAGCTGCCTCTAAAATCTCTTACACAGTACACATGAACAGCGTAACAGTGAGAAAAGGGAAGAACAGATAAGCCAGTTTCACTAGCTCCTCAAACATGCTAAAAAACCAGAGATCCATAAATCTGGTGACCAAACGGAAATCATAAGACAAGTGGAGACAGGGACCCAGTCATCCCTGGACGCATTTTGGAAGAAGACTTCAGGTGGCCTCTAGAAGGTTCAAAATGTTATTGTCTACTTATGCAAGCTTTACCTGATCTAGCTGTTTCCTTTACACATATGAATTGTTAGTTTTAAATAAGATTTCTGAAACATGTTGAATTGCTCTTCTTTTTTGTAGTGTAGGAACCTATTCCTATTCTTTCCATGTTATTTCTGCCTTTGGTGCCAAATTTTATCATAGAATCACAGAGCTGAAAGACCACAAGGGCCATCAAGTCCAACCTCCTACTATGCAGAAATATACAATAAAAGCACTCCCAACAGATGGCCTTCCACCCTCTGTGGACCTTCACCACACTCTGAGACAGCATATTCCACTGTTAGCTCTTACAGTCGGGAAGTTCTTCCTAATGTTTAGGTGGAATCTCTCTTCCTGTAATTTGAATCCATTGTTCCATGTCTCAGTCTCTGAAGCAGAAGAAAATAAGCTTGCTCCATCTTCAATATGACATCCTTTTAAATATTTAAGCATGGCTATCATTTCACCTCTTAACCTTCTCTTCTCCAGTTTAAACATACCCAGCTCCCTAAGCCACTTCTCATAGGACATGGTTTCTAGACTTTTTACCATTTTGTCTGCCCCTCTCTAGACACATTCTAGCTTGTCAATATCCTTCTTGACTTGTGATGCTCCCAATTAGACACAACATCCCATGTGAGGTTCTGTTAAAGAAGTAATGCCCAAGAACAAATCTACTTCATTCTGACGTATATCTGTTGTTGTTGTTGTTGTCGATTTTGACTTGTGGCGACTCTGTTAATGAGAGACCTCCAAGTTATCCTATCATCAACAACCATGCTCATGTCTTGCAGATTCAGAGACATGGTTTCCTTGGTTGAGTCTATCCATCTCTAACGTGGCCTTCCTCTTTCCCTACTGCCTTTTACCTCCCCAAACATTATTATCTTCTCTAGTGAGTCATGTCTTCTCATGATGTGTCCAAAGTACAACAGTTTCAGTTTAGTCATCTTGGCTTCTAGGGAGAGTTTGGGCTTGATTTCCTCTAGGACCCCTTTACTTGTCTTTTTATCAGTTCACCTTATCCGTAGAACTCTTCTGCAACACCACATTTCAAAGGATTTGATTTTCTTCCTATCAGTCTTCTTCACTGTCCAGCTTTCACAACCATACATAGAAATTGGAAATGCGCCATGGACAATGCTACTTTTAGTATTCAATGATACATCTTAACAGGTATCATCTTTACATGTCAGGATTTTGCCTAGTTCCTTCACAGCTGCCTTTCCAAGTCTAGACTTCTTCTGATTTCTTGACTGCAATCTTCATCTTGATTAATGATTGAACTGAGGTATGGAAAATCTTGAGCAATGTCTTCATCATCTACTTTAAAGTTATGTAAATAATCTGTGGTCATTATTTTTTTCTTAATGTTCAATTAGAAACCTGTCATTGCAGGTTTCTTCCTTGTCTTTCTTCAGTAGTTGCTCCAAATCTTTGCTATTTTTTGCTAGTAGTAGGGTATCATCTACATATCTTAAATGGCTGGTGTTCCTTCCTCTCATTTTGATACCTCTTTCCTGAGTCCAATTCTGCTTAACATATGATATGTTCAGCATACAAGTTAAATAGATAGGGTGATAAAATAGAGTCTTGCCTGCTCTCCTTGCCAACTGGAAGCCATTCTGTTTGCCCCTTTTTCTGCATTTGGCCTCTTGTCCTAAGTACAGGTTATGCATCAGGACAATCAAATACTGTGGGACATTCATTTCTTTAAAAGCAACCCAAAGTATACTTGTACTGGTTACCCAACCACCAAGACAATCTCCAGGTCAGTGAAGACTGTGCCACTTCTTCCACTAACATTAATGTGTCACAACTTCAGACCATAAACCCAAGTGACTATTTTAAAATGGGACTTCATTAACTATCTTTTTCTTAAGACCCCTACCAGTCTGCCATTAGCAAAAAAGATGAAATGCTTTACCAAATGAAGCGGCCAGCACTCTCTGGTCTATGCAGCTGTAGCACATTCCCTGATAGTAACAACAAAAGCACCAGTCTGTGGATCATTACATTTTTATACAATTTTTATTTCCTTGAAAAGAAAAGACGAATGAAAATAAACACAAATAGCTTGGTTTATTCTCCTATCATACAGGAGGATACTTTCACTAAGATACTGCTTCTGCTAGTGGAACTGAGGGAGGTGCACTCCCCATTCTCCTGTGCAGTTCTTCCCCTCTACTCCTGTACTGAAGGGCTGGGATATCCTCTAGATCAAGTTTTCGGATAACATGGAGGATTTGAAAGAGAAAAGTGGTAGTGGTGGAGAGTTCCAGATGTTCCTTAATATGATGTTGATTTCCAATTATAGTAATTAAAATTTAGCTTAACAGAAAATACCACACAATGCATGCTTTTGCTAAAAAATGTCATTTCATCTGGAATGAAAAAGACATGAACAGAGGCATCTTCCAAATATGATTGGCATAGTAATCCAGGACTGGGCTGCCATAGCAAAACACGCCCTGTCCATGGGAGCCAGATGCCCAACTTCCAAAAGTGGGGACACCTGGAGCAGCAGAACAGACCCTTACTGATGACTTCACTGAACCAGTACATCTGTGCAGAAGAACACCATCCTTCAGTCTCCTGGTCTGAGGCCATTTAGGGTTTTCAAAACTGAAGCTAGCACTTTGAATGGCATCCAGAATCAAGTAGAAGCCAGCAAAGACCTTGTAGTACCTCTGAGAATGCATGTCTGCAAAAAATGTGATCACACAAGCACTGTTGGGGCTACATGGTCAGAGCCTACGTTTCACCAGTTCTTTTAGCTATTACTGAAATTCTGGGGCCAATTTCAAGTGTTGACACCGACTTTTAAACCCTTAGATAGGTTGGGAGCAATTTATTTGAAGGACTGTTTTTCCCCATATCAGCCTGCCTGTTCTTTCAATTCAGCATCCAAAGCTTTGTTTAGTGTATGCCTGCTGAAGAGAACAATTAGATGAGAGGACATACGGGAGAGGCCTTTTCACCAGTAGCCCCAAATTTGTGGCCCTTGGGTCCTGTGGAGGTATCAGGTCTCATCTCTTTAGGCCTGTAAATGAGCTCTTGAAGACACATTTGTCTACTACTACTTTCTCTTAAATAAGGGTTCTACTGGATTGCTGTATATATGGTGTGGTTTCAGCTATAATCATTGATTTTATTGTTCTTATTGGGCCACACATTAGTTGTTTCAGTGTTACTACTGCTCCTGACTAGGTGACCTGCAGGCTGGGCAACTGAGAGCTTCCAAATGGTTGAACTGCAACTCCCAACAATATATGAAAGGACACATTTGACCTATTTTATGGTATTACCACATACACTTATTTGCATATTTTAAAAGTGTGTGCTGAAGACTGTCTCAGGATGGTTTCATCATCACCATTCACTATCCCTAATTAAATGGTCAGATGATCCTACTGCTTTAGTTATACAGAGGTATGCATGCTATAGATGTCGGCACCAACTAACTATTTTGTAGACATATGGTCATCTAATACTAATAGACGTACCCATGTAACCCACATTCACATCCTATCTACTTCTTCTTTTCCTGTTTCACTCTCTTCCTATTTTAGCATTTATATTTCAAAAATTCCACAGCAATATATTAAAAAAAAACCACACAACCCTAAAAGGAGGTACACAAAATGCAGCACTCTGAATATTGTTCCAGTATTCCCCTCCAGACTGACCAGAGCTGCAGTTCAGCAATAGGAGCACTTTGCCTACTCCTGCTGAAAAAGGGGCCTGAAAATAATCCAAATAAGTAAATGAATATTTATAAATCTTTATCATTATTTTAATCATTACCTTTATCATTATCTTTAACATTATCTATTTTAAGTAGCTATTCCTGCCTTATGATCTAGTATTGCATCTGAATTAGACAAAAGCAAGAATGAGACTGAGTATCACCAGCAAGTGGATGTCACCCCACAGCAAATGAGTTGGCACTGTCAGTATCACTAGAGGGTGGTTTCTCTTTGTGGTTTCACATAAATGCTAGCTAGCATGTGAAACATGATAGGCACTACTTCAACAGGAAGAATGAGGTTGTGTGTATGTGAGGAGATATGTGACACAGAAATGGAGGGCAAGGAGAGGATGGCCAAACCTCTTATACGTGGACTTCAGCATTCTGGAAAAGAGGGGAACTCTTGTACTTCATGCCTCCTCTCTCCCTGCTCCTCCACTATTTCACTTTCTTCTTCTCAGGACAGCAGCACAAAGCAGAATAATGGAGATCTATATTGATTTGCCATCATCTTTGACTTTGGCACCACTGCAGGGTGTAGAGGAGAAGCCCCATGGCAATGTTCCTTCAAGCACCCCTCATATTGTCAGTCATACTGAATATAATGATGTAAGAATGCTCCTACTGAATCTGGTGCTCCATCTAGTCTAGCATCCTATCTCTAACAGCTGCCAG